>JARHVA010001170.1:617500-1817500 GCA_037957365.1 Torreya grandis | reverse complement strand
TCCAAGCTTTATCGTAAGTATTAATTATTTACTCTGTTTTTATGTTGCAGTTACAGAAATAGCAGTCTTTGTTTTATGTCCTCTTTTTTTTGTAAATTATATCGAATATTGATAGAATTTATTCTTGTTTTATATCAAAATATTGCTTTTAAAATATATTGCATTAATTGCATCCCTGCAGGACAATTACTTCGCAACTCCAAACTTTGAAAAATTGCTGTCCTCCAAGCTGAACTCTTTAACAGCATGTGGTAAGCTGGTGAAGGTAAGCATTTGCAATTGGTAGTTGTGATATAGATAATTTTATTAAGAGCACTACTGAACCTCTCATCATCCGTGCTCGAGATATTGCAGATGGGACAAAACTATATTGTCAATAGAAATCCCCTCCCTGGTTTTGGAGCAGGCAAAAGTGCACATTTGCGACAAGGGGTTGGGGGAAAACGCATTTCTGCTAAGCTAGGAAAGGTAAGCACTTGCAATTGATAGTTGTTTTACTTACTGATAATATTATTAGGACAAGTACTGACCCTTTGTCATCATCATGCTTGAGTTAATGCAGATAGGACAAAAGTATGGAGCAGGCAAAAGTGCATACATACGGCAAGGGACCGGGGGAAAGTGCATTTCAAAGCTTGACAAGAACACTTTGAAGAGCCTGAGAGATGAAATACCACTACCAACAGAATCTGAAATTGATACCGAACTGTCAATTATGACAACAATGAGTGTTGAAGAGGCATATGAATTTGCTGCTGAATGCTTCCGTGAAGCAGAACTAGCCAAAGCTGAAGCAGAACAAGCAAAACGGGAAGCTGAGGCTGCAGAAGCTGAAGCAGAAACTGCTAAGGCTTTTGCACAAGCGGCGATAGTGAATCTCAGAAATTCTAGAAAAAGCAGTAGCTGCTAAGGATTTTGCACAAGCAGCAATAATGAATCTCATATATTCTAGAAATTTTTATTAATAGTTTGCGATGATTGGGACAATGTTAGAGAAACGAGCCAAAACTAACCACAGTGCACTAGTGAACAGAAACAAGAATTCAGGCCAATTTTATGGGTTGCCGACCAAAAAAGCACCAGAAAATATAGTCATATTTTCCTCTTCTTGGGGCTGGATGAAAACTCACCACGCTCTGTACAGCTGCATTCATTGTACAAATTTCCTCCAGTCCCATATGGTACTATGGTTACCCATGTAGAAGAAAATACTGAGCAAGCAGGGGAGAAAAACTTTAAGGTTAATCTTCCACTCTACTTTGGTTTACAACTTGTATTAAATGTTGAACTTGTCTGCCTATATTTTCCACTTCTGTTCGATATATTGGTTGCAGCAAGACAACTTGAACAAGCAAAGCTAAATCCTGGTTGCATTGCACATAAGACGTCAAAACATGGACGAGTACAAAACATGCATGGAACTAGTCCATACCACTATATAGGGTTGTCAAAGCAAGTCAAGTTATCCATCAAGGAAAGTGGTTCACAAAGAACTAAATATACAAGATGCTTCCCCACTTGGTTTTGGGAATTGACACAATGGAGGCTCAACAGATCATAGTAGTTCAACGCATGACAGCCCCAACCAAGCCATACATTGATTCCTTTGCTTCTCTCATAAGATCAAGGAGCGTCACTCCTCCCCCAATCTGCCCACTCAGTGGCAACTTAAGTGTTACCTTCCCCTATTGTGTATAAAGTTCCATCTACTCAATCTATACTCTTTAAAAAGATAAAAGTGTCCTATTTTACATCTTTTCATAGAGATTTACATTATACAAAACTATCATGCCAATAAATTCAATTTTAGTACTTATTTCAAATATTTTTATTTCTATGAGTGGTTTCATGTTTTTTTTGGTGCATCATATTGTGCACAAATGAATAACTGTTAAAGTTACAATTAGTTATTAGTTAGTGACTAACTAATACACGGTTATGAAACCTCCCAACTGATGTAACTGCTTTATGCTTAGTAAAAAGATGTTTGCATAAGTATGCCGCATACTTCCATTTTCTCTTCATTCTCGCAGCATTCATTTGCTATCATTGCTATCAGAGCCAATTGCTTGAGTTATCCCTAGTCAGGGACAAGTGAAGCACACTGCTCGAGGAAACACTAGCTAGAAGGGTACGAATTGTGAAGAGAGATCGAGGCAAAGAACACACTCAAAACAGAGCGTTAGGGCATGTGAGGGGTCATGAAGACTCAGACATCATTTAAAGTAGCACATTGACGTTGTGTAAAGTAGGAGACATCGAACAAAAGGAGAAGAGAGAGAACACAAAGGAAATACAATTAGTGAAGACATTAATGTGAGTTTGAAGGAAAATGATGAAGGAAAAAGCAAATCATGGGTAGAAGAATTGTGAAAAATCCAAAGACATGGTCAGAGAAATCGTGAAAAAAGTGAAAACAACACAAAACACAGTCAGATTGGAAGAAATGAATACAAATATGAAGCAAAGGTAGTTGGAATGTGAAGCTATGGCAGTCAGAACATGAAGCACAACAATAGATAGTCGTGTAGGGCATGGGCAATGATAGTGAAAACCACAACGGGCAAAGATAAGTGAAGCAAGCTACAGTGAAATGAGTTACCATTAAGGCACAAACTGTAAGTGAAGTCTTTAATCTTTGAAATTCCTTGTAAGCAAACTTTGAAAATTGTACAACGCTATCTGTACTTCTTCAGTTGAAAAAATGTGCTTATATTTCGTTACATTTATTTTTGGCTCTGTCAAACAATTGAATTAAATTCTAGATCAATAAAGTATAGTTGCATTGATTTGTGGGTTAGTTGAATCAAACAACTATGGTTTCATAAAATTTTAGGCAAAATTGTACTTTTCTTGTTTTATTGTTTTTTGAATGATAAATGCCTAATATTCAAACTTGGGTTCCGCTGCAAGTGCAAAAGTTAATTGACCATAACTACAATGTGGGGAGTTATAAGATTTTGACAATTGTGAAATATCGTGATTGTGACAAAATCATTACCGGTAGTGAAACAAGACCTACAACAAACTTTGGATTATGACAAACGTCATAAGGAGGCCTTCTTGTTATTTAAGGTATCTATATCAAATGACATGATTTATAAGGTTTGGAATGCCACTGTGCAAGTATGTTGTGGACCGGTTTAGAAAATAAATACCAAACCTCAGAGAAAAGTCGAGTTTTGCATTTGAAAATTTTGTTATTTTCCACAAAGATGTTAAGAGGATGAGCCTTTGTCAGAACCTTTGCTTCAGATGAAAGATACTCGAGACTAATTATCAACTATCAACAAAAAGGTGGATGACGATGATATGGTGGCATTGATGTTGAATAGTTTTCCATCCTCCTATCAATCTTTTATGGAAGCTCTATCTCTAATGATAGAGAGTAATAACCTAATGTTTGATCAGGTTAGTACTTATTTATTGCAAAAAGAACACAAACAAACACAAAATGAGGATAATGTTGGACAAGCAGAGAGTGCATTAGTTGCTCAATCAAAAGGGAAGTGGAAACCTATTTCTACTGATTCATTTTCTAAATATCAAGTAAAGTATTTTTATTGTCATAAAAAGGATTGGTGGAAGTGATAGGCAGCACTTTCCCAACAAAATAGTCACGTGACAAATATGGCCACAATTGATGAAGGACGAGATTTTGAGGAAGAGTACGTCTTTGTGGCATTATACTCAATTCATACTACTACTAGTTGTCGGTTCATTGATTCTAGTGCATTCTAACATTTCACATGTAAGGATTGGTATTTCAACTTTACTGCAAATACAAACCTTTCTGATTTAATTATATTCGCTGATGGTCAGTCATATGTAGTAGAGGGGATATGAGACATTAGCATTGTATTGAATAATGCTAAAAAGATCATAGTAAGGAAATCATGAATAAAAGTCTCTTATTTATTAGTCAGTTAATCGAGAATCCCAACATTGTTATACATATCTCTAGGCAACAATGTGTTGTGTCTAATGTCTTATAGGGCATAGTGGTTGCCCTGAGTATTGAGCAATATGGATTGTATAAGCTTGTTGACCCAACCACAATCAACGTACATGCACGTATGGAGGGAGACTCCACCATATAGGTTGTGCAAAAAAATGACACTTCTTATAGGCATGTTAACATTGATCTAATCAACTTAAATGCACTAGTTGTGGAGGGAATACCCACTATAAAGGACGTGTAGAAGGATGTTATCCCTCAATCTTAGTTACATGCACATGTAGTTCTACAGGATGCACCGACAGTTGTGAAAGAAAATGATATGTCAAAGTCACAAATATTGACTCGTCTTATTGCAAATGGATTTTCACAATAAGAGGGAATAAATGAGGAGATGGTTTCTTCTCATAATGCAGAGTTGATTGTTACTCCCACTATTATTAAGGAGTTGGTTTTTAATCCTACTAAGAAGATGATCACTTTTCAGCTGCTTCTCTCCACAACAACTCAATTTGGTTTCTTGAGCAGACATTTGGACAAGGAGGTCTTCATGGTGCTACTTGAAGGTTTTCAGGTTGGTTATGATCATTCGTTTTGCAGGATGGTTAAGTCCCTGTATAGACTTAATCAGGGTCCATGACCCTCGTATATTTTGTTTAACCATCATCTTTAGGATTATGGATGCAAACTATGGAGATTGGGTTGAAGTTTTCAACTAAAGATGATTTTGTTGTTGGCTATCATTTTCAGTTTTTGTCTACACTGAGGTTCCTACATTGGACAACAATGAAATGTCAAACTATGGATTTCATGTTGATATATTTAGAACAATCTATGAATGCAATGAGTGAACTTTTTAGTCTCATTATGTTCGTAAAATTTCGAGACAAACTTGGAGTAGTGACTAACTATTAGGGTGTTAATGCTATAATTAGCTATTAGTTAGTGACTAACTAATGGGTGGTTTTGAAACCTCCTAACTAATGTAATTGCTTTATGTTTAATAAAAACATAGTCACTCAAGTAAGATAAGTGTGTTGCATACTTCCATTTTCTCTTCATTCTCTCAGCATTCATTTGCGAACAATAATAACATGTTTGTTTTTGTGTGCATATAAATACACATATCTCAAATAAGTATCATAATACATGTAAAACACAATATACAATGCCTACGTAACTACTCAATCAATTATGCAAGATGAGAGAGGGCTCTTAGCGTTTTGGAAGGTTTTTGCATTGGATTTTGAGGCATTTTAGACTAGTTGTTGCAGTCTGAATTGAATACACTAATAGACAATTATTTGAGCCTGTACACTTATCAGATCTGGACCTCATAGAGAACAATGTAGGACCGTACAAACAGTGTCAATCCTTTCGAAAATAAAAAATCTTATAAATCTGAAATGGATAAGGGTTTGGTTTGTCGGTCTATGTAGATAGGGCTAGTGCTGGCCTTAAACCCCTTCTAATTTGTTAGACCCCTTAAAGTTACATAAATAATCTATAACAAAAAAATCATAACAAAACTAGTACAAGTTGCAAGTGCTACAAGATTTATCTCAATAGGATGCTTGATAAGAATTGTTAATTCTAATGCTTGATGATCAAATGAACCTAATCACTTGTATATTTATGAATGACTTGAAATTGGCGCGCATCACCGACTTCAAATGGCTAGAAACAAAAAAAATAAAGGGATGGATGGGACCATCCAATTGATAAGGTGGCACAATCAAACATACCAGGATTGTAAGAATGGTCTTGAGATGCGTTAGAATTGTACGACTGGTTCTAGCAATAGGGCTTGAAGATCACAAGATTGATATGGAGGTTGTACAGGGAAGCGTGAAAATGGTTTCAAGCTTTATGGTTCAATGAGACCAATTTGGGCCAATCACCCATATATAGACAAATGTGCATATCATATATAAACTAATACGTAGTTTATGCCAAGGGGCCATTTATTAGTGTCTACATTTTGCTGCACTTTTAAGTGTATGCTCAACGACAAAATAGGTGGCATGAGCACACTTCAAAGTAAAACACATAAAAAGGATATAGATGTTGTTGCAAATTTGAGTCTCTCAGTAATGAAAAGCTAAGTCTTGGACCCTGTAAAACCACACTTACCTTTCTTGCACAAACATAGGTGAGCGCAAAATAGGAAGTGCTAAATGTGAATTATATGACCAATAAGGTATCTCCTTTGTCCCCAATATACAACAAAAGTCTCATGGTTCATCATATTGTTGAAGGAGATAGAAAGTGGAGTGGAATTGGAACCCTATGTATCAAATATTGTCATGTGGCATCATGTAACAAATGTATTACATAAATTTTAAGCAAAAAATGTATTAATTGAACATGCATAAAAGATTTAGCAAAATGAATTAAATGAAAAGCATTTTTGGGGTTTTCCCCACTGTATAAAGTGAAAGTTCAAAAAGAAAAGTTACCTCCTTACCTTCTACTTTTGCAAATTAGATACTTGAAGAGAACTATTGCCATGGGCTCTTGAAGAGCATTTGTTGCCCATCTATTAGACTGCGTCAGGGACACTGTCACACTAGATGATGGGTTGACGCTGATAAGTCACATTACCCTTATTTTTTGTAATGAACTTACTATACCGATAAGGTAGAATCAGATAAATAGATAACAATATGATTGAAATAAGATAATACTAACGATGTATATGACTGAGCCACATTGAGGGGAAACCCCCACAACCTTACAATAAGAACAAAATTCACAATTTGATGATCCAATACTAACCACTACCATGTATATATAACTTACTTAGGGTATGGATACTCCATAACCTGACCCTGCTACCAATATAAATATATAAAAATAATCACATGACCAAGTTAAAGGTTATGCTAGCCACAATTTGGCCACACATATCCCAATATATGTCGTAACTTAACGATGTAGTATGTTTATGATTCTACATTTTCAAATCTTTTACACATTTTTAGATCAGATAGAAAAACATTTCTCCCCAATTTCAAGCTTTTACGGTCCTGGTAGGCACTATATTGTCCTAGCAAGATATGTATGGTCCTGTGTAGGGACTGTGTGGTCCTCTCATGAAAGATAAATTTGACATTTTTGTACCTAAAGCTACATAATTTCATTCTAAAGACATTTTTTGTGAATAAAACATTGATTTTATTTTGATTTAATGTGATGCAAAGTACCATACATGTTCAAGATCGATACCATGGTGTCTTGCTAAAAACAATGCAATCACTTGTGTTGGAGGAGGCATTGGGCACAACTAGACATGAATGGCCATGGAAAAATAACTCACTTCAACACTGCTATGCTCACCACTCTAGTCGAGCAATGGAATATTAATGTGTACTTTATTGATATTGACATGAGAAATGTCTATCACTTTGGAGGATGTATGGCACATCCTTAGGCTTCTAGTCAGGGTAGAACAAACTTTGTTTGGGATACCTAAGGGGGTAGATGAGCATAAGGCACATGAGTATTATCTCAGGAGAGTTGCACCTTCTTTAATGTGAGGGGGATTGTAGTTCAAAGTGATCCTATAAGGGGACACACAAAGATTACACTGATGTAGAGGGAGAGAGCTTGCACAATCCAAATGCAAGATTCTTCTTTAGGCCTAGTTTCTTGTAGCATTGTTTTAGCACAAAGCTTATAAGTTTGAACAAACTATAGGGTTTCAATACCAACTAAAACCACCTTTGAGTACCCTTTATCTCCTTACAATGACACACAAAGTTTTAGGTTTTAACTCTCAAGGGAAGTCTATTAATCACACAAGACCTTTCTATCAATTAGGTCTCTTTAGGCCTAGTTCAAGATCACTACAGGTTTTCTATATTGTACGGTCTAGTACATTGCTAAAACCTCATGAATCTTATAGAGCACATTGAATAACATTAGATTCCAAAGTTTCAAGAATTTTGACAAGTGGAAACACAAGTTATCCAATTCTCAAACTCAAAACCCCAACTCAGGGTTACACAGACCTATAGGTGTTCGAGAGCATATAAAATGGACTAGTTTGAATTTAAGACAATCTCAATCACTTCTAAACTTGGTTAAGGTTTGTCTTACCTTACCTCACTTTCTACAATTATTACTTGGCCTTGAACAATCTCTTTAGGGATTCAACATGAAAATTTGCAGAGTTTTGGGTCTCTTTTTGCGGGATTGTGTAGTGTGAATGAGAGCATAAGTTCAATCTTCTTTATTGAAAGTATTTCAAAAATTCCTTTCCACAAGTAGTGATCTTTCACTATTGTGAACAACGTAGACAAGCTTAGATAAAGCTTAATAACCTTCAAAAGATATTATGAGCCTTGTTTCCTGATTGTGTTTACACAAAATTCTTTATGTTTGGATCATATTGTAGCTTGCACGTTTTATCACAAAATATCAATTGAAATGACACCAAATAGGGACAAGAAATAACATTTTAAACTCACATATGTCCAAATGCACAAGAATCAACAAAGACTTGACAAGGAATAATTTCATTCATATCTTGAAAGACAATACACATAATTTCAACCTACAACAGAACAAAGTTTTGCTCCTTTGGTTCATAATGCTTTCTTGAGATTTTTTATTGTGTTACACTTCTCTCCATCTCTGTCTACCCTCAATGAGACTCTCTTCGTGCTTCTTGACAATTTGTATTCCCTAGAATCTCTCTAACTGCTTCTTGATTTCCTTCGACACATGTAGAGCTCTTGAAAGATTAGCATGCTTAGACATTTGACAAGATTGAAACATGAAAAGTATGCCTCAGAGAGTGTTAAACTATTAAGAACCATTCCTATGTTCAAAATACCCCTAAACACACAAGGTTATATCATTAAAACCTCACAACAACATGCAAAAGTTACTAATAGTCTCAAAAGGAATTCAAATTTTGAAAATGGCAATTTTGGTAAGAAAGTTATAAAATCTATCAAATGAACTAAAAAAGCTACACAAAGCATGGAATTTGATCCTTATTGATCTCTAATGTCTACTAATACCCAAAAGACTACTTGAACAAGCCAAAATTGATCTAATTATGCATGTTCTTATATCAAAATGTCTTCCTAGGTGATGCTTCTACATCATACACATATACATCCTTGCATTGCTTAGCTATGTCATGATGGTTGACATAAGTGTTAGGAACCTCGCGGAAGCACAATTGAATACCAAATACAAGCAACTTAATATGCGGAATTAACCAGAAGCAATAAGTAACTAGAATTCAGAAACAACACAGAATTTGAGAGACAATACTCAATTGTATTAATACTCATCCAAAAAAGAATACAATAAAGAAGATGCCACTTCTTCACACCTCTCAGAGGCTTCCCACATCTCAAGTGTACAGTAATTCTTTCCTCAAAGCTCTCTCTCTCTTACAGTCCCAACACAAAACTCAAACACAGAGTTGGTGTTCACTTCCAACCAGTCAGTATCCACTACTGCCAGTACACAAGTGTTCCACGCACTCCACAAGTGCTCCACGCACTCCACAAGTGCTCCACACACTCCAAGTACACAATCATACTTCAAGTAGATCTCCCATGAACTGCAACAACCTGCAACCCAAATGATCTTACTTATGGAAGGGTCTACCTTGCCTTCTTCTTTGCTCTCCAATCGAGTACACACTGTACTCCAAGTAGATCCTACCTGATCTTGCTCCCTGTTATGTTGCTGTCACCTTGATTCTGTTGCCACCTGCAGATCAACCTGGTTCTGCACACCTGCAAACCTTAGACCTTGCACACACATACACCTTCAGATCAATGATCTTACTTACCATGTAGATCTCCAAACGTGGCCTTGCACAGCTGCTGACCAAGATCCTACACACCTGAAGAACCCTTCTGATTCTCCAAAACCAGCACCCACACTTGGCACTGCTGTGGAACTAGGAGGAACACCCTTGCTCACTTCACACACAGAAAGAGCTAACTTTGCTCGACTCAAACTAGCACAAATTACAATACATCCCACGAGTCTATTATATAGATCTCATGCAAACAATAATTAGACATCCAATTACAATAATTAGATCCGCAACTTCAAGTTTAAAATTGGCTCTTAACATGCAAAAACTCAGTTCGTTAACAAACTATCCGTAACACTCGCAGTTTCGAACCGCACAAGCGACCGACATTGGTCCCTGTCTGCCTGGAGATGACCAACGTCAGCCGAATATTGCTGATGTCGGTTGCCTTTTTGTCTACCCTTGACCGACGTCGGTTGGCCTGACCGACGCCGACGACTGTGACACTCAGTACCCTCCTTCCCTATTTGCATCAGTGAAGCTTTTAGCTCACAACCTAATAATCTTCCACTTGGAGATAAACAACTGCACTGTACCTGTACCTATACCCCATTTAATCTGTTTCCTGGCTTGTATCCCTCTTCAAGCTCAAATCTGAAGACTAACCACCACACAACCTGTGGTGCACCTCCTGTCATCCAAGTAACCTGCCACATCCGAAGTACTTGACCCTCCATAGCATGAATCTCTGCTGCTGGTCCCTCTCAAATACCTGAGAACCCACTTCCCCGAATTGGCTCCTAACTCTCTGACAGCTCCCACTGCTGGAGAAAGCCCAGGTCTATACCAGACCTCATGTGATTTCAGACACTGAACTGTCTAGCCCTTGGTGTGCTCTGGTTTTGCATCCTGCATATTGAACCTCGCCAACACCTGATTCACATCAGCGCCCACTGGAGACAAAATTAATCTGTGATCTTTCATGTCTCTCATGCCAAAGAATTTCACTGCTCTAAATTCCTCATGACATGCCACTGAACTAACCTTACCCTTAGCTCAGCAAAACCCTGTATGTACAAACCTGCTAGCTAGCATACCATCCACATACAGTAACAAGATAATGTTGCAATCATCATCCACCTAGTAAGAGAAACACAATGGTTACACTGACATTGACTAAAGCCCTGCTTTGTCATCCACCTGTCAAAACCTGTACCACTGTCTTGCAGCTTCTTTAAGACCATATGACTTGGCTTTTCGTCTCACGTGTCTATTCTCTCTATTCTTTAAACAAGGTATCCATTCGTCTCAGTGCTTTCATACCGGCTGGCAACCCTACCAAATCTCTCGTTTGGTCTTGCATCCTGTTCATGCCATGCTCCCACTGTTTTATGGATCTTTCCTACTCTGCAGTCAGCAACTAGTATAAGGAAGAGGAACAACGAATTTGAGGCTTGCACTTTCAGTCCTCCCCATGGGCGTTTGAGACTCCTTGACAGCTTATTGTCTGCCCAAAATCCGTCTCAGTGACTGACTTAGGTCACCACACAGTTTGCATCCGACCGACGTCGGTCCCATGCGACTCTCCAGGTCACCGACGTCGGTTATCCTACCGACGTTGGTCTCCACCTGCTTGACACCACCGACTTCTCTGGTCTGCACATGACCGACGTCGGCACCTGTCTGTTCGACGTCGGTTACCCTTGATCGACGTCGGTACCTGTGTATCCCTGTGAGTGATGACTTTTTACCCGCGAGCTCTCCATGGATCAAAACCCTATCCAAACCGCCCTGCTTAGAGATATCCAGCCCCATCCACTGAACTCTGTCTGTCATCTCCTCCAAGAACACCAAGGCTTTCCAGTTCTTAAGTTTATCAAATACATCAGTCTTTTTTTTCCTGCAATAAACACAATCTTTTTTTGTAGCATCCCACTGCTCACAGAAATCTCGGTCTATACTCTCCAAAGCTGATCTCTTATCATCTGACTTAAGAACATCCATTCCCTTCTCACTTATGTGACCAAGCCTACAAAGCCACACCTGTGCAACAGAAGTGAAATCAGTAATACAAGCAAGTAGATAAAAAGTACTTGCTTTCTTACCACATGCTAATTCAAGTGCATCCGCTGTGAGAGTTTTTGTGCATCTCTCATCACCCAACTTTCCTGAAGCAATTAGCCACATCTTCAAGACTGGGCCCTGGATGACCTTCTTCAACACCCATGTGTTGGCCGCCTGCGATTTCAGCAACACTTCCCCTTTGCCAATACTATGACAAGGCTCACCAACCCCTCTACTTAGGGCTGCATGGAAAGAGGCAATATAATTTATTAACCAAGATTCAACTTTATCCAAGAAACATCCCAGAGCATCCTGTGCAACAACATCTGCAACATCTGCATCTTCAGTTCCTTCATGTTGATTTGCTACCAACCAACAATATTTTTTTACCTGCTCTTTTTTTTCATAACACCGTAATTGACCATTTGTGCTATTCAGTTTCTCCATTCTTAGCTTACTTTCTTCTGCCATTGCTATACTCTCACTCAATCAGAAACCCCTGATAGTGACATGTAACCAAACACAAAACTTGCTCCCTGCAACTTTAGCTCTGATACCAACTGTTAGTGGTATCAAGCTATGAGCCAACAACCTCGCTCTGATACCAATTGTTAGGAACCCCACGAAAGCACAATTGATTACCAAATACAAGCAACTTAATATGCGAAATTAACCAGAAGCAATAAGTAACTAGAATTCAAAAACAACACAAAATATGAGAGACAATACCCAATTGTATTAATACTCATCCAGAAAAGAATACAATAAAGAAGATGCCACTTCTTCTTCACACCTCTCAGAGGCTTCCCACACCTCAAGTGTACAGTAATTATTTCCTCAAAGCTCTCTCTCTTACGGTCTCAACACAACTCAAACACAGAGTTGGTGTTCACCTCCAACCAGTCAGTATCCACTACTACCAGTACACAAGTGCTCCACGCACTCCACAAGTGCTCCACACACTCCAAGTACACAATCGTACTTCAAGTAGATCTCCCCTGAATTGCAACAACCTGCAACCCAAATGATCTTACTTATGGAAGGGTCTACCTTGCCTTTTTCTTTGCTCTCCAACCGAGTACACACTGTACTCCAAGTAGATCCTACCTGATCCTGCTCCCTGTTGTGTTGTTGTCACCTTGATTCTGCTGCCACCTGCAGATCAACCTGGTTCTGCACACCTGCAAACCTTAGACCTTGCACACACATACATCTGCAGATCAATGATCTTACTTACCATGTAGATTTCCAAACGTGGCCTTGCACACCTGTCGACCAAGATCCTACACACCTGAAAAACCCTTCTGATTCTTCAAAACCAGCACCCACACTTGGCACTGTTGTGGAACTAGGAGGAACACCCTTGCTCACTTCACACACAGAAAGAGCTAACTTTGCTCAACTCAAACTAGCACAAATTACAATACATCTCATGAGTCTATTATATAGATATCATGCAAACAATAATTAGACATCCAATTATAATAATTAGATCTGCAGCTTCAAGTCTAAAATTGGCTCTTAACATGCAAATATTTGGTTCGTTAACAAACTGTCCATAACACTCGCAGTTCCAAACTGCACAAGCGATCGACGTTGGCCGAATACTGCCGATGTCAGTTGCCTTCCTGTCTACCCCTGACCGACGTCGGTTGGCTTAACCGACACCGGCGACTGTGACACTCAGCACCCTCCTTCCTTGTTTGCATCAGTGAAGCTTTTAGCTCCACAACCTAACAATCTCCCACTTGGAGATAAATCGCTACACTGTACCTGTATTTGTACCCCGTCTAATCTATTTCCTGGCTTGTATATCTCTTCAAACTCAAACCTGAAGACCAACCACCACACAACCTGTGGTGCACCTCCTGTCATCCAAGTAACCTGCCACATCTAAAGTATTTGACCCTGCATAGCATGAATCCCTGCTACTGGTCCCTCTCAAATACCTGAGAACCCACTTCCCCGAATTGGCTCCGAACTCTCTGACAGCTCCCACTGTTGGAGAAAACCCAGGTCTATACCATACCTCATGTGATTTTGGACATTGAACTGTCTAGCCCTTGGTGTGCTCCAGTTCTACATCCTGCGTATTGAACCTTGCCAACACCTGATTCACATCAGCTCCCACTAGAGACAAAATCAATCTGTGATCTTCCATGTTTTTCATGCCAAAGAATTTCGCTGCTCTAAATTTCTCATGACATGCCACTGAACTAACCTTACCCTTAGCTCAGCAAAACCCTGTATGTACAAACCTGCTAGTTAGCATACCATCCACATACAATAACAGGATAATGTTGCAATCATCATCTACCTGGTAAGAGAAACACAATGGTTACACTGACATTGACTAAAGCCCTGTTTTGTCATCCACCTGTCAAAACCTGTACCACTGTCTTGCAGCTTTTTCAAGACCATATGACCTGGCCTTCCGTCTCACGTGTCCATTCTCTCTATTCTTTAACCACGGTATTCATTCGTCTCAGTGCTTTCATACCGGCTGGCAACCCTACCAAATCTCTCGTTTGGTCTTGCATCATGTTCATGCCATGCTCCCACTGTTTCCTAGATCTTTCCTACTCTGCAGCCAACAACTAGTATAAAGAAGAGGAACAACGAATTTTAGGCTTACTTGCACTTTCAGTCCTCTCCACGGGCATTTGAGACTCCTTGACAGCTTGTTGTCCACCCAAAATCCGTCTCAGTGACCGACCTAGGTCACCACACAGTCTGCATCCGACCAACGTTGGTCCCATGCTACTGTCCAGGTCACTGACACCGGTTATCCTACCGACGTCGGTCTCCGCCTGCCTAACACCACCAACTTCTCTGATCTGCACATGACCGACATCAGCACCTGTCTGTTCGACGTCGATTATCTTTGATCGACGCCGGTCCCTGTGTATGTCTGTGAGTGATGACTTTTTACCCGCGAGCTCTCTATGGATCAAAACCCTGTCCAAACCGCCCTGCTCAGAGATATCTAGCCCCATCCACTGAACTCTGTCCGTCATCTCCTCCAAGAACACCAAGGCTTTCCAGTTCTTAAGTTTATCAAATACATCAGTGTTCTTTTTCCTGCAATAAACACAATCCTTTCTTGTAGCATCCCACTGCTCACAGAAATCTCGATCTATGTTCTCCGACGCTGATCTCTTACCATCTGACTTAAGAACATCCATTCCCTTCTCACTTATGTGACCAAGCCTACAAAGCCACACCTGTGCAACAGAAGTGAAATCAGTAATACAAGCAAGTAGATAAAGAGTACCTATTTTCTTACCACATGCTAATTCAAGTGCATCCGCTGTGAGAGTTCTTGTGCATCTCTTATCACCCAACTTTCTTGAAGCAATTAGCCACATCTTCAAGACTGGGACCTGCATGACCTTCTTCAACACCCATGTGTTGGCCGCCTGTGATTTCAACAACACTTCCCCTTTGCCAATACTATGACAAGGCTCACCAACCCCTCTACTTGGGGCTGCATGGAAAGAGGCAACATAATCTATTAACCAAAATTCAACTTTATCCAAGAAACATCTCAGAGCATCTTGTGCAACAACACCTGCAACATCTGCATCTTCAGTTCTTTTATGTTGATCTGCTACCAACTAACAATATTTCTTTACCTGCTCTTTCTTTTCATAACACCATAATTGACCATTCGTGCTATTCAATTTCTCCATTCTTAGCTTACTTTTTTCTGTCATTGCTATACTCTCACTCAATCAAAAACTCCTGAGAGTGACCTGTAACCAAACACAAAACCTGCTCCCTGCAACCTTAACTCTGATACCAACTGTTAGTGGTATCAAGCTATGAGCCAACAACCTCGCTCTAATACCAACTGTTAGGAACCCCACGGAAGCACAATTGATTGCCAAATACAAGCAGCTTAATATGCGGAATTAACCAGAAGCAATAAGTAACTAGAATTCAGAAACAACACAAAATATGAGAGACAATATCCAATTGTATTAATACTCATCCAAAAAAGAATACAATAAAGAAGATGCCACTTCTTCTTCACACCTCTCAGAGGCTTTCCACACTTCAAGTGTACAGTAATTCTTTCCTCAAAGCTCTCTCTTACGGTCCCAACACACAACTCAAACACAGAATTGGTATTCACCTCCAACCAGTCAGTATCCACTACTGCCAGTATACAAGTGCTCCACGCACTCCACAAGTGCTCCACGCACTCCACAAGTACACAATCGTACTTCAAGTAGATCTCCCCTGAACTGCAATACCCTGCAACCCAAATGATCTTACTTATAGAAGGGTCTACCTTGCCTTCCTCTTTGCTCTCCAATCGAGTACGCACTGTATTCCAAGTAGATCCTACCTGATCTTGCTCTCTGTTGTGTTGCTGTCACCTTGATTCTACTGCCACCTGCAGATCAACCTGATTCTGCACACGTGCAAACCTTAGACCTTGCACACACATACACCTGCAGATCAATGATCTTACTTACCATGTAGATCTCCAAACGTGGCCTTGCACACCTATCGACCAAGATCCTACACACCTGAAAAACCCTTTTGATTCTCTAAAAAAGCACCCACACTTGGAACTACTGTGGAACTAGGAGGAACACCCTTGCTCACTTCACACACAGAAGGAGCTAACTTTGCTCAACTCAAACTAGCACAAATTACAATACAGCCCATGAGTATATTATATAGATCTCATGCAAACAATAATTAGACATCCAATTACAATAATTAGATCTGCAGCTTCAAGTCTAAAATTGGCTCTTAACATGCAAACACTCAGTTCGTTAACAAACTGTCTGTAACACTCGCAGTTTCGAACCGCACAGGGGATCGACGTCGGTCCCTGTCTGCCTGGAGATGACCGACGTCGGCCGAATATTGCCGATGTCGGTTGCCTTCCTGTCTACCCCTGACCAACTTGAGTTGGCCTGACCGACGCCGGCGACTGTGACACTCAGCACTCTCCTTCCCTGTTTGCATCAGTGAAGCTTTTAGCTCCACAACCTAACAATAAGGGGTGTGTTAAGGGGAATTTATAAGTTATGACTCTACTAACTTTTTGTGTTTGCTAATATTTATAAGTTGTTAAGGAGAATTTTTTTATCACGTTGATCACCTTATGAATTCTCTAAATTCTCTTTAACACACCTCTTTAAAGATGAATCTCCAACACTCTCCTTTAAGCTTTATATGGGGTTAAAAAAATGAGAACAACTTGAAACATAAAAGGGATGTGTCACTGCTTAATATTCCCCCTTGATAAAAACTTGCCTCATGAGGAACAATAAAAAAATTACAATGTTTGATTAAAAAAGAAAAAGAAAAAAAACGTAGTTTACTTCACTATTATTGCAAAGAAAGAGATGAATTCATTGGCAATCTTCCATAAATCCTCTTTAGAAAAGAAATTTAGTTAGAAAAATTGCTAACATAATGAAGATTACATTAAAATATCCATTATAACCTGCAAAACACAAAAGCTTACTTGCAATAAAAGTGGATCTTATAAAAGGTGTGAGGAACAATGAACCAGATGGATTAACCAATAGTGACTCTTGCATCAACATTGAACCCACCTCCTTGACTTACAGTGATTGTGGAGACACTTCTTTGGTCTGCGTTGATCTAGGTGGATCTGCACTACTGTATTTGATCGTAGATCACAAATGTTGCTCAGCTAGCTCTACACTAGTGACAACAAACTCTTCACGAGGGTTAGAACCTACGTGCCAATTCTTGCCACCTATTTCCAACACAATGTTATCACACACCTCATGCAAATCTTAGTACTAGAGCTCACAGCTCAACAATAATGACAATTGATGATGTCACTAGGTAACCGTCAGAGATGATGAGTCATACATGGAAATGGTTCAACTTCCATAATGGCTCTTAGACCTCTCAACATGTAAATCCATATATACATATCTATAACATTAGAAGATAGGACAAGATAGAATAGGTTAGCACCAATTAGACTATACAATAACAAACATACATCCTTCTCAAGAGTATGCCATGTACATGATGAATAGATAAACAAAGTACATTTACCATTTCAGTTCTATATCTTTCTCTCTTTGCACTATCTCTTTCACAAAGCTTCCACTCACAAATTTATATAGATCCTCATCAAGAGAGTTGTCCATTGGTTCACCACCTAGGCACCATATATGTGGTTTCAAAGTGGTACATCCCATTCTTGTATGACCTATCGAATGCGATTGGAGTATCTGAGCCTCGACATCAAACCTCGATATCCATTAGACTACTTGTTAGACCGTTCAATATGTTGTCCCCCAAAAATATCACTCATTTTTGGGACAACATTTGAACTATTTTGGTCCTACAGACCAAAATCCTCTCTTCCCCTTTCAAAAATTGTTCTGAGCATTCAGGTTCTTCATTTTTCAAAGCTTTCTCAGAAATCTACGGACTCTGCAGGGTTGAATCTATGGACTCTGCAAGAAGAAATCTACAGACTCTGCAGGCTTAAAACTACGGACTCTGCAGGCTTAAAACTACGGACTCCGCAGGCTCATTTCTATGGACTCTTTCAAGGCTCGAGAGAAAACTACGAACTCAGTTCTACGGAATTCACATGTTGATTTCTACGGACTCTGCAAGAAAGAACAAGTTTCCAACACTTGGTTATTTTCAGGATTGTTTCAATGGCTTGGTTCAACCAAAAGAGTTCATCGGCAAGCTTCTAAGCAAGGATTGAACCATTGAACCGTTGAACCTTGAACTCTTTTGGTTCAAGGGTTCAATGGGTTCAAGGTTCAACGCCATTAGCAACAGTTGGCACTTCGGCAAAGGTTCAACAAGTTCAAACGCTTCTAGGTTCAACGGCTTCAAAACACTTATCAAAGAAAAGAAGGCTTGAACCATTGAACCACATTGGTTCAATGGTTCAATAGGTTCAACGACCAAATGGTTCAACGCGTTTGGTTCAAAAATATCAAAAGGACTTAGCCAAATAAAAAGAATGAACCGATTGAACCGTTGAACCTTGAACCAAAAGGTTCAACGAGTGCACAGGTTCAAAGGTTCAACCAGTGCAATGAAGATCAAAGAGCTTAGAAAGAACAAGGAAGTGACGACTAGAGGAAAAAACCAATGAACCGATTGAACCTTGAACCGAAAGAGTTCAAAGTTCAATGGTTCACAGGTTCAAGTAGTTCAAAGGCGGCTTCAAGCAAAGAGAGAAGCAACATGGATGATTCCAAACGCAAGTTCAAATGAAAGCGATGGTTCAACCAAGGAGCAGGAAAGCGATTGAACCAATAAAGCAATTGAAGCAAGTAAGCGATTGAAGCAAGAAAGCGATTGAACCAAGGAGTCAAGAAGGCCACCTGAACTGTTGAAACAGTCAACCAATGACGCCCCCGTAGACGTCAAATTTAAGGTAAGGAAATATCCGTTGAAATTCAAATAAAACGCGGAACTTGAAGGAAGAACCAAGCGACTGGATGAAAAGATAGCCCGATAGCTCAAATCGTAGCAAGAAGAGATAAAGCTGGAAAAGACAAAAGCGAAAAGAGGGAAAAGCCCAAAATATTTGAGCAAAAGTTATTCCAGTAGATGGAACAGCCTGTAAAGTAGATTTTCGAGCTTGCAAACATCGAAGGTGCAACCTGTTAGTCTTCTTTAGAGTAAAGACAAAATGGACATTTGCGCAGACGTCAGAGAGGACAGACTAGATGATCCAGACCCAAGAAAAAACATATTAGATGAATAGACACGCCATAATTAAGGTGACGCACTGTTCTAAGCACGGTCTCTCTAGGTATAACAGAAGGTGCATTGAAGGCGTTGACTACAACATGGGCTGTCCCATGGGAGAGAGCGCCAAGCCTTGCTTGGTGGCTATATATTGTAATCTCTTTTATTGTTTTAAGGAGATCTTCCCCTTACCAGAAGCGAAACTCTACCCAAATTGAAAGGCATTACTGAGACTTTGAGCTCAGATTGTAGTTCATATTTCTTTGATTGAATGAGAAAGCAAGTTACTTGTAGACTTTGTGTTGTCTGTGCTACTTTAGGAGATTGTTCTTATGTATGTCTTCTGAAAGCATTCTTGTTTATTTGATTTAACAAGCATAACTAGTGGAGGTGATAAAGAAGGTGTCCTGAAGCCAACTACTTTCAGACTTTGTGCTGTCATAGTTGTCTTCAATGTGTGTTTTTCTTTTCCATTTCTGTGTAAAGGACCTTGGGATGACTTTGTGCCCCCATTGTTTTTCGTATCTCACTCTTTGGGCGGTTGAGGTGGAAACTTTGCAATCTATTTCATCATGTTGTTACTGCACCCTTTTGTTACTAGTTTCTTATCTTACCTGAAAGAACTCCTGTTGTTTTCTGCAAGAACACTTCTGAAAGAAGAGAAGTGCCTTCAGTGTTTCCACCAGGATTTTCTCCTCTATTTGTTAGCATCATCTCTGAAAGAAGAGAGATGGATGGTTTATCCCACCCCTGTGTCTTACTTTCAGCGTATTTATATAGTATATAGCCTCTACATATTTAATAGGGAACCTCCCCTTGATGAGAGGAGAGATTTGTCCCCTGTTGATGTAGTAAACCTGCACACAAGGACGACCCATCTCCCTATGATGTGGTGATAGCAACTATTTTGGTCACCAGTTAGCTGGCCGACAAAATATTCACCCAACAATTTTTGGCGACTCCACTGGGGATGAACGTGCAGTCTGAAGCCTCAAGTTTCAGATTGAAGCAGTTCCTTCCCTTATCTATTTTACAGACTCTGGCAACTCCGTTTCGTGTCCTACCCATTATTCATTATAGCCTTACCATCTTCTTTCACCTCCGTTATATTATCTGGTCTGCAAAACCAGAGCTACTGGGAAAGAGTGCACAATTTGAAGCCTCAAGCTGAAGCAGGGCCAGTCTTTTTCCATTTTTGATTCACAATCTAGCCACTCTACCTAGATTTGTTATCCCTATTTTACATAATTAAATCATGGCAGTTCAAGGCCCCTGGGGTAACTCTTTTGGCCCACTCAACTTGACTCCACCTCTGCATGAACTCCCACGTAGTTCAAAAAAGAATTTCTTCAAATTCTTTGGTGATGGGATAGTTCACCATGATGAACGCATTGCATCCTTCAACATAGCCTATGGTGTTATAAGGATGGAATTTGAAGACGTGGCAGTCAGGCTTTTTGTGGAGACACTACAAGGTGCTGCTGCAGACTAGTTCTACCATCTGCAAGCTGGATCAGTGACTGACTAGGATACACTCAAAGCCAAGTTTGAAGCCAGGGTCAAGCCTGCAGAGGATGTGCATGCTTTGCTGGCCCAACTCACTCAGATGAAGAAGGAACCTCATGAGCCTATGAGGGATTTTATTGCCAGGTTCAACAAGCTGAGGCACAGGATTCCCATGGTCGCCCAGCCGACACCTCAGAATCTCAAATGCTTCTTCATCAACTCACAGCTCCCTGAAGTGAGGTTTCTGTTGAGACGGGCTAGACACATAGACCTTGAGGCTGCTCAAAACTTGGCTACTAAGCTAGAAGATGACCTTATCTTGGCAAAAAAGATAAAGAGAGATCCTAACAGAGGTAAACCCTCTTCATCTTTTGAATACTCATCCACAGCCACCATTGACCCAATGGTACAAAAGCTGGCAAATGAATTGCTAGCCTTGAAAAGGCAAATGGCACAAGGTATGTCTTTTGCTCCTCTATATAAAGATATACTAAGGAGGACATTCCCCAATCAGTGATATCAAGGTAACGCTGCCAGAAGTCAAGGGCAACCAAATCGCCTTCCTCTCCACAGAAGAACCTTGTCCTTGAAGCACCTCCAACCAACTCAACAGTTGGATATCTGAAAACAAAACATGTTTCTTATTTCTAACTTGAGTTCGAGCAAGAAAATGACGTTGATCTCTTCAGGGAGGATCTAGAAGAATCAGCTGGTGACTCCCACATTGGTTTCCTGAATTACCAGGATGAACCCAAAAGTGAAGGTGAAGCAGTCAAAGAATCATACGCAGTATTCACCCGATTTGAAAATCAGTCAGCCCAACAAGCTGATAAAGAAAGAACAGAGGAACGAACTCAGCCTGCAATTCCAATTGCTAAGCAAGGAACCACTCTGTCTTTCCAGTCAAAGGACCCAGTGATTGCCAAGAAGGTTAGTACATCAAACATCTCTGCACCTTCTACTTCAACTTCGCAGATCAGTCTTCCCCCTCCCAAAAACCAAAAGGATGAACTCCCATCCTCTCTTCCAAGTCCATCTCAATCATTTGGCATGATTGATCATGTCAAAAAATCTGAAATTCAAAACACTGAGTTTGAATCTTTGCAAGCCAATCTTGAGCAATTAAACATTGGGGGAGAACTAGGTGCGGACTTGTCTGAGGCAAAGATTTTGGTTACCCAAACGTCAGCCCTTGCTACTCAAATTTTGTTTGAGCATTTAGACAGGGGTAATTACTTCTTGACCATAGAGGACGCTCATGTCCCAGCTGATGAAAGTCCTGTAGCTGGCAATCCAGTATTTCATCCAAACAAGGCATCAAAAAAATTGGTAGGGTGCAGTACAAATCAAGAAGGATCTTCCATCTCCCATGAAGAGATGTCTGATAGAAGATCAGCTTCTGATGATGCTTGGATCCTGAAATCCAATGGCAACAATCCTTCCACAGCTGGATGCAGATCTCTGTTGCTCGGATTGAAAACTGCTCAGGGTGAAGAGGTCAAACTCCTTCACACCAAAAGAGATGTTGAGCTGATGGTTTGTCAGGGGTCTGATGCTGACAATCAAAACATGTGCTGGACTGGACCAATAGAATAACAAGCTATGGTGGTGGACCATACTGCTGTATTCCAAAGTAGCAAAAAGAACTCTTCATAGGGAGAGCAAGGAGTTATGGTTTTCAGTTTGAAGACCACGTCTTGCCATGGAGCAAGAAGAAGAAAAGGCCAAGAGAAAGATGCAAAAATTTATTTTCTGGTGGAGAGTTTCATTCGCTCGTCACTATTTCTGGGGACAAAATGGTTACCTGCTGGTTTATCAGGATGACACACCATTTTCACTATCTCACAATGGGCAGCATCTGAAGCGCTTCAAATCTTGAAGCATCAGATAAGATCATCTGTACATATGTATATTTGTATAGTCTTTAGTTCTATTTTGTGCTTTTCATTTTCATTTTTTGGAGCCTTTCTTTTTAGGTAGCATGACTTTGTAGCCTAGTGGCACACTTCAAGACACTAGAGATTCTGGTTTCTACTCCCCTCAGCTGTTCCAAGTTCTCATCTAAAGGAAGTTCCCCAACTGGAGCCAGCTGTTGTCCCCCAAAAATATCACTCATTTTTGGGACAACATTTGAACTATTTTGGTCCTACAGACCAAAATCCTCTCTTCCACTTTCAAAAATTGTTCTGAGCATTCAGGTTCTTCATTTTTCAAAGCTTTCTCAAAAATCTACGGACTCTGCAGGCTTGAATCTACGGACTTTGCAGGAAGAAAGATATAGACTCTGCAGGCTTAAAACTACAGACTCTGCAGGCTTAAAACTACGGACTCGGCAGGCTCATTTCTACGAACTCTTTCAAGGCTCGATAGAAAACTACGAACTCAATTCTATGGAATTCATAGGTTGATTTTTATAGACTCTGCAGGAAAGAACAAGTTTCCAACACTTGGTTATTTTCAAGATTGTTTCAATGGTTTGGTTCAACCAAAAGAGTTCATCGGCAAGCTTCTAAGCAAAGATTGAAACATTGAACCGTTGAACCTTAAACTCTTTTGGTTCAAGGGTTCAAGGTTCAATGCCGTCAGCAACAGTTGGCTCTTTGACAAAGGTTCAACAAGTTCAACTGCTTCTAGGTTCAACGGCTTCAAAACTCTTATCAAAGAGAAGAAGGCTTGAACCATTGAACCGTTGAACCACTTTGGTTCAATAGTTCAACAGGTTCAACGAGCAAATGGTTCAACGCATTTGGTTCAAAAATATCGAAAAGACTTAGCCAAATAAAAAGAATGAACCGATTGAACCGATGAACCTTCAACCAAAAGGTTCAATGAGTTCACAGATTCAAAGGTTCAACCAGTGCGATGAAGATCAAAGAGCTTAGAAAGAACAAGGAAGTGACAGGGAGAGGAAAAAACCAATGAATCGATTGAACCTTGAACCGAAAGAGTTCAAAGTTCAATGGTTCACAGGTTCAAGCAATTCAAAGGCAGCCTCAAGCAAAGAGAGAAGCAACATGGATGACTCCAAACGCAAGTTCAAATGAAAGCGATCGTTCAACCAAGGAGCAGAAAAGTGATTAAACCAATAAAGCAATTGAAGCAAGAAAGCGATTGAAGCAAGAAAGCGATTGAACCAAGGAGCCGAGAAGGCTGCTCAAACCATTGAAACAGTCAACCAATGACGTCCCCATAGACGTCAAATTTAAGGTAAGGGAATATCCATTGAAATTCAAATAAAACGCGAAACTTGAAGGAAGAACCAAGCGACTGGCTGAAAAGATAGCCCGATAGCTCAAATCGCAGCAAGAAGAGATAAAGTTGGAAAAGACAACCAAAAAGAGGGAAAAGCCCAAAATATCTACGTAGAAGTTATTCCAGTAGATGGAACAGCCCGCAAAGTAGATTTTTGAGCTTATAAACATCGAAGGCGTGCCCTGTTAGTCTCCTTTGGAGTAAAGACAAAATGGACAACTACGCAGATGTCAGAGGGGACAGACCAGATGATCCAGACCCAGAGAAAGACATATTAGATGAATAGACACGCCATAGTTAAGGTGACGCACTGTTCCAGGCATGGTCCCTCTAGGTAGAACTGAAGGCGCATTGAAGGCGTTGACTGCAGCATGGGCCGTCCCATGGGAGAGAGCGCCAAGCCTTGCTTGGTGGCTATATATAGTAATCTCTTTTATTGTTTTAAGGAGATCTTCCCCTTACCAAAAGTGAAACTCTGCCCAAATTGAAAGGCATTACTGAGACTTTGAGCTCAGATTGTAGTTCATATTTCTTTGATTGAATGAGAAAGCAAGTTACCTGCATATTTTGTGCTGTGATAGCATGTGCTACTTTAAGTGATTGTTCTTATGTCTGTCTTCTGAAAGCATTCTTGTTTATTTGATTTAACAAGCATAACTAGTGGAGGCGATAAGGAAGGTGTCCTAAAGCCAACTACTTTCAGACTTTGTGCTGTCATAGTTGTCTTCAAAGTGTATTTTTCTTTTCCATTTCTGTGTAAAGGACCTTGGGATGACTTTGTGCCCCCATTGTTTTTTGTATCTCACTCTTTGGGCAGTTGAGGTGGAAACTTTGCGTTTTGTTTCATCTTGATGTTATTGCACTTTTTTGTTACTGGTTTTTTATCTTACCTGAAAAAATTATTGTTTTCTGCAAGAACACTTTTGAAAGAAGAGAAGTGCCTTCAGTGTTTCCACCAAGATTTTCTCCTCTATTTGTTAGAATCATCTCTGAAAGAAGAGAGATGAATGGTTTATCCCACCCCTATGTCTTACTTTCAGCTTATTTATATAGTATATAGCCTTTGCATATTTAATAGGGAACCTCCCCTTGATGAGAGGAGAGATTTGTCCCCTGTTGATGTAGTAAACCTACACACCAGGACGACCCATCTCTCTATGCTGTGGTGATAGGAACTATTTTGGTCACCAGTTAGCTGGCCGAAAAAATATTCACCCAACAATTTTTGGCGACTCCACTGGGGATGAACGTGCAGTCTGAAGCCTCAAGTTTCAGATTGAAGCAGTTCCTTCCCTTATCTATTTTACAGACTCTGGCAACTCCGTTTCGTGTCCTACCCATTATTCATTATAGCCTTACCATCTTCTTTCACCTCCGTTATATTATCTGGTCTGCAAAACCAGAGCTACTGGAAAAGAGTGTGCAATTTGAAGCCTCAAGCCTCAAGCTGAAGCAAGGCCAGCCCTTTTCCATTTTTGATTCACAATCTGGCCACTCTACCTAGATTTGTTATCCCTATTTTACATAATTAAATCATGGTAGTTCGAAGCCCCTGGGGTAACTCTTTTGGCCCACTCAACTTGACTCCACCTCTGCATGAACTCCCACGTAGTTCAAGAAAAAAATTTCTTAAATTCTTTGGTGATGGGATAGTTCACCATGATGAACACATTGCAGCCTTCAGCATAGCCTGTGGTGTTATAGGGTTGGAATTTGAAGACGTGGCAGTCATGCTTTTTGTGGAGACACTACAAGGTGTTGCTGCAGATTGGTTCTACCATCTGCAAGCTGGATCAGTGACTGACTAGGATACACTCAAAGCTAAGTTTGAAGCTAGGTTCAAGCCTGCAGAGGATGTGCATGCTTTGCTGGCCCAACTCACTCAGATGAAGAAGGAACCTCATGAGCCTATGAAAGATTTTATTGCCAGGTTCAACAAGTTGAGGCACATGATTCCCATGGTCACCCAACCGATACCTCAGAATCTCAAATGCGTCTTCATCAACTCAAAGCTCCCTGAAGTGAGTTTTCTGTTGAGATGGGCTAGACACATAGACCTTGAGGCTGCTCAAAACTTGGCTACTAAGCTAGAAGATGACCTTATCTTGGTAGGAAAGATAAGGAGAGATCATAACAGAGGTAAACCCTCTTCATCTTTTGAATACTCACCCACAGCCACCATTGACTCAATGGTACAAAAGCTGGCAAATGAATTGCTAGCCTTGAAAAGGCAAATGGTACAAGGTATGTCTTCTACTCATCTATATAAAGATATACCAAGGAGAACATTCCCCAATCAACCATATCAAGGCAACGCTTCTAGAAGTCAAGGGCAACCAAATCGCCTTCCTCTCCCACAGAGGAACTTTGTCCTTGATGCACCTCCAACCAACTCTGTAGTTGGATATTTGGAAACAAAACATGTTTCCTATTTTCAACCTAATTTCGAGCAAAAAAATGGCACTGATCTCTTCAGGGAGGATCTAGAAGAATCAGCGGGTGACTCCCACATTGGTTTCTTGAATTACCAGGATGAACCCACAAGTTAAAGTGAAGCAGTTGAAGAATCATACGCAGTATTCACCCGGTCCAAGAATCAGTCAACCCAGCAAGCTGATAAAGAAAGAACAGAGGAATGAACTCAGCCTGCAATTCCAATTGCTAAGCGAGGAACCACTCTGCCTTTCCAGTCAAAGGACCTAGTGATTGCCAAGAAGGTTAGTACATCAAACATCTCTGCACCTTCTACTTCAACTTCGCAGATCAGTCCTCCCCCTCCCAAAAACCAAAAGGATGAACTCCCATCCTCTCTTCCAAGTCCATCTCAGTCATTTGACATGATTGATCATGTCAAGAAATCTGAAATTCAAAAGACTGAGTTTGAATCCCTGCAAGCCAATCTTGAGCAATTAAACATTGGTGGAGAACTAGGTGTAGACTTGTCTGAGGCAAAGATTGTGGTTACCCAAACATCAGTCCCTGCTACTCAAATTTTGTTTGAGCATTTAGACAGGGGTAATTACTTCTTGACCATAGAGGACGCTCATGTCCCAGCTGATGAAAGTCCTGTAGCTGGCAATCCAGGATTTCATCCAAACAAGGCATCAAAAAAATTGGTAGGGTGTAGTACAAATCAAGAAGGATCTTCCATCTCCCATGAAGAGATGTCTGATAGAAGATCAACTTCTGATGATGCTTGGATCCTGAAATCTAATGGTAGCAATCCTTCCACAGCTGGATGCAGATCTCTATTGCTCGGATTGAAAACTACTCAGGGTGAAGAGGTCAAACTCCTTCACACCAAAGGAGATGTTGAGCTGATTGTTTGTCAGGGATCTGATGTTGACAATTAAAACATGTGTTGGACTGGACTAGCATAATAGCAAGCTATGGTGGTGGACCATACTGTTGTATTCCAAAGTCAGCAAAAGAAACTCTTCACAGGGAGAGCAAGGAGTTATGGTTTTCAGTTTGAAGACTACGCCCTGCCATGGAGCAAGAAGAAGAAAAGGCCAAGATAAAGACGCAAAAAATTAGTTTTTTGATGGAGAGTTCCATTCGCCCATCACCGTTTATAGGGACAAAATGGTTTCCTGCTGGTTTATCAAGATGACACACCATTTTCACTATCTCACAGTGGGCAGCATCTGAAGCGCTTCAAATCTTGAGGCATCAGATAAGATCATCTGTACATATGTATATTTGTATAGTCTTTAGTTCTATTTTATGCTTTTTGTTTTCATTTTTTGGAGCCTTTCTTTTTGGGTAGCATGACTCCGTAGCCTAGTGGCACACTTCAAGACACTGGAGATTCTGGTTTCTACTCCCCTAAGCTGTTCCAAGTTCTCATCTGAAGGAAGTTCCCCAACTGGAGCCAACTATTGTCTCCCAAAAATATCACTCATTTTTTAGACAACATTTGAACTATTTTGGTCCTACAGACCAAAATCCTCTCTTCCCCTTTCAAAAATTGCTTTGAGCATTCAGGTTCTTCATTTATCAAAGCTTTCTCAGAAATCTACAGACTCTGTAGGCTTGAATCTATGGACTCTGTAGGAAGAAATCTACGGACTCTGCAGGTTTAAAACTACGAACTCTGTAGGCTTAAAACTACGGACTCTGCAGGCTCATTTCTACGAACTCTTTCAAGGCTCGAGAGAAAACTACGAACTCAGTTCTACGAAATTCACAGGTTTATTTCTACGGACTCTGCAGGAAAGAACAAGTTTCCAACACTTGGGTTATTTTCAGGATTGTTTCAATGGCTTAGTTCAACCAAAAGAGTTCATCGGCAAGCTTCTAAGCAAGGATTGAACCATTGAACCGTTGAACCTTGAACTCTTTTGGTTCAAGGGTTCAATGGGTTCAAGGTTCAATGCCATCAGCAATAGTTGGCGCTTCAGCAAAGGTTCAACAAGTTCAACCGCTTCTAGGTTCAACGGCTTCAAAACACTTATCAAAGAGAAGAAGGCTTGAACCATTGAACAGTTGAACCACTGAACCACTTTGGTTCAATGGTTCAACGACAAAATAGTTCAATGCGTTTGGTTCAAAAAGATCAAAAGGACTTAGCCAAATAAAAAGAATGAACCGATTGAACTGTTGAACCTTGAACCAAAAGGTTCAATGAGTTCACAGGTTCAACCAGTGTGATGAAGATCAAAGAGCTTAGAAAGAACAAGGAAGTGACGGGCAGAGTAAAAAACTAATGAACCGATTGAACCTTGTACCGAAAGAGTTCAAAGTTCAATGGTTCATAGGTTCAAGCAGTTCAAAGGCAGCCTCAAGCAAAGAGAGAAGCAACATGGATGATTCCAAAGGCAAGTTCAAATTGAAGCGATGGTTCAACCAAGGAGTAAGAAAGCGATTGAACCAATAAAGTGATTGAACCAATAAAGCAATTGAAACAAGAAAGCGATTGAACCAAAGAGCCGAGAAGGCCGCTTTAACTATTGAAACAGTCAACTAATGACGTCCTCGCAGATGTCAAATTTAAGGTAAAGAAATATCTGTTGAAATTCAAATAAAGTGCGAAACTTAAAGGAAGAACCAAGCGACTGGCTGAAAAGATAGCCCGATAGCTCAAATCGTAGCAGAAAGAGACAAAGCTGAAAAAGACAAAAGCAGAAAGAGGGAAAAACCCGAAATATCTACGCAGAAGTTATTCCAGTAGATGGAACAATCTGTAAAGTAGATTTTTGAGCTTGCAAACATCGAAGGCGCGACCTGTTAGTCTTCTTTGGAGTAAAGACAAAATGGATAGTTGCGCAGACGTCAGAGAGGACAGACCAGATGATCCAGACCCAAGAAAAGACATATTAGATGAATAGACACACCATAGTTAAGGTGACCCACTATTCCAGGCATGGTCCCTCTAGATAGAACTGAAAGCGCATTGAAGGCATTGACTGTAGCATGAGCCGTCGCATGGGAGAGAGCGCCAAGCCTTGCTTGGTAGCTATATATTGTAATCTCTTTTATTGTTTTAAGGAGATCTTCCCCTTACCACAAGCGAAACTCTACCCAAATTTAAAGGCATTACTGAGACTTTGAGCTCAGATTGTAGTTCATATTTCTTTGATTGAATGAGAAAGCAAGTTATTTGCAGACTTTGTGCTATGATAACCTGTGCTATTTTAGGAGATTGTTCTTATGTTTGTCTTCTGAAAGCATTCTTGTTTATTTGATTTAAGAAGCAGAACTAGTGGAGGCGATAAGGAAGGTGTCCTGAAGCTAACTACTTTCAGACTTTGCGCTGTCATAGTTGTCTTCTGTGTGTGTTTTCTTTTCCATTTCTGTGTAAAGGACCTTGGAACGACTTTGTGCCCCCACTGTTTTTCGTATCTCACTCTTTGGATAGTTGAGGTGGAAACTTTGTGTTCTGTTTCATCCTACTGTTACTACGCCATTTTGTTACTGGGTTCTTATCTTACTTGAAAGAACTCCTGTTGTTTCCTGCAAGAACACTTCTGAAAGAAGAGAAGTGCCTTTAATGTTTCCACCAAAATTTTCTCATCTGTTTGTTAGCATCATCTTTGAAAGAAGAGAGATGGATGGTTTATTCCACCATTGTGTCTTACTTTCAGCTTATTTATATAGTATATACCCTCTGCATATTTAATAGGGAACCTCCCCTTGATGAGAGGAGAGATTTGTCCCCTGTTGATGTAGTAAACCTGCACACCAGGATGACCCATCTCCCTATGTTGTGGTGATAGAAACGATTTTGGTCACCAGTTAGTTAGCCAACAAAATATTCACCCAACACAATAAAATGGCCAAACCAATGCAAGAGGAGATTCATGTATTGATCAAGCACAAAATCGGAGAAGCACTCATGGAGCAATGACAAGTCTTATTCAATTAGTTTGTAGAAGTCCTTGAATGGATATTTCCATTGACTTCACATTTAGGTAAAGCTTTTGGTGGTCAAGTCCCCCCTAAATTTCAAATAAACTTAGACGTCTATGTGTTTGAAGGTAAAATTAACACAAATTTAGTAGATACTTGATTAGATCAGTTAGAATCATATTTTTCCATGAATGATTTTTCTGACAAAGAAAGATTAAGATTGCACTTCTTAAAGTCTCTTCCCTTGTGAAGAAGTGGCGACAAGCACATTCTTTGGAGAAAGACCATACATAAGTTAATCCTGAAACATATTGGGATAACTTCTTAGAAGCCTTCAAGGGTAAATATTACCTTGAAGATGTCTATGATGATCGCTACATGCATTGGTCACAACTATAACAAGGACTCGACTAGTTAGTCCAAGCCTACACCGACATTTCCATATTCTCTATGCAAGACTAGGCTCTTTTGAGATATAGCATCATTGAGTCCTCACGTATCATAGTGGCTTATGACCATCTATTCAGACCAGACTGAAGTTGGTTAAAGTCAAGACAATGGGCAATACTTATCACTATGTAGCAATTATTAAGGAGAAGTTCAAGCAAAAAGGGAGGAAGGAAACAACTTCCGCACCAAAGAATACACATGCTTCAAATAAGAACAAACCATCTAAGCTAGGTAAATGGTGCAATGGACATAAAAGGAGCAGTCACTCCAATGTAAAGTGCCATGCAAAAAAGACGTTGCTTACGTATGTTAAGTTGTGGAGCTAAAAGCTTCACAGGTATGCAAATGTGGAGGTTGTTGAGTTACAGAGTAATCGACGTCGGTTAGGCCAATTGATGTCGGTCATATTCAGATACACAGTAACCGACATCAGTTATGGTCAGCTGGCATCGGTCAGACATGAACCGACGTCGGTCACCTGTGTGTTTTCAAAATTGATCTAATTTTAGACGGACAGTTAGTTTGCATGTAAAGACTAATTTTAGTCTTGAGTCTGTGTTTCTAATTATTGTTTGGTTTGGGATCTATTTAAGAGACCCATGGGGCTGTATTCTAATAAGGACTAAAAGATTAGATCCTCAACTTGAAGGCAAGAACAACAATTGGGTTGGTTGTCTCAAGGGGTGTAAGATCAGTTGATTTGCAGGTAGCAAGATCAGGGAGATCTACATGATAAGTAAGATCAGTTAGATCTATAAGTGTGCAAGATCAAGAAGATCTACTTGGTGGATTGAAAGTAGGCAACAACAACCATTGGGTTGATTGTCACTTGGAGGGAACAACAACTCGGTATTGAGTTGATTGTTGATTGTAATTGATTGAGAGAGAGAACTCTTGAGGGAGAATTACTGTACGCCCAAGAGGTGTGGGAAGAGTGAGATTTATTCATTGTATTTCTTTCTGGAAGAGTGTTAATACAGATTGTATTGTTTCTCATATCTCATATTCTATGTTGTTTCTAAATTCTAGTTACTTATTACTTCTGGTTTAATTCTGTGTTTAGTTGCTTATACAAAGGTAATCAATTGTACTCTTAAGGAGGAGATCCTGACAGCTGGTATCAAATCTTGGTTCAGAGCTTGGTTCACTAACACCTTAGTTTCAGAGTGTGTTAAAGTGTTTGTTGATTACAGGTCACTCACAGGGGTTTCTGTTTGAGTGGGAGTAAAGCAATGGCAGAAGATAGTAAGCTAAGAATGAAAAAATTCAATGGCAAGAATTATCAATTATGGAGGATGCAAATAGAAGATTATCTGTATCAGAAAAATTTTACTTACCGTTGGGTGGGGTTTTAAGAAAGCCCATAGATATGCAAGATGAAGAATGGAATGTTCTTGATAGAAAGGCTATGGGATCTATAAGGCTGAGCTTGGCATCGTCTGTGATCTCCAACTTATCACAGAGAAAGACAACGGTAGAGTTAATGAAATCTTTGGCAAATTTATATGAAAAACTCTCAGCTTCGAATAAGGTATTTCTTATGAAGCAATTATTTAATTTGCGAATGCAAGAAGGTGGATCGGTATATAGTCATCTTAGTGATTTCCATGGATTAGTAAATCAGTTAATTTCAATCAATATAGTTTTTGATGATGAAATTAAGGCTCTCTTAATCTTATGCTCTTTCCCTGAAAGTTAGCATAGTTTGGTAATGGCAGTTAGTAATATTGCGTCTGCTTCAAATATCTTGAAAGTTGATGATGTTGTTAGTGTAATCTTGAATGAAAAAATTCGCAAAAAAGCACAGGTGAAACATCAAAGAATGCTTTAAGTGTTGAAAGCAGGGAAAAGCAAAGAGAGAAGGGCAAGCAAGGGAAATCAAGGTCAAAAATAGACAAGTGATCCAAATCCAAAAATAGAGGTATAACCTACTGGAATTGTGGAAAGAAAAGACATGTAAAGAAAGATTGTTGGTTGGTAGAAGATCGGCATGAAGGAAATAAAGAAACAAATAATGCAGGTATTGTTGCACGGGATGCTCTTAAATGTTCCTTGGATAAAATAGAATCTTGGGTTTTAAATTCTAGTGCCTCTTTTCATGTAACCCCAAATAGAGAATTTTTCCATGATTATGTCCATGGAGACTTTGAAAAAAATTATTTAGGGGATGGTGAGCTTTGTCAAATTATTGGCAAAGGGAAAGTGCAACTGAAATTGCAGACTAAAAACATATGGGTGTTGAAGGATGTCATGCATGTTTCCATCCTGAAGAGGAGTCTAATTTCTGTAAGAAAGTTGGGTGATGAGGGTTGCATAGTAACTCTCACAGCAAAATCTTGAAAAGTTTTCAAGGGAGCACTTGTATTAGCAAGAGGTAAGAAAGTAGGTACACTTTATCTATCTATTTGTATTATTGATTCTCTTTCTATTTTATCTACTTCAAATGTAGATGCAAAGATGTGGCTCTGTAGGCTTGATCACATGAGTGAGAAGGGAATGCATGTTCTTAAGTCAAATGTTAAGAACTGGAAAGCCTTGGTTTTCAAAGAGAAGGTGATGGACAGTGATTAGCTCAAGAGACTGAATAATTTTGAGCAGGGCATTGTTGATTTGGACAAGGTTATGATCTAAAATGAGCTCGCAGATAAAAATCACCACTCACAGAAAAACACAGAGACCGACGTCGGTCAAGAAATCGACGTTGACGATCAGGGAGGAACCGACGTCGGTCCGGTGGAGACCAAAGTCGGTGATGTCGAGCAGGTGGACACCGACGTCGGTCAAGAAACCGACGTCAGCGATTAGGTGGAAACCGACGTCGGTCAGGTAAGAACCGACGTCGGTCAGGTCGATCGTATGGAACCGACATTGGTCGGGTGTAGACTGAGAGATGACCGGGATTGGTCATTGTTAGAATAAAATTTGGGCAGACAACAAGCTGTCAAGGAGTTTCAAACGCCCATGAGGAGGTCTGAAAGGGTAAGTAAGCCTCAAATTCGTTATTCTCCTTCTTTATACTACTTGTTGCTCACTGATGGTGGAAAACTAGAACATTTTAAAGAGGCAATGCAGGTAGAATCCAAGAAATAGTGGGAGCATGGCATGAATGAGGAAATTGATTCCTTGGGAGAGAACCAAACGTGAGATTTGGTAGAGTTGTCAGTCGAAAGGAAAGCACTGAAAGACAAATGGATTCACAAGTTAAAAAAAAAAAGAATGGACATGTGAGACAGAAGGCCAGGTTATATGGTCTTGAGCACGCTGTAAGACAATGGTGTTTGAAGTTTGACAGATTTATGACAAAACATGGCTTTAGTCAATGTCAATGTGACCATTGTGTTTATTTTATCAAGTTGGATAATAGTAGCTACATTATCCTGTTACTGTATGTAGTGTATATGCTTGTTGCAGAGTCACACATGTAGGAAATTACTGAGCTAAAGGTAAAATTAGTTCAGACGTGTGCCATGAAGGATTTGGGAGCAGCAAAGAAAATCTTTAGCATGAGTATTTCTAGAGACAAGAAAAATCACAGGTTGATTTTGTCTCAAGAGGATTATGTGAATAAGGTAGTGGAGAGGTTCAATTTGTAGGATGCAAAACTGGTAAGCACACCTATGGATGGACAGTTCAAGTTAAGCACATAACAGTGTCCTAAATCATATGATGAGGTTGAGTACATGAGTACTAGACCTGATATTATCCAAGCAGTGGAAGTTGTCAACAAGTTTATGGCCAATCCAGAAAAGAAGCACTGGAAAGCAGTTCAGTGGATTCTCAGATATCTGAGAGGGACCAGCAGCAGGTATTTATGCTATGTAAGGTCAAGCACTTCTCTACATGGGTATGTAGATTCGGATATGGCAGGAGAAACACCACAGGATATGTGTTCACTGTTGGTGGAATGACAGTTAGCTAGATTTCAGAGATGCAAAAGGTTGTTGCAGTCACAGAGGCTAGCAAGGATAAGAACCCTGCGAAAATGTTAACAAAGCCGGGAACAAAGGAGAAATTGAATCTTCATTCAACTTTTGTTGGTCTTCAAGATTGAACTTGAAGATGGGGATACAAGCCAGAAACAAAATTAGAGGATGTACAGGTACATGTACAGGTGCAACTGTTTATCTCCAAGTGGGAGATTGTTAAGTTGTGGAGCTAAAAGCTTCATAGGTATGCAAATGTGGAGGTTGCTGAGTTACAGAGTAACTGACGTCGGTCAGGCCAATCGATGTCGGTCATATTCAGATACATAGTAATTGACATCGGTTATGGTCGGCCATCATCGATCAGACAGGAATCGACGTCGGTCACCTATGTGTTTCCAGAACTGGTCTAATTTTAGACGGACAGTTAGTTTGCATGTAAAGACTAATTTTAGTCTTGAGTCTGTGTTTTTAATTATTGTTTGGTTTGGGATCTATTTAAGAGACCCATGGGGTTGTATTGTAATAAGGACTAAGGACTAAATGATTAGATCCTCAACTTGAAGGCAAGAACAACAATTGGGTTGGTTGTCTCAAGGGGTGTAAGATCAGTTGATCTGCAGGTAGCAAGATCAGGGAGATCTACATGGTAAGTAAGATTAGTTAGATTTGCAAGTGTGCAAGATCAAGAAGATCTACTTAGTGGACTGGAAGTAGGCAACAACAACCATTGGGTTGATTGTCACTTGGAGGGAACAACTCGGTATTGAGTTGATTGTTGATTGTAATTGATTGAGAGAGAAAACTCTTGAGGGAGAATTACTGTATGCCCAAGAGGTGTGGGAAGAGTGAGATTTTTTCATTGTGTTTCCTTCTGAAAGAGTGTTAATACATATTGTATTATTTTTCGTATCTCATATTATGTGTTGTTTCTGAATTCTAGTTACTTATTACTTCTGGTTTAATTCTGTGTTTAGTTGCTTATACAAAGGTAATCTATTGTACTATTAAGGAGGAGGATCCTAACAACGTAGACATAAACATAAGATGATGGAGTCAAGCCCTCAGATGGAATCAATGACACAGATCCTAACATTCTATTCAACATCTCACAATCAACCCCCATAGTGCCAGACATTGAAGCATAACACTTATTCCATTCCCATATGTGAGTACAGGGGCAACCACTAGATTTCATAATCGATGGCAGTAGCATGAAGAATTTCATTTCTGCAACAATCGTTAAGCAACTGAATTTTCTAACCATGCCTCATCTGCAACCTTACAAATTGGGATGGTTAAGTTCCTACAACAACCAAGGTATTCACTTCACCCTTCAATGTCACTTCTCTTATGTTATTCATCCATTCAAGGAAGAATTCATTTTTATGTAGCCCCCATTAATTTTTTTGATGTACTCCTTGGACATTCACACATGCATTGTCACAAGTTTATTTACAACACCAATCCTCACAATGTAGTTGTATCATTAGGTAGTAAGAGATATAGGATTATTAAAGTGATTCCATGCTCAACAAATGCCTCACCAACTCCAAAGAATATTGTGCCATACAATTATGCATACTCCACGTTTTGCATTTCACTATGAATTGACACATGGCCTCAAGCATCAAAGACAGATCAGATTCTAGAAACCATGTTTACATAAAACTATTTTATGTATATATATAGAGTCATCAAAATTGGTCAACTCCCACATCAAACCAAATGGTTCACCAAGCAAAAACTAGAGGCCAAGGTTCCCCACACACTTCCTAGACTTAATGTAATTGGGACTATTGATTTACGAGGAGAGGTGACTGATCTAGATAGATTAACCAATAGTGGCTCTTGCATCAAAGATTAGCCCACCCTCTTGGCTTGTGATGATTGTGGAGACACGTCTTTGGTCTGCATTGATCTAGATGGATCTATACCAATGGATTTGACTGTAGATCATTGTTGTTGCTCAGCTAGTTCTTTACTAATGGTAGCAGACTCTTCACAAGGGTTAACACCTAAGTGCCAATTCTTGCCATACAGTTCCACCATCACATTACCACATAACTCTTATAAGTGTCAACATTGTAGTGTGCAACTCACCAATAATGGTAGTTGATGATGTGACCATGTAACTATTAGAGATGATGAGTCATACACGAAAACAATTCAACTTCCTTAAAGATTATTTGACCCCTCAACATGTAGATCTATATATGCATATATGTAACATTCATATATCAGACAATATAGAATAGGTTAACAACAATTAAGCTAAAATATATCAACGATACATCTTTCTCAAGAGTATGTGATCTGTAAACTGAAAATACAAATGTAGTATATTCGAAAATCACTTGTTCACGTTTAAGAGATCCTTCAATTTCTCATTTTTTTGCTTAATTTTTGTATAAAGAAATTAAAACCAGATATAAAACGAAGATCAGAACTAAATAAAAATTAGAGAAAATTCAAAGAATTCACCAGCAAATTGATAACGGAGTTCGGCTTCAATAGCCTACATCTTCGGGTCCATTCGAAGTGACGACTGTTCTCATTAATTTTGTGCAACAAATAGCTTCCAAAATCAATACAAGTCTTCAATTCACCTTCTCTGATCTTTGTTTGCCTGTTAAAATATCTCTCAGACTTGAAAATAATGGCCCAAGGCTGTACAAAGCAATAACAAGTCTCTAACCTTCTTAAATCTCTTTACACAATCTGTTTTTTGTGTCTGTTCAAGTATAAATTAGTCCCTTTTATAACACTTCGATCCCCATTGCTGAAGTGGTCAAGGCATTAATATTTTAGAGGACAGGTCAGGAGTTCAAAACCTCCTCCCACCTTTCTAGGCGCCTTGACATGAGGAAGGGCGCACTCAACATGGAATTTGAAATGATTCCCTCCTTTTTTGGCACCTTGGGACTTGGTTTAGTTCCACATTTTCTAGGAATTCTATTTCCAATGCCTTAAATAGAAATGTTTGACCCCTCTTCAAATGCCTAAGACAAAGGCGCCCACTTAGGCTGCTGATTTGACTTGGTACATGCTTGGTTGATGGGATGGGTGATGTGGCACTTTCTTTGGCGCCTTATTTCAAAGTTTGAAAATTTCAATTAAAAAATAACAAACCAACATTTTTTTTGCACTGAATTATTTTTCCACATGTCAAGTGGCTATTGGTCCACTTGGCACGTTTTCAATAGTGCCACATCACTTTCGACACCCCCTGTCGCAAGATTTCTTCAACTAGCCATTCTTGAGCATTGTGACTCCATTTTTCGAACCACAAAAAATGCTAGAAAGCTCTCAACGAGTACTATAATGTGAAAATGATTTGAACAGAATATGAAAACTTTTTAAAAATAAAATGGTACATGGATCCACCTGGATCATTCCTCCCCACTGGAAACTTTTGAACCTTCGAAAGTTGAAATTAATTGGTAATGAGGTGAGGGTATTTTTTCCTCACCTTTTTGACTTCCATCCATCTGGCCTTGCTTGGTTGCATCCCTTTGAGACCAACATGAATATATTCAACATTACCTCTTCGCAAAGTCTGCATATTCCTGTCAAGTATAGTATCTTCCTGCAATTCTATTAGATATTTAGGAGAAAAATCAATGGAAGGAATGGATACACTTTCATCATGATCAATTATCATTAGAGGCTCATACAATTTCAAATTTTCCACATTTACAACTGAATAAATCTGCATGTAAGATGGTAGATCTAATCGAAAAGCATTTGTGCCAATTTTTTCCATTATCCGAAAAGGACCATACCGAATTGGTTTCAACTTTTTACCTTCACCTGTCAGTCTTTCCTTACTAATGTGAAGCCATAACATATCAACTACAACAAATTGATGATCAATACGATGTTTGTCATGTCTAGCTTTGTACTTGGCTTGACTTTTCTCCAATTGAGTATGAACAGTCTGATGAATGAGTTGTATTTGTTCAATGAACTTCTTGGCTCGAATGGCGTCTTTTGGTTCACCAACAGCTGTATCTTGTCCATAGCAAACATTTAGAGGAGATTTAGGCAAAGTATCCATAACAAACTTCAAATAGATATTTCATGGTAGAAGAATGAAGTGCCCGGTTATATGCATGTTGTATGTAACACAATTGTTCATCCCATAACTTTGGATGTTTATTGTTATAACCCCTAAGCAAATGTACCACAGTGCGGTTCACAACCTCTTTTTGTCCGTCAGTTTGTGGATGAAATGTAGTGCTCTTTTTTAATTTAGTGTCCATTAGTCCCCACAAAGTTGACCAAAACTCTTCAATAAATTGGGAATCCCGATCAAAAATAATTGAAGTAGGCAAACCAAATTGAACCCATACATATTCAAAGAACAAGTGTGCAATACCTTCCCCAGTAATTTGCGTAGTGCAAGGAATCAAAACACACATCTTTCTAAATCTATCCATAACCACATATAAATAGTCATGTTTTCTTTGTGTCATAGGCAAACCCCCCACAAAATCCATGGAGATACTTTCCCATGGACGAGTAGGAACAGGCAGAGGAGTGTAAAGTCCTAGTTTCCTATTACTAGGTTTGCTTGTGGCACAAAGAATACATCCTTTAATATATTTAGCAACATTTTCCTGCATACGAGGCCAATAACAATACATCTTAAAATGTGCAACCGTTTTAGCAACTCCAAAATGACGAAAAATAAGAGAAGTATGTGCTTCTCTAATCATGTGCACCCTCTCATTTTGAGGAATACATAGTTTACCCAAATGATACAAAATATCATTGTGTACATGATAGTCCAATTCTTCTACTTGTCTACTACTCATCAAGTCTTTATAAACATCCTAAAAATCAAGATCATTCACATATTGTTCTTTATAACTTTCATGAGACAAAGAACCATGTTGTAAAAGAATAGATGCAACAACCATAGGAGGCCTAGATAGCATATCTGCAACCTTATTCTAAATTCATTTTTTATACTTGATCACAAGATGAAATTCTTGTAAGAAACCCATCCAACGAAAATGTCTAGACTGTTGTAGCTTAGTTTGTGATTGGAGATACTATAAGGGCTGATGATCTGTATGTATTATTGTTTCTTTTCCCATTAAGTAATGTTTCTATTTTTTAACACTTTGAACCAATGCATACAATTCCTTATCGTAAGTTGGATATTTTCTTACTGCACTTGTAAAGGTTTCAGAATGATAAAAAACTAGTTTCTTACCTTGCATTAAAATAGCTCCCATAGCATACTCACTTGCATCCGTCTCAATCTCAAATGGTTGTTGTATATCAAGAAGTTCCAAGACCGGAGCAGTGCTTATCTTTTCTTTCAAAGTGTCGAAGGCTTTTTGATGTTGGCCTCCCTACTGAAAGACCTGTTTCACACTTGTCAAAGAATGCAAAGGTGATGCAATATATGAAAATTGAGCAATAAACTTTGTCCAAAACTGTACTGCACCAAGAAAACTTCTAACCTCAGTTGTGTTAGTGGGTGTAGGCCAATTAACAATGACTGCCACTTTTGCAAGATCAATTTTCAATTTACCATGTCATACAATGTAACCCAAGTATATCAAAGAGGTCTTGCCAAATTCACATTTTGACATTTTTGGATAAAGTTTTTCCCTTCGTAATGCATCCATGACTTTCTTAATGTAGATCACATGCTCTTCCCATGACTTGCTGAAAATCAATATATCATCTAAGTAAACTATAAAAAAATCATCAAAGAACTGTCTAAAAATATCATTCATCAATCTCATGATGTAGTTGGGGCATTACACAACCCGAAAGGCATAACAAGCCATTCAAACAATCCATGTTTTGTTTTGAAGGCAGTTTCCAAACATCACCTTCATTAATTCTTACTTGATGATATCCACTTCTCAAATCTAACTTAGTGAAATAAATAGCATGTTTTAATTGATCCAACAAATCATCAATACAAGGAAGAGGGTAACGATTCTTAATAGTAATTTTGTTTAAGGCATGAAAATCAACACACATTCGCCAAGTGCCATCTTTCTTTGGCACCAAAATAATTGGCGAACCAACAGGAGATGAACTTGGACAAATAACATCTCTATCCAATAGATCCATTACCTGTTTTTTGATTTCCTCATTTTCCACCACTAATAACCTGTACATGCCAATGTTAGGGAGAGGAGAATCCTGCAATAGCTGAATTTCATGTTGAACTCACCTTTTAGGGGGGTAAGCCCTTAGGATCCTGAAATACATCATCGTAAGTAGAAATGATTTCAACCAATTCATTCTTGTGTCTAGGAGCACACTTTTCCAAAGCTTGAGAATATTCTTTTTCCTTAGACTTCATCAACATGAGACAAAAAGTCTTGCTTGAATTAACTAGTCTTTCATTTGCCCTGTTGTAACCAAAGAAAGACTTGTTCTAATGTGATGTGCTTTAACTATATATTCAATGCCATCCTTAACAAGCAAGTACTTATTCTCTTCTCTATAGAAGATTGTTTTTCTATCATAAAGATATGGGCTTCCCAAAACAATGCCACATATGTCCAATGAAACAACATCCAACTCAACCTCATTACGAACTTGAATGTGATGGCAAACCTTAGCCTACAAGTTTGTGAGACTTGTAGCTTCGCATTGTCACACACCCAACCTAGTGGATAAGGCTTCGAATGGAGATTGGTTTGTAATCCTAGCTTCTTAACAACCTCTTTAGAAATTAAATTTGGTTATAAACCACTATCAAATAGAGTGTCAATTTTAGTATGCTTTCAAACAACTCTAATGTGGAACAATTCATTTCTTTTCTTATCAACATGCACATAATTTTGTTTAGAAGAAGATGCAGCATTAGTGCTAGAAACTAAAAGAGAAAAATCATTATGTAATCTCATAGCTGTGATCTTAGTTTCATCACCTGAATCTGAACCTAAGTCCTGAACCATAGCATTAGCCTTCTTTTCTTTCTTTTGATACCTCTTAGGCCTTAACTCAGGATGTAATTTCCAACACTTAGACTCATCATGATTTTTATTGCAATGATTACAAAATGGTTTTCCTTCTTCTTTTTTAATAGTATAAGTGGATTTTTGTTTACCCTTTCCTGATGAACTTTCTCCTTTGGATTGCTTAACATTAGATTGCTTACTTTTTACTTTAAAAAAAGATTTTTTTGATTGTTTTCCTCTAGCCTCTAAATGAGTGGCTTGAACACATAGTACATCTAAATTAGTGGGATTGAACATAAGAATCATGTCTTAAGTAACTATGCAACCCACCTATATATTTTAGCAGTGTTTCTTGTGTGTATAGAGGAACATTCAAAAGTAAATCTTTTTTCCTAAAATCTTGTGTATAATCTTGAACACTTTGGCCTTTTCCTTGTCTGAAACTTTGCAATCCATCATGGCTTGTTGCATATAGCCTAAAGGATAGAATTGTTTTCTGAGTTCTTCAATAAATTCATTCCAAGTAGAAATTGAATTACTTTTTTGAAGCTCAGTTTTCTTCAACTTACTCTCCCACCAGATGAGCACTGTGCCTCCCATACGAAGAGTAGCCAAATGAATTTTTGACTCATCCCCTGCAATATTTTGGACCCTGCAATAAACTTCAATCTGCTTGACCCAATCATCCAACTTTTCGGCATTAACTTTGCCATTAAACATTGGTAATTCAAACTTAATATCCAATTTTAGTGAAGGGAGAGATTCCACAGTTTTTTTACCGCCATCCGATGGAGAAAGTTTTTTGGTTTGTTTACCTTTTGATTCTTATGAATCACCTTCTTTTTCATTCTTAGATTTCTTTTGTTTGTCACGGTAAAATTCCTTAACCATGCTTCTCATGTCCATAAAAGCTTGGCGGAAAGCTTGTTCGGATTCCATCTCTTCTTCGGCCATCCTTGAAGCACGCCTTGAACCAATCTCTAGATTATACTCAACAAGTTTTCCTTCACCCTTTTGGGATTTAGACTTTGACAACATACACTAGAATTCACTGTTAAATAACAACCGCTCTGATACCAAAAATCTGATCTGTAAACTGAAAATACAAGTGTAGTATATTCGAAAATCACTTGTTCACATTTAAGAGATCCTTCAATTTCTCAAATTTTTACTTAATTTTTGTATAAATAAATTAAAACCGGATATAAAATGAAGATCAGAACTAAATAAAAATTAGAGAAAATTCATGTAATTCACCAGCAAATTGATAATGGAGTTCAGCTTCAATAGCCTACGTCTTCGGGTCCGTTCGAAGTGAGGACCGTTCTCATTAATTTTGTGCAACAAATGGCTTCCAAAATCAATACAAGTCTTCAATTCACCTTCTCTGATCTTTGTTTGCCTGTAAAAATATCTCTCAGACTTGAAAATAATGGCCCAATATCGTACAAAGCAATAACAAGTCTCTAACCTTCTTAAATGTCTTTACACAGTCTGCTTTTCGTGTCTATTCAAGTATAAATTAGTCCCTTTTATAACACTTCGACCCCCGTGGCTGAAGTGGTCAAGGCATTAATATTTTAGAGGACAGGTCAGGAGTTCAAAACCTCCTCCCACCTTTCTAGGCGCCTTGGCATGAGGAAGGGCGTGCTCAGCATGGAATTTGAAATGTTCCCTCCTTTTTTAGCGCCTTGGGACTTGGTTTAGTCCCACATTTTCTGGAAATTCTATTTCCAATGCCTTAAATAGAAATGTTTGACCCCTCTTCAAATCCTAAGACAAAGGCACCCACTTACGCTGTTGATTTGACTTGGTACATGCTTAGTTGATGGGATGGGTAATGTGGCACTTTCTTTGGCACCTTATTTCAAAGTTTGAAAATTTCAAATAATAAATAACAAACCAACATTTTTTTTGCATTGAATTATTTTGCCACGTGTCAAGTGGCTATTGGTCCACTTGGCACATTTTCAATAGTGCCACGTCACTTTCAACACCCCCTGTCGCAAGATTTGTTCAACTAGCCATATCTTGAGCATCGAGACTCCGTTTTTCAAACCGTGAAAAGCGTTAGAAAGCTCTCGATGAGTAATACAATGTGAAAATGATTTGAACAAAATTTGAAGACTTTTTAAAAATAGAACGGTACATGGATCCACCTGGATCAGTATGCCATGTACAAGACAAATAGATAAATAAAACACATTTACTATTTTAGTTCTACATCTCTCTCTCTCTCTCTCTCTCTCTCTCTCTCTCTCTCTCTCTCTCTCTCTCTCTCTCTCGTTATGTGTGAAGTTAATATTCACACAATCACTATTCATCTAACACAATTCACTGGTGGGGCCTAGGCGGTGGGCCCATGGTGGGACACATGTGTCTAGGTAGTGAGGTGGCTTCATTATGACATAACATGACCCACACAAAGCATATTTCATGGTGGAAAGGTGGAGAGAGGAAATGGGATGAATTTGGAAAAGTAAATGTGGGGCATGGATTTTGACCCTTGGCACATGTGGGAACAAGTGGAGATAAGTGGGTGAGAATCATATCTTACTTTTTATTTTATCTTTTACATATGGGTCAAAAATTCTTAGTGGAGTCATGATATTATGCCATGGGAAAGATTTAAAGGTGATTTGGAATCTTTGAAAATGTTGCAAAAAGACATGAGAGTTACTATGATTGATTAGGCATATTTTGACCCAAGGTGAAAGCATGTTTGGAAGTGGGGTGCACCACTTGGTTTGTTTTGTCAAAGATGCTTATCATGATGTCTCCCCAAATCACTATTGATAGAATAGTAGGAATGGGTCGAAATTATTCACTATTTGTGTATTTTCCCCTTTGCTTTGTTTTTTATTCATTGTAATTTGGCTTTAAGTAAGGGTGTTTACTTAGCCAAAAGTATGCTTCATTTTGTGTGTTGTTGAAGGCTTTGAAGACTTAGTTTTTAGTCCTGGTTTTATGCATGGGATTGCATTTTTGTAAAAGCTTGAAGCATTGAAGAAGAAGGAGGTTGTGAGAGTGTGAGGATAGTGTGTAATAGGTGTTGTTATAGGTTGTATTCTCTAGGTGTTGTTGGTTTAATATAGAGTTGAAAACTTCTCTATGGATGTAGCCCAAGTTGGGTGAACCACGTAACCTTGGTGTCTACATTGTTCTTGTGTTGTTTGCTTTTGCATTTCCAATTCTATCTTTAAGTTTTGATTTACAAGTATTTTTTGTTTCATAGAGATCCACAATTTTAGTGCAACTTAGAAGAGGATTAATATTCTGCATTGCTTTTAATCCTAACAAGTGGTATAGAGCAAGGTTTTGTTGTTGGTTTTCTAAGTCACAGGGAGCTAAAGAGTGTTTTAGCTTGAGTGGGAGTTATGGCAAAAGATGGCAATTCAAAGGTGGAGAAGTTCAATGGACAAAACTTTGGGTTATAGAAGATGCAAATGGAAGATTATCTTTACCAGAAAGACCTCTACTTACCGTTGGATGGAAGAGCAAGAAAATCATCAACAATGTCAAATGAGGATTGGGAATTGTTGGATAGAAAGACACTTGGAACCATTCGATTATGTCTTACTTCAACAGTGGCCTTTAACATTTCTCAAGAAAAGACTACTGAGAGTCTTATGACAACCTTGGGAAAGTTGTATGAAAAACCCTCCGCCTCTAATAAAATTTTTCTCATGAAAAAATTGTTAAATATGCAAATGGAAGAAAATGGTTTAGTAGCTAACCATTTGAATGATTTTAATACTGTGACTAGTCAACTAGATTCGGTTAACATTGATTTTGATGATGAAGTCAGGGCTCTCCTCATTTTGTGTTCCTTACCTGAAAGTTGGAATAGTTTGGGCATGGTGGTGAGCAACTCTATCTCAAACAATGCAAAGCTAATGTTTGAGGATGTTGTAGGTGTGATCCTTAGTGAGGAACTGAAAAGGAGGAGCACGGGTGAGACATCCACATTTGGAAATGCTTTTTCCATGGAGACAAGAGGGAGATCAAAGACAGAAGAGTAAACTATGGAAAATCTAGAAAAGGTCCATGGCCAAAATCCACCAGGAGGATGGAGTGTTGGGATTGTGGGAAGCCGGGTCATACAAAGAAAGAATGCTAGGATCTTTATGGCAAATCTGGCAAAGAACAAAATCAAGGTAACAATGAAGCCAATGTAGCAGGTGAGACACTACAAGATTTTTTGATGTTTTCTCTAGACAGTATTCATGAATCTTGGGTTTTAGATTCTAGTGCTTCATTTCATGCCACTCCTAACAAACAAAGTTTTAGAGATTATGTTCAAGGTGATTTTGGACATGTATATCTTGGTGATGATGAACCTTGTAGTATTGTTGGAAAAGGCAGTGTGGATGTGAAACTATAGAATGGAAACACTTGGGTGCTCAAGGATGTGAGACACATTCCTAGTTTGAAGAGGAACCTAATTTTTGCAAGACAATTGGGAAGTGATGGTTGTGTTGTTACTTTTACTGGTGACTCTTGGAAAGTCACAAAGGGTGCTCTAGTGGTGGCCAAAGGTGAAAAGGTAGGTACTTTATATTTATCCACAATCAGTTCTAACTCATCTTATAATCTAGCTACTTCAGGTGCATATGCAACTATATGGCATTACAGACTCGACCACATGAGTGAGAAAGGAATGAAAATCCTTCACTCAAGATTACCAAGTCTTAAAGAGATAGACTTAGACCTGTGTGAGCACTGGATTTGTGGAAAATAGAAACGGGTGTAGTTTCTGAAAGTTGGACCAGCCAAGAAGGCAAGGAAGTTAGAGCTTGTACATACGGACGTATGGGGATCCACTTAGGTATCTTCTCTTGGTGGTTATTTATATTGTGTCACATTCATAGATGATGCAACTAGAAAATTTTGGGTTTATTGTATCAAAATAAAATTTGATGTATTTGATTCCTTTAAGAGATGGAGAGCTTTGGTAGAAAATGAGATAGGTTTAAAGCTTAAGTGCCTCAGGTCAGACACAAGTGGAGAGTATTGCAGCAAGGCATTTAATGATTATTGTTCATAGAATGGAATTCGAAGGCAGAGAACGGTTCTTAGAACACCACAACAGAATGGTGTGTCAAAAAGAATGAATAGAATAATCATGAAACATGTCAGGAGCATGAGGTTGCATGCAAGGCTACCATTGCAATTTTGGGTGGATGTGGTTGATACATCCATGTACCTGATTAACAGAGGACCTTCTACAGCCTTAGATGGTGGGATACTAGAGGAGGCATGGAGTGGTAAGAAGGTTGACTATTCTTTTCTAAAAGTTTTCAATTGTGAAGCTTTTGCTTATATTGATAAAAAAAATAGGACCAAGTTAGAGGCAAAATCTCATAAATGTACTTTTATTGACTATGATATTGATGACTTTAGTTTTCGATTGTGGAATGAAGAAGAAAGGAAGATCATCCGGAGTATGGATGTAATATTTAATGAAAAAGTCATGTATAAGGATTTGTTGCAGGATAACAAGCAAAAGGAAGCCAAGAAAGAATACACAGTGTTGGAGGACATCATAAATGCAAATGTCCCAAAAGCACCAAAACAAATTGTGAGGCAATAACAGGAACCCCAAACTCCTATTGTGAGGAGATCTAAAAGAGTAAGTAGACCCCATGAGTGGTTTTCTCCTTCATTTAAGTATTTATTACTTACTGACGGTGGTGAACTAGAAAGCTTTGAAGAAGCAGTGCATATTGATGCCAAGGAGAAGTGGGAGTAGGCTATGGATGAGGAGTATGACTCTCTCATGGAAAACTGAATATGGGATTTGGATGAACTTCTGAAAGGCAAGAGGGCATTGCATAACAAGTGGGTTTACAAGCTGAAGGAGGATGGAGACAAGATGAAGTATAAGGCCAAACTAGTGGTAAAAGGATTTGCATAAAAGGAAGGTATTGATTTTAATGAAATATTTTCTCCTGTGGTTAAAATGACTTTAATTAGAACTATTCTAAGTTTAGTTGCAGTGGAATATTTTCATCTAGAACAGTTAGATGTAAATATTGCATTCCTTCATGGGGATTTGAAGGAGGAGATATACATGCAACAACCACAAGGTGTTGAAGTCAAGGGTAATGAAAAACTAGTGTGTAAATTGATGAAGAGCTTGTATGGCTTGAAACAAGCTCCTAGACAATGGTATCTTAAGTTTGACAATTTCATGTTAGAACATGGTTATTTTAGATGTCATTCTGACCATTGTGTGTACTTAAAAAGTTTCAATAATAACGACTTTATTATTCTACTATTGTATGTAGATGACATGTTAGTGGCAAGATCTAACATGCAGGACATTGATGCACTCAAGAGACAGTTGAGTGATTCTTTCTCTATAAAGGTTCTGGTGTTGCTAAGAAGATCCTTGGGATGAGGATATCCAAAGATAAAAAGAATCAGACATTGGCATTGTCCCGGGAAGAGTACATCAAGAAGGTTTTGGAGAGGTTTAGCATGCAGAATGCAAAACCTATTAGGACTCCTTTGGCAGGCCACTTCAAGTTGTCAAAAGAGCAGAGTCCCAAGACAAAAGATGAAAAGAATCACATGAGCAAAATCCCTTACTCATCAGTGATGGGTAGTCTAATGTATGTTGTGGTGTGTATGAGGCCTGACATTACACATGCAGTGGGAGTGGTGAGCAGATTCATGAGTGATCTGGGAAAGGAGCACTGGCAAGTAGTTAAGTGGATTCTTTGATATTTGAGAGGGACCATAGATTTAGTGCAATGTTATGATGAATCAGATGTTGTTCTACGGGGATATGTTGATTCAAACATGGTAGGAGATTTGGATGGTAGGAGGAACACTCCCTGGTATGTATTTATTGTGGGTGGTACAACAGTGAGTTAGATCTCACATTTACAGAAAGTTGTGGCACTTTCTACCACAAAGGTAGAGTATGTTGCAGCTACAGAGATGAGCAAAGAGATGATATGGCTACAAAGACTGATGGAGGAGTTGGGACACCAATAAGGAAAAGGAGTACTTTTCAGTGACAATCAGAGTGCCATACATTTAGCAAAGAACTTAGCATTTCACTCTAGGACAAATCATATTTAGTTGAGATATCACTTCATACGGGTAGTGTTGGAGGAGGAGCAACTAAAGTTGTAGAAGATACATACGGATGACAACCCTGCAGTTATGTTGACCAAGTTGGTCATGGGAGTGAAGTTAAAATTTTGTTCAACTTCAATTGGTCTTCAAGGATGAAGAAGATCGGGATGAGAAGTTTGTGTAGCAGGAGAAACAACATAAGGAAGTTGTGGAATACTAACTTCAAGTGGGAGAATTATTAGGTGTGAAGTTACTATTCACACAATCACTATTCATTTAGGACTATTCACTGGTGGGGCCCACAGCGGGGCCCAAGTGGTGGGCCCATGGTGGGACCTGTGTGACTAGGCAGTGAGGTGGCTTCATTATGACATGGCATGACCCACACAAAGCATATTTCATGGTGGAAAGGTGGAGAGAGGAAATGGGATGAATTTTTCCTCAAGCACATGGTTTACTTTTGGAAAAGTAAATGTGGGGCATGGATTTTGACCCTTGGCACATGTGGGAGCAAGTGGAGATGAGTGGGTGAGAATCATATCTTACTTTTTATTTTATTCTTTACATATGGGTCAAAAATTCTTAGTGGAGTCATGATAGTATGCCATGGGAAAGATTTAAAGGTCATTTGGAATCTTTGAAAATGTTGCAAAAAGACATGAGAGTTACTATGCTTAATTGGGCATCTTTTGACCCAAGGTGAAAGCATGTTTGGAAGTGGGGTGCACCATTTGGTTTGTTTTATCAAATATGCTTGTCATGATGTCTCCCCAAATCACTATTGACAAAATAGTAGGAATGGGTCGAAATTATTACTATTCATGCCTTTTCCCCTTTGCTTTGTTTCTTATTCATTGTAATTTGGATTTAAGTAAGGGTGTTTACTTAGCCAAAAGTATGCTTCATTTTATGTGTTGTTGAAGGCTTTGAAGACTTAGTTTTTAGTCTTGGTTTTATGCATGGGATTGCATTTTTGTAAAATCTTGAAGCATTGAAGAAAGAGGTTGTGAGAGTGTGAGAATAGGGTGTAACAGGTGTTGTTATAGGTTGTATTCTCTAGGTGTTGTTGGTTTAATATAGAGTTGCAAACTTCTCCTTAGATGTATCCCAAGTTGGGTGAACCACGTAACCTTGGTGTCTACATTCTTCTTGTGTGGTTTACATTTGCATTTCCATTTCCAAATCCATCTTTAAGTTTTGATTTGCAAGTATTTTTTGTTTTCTATTTCATAGAGATCCACAATTTTAGTGCAACTCAGAGGAGGATTGATATTCCGTATTGATTTTAATCCTAACATCTCTCTCTCTCTCTCTCTCTCTCTCTCTCTCTCTCTCTCTCTCTCTCTCTCTCTCTCTCTCTCTCTCTCTCTCTCTCTCTTTGTGTTATCTCTTTCACAAAGCTTTTGCACATGTACATAACCTCATCTAGGTTATCATTTAAAGAGTTTTCCACTATTTCACCACGTCGGCACCAGATCAAGCAAATAGAGAATTTCAGTGACCAAATGATAATACCTTTTTGAGTGGTGCATTGTGAAAATATTTTTTTTATAAAGAGATAATATATGCATATCACACCTTCAAAATATTTGAGGATCACCCTGACAGATAAAAGGTAATACATAATCATTACCATTATGTGATTGTCATGTTGCTTATCATTTTTATTTTCCCTATTTTCTTGTCATGTTGCTACGTTGCTTATCGTATACTAAAAGATTTTGTGTGTGTGTTAGGTGGTCATGATCCTTATCATGTTTATAATATTTATGTTCCTACTCGTTTGCCAGAATCCCTATCATGTTCATTATGCTTATGTGCTTGCTATGTTATTTATGAGTTCATTATATTTATGTGGTTTTTGATTGCCATGATAATTATCATGTTCATTATTATTCTATGCTTGTTATGTCAATTATCATGTTCATTCACTACTACAATTTGTGCAATTTATGCCATAAGAACTTGCATTAGAAATCAATGTTTTTTGGTTTGTTTGTATTGAAAATTTCAAAAAAAAATGTGTTGAATTTGGCGTTGCATAGTTGATGCGACTAAACATTTTTATTGCACTTGAGTTGCACTAGGTTTGCTTTGACATTATGTCGAATAGTTTATGTTGCACTAGTCCTAGGTTTCACAAAAAATGGCTAAATTGTTTAATTATTATTTTTTTATGACTAGGGAATTAGTAAATACGCAGTCACACACGTGCAAATGTGGGGTTGAATCTAATAGGCTGCCATTATAAACCTTAGGCTCTACAAAAAAGTAACATTGCTCACAAAGAGGGTTAATTGGGGGATTCAAACTAAGGACTACTTGGTGCAAGGGCACACTATAATCCTTGTCCCAACAACTTGGTCTAACCCCCAGAGGCAAAAATGAAAATTAGAAATAAATAAATAAACATTATATTATATTATTTTAGAGTACACATCCTTGTTGAGATGTTGTCGCTACCATTTTTACTTATGTACCTTTTCATTTTGTGTTATCTTCTTTTTATTCATTCATTTTATCATGCTTTGAAAAATGCAAAACACATCATGTTAATATATGTTTACTTGGAAAGATGAGCACGATGAGAATGAAAGGGGAAAGTGTCCATGCATTCCTTCAATTTTTTTGGAACAGGGAGCACAAATGTTCATGCCTTCACTTTCCCATAATTTTGGTCTTCAAGATGCTTTGATGAAAATCAAAACCTTTACCTCAAATATTTTATTCGATTGAAATATTCCAACACTAGTGTATCATCCTCGTCTTATGGAAATTTAATATTATGTAACTTCAATTATGAAAAACCATTCATCTTTTAAGAGACATTGTACCATGCCTCATCTAAAGATTTGAACTTTAATTGTATATACTTTTCCTCAAAATTTGCCTTTCAAACCCCTCATAATTTAACCAAGCTTTCAAGGATACATAGATTGAAAACCTTCACATTTGAATTAAATCTAAAGTTAATCTTGCCACAATTTTTTACAAAATAAATCATAATATTAATTGTTAAAATTTAAATCTATTAGAATCAACTAATAGAAGCTCCCTCCATTTAAAATAAAATAAAAATCGTTTAGTGGTCTTCAAAATTTATGTGAAAATAGTTAATTGCTATTGTCACTAGTTCTTTCCACAACACATTTATGGAAAGGAAAAGGGAATTTCAAATGATGAAAATAGAAAGGAGTAAATTGTGACTTCCGCTCGTATATTTGTACGTGAAAATAATGAAGAAAGAGGCAAAACAATTGCCATTAAAAGAAAACCCAAGGGCTGAAATTTGGACATATGATGGACAACAAACTTTGTTTCTGATAGGGAATTAAAAGCATAATTAACCACATGAATTAGGGTAGTGGATGGTAAAAAATAATGTCACAAAAATAGTGCAAATCCACTCTCAATAAGAAAATATTCCTTTCTTGAAATGCAATATGAATAATGAGGAATGTTGAAAAATGATTAGAAACAATGAGAATTAATATTGAAAATATATGAAAAATCAAAGACAATTACTTATGTCCCATGCATTCAGAAAAAAATATATCACAAAAGTGGTGGAGATCCACTTTAAGTAGGAAACTACCTCTTTCTTGAAATGCAATATGAAGAATGAGCAAGGTTGAATAATGATTAGAGACAATGCCAAAAGCTAAAAAATCAAACTAAGATGCAATGCTAATAAAATATCAAACTAAAATGTAAAAATGAAATCAAACAAATATCCTTATATTTCCATCTGTCGACATATGAAAAAGGTGCATTATATAAAACAAAAAAATGAAATAGAATAAGTATAATTTTAACCCGAGGGGCATATGAAGAAAAGTTCTCCCACATATAATACTAGAAGCAAAGTCATTTTTTTTCTAAAACCACTTATCTTAATGAAATAATGAATTTTTATGGCATTTTTATTTCCAAATTCTTCTACTTCAAAATCACTATCTTCATATCCATAATATTTTCTTTCAAAATTGAAAAAACATATATGCATTAAAAATTAAATGTATATATCTCTCAAAATAAAAAAACAAATATATATACATCATAATTTCCATTATTTAAGATAGGAAAATAAGTTGCATTATATAGTTAAACAAAAGGAAATAAAAAAGTTGACTTTATATTTGTTCTTTTGTGATTAATAATCTAATATGTGTTATTCTTGACTTCAGCTAGAGTTGAAAAAATGTTGATCTCTCTCGTGGCCAAGGTTTCTATAGGTCTTGTGATAGATAAGAAGGATAAGAATGTTAATGTAAAGGTTGGAAACAACTGACAATAGGGGTCACCTATCCACTCAAAGGGGGTGGTTGGTTTTGTGTTGATGGATCATTCAGCGATGATGAGTCATTCTCTTCCCATCAGGCGGCCTGCCTCGACTCCTTGGGGGGTAGGGCTTCTAGGGATTTTCACTTCCATTGGATTTGCCATTCCTATGACCTGATCTATGGGTTTGGTGGTGGGAGTTGTGGCATTTGGTGGGAGTGAGAAGGGGAAGAAAGATTCTAGAAAAGTTGGGAAGGCACGGTCTATATTGGTGGACCAGGTTTTGGCCCCGCTTAGGGTTTCAACTAGTTTTTACAAGGTAGGAATTTCAAATGGGATCAATTAAATCTTTGTTGATGTTGCATCTAGATGGGACAAATTAGAATCAGTGAACCCCAAGCCTTTACTAGGAGCTAAAACCTATCCTTTGGTCTCCTTTGGCAACGAGGTCTTGGATGAGGTGTTCTAGAATGAGGAATGCTTTTTTGCAAGGGGCCTCATCTATAGATTCAATCAGTTTTGGCCAATCCTGTTTGCCCTCAATCCCTGGGTTTCAGATTCACGAAGGTCACTAATAGTAGATAGTCTGGATATCTTTCCTTGTGCTAAGGGTTTCTTCATGGTAGTATTTGATAGTTTGGAAGATTAGAGTAAGATTTTATCGAATACAACTTAAAGCTGGGACCAACATTCTCTTTTCGTGAAACCTTGGTTTTCAGCCTTAGATCTCCTTTTAGATTCCACTACTTTAAGACCTATTTGGGTGTGTTTGCCTCATTTACCATTGTAGTTTTGGGCTGACTCATGTTTTTTTATCATAGGCAATGCTTTGGGTAAATGGATGGCGATCGATGTTTCTTATTCAAACCTCCAACATATTAGGTTTGATCACATTCTTGTATGTTTGGATACTTCCCTGAATCTCCCAGTTTCAATCAAACCAAAAGTCAAGGATAATTGTTGGATTCAAACACTCAATTATGAAGGACTATCGTTTAGATGTCAAAAGTGATTTGAGAATGGGCATTTAGCTATGGATTGTAATAGTTCTAAGCAAAATATGGTTCTTCTTGGTGGAAAGATTCCCTCCTTTCCCACCTTTCGGTGGAACCTCTTGGTATGATTATTTTACCTGATTCTAAGATTCAAGTAGGGAACCAAGGAAAAACTATGGCACCTTTGCAAAATGTTGACTAAAAGGCCTCAAACGATGTTGTGGCAATTGATTATAAATTAGTTGTTGATGTTGGCTCGACTGTCATGGTTGATAACCCAACTGGTATTGGTGCTGGTACATGAAAGCAGTAGGATATGGTGAATGGGTTATTGAAAGGAAAAATAAAAGAGGGTCTATATAACTCTCTATTCCTAGCAAGGGAATCATGAGGGAAACAAATAATTGTAGTTTCTTGCCTTATGGTCCTTTAGTTTCATTTTGGTATGTGTTGGTTCTCTTAGTTATTTTGTGGTTTTTTGGATCGTTGGATCCCTTTGCATTTGTTGGTTCATCTTAATAAAAAGGGTGACGGCCCCTTAACCCTCATTACTAAGCAAAAAAAATGAAATAAAAAAAAAATGTAATTTTAACCTCAGGTGCATTAGAAGAAAAATCTTCCCACATAATATCGGAAGCAAAGTCCTCATTTTTGTTTGGATCCACTTGTCTTAATGGAAATACTTCATGAATTTGTGAGGCATCTTTTTTCTCAAACTTTTCTTCTTTAGAGTTGCTATTGTCATATCCCATAAAAAAAATCCTTCAAACTTATATATACATACTTCATGAATTTGTAAGACATTTTTTTTATGGGATATGACAATAGCGACTCTAAAGAAGAAAAGTTTGAGAAGAAAGATGTCTTACAAATTCATGAAGTATACATACATACATACATACATACATACATACATACATACATATATATATATATATATATATATATATATATATATAAGTTTGAAGGATTTTTTTTTTATGGAATATGACAATAGCGACTCTAAAGAAGAAAAGTTTGAGAAGATGTCTTACAAATTCATGAAGTATTTCCATTAAGACAATAATATATATAAAGAAACATATGTACCCCAAATAACTATAAGCAATTGTATATAAAACAACAAATATTTACCACTTTCATTATAGATTTAAGTGAGAAACTTTGAAAAGAAAACATGCATCAAGGCAAAAAAGAGTGTTAAAATTATTGAATTTTTTTTTATTAGAAAATTCTTTCTTTGAGCAAATTTTGTGAATCCATCATGATATTCTTATATTATGCAAGTAGGGGAGAAAATTGGGTTTAAAATGAAAACTAATCAAACTTAATAGAGATTAAAAATTAAGCAAAATATAAGAATGAATTTAGAAGGTTCTAATCTTGACAAAGAGATCAAACAATATGTAAAATAAGAGAGGAAACTAAGTTAGTAATTTCGTCAAACAATTACATGCAACATAAAAATTATGTCTTAAAGGAATCAATGTACGAGTGAGATGACTATCAAAGGTTTTTTTAAGTTTTTTGGGTTTGTTGTAGGGTTTTCTTCATAGGGATTTGTAGGTTTAATGAATAGTTTTTTTTTTACAATTTTTTTATAGGTTTTTCCTAAAATAATTATTGGAAATACAAATATAAATTAAATTCTCCTATAAAATTTAAAAACTACTTACATCGTATATTTGATTTTTTAGGGGTGGCACCTATTCTCCCTCTTCTTCGCATGTAAGTGTATCTCTTCTTTATTCCCCACTCCCACCCCTTTTACTTGCATTGCCCCCAAAAATCTATTGGTAGGTAGACATTTTGATGTCCCTTTCAATCTCTCTTTTTACTATTGTCCCTTTCTTTGGTAGACACATAAAATTGGTCACATGTACTTGATAGTGATAATTTTTGACATATTCATAACCATATGACTTGCACCGAATTACCTGAATTTTATTCATCATTCCTGTAAGCTATTCAAATTTATATTTGAGCATGACCCTTTATCTATCGTTATCACTATACAAAAAATTCAATTCCAAATGCTCAAGCTATCCAAAATCACCATTAGACTATATCAATATCTGAACTTAAGTCCATGACCTTTATAAATAAGTCTGCCCTAGGCAAACAAGGGCATAATGTGTCGCTATCCACTTATCCTGATCGCATCCCATGCCACATAACAACTAGTTTATAAATTCAAAATTATCCTTTTGGTTCTTCCCACCCGTTTCATAAGGTTGACTAAAGGAAATTTTTAAAAGAATCGCTTATAAATACATGTTAAGAGTCATTCAACTTCTCCACTTTTTAATCACTTTGTACATGTAGTTACACTTTTACACATTGAAAAAATATGGCCTATTACATCCAAATTTTGTATTATTTATAAGGAGCAATCATAAGCCAAGTCAAGAGCCCTTAAAAGCAACTCAAGAGCTATCATTGTCAACTATAAAAGCCATTTTCTAGTTGCATACATATACTCAAAGGAGCTCAATCACACATTCACTCTAGGTAGGAGAACTACATGGCCTTGATTTCCCTCTTTGGAGTACTGAATACATAGGCAATGACCAATTATCAATGGGATGATTGAGGTAAACTCAATCCGTTATAATCTCTTCTTTTCTTTCAGATTTTCAAGCTATTAAAGTGTCCTAATGATTTCAAAGATAAGATAAGACATACAACAATCTCTAGGTGACCAAAACCTAAGTGTGATATCTCATATTTATTATCATCCACACATACAACTAGTGTAATGATCATTTTGGTTACACAATCAACCTAAATAAGTCTACGATTATAGGACTCCAACATTCTACGTTATTATTTACTTAATGCCCTCTTATCAAGAAACATTTGTTTCTACTTTTGTTATGCTTCCATCATTTCTAAATTCTTATTTTCTCTATATTTTTATGTTTGCTATCTGTCAAAGTCAACTCAGACAAGTCCATAGTCAATAGGTTGGAGTGCACTATGTTGTCATTCACGTACAACAAACCTATCCAAATTTTGTTCATGATTCTAATACTGAACCTGCACAATGATATTTTATTCTAATTTTAACAGTTTAACAGTTATAACAAACAACAAGGAACCATGTGCAAGCCAAGTATTATTCCTTCCCAATGTTTTCCAAAAATAGTAGTTTCTATATCTAGCATCTTTATCAAAATCAGAATAGTTGAATATTGTGTATCTTTAACATTCTAATATTTCCAATTTTACACTTATATAATATATTTAAACACTATCTTGATTAATTCATTCACATTATTATTTTATAAAAAATAGGGTAAAACATATTGAACTCAAACCTTTATTTTTAAGATTTTACTTTCTAATTTTATTTTTCTTAGAAACTATGTTCTAACAATTTTAAAACTCATAGGAGATATCATTATGGGAAAATCGGTTAGCAATTTTCTCTGTGTAGTGGTGTGAGGGGTGTTTCTTCAATACTCAATCCATTTGACAATACTATCCATGTATTATAATTTTTATGTACCTCAAAATATGTCAAAAGTGCCTAGGGTTTATTTTTAAGACATAGGAAGTCTTCGATCATTTTTTATTATAGTGCACCGATAAGAGGATAGCCTTATGAAGTTACTCTCAATGCTCCCCACAAGATGAGATAATGTGGCTATGGGAACAATGGAATCCTCCATAGTTAGTTCCTTCATGGTCATATTCACTATTTATGACTGGGATTAGTATATTGGAGAGCCTATAAAGCAATCACACCTTGACTAGTTTTACCCTTTTCTCTTTGTTTGTAAAAACCCCAAAATTTTCAAATCTCAGTATTTATGAATGCATCTAGTTCACATATTTTTAAGATTAGTAATAAATGTTATCTTAATTTATAATTTATTATTCATTATTTACATACATTAATCAAATCCAAAAATCACAATAAGACTAAACACATTAATGTACAATCTCAAGCCTTCCTAAATTCATATTTTTGCAATATCTAATCTAAGCTATTAAGTGTAACTAAGAAACACTAAATGGCATGCATGACTCAGTTTATTCCTCACGCTCTAATAATTCATTCACAACTTATCTTATATTTTATTATTCATACAATTAACACCAAACAAAAATGAGATCTCTCATCTGTCATGGCAAAAAGAATGTGGTCAACATGTTCATCCTTAACCCCCACCACCTCCCACATGGCAAGAAAATCAATATAAGGGTTATGATATTATGGATCAACTAAAAAACACTCATGCTAATATTTCAATGTTAGAGATACTCCAAACAATTCCAATATATAAGGATGTTCTTTAACATTATGCAACATAACTTTACCAAGTAACACAAAAATGCCTTATGTTGCTTATATTATAAACACTTTACGGTGGACAAAATAAAATATTTATTTTGAAATAGAATAATTAGCTCCTAATTATTGTTCCCAAAATCTATCACTCATTTTTGGGGACAACAGATGAACTATTTTGGTCCTGCAGGCCAAAATCCCCTCTTCTCTTCTCAAAAATTGTTCTGAGCGTTTAAATTCTTCATTATTCAAGTTTTTTTTAGCTAAGGGACTAGCCGGTTCAACAAGTTAAACAACTTCAACAGGTGAGCTCTCACAAAGGAACAACTTTCCAACACTTAGGCAATTTCAAGCTTGGTTTAACGTCGAGGTTCAACTGAAAGGTCCATTGACAGGCTTCAATCAAAGGATTGAACCATTGAACCCTACTTTCAAAGGTTCAAAGGTTCAACGACGTCGACAGACTTAAAGAGTTAAGCGCTTCGACAAAAGTTCAAAGTTCAACTGCCTCGACAAGTTCAATGGCTTCAAAAGACTTAGAAGAAAAGAAAAGAAAGATTGAACCCATTGAACCGTTCAACCTTGAACCAAAATGGTTCAAAGTTTCAAGGTTCAATGAGTTCAATCAAAGTTCGAAGAGTTGTTCCAATCAGTTGGTTCAAAGCGGTTGGTTCAAACGGTCAAATTGAATGAGTGGAACACAGTATTGAATCGTTGAACCATTGAACCATTGTTGGTTCAATCGTTCGGTTCAATCGATCGGTTCAAAGGGGTCCCCCAAAGCCGAAAGGGCAAGTGCCCTTGCGGAGGGCAATGAACAAAAATCAAGTGCCCTTGCAGAGGGCAGGGAACATTTGCTCAAAGATCAATGAGAAGGCCAAAAGGGTAAGGTTTCCTTCGAACTTTTTGTCCGAAGAAATTACCAAGGAACCAAAAGAATTCATTTGGAAAGATTTTTTGTGAAATAATTTCACAAAGGAAATCCTTCAGACAAAATGTCTGAAGAAATTCCTTCAGACATTTTGTCTAAAGGAATGATCAAAGGCCTGACGGAAAACAACTAAGGCAAAAGAATTCCTTCAGACATTTTGTCTAAAGGCTTTGAAGGAAAAATTCACCCGAAGAATCTCGAAAGGCAGGTACCCTTGCGAGGGGTTCTCGGCACCCAAAAAATGGACCTTTCTCAAAGACCCGAAGGAACACCTTCCCTTCAAGGTGTTCCAAAGACGTAAAGCCGAAGGAATTTCAAGGCTTCAAAAGACTTAGCCAAAACAAAGGATTCTGAGAAAGAGATTGAACCGTTGAACCTTGAACCAAAATAGTTCAAAGGTTCAAAGAAAGCTCCAAGCAAATGAAGAAAGCGGAAGATTCCAGAGACAAGTATAAAGAGATGGTTCAACCAAAGAGCAAGGAAGCGATTGAACCAGGGAAGCGATGGAACTAAAGAACTGATAAAGACCGCTTGAACCATTAAACTATTGAACCAATGAACTTTAAAATTATTGTTTCCAAAATCTGTCACTCATTTTTGAGACAACATATGAACTATTTTGGTTTTGTAGGCCAAAATTATCGCTTCCCTTAAAAAATTATTCTGAGCATTCAAATTATTCATTATTCAAGCTTTTTCAGTTAAGGGACTAGCAAGTTCAATAGGTTCAATGGCTTCAACGAGCGAGTTCTCACAAAGGAACAAGTTCCCAACACTTAGAAAATTTCAAGATTGGTTCAATGCCTCAGTTCAACCAAAAATGTTCATTGGCAAGCTTTAAAGGAAGGATTGAACCATTGAACCATTGAACCCCACTTCCAAAAAGATTAAATGGTTCAACGGGTTCAAAGGTTTAACGACGTCGTCAAGCTTAAAAAAGTTAAGCGCTTCGACAGAAGTTCAAAGTTCAACGGGTTCAATGGCTTCGAAAGACTTAGAAGAAAAGAAGGCATCGAAGAACAAACGAATGAACCGTTGAACCATTGAACCGTTGAATCTTGAAAAAAAGGTTCAACGGTTTCAAAGGGTTCAATGGTTCAATGGGTTCAAAGAAATCAAAAGACTTAGAAGAAAAGAAGGCTTCAAACGCAAGATTGAACCATTGAACCAAAGTTGGTTCAATCGGTCAGTTTAAAGGACTGCCCTAAAGTCGAGAGAATAAGTGCCCTTGTGGAGGGCATGGAACATTGGTTTAAAAATCAAAGAGAAAGTTGAAAGGTTAAGGTTTCCTTCGGATTTTTGTCTGAAGAAATTACCAAGTAAAGGAACCAAAAAAATTCCTTCGAAAATATTTTTTGCGAAAGAATTTCTCAAAGACAAGGCGAATTCTTTCGAACAAAAATTTCTAAATGAATTCACCCAAAAGGAAAAGCAAAATCTCGAAGAAAAGCGAACAAGGCAAAGGAAAGGTTTCCTTCAGACAAAATGTCTAAAGGAATTCCTTCAGACATTTTGTTCGAAAGAATTAACCTGAAGACTGCTTGAAGGACCCCGAAGGGCAGGTACCCTTGCGGGGGGCTCTCGGCACCAAAAAAATGGACCTTTCTCAAAGACCCGAAGGGACACCTTCCCTTTGGGGTGTTCCAAAGACATAAAGCCGAAAGAATTTCAAGGCTTCAAAGGAACTTAGAAAAATAAAAGAATCAATTAAACAAAGAATGAACCAATGAACTGATTGAACCTTGAACCAAAAGAGTTCAAAGTTCAATGGTTCATAGTTTCAATGGTTCAAAGGAAGCTCCAGACAAAGAAAAGAAGCGGATGATTCCAAAGACCAGTTCAAAGGGATGGTTCAACCGAAGAGCAAGGAAGCGATTAAACCAGGGAAGCAATGGAACCAAGGAACCGATCAAGACTATTTGAACTATTGAACTATTGAACTGATGAACTTTCAAAGGTTTAAAGGTTCATGGTTCAAATAACCAGCAACTATTGACGTCCCTGCAGACGTCAAATTTAAGGTAATGGAATATCTGTTAATTTTTGAATATGGTGTGGAACTTGAAAAATAAACCAAGCGACCAGCTGAAAAGAGAGCCCGAGAGCTCAAATTGCTACAGGGAAGAGAGAGCAATACAAAAAGATCAAAAATATCTACAAGGGAGTTATTTCCAGTAAGTGAAATAGTTCACCAAGTAGTCATCTGAGCACACAAAATTAAAGACGTAGCATATTTTTCTTCCATGAAGTAAAGGTAAAGTGGACAGCTATGCAAATAAGAAGGAAAGGACTAGGTGGCCTATACTTTGGAGGAGATATATAAAATGAATTGGCATGCCACAGTTAAGGCAGATGCACTGTTCCAAGCATGGCTCTTTAACAAAATTGAAAATGCATTCAAGGCATTGAACGCAGTATGGGTTGTTCCATGGAACAAAGTGCCAAGCCTTTTTTGGCTACCATATATTGTAATCTCTTATTTTATGCAAGAGGAGATCTCTTCATTATAGAAACAAAACTCTGCTCAAATTGAAAGGGGATTACTGAGACTTTGAGTTCAGATTGTTGATCATATTTCTTTATCTGAATGAGAAAGCAAGTTACTTTCAGACTTTGTGTTGTTATAGCTTGTATTATTTTAGAAAATTATTCTTATGTTTGTTTTCTAGGACCTTTCTTGTTCATTTAATTTAATAAGTAAAACTAGTGGAAGTAATCAGGAAGGTGTCATGAAGCCAATTGTGAAAAGAATTTGTGTTGTCACAATTATCTTCAGTGTGTTTGTTAGTTTCTTTCTATGTAAAGAATCTTGGAACGACTTTGTGCCCCCATAATCCTTCGTATTTCACGTAGTTGAGGTGTAGACTTTGTGTTACACTTCATCTTGCTGGTTACTGTGCCCTTGTTACTTGTCACAACCTGAAAGAACTCTTATTGTTTCCTACAAAATCACTTCCAAAAGAAGAGAAGTGCCTTCAATATTTTCACCAGGATTTTATCCTTTGTTTGTGAAACATTATCTCTAAAAAAAGAGAGATGATTGGTGTAGTCTTACCCCTAAGTGTTATTTTCTACTTATATATATATAGTATATAGCTTCTCATATTTATAGGGATCCTCCCCTTGATGAGAGGAGAGATTTGTCCACCTCTGATGTGGTAAACTTGCACATTTGGCTGACCAATCTCCCTATGTTGTGGTTGAAGAGACCTATTTTTCTCATCAGTTGGTGACAAAATATTCACCCAACAATTTTTTAGTGACTCCGTTAGGGAAGAGCGCACAGTTTGAAGCCTCAAGCTTCAAGCTAAAACAAAATCAGTTTTTTTTAATTTTTATTCTACAATCTGGCAACTCCACACTATACCAGAAAGTAGAGAGCCCAAGGTGTTGTTGACCCAATTTTTGAGTTGGTGCAATAAGAAAATTTTGATTTGTTCCCTCCCCAACTTCAAGTTCAACGATCCAGAAGTGTTCCTCCTACCCATACCAAGTCACCAACACAAGGTAGAGCTTCGTTTTATATTGTTAACAGAGCTTTGCCTATACATACTCCACCCAAATTTGTTATCTCTTTTTTATAATCAAATTGTGGTGATTCAAGGCCCCTGAGGTAACTCTTTTGGTCCACTCAATCTAACCCCACCTCTACATGAGCTTCCACGCAGTTCAAAGAAGAATTTCTCTAAATTCTTTGGTGATAAAAAAGTACATCCTGATGAACACATTACTACCTTCAGCATAGCATGTGGTGTGATAGGTGTAGAGTATGAAGACGTAGCAGTTAGGCTATTTATGGAAACATTACAAGGTGTTGCTGCAAATTGGTTCTACCATCTACATGCCCAGACTGTGACCGACTGGAACACTCTTAAAGCTAAATTTGAAGCCAAGTTCAAGTCTGTAAAAGATGCACATGCCTTGTTGGCCCAACTCACATAGATAAAAAAGGAACCTCATGAACCTATGAGGGATTTCATTGCCAAGTTTGACAAGCTGAGGAACCAGATTCTTAAAATCGCTCAGCCAACACCTAAAAACCTTAAATGCTTCTTCATCAACTCATCTCTGGCTGAAGTGAGCTTTTTATTGAGACGAGCTGGCCACATAGACCTTGATGTTGCTTAGGATTTGGATACTGAGGTAGAAGATGACCTTATCTTGGCAAGAAAGATAAGGAGAGATATTAACAAAGTAAATCCTCTTCATCTTCTGAATACTCACCTGCAGTCACCACTGATCTAATGGTGTAGAAGCTAGTAAATAACTTGCTAGCTCTTAGAAAGTAAATGGCTCAAGGGATGTCATCTGCTCCTTCATATAGAGATATACCAAGGAGGACATTCCCCAATCAGTCATACCAAGGCCATGCTGCCAGGAATCAAGGGAAACCAAATCGTCTTACTCCCCCTCAAGAGAAATTGGCCATTGAAGCACCTCCAACCAATTCAACAGTCAAATATCTTGAGGCAGAATTAGATTTTTCCTTCCACCTTGATTTGAACCTAGAAGATGATGATAATATCTTCATAGAAGGAGAAGAAGAATTAGCTGGTGACTTTAACATTGATTTCCTGAATTACCAGGATGAACCCAGAAGTGAAGGTAAAGATGTTGATGGATCATACGTTGTATTCACCCAGTCCAAGAATCAGTCAGCCCAGTAAGTTGATAAAAAAAAGACAGAGGAGCAACATCAACCAGTAATTTCAATTGCTAAGCGGAGAATCACTCTGTCTTCCCAGCCAAAAGACCCAGTGATTGCAAGAAATGTAAGTACATCAAACATCCTTACACCTTCTACCTCAAATTCACAGACCAGTCCTTCCCCTCCCAAAAACCAAAAAGCTGAACTTTCATCCTCTATTCTTAGTTCATTTCAAACATTTGACATAATTGACCATATAAAGAAAACTAAAATTCAAATGTCTGAATTTGAATTCTTGCAATCCAACCCTGATCAATTGGATAAGTTAGTTCAATGTGTAAATAACCAAGCCATCCTTGTAGGACAAGCAATTTTGAAGGTAACTTGTGATCCCCCTAAGAACACATCCACTAAGAATAACCTTGTCATTATTCCTCCTATTGCTCCCAGGAGGACTGAACCATTTTATGTCTCCCTACTGATAAATGGACACCAATTAAATAATTGCATCATAGATTTTGATGCATCTGACAATGTCATGCTTGCTAAAGTGGCAGAATCCCTTGGTCTATGACTGACCAAGACATTTGGGAGATATTTCTCCATGAAAAATAAACAAGTACCACTGTTGGGACAAATTAAGGATGCCCAATTTGCATTTGCAGCATTCTCAGACAAGAGAATCAAGATGACTATTTTGGTGGCTGACATCTCAACATCATACGACATCCTTCTTGGGTGAAATTTTTGCAAGGATGTTGGTGGTGAATTAAGCATGGACCTATCTGAGGCAAGGATCCTAGTCAAAGGTGTTATGCAGAGATTACTCCCTGAGAAGGAAGCAAAATATGTGGTCACTCAAACATCAGTGCCTGAAGCTCAAATTTTGTTTGAGTCTTCAGGCATGTGTAATTACTTTTTATCCATGAAGGAAGTCCATGAGGCATCTGATCAAATTCTCAAATGTGTCGACCTAAAAATTGGTTCAAATGAAACAACAGAAGGATTGGTGGAGCGTAGTTCAAGTGCAGAAAAATCTCCCCCTCTAAACGAAGAAGAATCTGAAGAAAAATTAGTGTCTAATAAGGTATGGATTTTAGAATTCGATGGCAACTGCTCCTCTACCAGTTCAGGAGCTAGAATTGTACTGATATCTCTTCAAAGAGATATTTTTCCTTCTTCATACAAGTTGTAATTCAGCAACACCAACAACACAGCTGAGTACGAATCTTTATTGCTTAGATTGAAGGTTGCTCAAGACAAAGGTATCAAACTCTTTTATGCTAAATGAGGTGCTAAAATGGTGGTTTGTCAAGTAAGGAACCTATATCAAACCAAAAATGAGAGATTGCACCATTACCGCAATCTAGTATGAAATCAAATTGAAATCTTTGATGCTTTCAGCATATCTGCCATACCAGGAAATTTAATGACCGAGCTGATGCACTAGCTATTTTAGTAACTCTCTTAGTTCTTCACCCAGAATTCAAAGGAGATAAGTACACTATCAAGCTAGTCTTTCGACCAAGTGTACCTGATAATGCCAGTCATTGATAGGTGTTTAACAATGACAACCAAATCATTGCCTTCTTGAAGTAAAAAGATAGCTATGAACAACTTTATTTTGAAGGTAGTGAGCCTCATAATCTTGAACCAGCCTTTGAATCAAGTGTAGACACAGGTGAGAAATTCCTGCAACTTAAAGGAAATAAAATCCGAAAAGGCCTAGTTTTCTTTGAGAAGCTATTTCACAAACATGGCAGGTTCATCAAATATCAGCAAACAGATTCAAGCTCCTTCCAAGAGTTTGATCATGTAAATTTAGGTACCAAGAAAAATTTTAAAATGGTGAACATTGAAAAATGTTGCACTCAGAAAGAAAAGTTCGAGTTCACTGCTCTGCTCTGTCAGTATATGGATGTCCTAGCATACTCATATGACGATCTAAAGTCACTCAGACCTGAATAAATTTGCCATGACATTCCTCTCAAAAGTGATTCAGTGCCTTACAAGCAAAAATCTAGACAGTACAATCTAAAGATATCAGGTACAATTCTGTCTGAGATATAGAAAATGCTGAATGATAGGATAATTTTTTCAATCCATCATTCCACATGGATTGTAAACATAGTCCCTGTGAGGAAGAAGAATGGTGAAATTCACTTTTGTGTGGATTTTAGAAACTTGAATCAGTCATCCTTAAAGAATAACTATCCTCTGCCCAGCATGGATCAAGTTCTTCAGATGGTAGACTAGTTCAAAAATGTTATCAATGTTGGACGGCTTCTCAAGGTACAATCAAGTTGAAGTTAGTGAAGCAGACCAGCATAAGATTGCTTTCACCACACCTTGGGGAACCTTTGCCTATCGAAGAATGCCATTTATCTTGATAAATGTTGGTGCCACTTTTCAAAGAGCAATGGACCTCACTTTCAAAAATAAAATGGGTAAGTTCATTGTAGTGTACCTGGATGATTTAACCATCTTTTCCAAGCATTGCCCTCACCATGTACGCCATTTGCAATAAGTGCTGGAATGCTGCCACCAGAATGGCATTTCTCTAAATCCCAAGAAGTGTATTTTTAGAGTGATAGAGGGGAAATTTTTTAAACACATTGTGCCCCAAGAAGGCATAAAGATTGACTCAGACAGAGTCAAGTCCATCCAGGAGCTTACCTTGCCTACAAGTAAGACTACAGTTCACTCTTTCTTCAAAAAAATAATTTTTTTACGAAGGTTCATCCCTGAGTTTGTTGAGAAGACTCATCATATTGTGAACATGATGAAGGGAAAGGCCACTTTTAGCTAGATTGAAGAAGGCAAATTGGCATTTCGAGATATAAAGACAGCTATTGTCCACGCCCCAATTCTGATTTGTCTAGATTATACCAAGGATTTCATAGTGTATAGTTATGCTTCTGAACACACACTTTCAACAATTTTAATTCAACAAAACAATGAAGGTATGGAATCTTTCATTTTTTTTATGAGTTGTCTTCTCAAAGCTCATGAGCTGAAGTACTCAAACATGGAGAAGCATACTTATGCAGTGATAAAAGCAGTAAAATATTTCCACTTTTACATCTTGAATTTACACATTATTGCCCTGGTTCCTGACACCACAGTCAAATCTATATTAACTCAGCAGAAGTTTGGAACGAAAAGAGGCAATTAGATTGCTAAAATTTAGGAGTTTGATCTAGTCATCAAACCAATGAAGCTGATGTGGGGAAGGGGCCTATACCAATTGATTGTTGACAATAGGCTAGAAGAAACAGAGCATGGAGAAGAAGAAATTGAAGACACGCCAACAATCCTCTTTATCTAATGAGCAATAAGTGGATTCAAGTATTGCTCATTTCCTTACTTATAGTGAGTGTCATGTTCACTTGTCTTGTAAAGAAAGGAGGACTATCAAGTTAAAAGCTGCCAATTTTGTCATGTGAGACAACGGCCTGTATAAGGGAAACCTTGATGGAGTGTTCCTTCGCTGCGTGGATAAAGAGTAGCAGAATCAACTTTTGAAGTCCTTCCATAATCTATCATGTGGAGGACACTTTTTTGCTCCTGTAACTTTCCATAAGATTTTACGATCCAAGTATTCCTGGCCTACTCTATTTCAAGATGCATACAAATGGGTACGAAGATGTGAACTATGCCAACAATTCATTGGAAGACCTAAATTAGCTGCTCTACCTCTTAATCTAGTGGTTATAGAAGAGCCATTTCAACAATGGAGAATCAATTTCATTGGCTCTGTAAACCCATCTTCAAGTGCTGGACATGATTATGTCCTAACAGTCACATATTACTTCACCATGTGGGTGGAAGCTATTCTATCCAAGCATGCTACTTCAGAAGTAGTGTGCAATTTTCTCAAGGAGAATATCGTTTCCAAGTTTGGAGTTCCAACCAAGATTGTCACAGACAACGCAGCTTGTTTCTCTTCTCAAGAGATTACTCAGTTCTATTTTTACTATGGGATTACCCTCTCCCACTCTTCTGATTATTTTCTACAAGAGAATGGCCAAGTTGAATCAAGCAACAAGAACCCGGTGACTATCATCAAGAAGCTGGTAGATGACAACCAATGAACATGGTATAAAGCATTGGTTGATTTTTTATGGGCAGATAGAATTACACCCAAGAGGGTAATTGGTATGTCACCTTTCCAACTTCTTTATGGTCTTAATGTTGAAATACCAATCACCTTAAAATTGCCAGCATTGAAATTAGCAAAGGCAGTTGAAGATCAGACATATGAAATCTCCATCGATAAGAGGATCATGTGCTTGACTGAGCTGAATGAGCTGCGAACTATGGTGGTGGACCGAATTGTTGCACATCAAAGTCTAGTGAAGAAGCTCTTCGATCAAAAAGCAAAAAACTGTGATTTCTAGATTAGAAATCAAATCCTGTTGTGGGACAAGAAAAGAGAACCAAAAAGGATGCATGGGAAATTTGATTCTCTTTAGAGAGACCCATTTACTATCCATTAGCTCAATGGTGAAAATAGTTTCCTATTGAAGTATCAAGATGGCACGCCCTTTTCTCTGCCTCACAATGGGCAGCATCTGCAACACTTTAATTTTTGAAGTGTCAGATAAGTTCACCTATATATATGTATATTTGTATAGTCTTTGTTTCTATTTTGTGCTTTTTATTTTCATTTTTGACACCTTTCTTTTTGGGTAGCATGACTCCGTAGCCCAATGGCATACTTAAAGGCACTGGAGATTATGGTTTCTACTCCCCTCAGTTGTTCCAAGTTTTCACTTAAAAGAAGTTTTCTAACTGGAGCCAGCTGTTGTTTCTAAAATTTTTCACTCATTTTTGGGACAACATATGAACTATTTTGGTCTTACAGGCCAAAATTATCTCTTTCCTTCTCAAAAAATTGTTCTGAGCATTCAAATTCTTCATTATTCAAGCTTTTTTAGTTAAGGGACTAGCAGGTTCAATGGCTTCAATGGACGAGTTTTCACAAAGGAACAAGTTTCCAATACTTAGGCAATTTCAAGATTGGTTCAATGCCTCAGTTCAACCAAAAATGTTCATCGACAAGCTTCAAAAGAAGGATTGAACCATTGAACCATTGAACCCCGCTTCCAAAATTGTTAAATGGTTCAACAGGTTCAAAAGTTCAACGACGTCGACAAGCTTAAAAAATTTAAGCGCTTTGGCATAAGTTCAAAGTTCAACGGGTTTAACAGCTTCAAAAGACTTAGAAGAAAAGAAGGCTTCGAAGAACAAAAGAATGAATTGTTGAACCATTGAACCGTTGAACCTTGAACCAAAATGGTTCAACGGGTTCTAAGGGTTCAATGGTTCAATGGGTTCGAAGAGATCAAAATATTTAAAATAAAAAAAGGCTTCAAATGCAAGATTGAACCGTTGAACGAAAGTTGGTTTAATCGATCGATTCAAAGGACTGCCCCAAGGTCGAGAGAATAAGTGCCCTTGTGGAGGGCAGGAAACATTGGCTCAAAAATCAAAGAGAAGGTCTAAAGGTTAAGGTTTCCTTCAAATTTTTGTTCGAAGAAATTACCAAGTAAAGGAACCAAAAGAATTCCTTCGAAAAGATTTTTTGCAGAAAAATTTCTCAAAGACAAGGCAAATTCTTTCGAATAAAAAGTCTGAAAGAATTCCTTTGAACTTTTGTCCGAAAGAATTCACCCGAAAGGAAAAGCAAAAGCCCGGAGAAAAGTGGACAAGGCAAAGGAAAGGTTTCCTTCGGACAAAATGTCTGAAGGAATTCCTTCGAACATTTTGTCTAAAAGTATTAATCCGAAGACTGCTCGAAGGACCCCGAAGGGCAAGTACCCTTGCGGGGGCTCTCGGCACCAAGAAAATGGACCTTTCTCAAAGACCCGAAGGGACACCTTCCCTTCGGGGTGTTCCAAAGACATAAAGTCGAAGGAATTTCAAGGCTTCAAAGGGACTTAAAAAAATAAAGGAAGTAATGGAACAAGAATGAACCGATTGAACCTTGAACCAAAAGAGTTCAAAGTTTAATGGTTCACAGGTTCAATGGTTCAAAGGAAGCTCCAAACAAAAGAAAAAAATGGATGATTCCAGAGACTAGTTCAAATGGATGGTTCAAATGAAGAGCAAGGAAGCGATTGAACCAGGGAAGCGATGGAACCAAGGAACCGATCAAGACTATTTGAACCATTGAACTATTAAACCGATGAATTTTCAAATGTTAAAAGGTTCATGGTTCAATATGGTTCAAACAACCAGCAACCATTGACGTCCCTACAAACATCAAATTTAAGGTAGTGGAATAACTGTTAATTTTTAAATATGGTGTAGAACTTGAAAAATAAAGCAAGCGACCAGCTGAAAAGAGAGCCTGAGAAATCAATTTGCTACAGAGAAGAGAGAACAATACAAACAAATCAAAAATATCTACAAGGGAGTCATTTCAAGTAGGTGAAACAATTCACCAAGTAGTCATCTGAGCACACCAAATCAAAGACGCAACCTATTTTTTTTCCATGAAGTAAAGGCAAAGTGGATAGCTGTGTAATTAAGAAGGAAAGGACCAGGCGGCCTATACTTTGGAGGAGACATATAAGATGAATTGGCATGCCACAGTTAAGGTGGATGCACCGTTCCAAGCATGGCTCCTCAACAGAACTGAAAATGCATTCAAGGCATTGAATGCAGCATGGGTCGTTCTATGGAACAAAGTGTCAAGCCTTTCTTGGATACCATATATTGTAATCTCTTGTTTTATGCAAGAGGAGATCTCTTCATTATAGAAGCAAAACTCTGTCCAAATTGAAAGTCAATTACTGAGACTTTGAGCTCAGATTGTTGATCATATTTCTTTATCTGAATGAGAAAGCAAGTTACTTTCAAACTTTGTGCTGTTATAGCTTGTATTATTATAGGAAATTATTCTTATGTCTTTTTCCTAGGAGCTTTCTTGTTCATTTAATTTAACAAGTAGAACTAGTGGAAGTAATCAAGAAAGTGTCATGAAGCCAATTATGGAAAGATTTTGTGATGTCACAATTGTCTTCAGTGTGTTAGTTTTTTCTGTGTAAAGGATCTTGGGATGACTTTGTGCCCCCATTATCCTTCGTATTTCACTCTTTGGGTAGTTTAGGTGTAGATTTTGTGTTACATTTCATCATGTTGGTTAGTGCACCATTGTTACTTGTCACTACCTAAAAGAACTCATGTTGTTTCTTGCAAGATCACTTCTGAAAAAAAAGAAGTGCCTTCAATGTTTTCACTAAAATTTTCTCCTTAGTTTTTGAAACATCATCTCTAAAAAAAGAGAGATGAATGGTGTAGTCTTACCCCTGAGTGTTATTTTCTGCTTATATATATAGTATATAGCTCTTTATATATATAGGGAACCTCCCCTTGATGAGATGAGAGATTTGTTCACTTTTGATGTGATAAACTTGCACATTTGGCCAACCAATCTCCCTATGATGTGGTTGAAGAGACCTATTTTTCTCATTAGTTAGCTGGTGACAAAATATTCACCCAACACAAAGGTTCATGGTTCAATATGGTTCAAATAACCAGCAACCATTGACGTCCTCGCAGACATCAAATTATGGTAATGGAATATCTGTTAATTTTCAAATATAGTGCAGAACTTGAAGGATGAACCAAGCGACCAGTTGAAGAAGATATCCTGAGAGCTCCAATTACAACAGAAAAGAAGAGAAGGCTACATAAGATATTGAAATATCTACGAGAGAGTTATTTTCAGTAGATGAAACAATCCACTAAGTGGTCATCTGAGCACACCAAATCAAGGACACGGTTTTTTTTTTCCATGAAGTAAAGGCAAAGTGGACAGCTGCGCAAATAAGAAGGAAAGGACCAGGTGGCCTATACTTTGGAGGAGACATATGAGATGAATTGGCATGCCACAGTTAAGGCCGATGCACTGTTCCTAGTATGGCCCCTTGACATAACTAAAAATGCATTCAAGGCATTGAATGCAGCATGGGCCATTCCATGGAACAAAGTGCCAAGCCTTTCTTGGATGCTATATATTATAATCTCTTATTTTATGCAAAAGAGATCTCTTAATTATAAAAGCAAAACTATGCCCAAATTGAAAGGTGATTAATGAGACTTTGAGCTCAGATTATTGACCATATTTCTTTATCTGAATGAGAAAGTTACTTTCAAAATTTGTCCTATTATAGCTTGTGTTATTTTATAAAATTGTTCTTATGTCTGTTTCCTAGGAGCATTCTTGTTTATTTAATTTAACAAGCAGAACTAGTGGAAGTAATCAGGTAGGTGTCTTGAAGTCAATTTTGGAAAGACTTTGTGCTGTCACAATTGTCTTCAGTGTGTTTTTAGTTTCTTTCTATGTAAAAAATCTTGGGATGACTTTGTCCCCCATTATCTTTCATATTTCATTCTTTGGATAGTTGAGGTGGAGACTTTGTGTTACACCTCATTCTGTTGGTTACTGTGCCCTTGTTACCTATTGGTTACCCACCTCATAAGTACACACCCTTATGTACATGTATATAATAATAGGCACATGCATACCTATGTTCACATTAGGCATATTGTTATTAATTCATAATATGTAGCTTATTACAAAGTTATATCCACACCACATGTTTTGTTTCACATGATATATATGATAAGTAAACTCATGCCTATCATAACCCTTAACACAAGATAATGATAGACTATGTTGAGCTCTTTATACTTCACAGGCCTTATTAAAACAATTGTAGGAATTTTGATATACTAAAACCACATATATATACTTATAGTCATTAACATTTCCAAATAATTTTTTAAACAATATTTCGATAGAATACTCATGCGCCCTGCTATAGGACCACTTTTGAAAGAAGAGAAGTGCCTTCAATATTATCACTAGGATTTCTCCTTTGTCTGTGAACATCATCTCTAAAAAAAGAGAGATGGATGGTGTAGTCCTACCCCTGAGTGTTATTTTTTGCTTATATATGTAATATATAGCTCCTCATATTTATAAGGAACCTCCCCTTGATGAGAAGAGAGATTTGTCCACCTATGATGTGGTAAACTTGCACATTTAACTGACCAATCTCCCTATGATGTGGTTGAAGAGACCTATTTTACTCATCAATTAGTTGGTGACAAAATATTCACCCAACAATTTTTGGCGACTCCGCTGGAGAAGAGCGCGCAGTTTGAAGCTTCAAGTTTCAAGCTGAAGAAGGGCCAGTTATTTTTCATTTTTATTATATAATCTGGCAACTCCACGCTATAATAAAAGCCAAAGAGCCCAAGGTATTGTTGACCCTATTTTTGAGTTAGTGTAGCAGGGTAATTTCGATTTGTTTCCTCCCCAACTTCAAGTTCAACGATCCAGGATTGTTCTTTATACCCATACCAGGTCACCAACACAAGGCAGAGCTTATTTTTCTATTGTTAGCAGAGCTTTGCCTATACATACTCCACCCAGATTTATTATCCTCATTTTTTATAATCAAATCATGGCGGTTTAAGGCCTTTGGATTAACTCTTTCAACCCACTCAATTTACCCCACCTCTACATGAGCTTCCATGCAGTTCAAGGAAGAATTTCCCTAAATTCTTTGGTGATGGGAGAGTTCATCTTGATAAACATATTACTACCTTCAGCATAGCCTGTAGTGTGATAAGCGTGGAGTATGAAGACGTAGCAGGCTGTTTGTGAAAATATTGCAAGGTGTTGCTACAGACTGGTCTACCATCTACAGGCTCAGATTATGACTAACTGAAACACTCTTAAATTTAAATTTGAAGCTAGGTTTAACCCTGTAGAAGATGCACATGCTTTGCTGGCCCATCTCACACAGATGAAGAAGGAACCTCATGAACCTATGTGGGACTTTATTGCCAAGTTTGACAAGCTGAGAAACCAGATTCTTATAATTGCTCAGCCAACACCTGAGAACCTTCAATGCTTCTTCATCAACTCACAGTGATTTGAAGTGAGTTTTTTATTGAGATAGGCTAGCCACATAGACTTTGTTGTTGCTCAGGATTTGGCTACTAAAGTAGAAGATGACCTTATCTTGGTAGAAAAGATAAAGAGAGATCCTAATAGAGGTAAATCCTCTTCATCTTCTAAATACTCACCTACAGTCACCATTGATCCAATGGTGTAGAAGCTGGCAAATGAGTTGCTAGATCTTAGAAAGAAAATGGTGCAAGAGATGTCATATGCTCCTTCATACAAAGATATACCAAGGAGGACATTTTCCAATCATTCATACCAAGGCCATGCTGCTAGGAATCAAGGGCAGCCAAATCGTCTTCCTCCCTCTCAGAGAAAATTGGCCATTGAAGCACCTCCAACTATTTTAGCAGTCAAATTTCTTGAAGCAAAATTAAATTTCTCCTTCCAGCATGAATTGAACCCAGAAGATGATGTTAATCTCTTCACAAAGAGAGAAGAAGAATTAGTTGGCGACTCCAACCTTAATTTTTTGAATTACTAGGATGAACCCAAAAGTGAAGGCAAAATAGTTGATGAAACACATGCTGTATTCACCTGGTTCAAGAACCAGTCAACCCAGCAAGCTGATAAAAAAAATAGAGGAGCGACCTCAACTAGTAATTTCAATTGCTAAGTGGGGAACCACTCTACCGTTCCAGCCAAATGACTCAGTAATTTTAAGAAAGGTAAGTACATCAAATATCCCTACACCTTCTACTTCAAATTCATAGACCAGTCCTCCCCCTTACAAAAACCAAAATGATGAACTCCCATCCTCTGTTTCTAGTTCATTTCAGACATTTGACATAATTGACCATATAAAGAAAACTAAAATTCAAATGTCTGAATTTGAATTCCTGCAATCTAACCCTGAGCAGTTAGATAAGTTGGTTGAATGTGTAAAGAACCAAGCTGTCCCTGTAGGATAAGTAATTATGAATGTAACTCGTGATCCCTCCAAGAACACATCCACTAGGAATAACCTTGTCATTACTCCTCCTACTACACCTGAGAGGACTGAACCATTTTGTCTCCCTGTTGATAAATGGACACCAACTGAATAATTGCATCATAGATTTTGGTGCATCTGACAATGTCATGCCTACCAAAGTGGCAGAATCTCTTGGTCTCACATTGACCAAGACATTTGGGAGATGTTTCTCCATGGAGAATAAATAAGTGCCACTGCTGGGATAAATTAAGGATGCCCAATTTGCATTTGTAGCATTTCCAGACAAGAGAATCAAGATGATTGTCCTGGTGGCTGACATCCCAGCATCATATGGCATCTTTTTAAGTGAAATTTTTGCAAAGATGTTGGTGGTGAATTAAACATGGACTTATCCGAGGCAAGGATCTTAGTCAAAGGTGTTATGTAGAGATTGCTCCCTGAGAAGGAAGCAAAATACGTGGTCACTCAAACATCAGTGCCTGAAGCTTAAATTTTGTTTGGGTCTTCAGGCATGGGTAATTATTTTTTATCCATGGAGAAAGTCTATGAGGCATCTGATGAAATTTTTGAATGTGTCAACCTGAAAGTTGGTTCAGATGGAACAACAGAAGGATTGGTGGAGCAAAGTGCAAGTGTAGAAGAATCTCCCCCTCCAAACGAAGAAGAATCAAAAGAAAAATTAGTGTCTGATGAGTTATGGATTCTGGAATTCAATTACAACTGCTCCTCTATCGGTTCAGGAGCCAAGATTGTGTTGATATCTCCTCAAGGAGATATTTTTCTTTCTTCATACAAGTTACAGTTTAGCAACACCAACAACACAGTGGAGTACGAATCTCTATTGCTTGGATTGAAGGCTGCTCGAAACAAAGGCATCAAACTCCTTCATGCCAAAGGAAATGTTGAACTAGTGGTTGTCAGATAAGGAACCTATATCAAACTAAGAATGAGAGATTGCGCCACTACCGCAATCTAGTCTGAGATCAAATTGAAAGCTTTGATGCTTTCAGCATCTCTGCCATACCCAGGGAATTTAATGATCGAGCTGATGCATTAGCTATTTCAGTAACTCTCTTGGTTCCTCACCTTGATTTTAAGGGAGACAGGTACACTATTTAACTTGTCTTTCGACCAAGTGTGCCTGACAATGTCAATCATTGGCAAGTGTTCAATGGTGGCAACCAAATCATTACCTTCTTGGAATAAAAAGACAGCTTTGAACAGCTTCATTTCGAAGGCAATGAACTTCAAAAGCTTGAACTAGCCCCTGAACCAAGTGCAGATGTAGGTGAAAAATTCCTACAACTTAAAGGAAATAAAATCCCAAAAGGCCTGGTTTCTTTTGAGAAGTTGTTTGACAAACATGATAGGCTCATCAAACAGTAGCAAATAGATTCAAGCTCCTCTTAAGAGTTTGATCAAATAAATCTGGGTATCAAAGAAAATTTCAAGATGGTGAACATTAAGAAGTGTTGCACTCAAGAAGAGAAGTTTAAGTTCACTGCTCTACTTCACCAGTACATAGATGTTTTGGCGTACTCCTATGATGATCTGAAGTCACTTAGGCTTAAATAAATTCGCCATGAGATTCCTTTCAAGAGTGATTTGGTACCTCACAAGCAAAAATTTAGGCAGTACAATCTGAAGATATCAGGTACTATTCTATCTAAAATACAAAAAATATTGAATGCTAGGATAATTTTCTCAATCCATCATTCCACATGGATTGCTAACATAGTACCTGTGAGGAAGAAGAATGGCAAAATTCACCTCTGTGTGGACTTCAAAAATTTAAATCAATCATCTTTAAAGGATAACTATCCTCTGCCCATCATGGATCAAGTCCTTCAGACATTAACTAGTTTAGAAATGTTATCAATACTGGACAGCTTCTCAGAGTACAATCAAGTTGAAGTTGGTAAAGCAGACCAGCATAAGACTACCTTCACCACACCTCTGGGGCACCTTTGCCTATCGAAGAATGCCATTTGGCCTAATAAATACTGGCACCACTTTTGAAAGAGCAATGAACCTTGCTTTCAAAGATGAAATGGGTAAGTTCATTGTAGTGTACTTAGATGATTTAACAGTCTTTTCCAAGCATCATCTTGATTATGTGCACCATTTGCAACAAGTGCTGGAACGATGCCGTTTGAATGGCATTTCTCTAAATCTCAAAAAGTCTATTTTTAGAGTAACAGAAAGGAAACTTCTCAGGCACATTATATCTTGAGAAGGCATAAGGATTGACTCAGATAGAGTCAAGTCCATCCAAGAACTTACTCTGCCCACAAGTAAGACTGCAGTTCACTTTTTCTTTGGAAAGGTGAATTTTTTTACAAAAGTTCATCTCTAAGTTCGCTGAAAAAACTCGCCACATTGTGGACATGATGAAGGGCAAAGCCACTTTTCGATGGACTGTAGAAGGCAAGTCAACATTTGAAGACATCAAAAAAGTGATTGCCCATGCACCAATTTTGGTTTGTCCAGATTATACCAAAGACTTCATAATATACAGCTATGCTTTCGAGCATACACTTTCATCTATTTTAGTTCAGCAAAATAAAGGTGTGTAATCTCTCATTTATTTCATGAGTTGTCCTCTCAAAGCTCATGAGCTGAAGTACTCAAACATGGAGAAGCATGTTTATGCAGTGGTAAAGGCAGTGAAGCATTTTCACTTTTACATCCTGAATTCACACACTACTGCCCTGGTTCCTGACACCATAGTCAAATCCATATCAACTCAACAGGAGTTTAAAACGAAAAGAGGTAATTGAATTACTAAAATCTAGGAGTTTGATTTAGTCATCAAACCAATGAAGCTGGTGCAGGGAATGGGCCTATGCCAATTGATTGCTAATAATAGAACAAAAGAAATAGAGCTTGGAGAAGAAGAAATTGAAGATACGGCAACAGTCTTCTTTATCTCCACCACGAATGAATGGTATTTGAGTATTGCTCATTTCTTTATTTACGGTAAGTGTCCTGCTCACCTGTCTCGTAAAAAAAGGACTCTCAAGTTAAAAGCTGCGAATTTTATCTTGTGGGACAATGGCCTGTATAAGAGGAACCTTGATGGAGTGTTCCTTTGCTATGTGGATAAAGAGCAGCAGAACCAAATTTTAAAGTCCTTCCATAATTTGGCTTATGGAGGACATTTTTCTTCTCCTATAACTTCCCATAAGATTATATGAGACAGGTATTACTGGCCTACTCTGTTTCAAGATACATACAAATAGGTATGAAGATGTGAACTATGCCAACAGTCATTGGAAGACCCAAATTAGTTGCTCTACCTCTTAAGCCAGTGGTGATAAAAGAGCCATTTCAACAATAGGGAATTGATTTCATTGGTGCTGTAAATCCATCTTCAAGTGCTAGACATGATTATGTCCTCAAAGCCACAGATTATTTCACCAAGTGGGTGGAAGTTATTCCAACCAAGCATGCTACTTCAAAAGTAGTGTGCAATTTCCTTAAGGAGAACATCATTTCCAGGTTTAGGGTCCCAACCAAGATTGTCACAGACAACATAGCTTGTTTCTCTTTTCAAAAGATTGCTCGGTTCTATTTTTACTATGGGATTACCTTCTTCCACTTTTCTTATTATTTTCTACAAAAGAATGGCCAAGCTGAATCAAGCAACAAGAACCTGGTGACTATCATCAAGAAGCTGGTAGATGATAACCAATGAACATGGCATAAAGCATTGGTTGATACTCTGTAGGCAGACAGAATTACACCCAAGAGGGCAATTGGTATGTCACCTTTCCAACTTCTTTATGGTCTCAATGCTGAGATACCAATCACCCTAGAATTTCTAGCATTGAAATTGGCTAAGGCAGTCGAAGATCAGACATATGAAAGCTCCATCGATAAGATCATGTGCTTGACTGATTTGGATGAGCAGTGAACTATGGTGGTGAACCGAATTGTTGTGCATCAAAGTCTGGTGAAGAAGCTCTTCGATTAGAAAGCAAAAAATTGTGATTTCCATATTAGAGATCAAGTCCTATTGTGGGACAAGAGAAGAGAACCAAAGGAAATGCATGGAAAATTTGATTCCCTTTAGAGAGACCCATTTACTATCCATCAGCTCAATGGTGAAAATAGTTTTCTATTAAAATATCAAGATGGCATGTCCTTTTCTCTACCTCACAATGGGCAGCATCTGAAGCACTTCAATTCTTGAAGTAGCAGATAAGATCACCTATACATATGTATATTTGTATAGTATTTTGTTCTATTTTGTGTTGTTCATTTTCATTTTTTGGTGCCTTTATTTTTGGGTAGCATGACTCCGTAGCCCAATGGCATACTTGAAGGCACTAGAGAGTCTAGTTCTACTCCCTTCAGCTATTTCAAAAATTCAAACTGAAGGAAGTTCCCCAACTGGAGCCAGCTGTTGTTCCCAAAATCTATCACTCATTTTTGGGGACAACATATGAACTATTTTGGTCCTGCAGGCCAAAATCCCCTCTTCCCTTCTCAAAAATTGTTTTGAGCATTCAAATTTTTTATTATTCAAGCTTTTTAGCTGAGGGACTATTCGGTTTAATAGGTTCAACGACTTCAACAGGCGAGCTCTCACAAAGGAACAACTTTCCAACACTTAGGCAATTTCAGGTTTGGTTCAACGCCGAGGTTCAACTCAAAGGTCCATCAGTAGGCTTCAATCAAAAGATTGAACCATTGAACCATTGAACCCCACTTTCAAATGTTCAAAGGTTCAATGATGTCAACTGACTTAAAGAGTTAAGCGCTTCGGCAAAATTTCAAAGTTCAACCGCCTCGGCAAGTTCAATGGCTTTGAAAGACTTAGAAGAAATTAAAAGAAAGATTGAACCCATTGAACCATTGAACCTTGAACCAAAATGGTTCAAAGGTTCAAGGTTCAACGAGTTCAATCAAAGTTCAAAGAGTTGTTTCAATCAATTGGTTCAAATCGGTTGGTTCAAATGATCAAATTGAATGAGCAGAACACAGTATTGAATCGTTGAACTGTTGGACCATTGTTGGTTCAATCGGTCAGTTTAAAGGGGTCCCCCAAAGATGAAAGGGCAAGTTCCCTTGCGGAGGGCAGTGAACAAAAGGCAGGTGCCCTTGTGGAGGGCAGAGAACATCTGCTCAAAGATCAAAGAGAAGGCCAAAAGGGTAAGGTTTCTTTCAAATTTTTTCTTTGAAAAAATTACCAAGTAAAGGAACCAAAAGAATTCATTCGAAAAGATTTTCTACAGAACAATTTCACAAAGGAAATCCTTTAGACAAAAATTAGTGGAAGTAATCAGGAAAGTGTCTTGAAGCCAATTATGGAAAGACTTTGTGCTGTCACAATTGTCTTCAGTGTGTTTTTAGTTTCTTTCTGTGTAAAGGATTTTGGGATGACTTTGTGCCCCCATTATCCTTCGTATTTCACCCTTTAGACAATAGAGGTGGAGACTGTGTTACACCTCATTCTGCTGGTTACTGTGCACTTGTTACCTGTTGGTTACCCACCAGAAAGAACTCCTACACCCTACTGTAGGACCACTTCTGAAAGAAGAGAAGTGCCTCCATTATTATCACCAAGATTTCTCCTTTGTGTATGAACATCATCTCTTCAAAAAGAGAGATGGATGGTGTAGTCCTACCCCTGAGTGTTATTTTCTTCTTATATATGTAATATATATCTCCTCATATTTATAGGGAACCTCCCCTTGATGAGAGGAGAGATTTGTCCACCTCTAATGTGGTAAACCTACACATTTGGCTGACCAATCTTCATATGTTGTGGTTGAAGAGACCTATTTTGCTCATCAGTTAGTTGGTGACAAAATATTCACCCAACACAAATCATATCATAGATCAACATCTATTGTTATATATCTAGGGTTTTTTACATAATAAAGTTATCAAATGGGTTCTTGTTGACAATGGATCAGGACTAAATATTTGAAATATCTAATTTTAAAATTTATTGGGTATATAGGTTCAAGATATTACTTATTCAAACATGAACATTCAAGGATTTGATAATATTCTACATAAAGTACTCAGACAAAACATTACATATAATCGTGGGTCCTTGTATGAAAGCCACCATTTGTTAGGTGATGCAAGGGCATCACACCTAGGAACAACAAGATTGCAAAATTTTGACTAGTTCAAGTAAATAAGGGGTCTATAACATGTTTATAATGATGAAACAATGTTAGGATTTTTAGAGTGCCTTTTTGAATACTATCCAAGAGACTAGGAGTGCTTACGTAACTTAGGAATTCAAATGGGAATTTTTCTTGCCAAATTGCATCATTTGAAAATTTGAATACTTTGGTATGAAATGGTAGTGATAGGAGGTGATTCAAACGCTGACAAGGTGTCAAATAGATATGAAATGCTAATTAGGGACCTTTATACCTATAAACTCAATATAAGTTCACACTTGTACAAAAGGGATCATCCTTGATATTTATGCCAAGGAGAAACTCTCTTCCAAGTGACTCTTAGGAGGTAGTTATGAAAGTTTTGGTAGATATAAGATAAGGATTTTTGGTCTTGAATTCAATTGAAATGTGATCTAATGAGAAAGGGATGAGACCCAATAAAACAAGATTGAAACCCTTAGAATTTTTATAATAGATAAAAAAATATAATTCCATTCTTGTTGAAACAACCCTGTTTTGCCCTATGTTTTACAAAAGAGAAGGTGATTGTATTGCATGGTTCATTGAAGTTAGACTTGATATAGTGTGATTATAATGTGTGGATGGTGTTTAGTAAGTTATTTCCAAATTATGTAATGTTATTGTGGTAATTCCTCTATTAACTTTCATGTGGATGGTTTTAGAGTATAATAAAACTCTGTATGTGTATGCATGAGTAGCAGGCAATCCTCAAGTGTCACAAGAGAGGACAATAGGGATTGATTATGAGAATTAATTGATTCTTAGATGTGAAGCAGATGAATTAGGAACTTGATTAATCCTAAGTAGAGTTTTAAACTCATTCTATTAACTAGAACCCTAAGAATGGTATTAGCAAACATTGTATGTTGTGATTGTGTAGGTACAGGCAATGAGACCTGAAAGTGTGATAACAGAGAAAATAGATACTTGTTCATGTTTATTCTTGGTTCCAATATGTTAAGTAAATGGTTAATGACCTTGAATAATAATTTTAAAAGTTTGGAATGTCAATCTAATACCGAGAAACCAAAAGAAAGCATTAGTAAGTCTGCTTTTTGTAACTGAGTATATACAACAGTCCAGGCATAGAGTATTGTAATCAAATAGGCACTAGATTTGTTCTTGAAGATAAATTAATTTTATTTATTTATTTCCTAATATTTCATATTATTTTCATATTTTATAAAGTCCCTTGGAGGCCCTTGAGTTACTTATAGGTTTTAGTAAAGGTAACTGTGTACTTTGAGTTCTCATAGAACCTGGTGAAAGGGTTAAACAAAGAAGTATTTTTGTGCATGACAGGGATTAAACAAGGTGTATTTAGGGTTTATGTTGCCTTATAAGTCATTCATCTATTTTAAAAACTAGGTGAGACCAAATAAACCTCAAACATGATACTTTCAAACCCTACATACTTGACTGCATGCATGTTGTGAGATAAGAACATTAAGAAAGATGGAACAGAGAAAAGTAAGGAAATAATTAATGGTTTTAATATTTGATACTAAGTTTCATTAAGCCTAAACTATTGTCATAAACCTTTGAAATTCATTGAGAAACGTGAAAGAGCAAACAATGTGCTCTTGGGTCTTGTAAAATCTTATAAACCCTTATCTAGGGTTTTGAGCTAAAAATCCAATTTCCCAGAGTTTGAACCAGTGGAAGTCCTTAAAATTTGGTTAATAGCAAGGTATTAATGAGTGTAAGGATATTTTTTAGTTTTCAACTTGAGTCTTATTAGAGTTGTTTCCAAAATCCAGATAATGCGAATGTAATGGAGACGTGATCACACGAGATGAAGCTAGTGCACATCACATAGGTGCTAAAGCAATTTAAAATTATACAAGAAGATAAATTGCACAAGACAAATAGGAGAAAATCTAATATCTGATTAACATGAGATGGCCAAAGTGAAGAATACATGTAGGAGAGCACGTAAATAACTCCTCCACAAAAGGTGGTCAAGGCACCACAAGAATAGACTGTAACTCCTCCATGAAAGGTGGTGACAAGGTGCTAAGAATAGAGAAGTAACTCCCATCAAGGGAGTTACTTATGACATTCTTATGACACCTATGACACACATCTCCACATAAGCTAGCCTATCCTATGAATGTAGGAAAACTCCATGTATGCACAAATATATAATTTCTCTAATTAAATAATAGGGAAAAATAAAAACCTACACTAATACCCCCCCATAACCACAGCTTAGGTGGGCAGTGTGGAAATATAAAATGGGTCCCGACAACTAGGCCTGATGAGGTACCCATGTACAAATGCAATCTCTCATAAGATAGAGAAAATGAGAAAACCCGTAGGAAAAAAACTCCCCTCCAAAAGAGAGACAAAAGAAATGAAGAGGCTAGAAGGCCCCCCCTGAAGATGATGTTACTGCAGATGTAGACTGCACCCCAAGAAGAGCTCGTAGATGAATGAACTTGCTCTCAGTGAAAGGTTTGGTGAAGATGTCTGCAACCTGCTCTGAAGACTGGCAAAATATCAAGTCAATGACCTGACTATGAATAAGCTCCCAAATGAAATGCATGTGAATCTCTATGTGCTTGGTCTGCTAGTGCTGAACTGGATTCCTATAAATCTAAATGGTACTCTGGTTATCACAATAAATGATGGTGGGCTGCCTGATAAGAATGCCAAACTCAAAAAGAATCTCTTGAAGCCAAATAGCCTCAGTACTGCATTAACAGCTCCCCTGTACTCTGCCTCTGTGGATGATATAGCAATAGCATTTTGCTTCTTGCTAGACCAACTGATAGGACTAGAACTTAGAGAGAAACTGTAACCAAAAGTGGACTTGCGAGTCTATGAATCGCCAACCCAGTCTAAATCTGTATATCCAACCAAGTCAACCTCTATGCCAAGTATGTAATGAATCCCATATCTATGTGAACCCTGTATGTAATGCAAGATCCTCTTAGCTACTTTCCAGTGCATCTCATGAGGTTCCTGCATAAATCTAGAGACAAGTCCCACTGTATATGATATGTCAGGTCTGGTGTGAGTCAAGTAGATGAGACTACCAATAAGTTGTCGATACCGAGTGGCATCAGCGAATGGTGAAGAACAGTCAGCCTCAAGCTTGACTCCTGATAGAAAGGGAGTCAAAGATGGCTTGCAATCAGCCATGTGAAACCGAGCCAATAAGTCAAGAGCATACTTAGGTTGTGCAAGAGAAATCTCTGAATCTGACTGTGAGATCTCGATGCCAAGGAAGTAGTGCAATAAACCCAAGTCTGTCATGTCAAATCTATCCTAGAGAGATGCCTTCACTGCTACAATAGCCGATGAAGAACTCTCGGTGATCAAAAGGTCATCAACATATAGAACCAAAATTAGAAGCAAATCATCCTGCCGCAAGAAGTAGACATTGGGGTCAGAATGGCACCTAGTGAAACCTATTGTGAGAAGGAAGGAATCCATCTTGGCATACCAAGCTTGAGGGGCCTGTTTGAGGCCATAGATAGATTTCCTAAGTTTGCATACTAAGGAATAATCTTGAACAAATCTTGGTGACTGCTCCATGTAGATCTCCTCCTCTAGGTCTCTATGAAGAAAGGCACTCTTCACATCTATCTGGTGCACATCCCAACCATGTGTTGCGGCAATAGCCAAGGTGAGTTGGATAGAAGTCATCTTTGCAACGGGTGCAAAGGTCTCTGAGTAGTCAATCCCTGCCACCTGTGAGAAACCCTTGGTGACCAATCGTGCCTTGTACTTATCAACTGACCCATCTGCTACAAACTTTGTTTGATATATCCACCTACATCGAACCATCTTTCTTCCCTTAGGAAGTGAAGTCAAACCTTAAGTGTGATTTTTGATTAAGGAAGAATATTCTTCCTCCATAGCACTATCCCACTCAGGTACCCCCAATGCCTCTCGAAAAGTCTGTGGATCCGAAATTGAAGCAAAGAAGGCATGTGGATCTCTCTAAAAATCCTCCCTAGTTCATCTGTCATCTATAGGATCTCTTGCCCAAGTGCCAGCACTCTCAAGTGTCTGTCTGGCCCAAAGTGGCTCGAAAGTGGGCGAGTCAAGTGCTAACTCCTCATCCTCTGACTGACTAGAGGTGGATGACTCTGCATCACTGTCCTCACTGTCTGAAATCGAAGAAGAAAAAGATGTCTCTGGCTCAAGAACTTGTTGTGGCTGATCTGAATCTGATGAGGAATCATCATGAAGAAGTAGATCTGATGAGGGAGAAAAAGTGCCAAGTGTTGAGTCTTTAGGACTCTCTTAAAAGTGGACACTTCTCTCAATGAACAACTCATGAGTGGTCAAATCTAGAAGGTGATACCCCTTAATACCATCTAGATATCCTACAAAGATGCAAGGCTTGGACTGACATTCCATAGCTTTGCATTTCTTCTTCAATATGCGGGCCATGGCTGGGGATCTGAAAACCCTAAGGTGCTCAACATCAGGTTTCCTTTTATGCCAAGCTTCAAAGGGTGTTATCCCTTTCAAAGCTTTGTGAGGAACCCTATTTTCAATGTAGCAAGCACAATTGATGGCTTCAGCCCAGTACTGTGGTGCTAAGGATTTGGAGTGAATCATACAACTACCCATCTCTTTCAAGAACCTATTTTTGCATTCTGCAACCCCATTCTATGAAGGACTGTAAGTGACTGTGCGCTACAAATCAATCCCCTCTGTGGTGTAAAACTACTCAAACATGTTGCTGACATACTACTCTCCATTATCAGTTTGAAGAACCTTGATGGATTTCTCACTCTGTTTCTCAACAAGAGCCTTGAAGTCTAAATTTTTTTCAAACACTTCAAACTTTTGTTTGAGAAAATATATTCAAGTGTACCTAGAGAAATCATTAATGAAAGTGAGGATGTACTTGGCCCTTGTGAAAGATGGTTTGGGAAAGGGTCCTGATACATCACTGTGGACTAACTCCAAAGGTTGTGAAGCCCTCCAAGCTTTGCCTTTGTCAAATTTTGCTTCGGGATGCTTCCCAAGGGAGCACCCCTCACAGAGTCCTTTTGAGAATTGGACACAAGGCAAGCCAATGACCATGTCATTTTTGCAAAGTTGTTCAAGGTAGCAGTAGTTAAGGTGGTCAAACCGTTCATGCCATAGTTTACTAACTCCATCTGAATGAGTCAGCAATGTTGTTGCAGAAGAATCAGGTGCAAAATGTGAGGTGTATAACCTTGCTTGGTGATCTGCTCTACCCACTGCCACTGTAGTATCACTATGCAACTCCCTGATAGCCACTGAATTTGGTGAAAACTCAACTCTCATGCCCTGACCAATGTGAGTGATTTGGTACACTGATAGGAGATTGGTTGAAATAGAGGGAACACTTAGAACATTATTGAATGTTCCTCCTTCCATTTCAACTGACCCTCTCCATGCAACAAAAACTAATGTGTCATCACCCAAACTAATTGAAGTCATGCTACAACGCTCTAAAGATGAAAACTCAACTAGTGAAGAGCCCATGTGGTGAGAAGCACCCAAATTAATGACCCATGATGTTGTAGAAGCTCTAGTTGCTACAAGGGCCTTTCCCTTTTCTTTCTCCTTACCCTTGCCTTTTGCCTTGGTAGAATTTTGGGTAGATGAATATGCTTGATGGACTTAGGAACACCTATGTTGTGCTTCTCTAGAAGATGAGTTAGGTGATCTATTTGTTTCTTCATGCATTTATGTTTATCATGCCCTGTCTTTTTACAATAGGCACACTTAACCTTCTCCTTCTTAGGTTTAACATTGGAAGAGGAAGACTCAGTGTTGTTTTTGACAGGATTGTTGTTTTCTTTCTTCTTCTTTTGGTCCTTGTTCTTTTTCTTCTTCTCCTTTGTTGAAGTCTTATCCTTACCATTTCCAGCTATCAAAGCTTGGGGTTGAGTAGACTTCATTATGCCCATTTGGATCAGTTTATCTTGCTCCCTAGTCAAGTCGGCAATGAATGAATTCAAAGAAGGCATTTTCCATGTAGTGCCAAGGGCACTTTTTGTGGCATGGAAAGTGGAGACAAAGACTGAATAGCTTGGACCTAACTTTGTGAGAATAGAAAGGATGAGTTGATCATCTTTCTTCTCTATCCCGCATTCTTTTAATTGCAATCTAAGGGCCTTAAACTTAGTGAAGAAGTCCTGTAGGGTGTCAAAGTTGCTAGGACTTAGACTTATGAGTTCGTTTTCGAGCTCATGACCTCTCATCTCATCAAGCTTCCCAAATAAGAGTTCTAAGGTGTCCCATATGTCTTTGGGAGTCTTAGCGATTTATAAATGGAAGAGAAGTTCCAGAGATACGAATAAGCTCAGTAATCCATAGGCTTCATCACTACGATTGTACCACTTGACCTTTTCAGCATCAGTGATGGGTTCTACTTCAGTACCCATGGTGATCCTATACAACCCTTTGCTTCTAAGAATGATTGACATTTTAACCTTCCATTCATGATAGTTGAAGGGTGTCAGGGGTTTAAGTTGAAAATAATCCATTTTAAGCTGAATTTAGGTGAAATTGTGTTGATTGCAAGTTGTGAATTTATGCATAAAGGAGAATGAAAGCAAAGATTGCAAGTGTTGAAAAGCAATCACACCCCCCCTGAAATGTTGAGCCCCCCAAATATGCAAGTGCACGCTCAAAAGACGTCGAGCTCAACCAAAAATGCGTCTTAGAGCAATCAGTGCAAGACTTTAAGCAAACAGGACGTCGGTCTTAGCCGAAAATGCGTCCCAGGAGACCTAAATTTTAAGCACTTTATAAACTAGTGCATTTTTTACAAATAACAAGCCTACACTATGAAGAATTTAAATACAAACACTTTTACAAAAAATGGCACCTGAATCTGAGCTACCATTTGCAAGATATTAAAGATTCAATTTTCTTGTAAACTAGTGTTTTTGCAAAAAAAAGCATTAAAACATTAAAAAAATGCCTGTTTTGAGAGAGAAAGTGGCCTTCCAACCACTCGTTGGACTCAGCACGGAGTGAGGAATCCAAAGGAGGTTTGTGTGAGGGGGAATTGGCCTCTTGCCAACCCGACCTCACCCTTTGTCTTCATAGGTCGAAGATACAAGTTTTTAAAACCCCAAATTATCAAATTGTCTAAAATACTTAATATTCAATCAAATTGACTGATTTTTTTTGACAAGTCGATTTTAACTAAAAATAATAAAGTAAAAGATAGAATGAAATGGAAGGCCAAGTATTTAATGGCCCACATGGGATGCCAAACAAGGAAGGGGTGCCATTTTCAAAAAAGACATCAGGTCTGGCAAAATTTTCTCACCAAAATAAGGCGTGCACTTCTAATTTCTTGTTTGCAATCACTGTTTGAAGGAGAGATGGCGCAGAAAAAGCAAACGGTGAGGGAATCAACAGGAGGGAAGGCCCCTCACAAGCAACTCGCAACAAAGGCAACGCGCAAGTCAGCCCCTGTAGCCAGTGGTGTGAAGAAGCCTCATCGATTCAGACCTGGCACCATTGCTTTGCGTGAGATCTGAAAATACCAGAAGAGCACCGAGCTATTGATCCGAAAGATGCCCTTCCAGCGTCCAAGAAACAGAAACCAGATTTGTAGAGATTTTTTTCCTGCATAATGACAAAAAAAGAAATTCCACTCCCTTTGCTAAAGCCACAACAAATCTATACAAGATGTCTTGGCAAACTTTAACTCAGATATCTAAAGGGAGATCTAAATGAAACTCAACAGAAGTAATTTTTTTTAACAGATTTTCGTATGGATTTGCATGAGTTTTCAAGAAACTCTACCAAAACTCTCAAATGCAACCGAGTTAAACAAAAAAAACTACTAAGAAAGTAAAGTAAGAATTTCAGAATAAACTACTACCTTAACTAGACACACGATTACCGGGGTGGCTCTGATACCATATCAGAGTTGTTGCCAGAATCCAGATAATGCGAATGTAATGGAGATGTGATCACACGAGATGAAGCTAGTGCACATCACATAGGTGCTAAAGCAATTTGAAATTATACAAGAAGATAAATTGCACAAGACAAATAGGAGAAAACCCAATATTTGATTAACATGAGATGGCCAAAGCGAAGAATACGTATAGGAGAGCACGTAAGTAACTCCTCTACAAAAGGTGGTCAAGGCACCCCAAGAATAGACTGTAACTCCTCCATGAAAGGTGGTGACAAGGTGCTAAGAATAGAGAAGTAACTCCCATCAAGGGAGTTACTTATGACATTCTTATGACACCTATGACACATCTATGACACACATCTCCACATAAGATAGCATATCCCATAAATGTAGGAAAACTCCATGTATGCACAAATATATAATTTCCCTAATTAAATAATAGGGAAAAATAAAAACCTACACTAATAAGTCTGTATATATACGTGATAAAATAAGGGATTGTGTGTAAATAGAGACAGGGCAAGCCTAATTAGGCCTAACATTGGTCTAAGAGGAGCTAGAAAAGAGGTAAAAAATAAGAGTTAAGGCATATAAATTTGTAAATAAAACAACCTCAATAGAATGTATCTGGGTTTATGCTTAGTTTGGTGTTTTCAATCTATACAAAACTGTACTTGCCAATTAGCCAAATAAAAAGGCTACAAAGGTGACTGGGACAAAAGGAAAAGTTGCATAAAGATAAGCAAAGGGTGGTGAACTCTGTTATCAAGGGTAAAAGGGGGCCTTAAATGACCTTGAGGATCATGATAAAGCTTAACAAATCCATAAGATAGTCTTAGTAGTGATGAAACCTTGAAAGACCAAGTGACCTAGTGTAAAGAGAGAACATTGGCCTAAGAAGGATTTTTGTGATCTTGTTGGTTTACTCTGCATCATTTTTGGTATCAGAACTAATTTTCTCTTGGAGGTGGGTTATTTGTGCTAGGTACAAATAAGTTAGGTCTTGATGAGATAAATAGAAAGAATGGACACCATGAGTCTAGAGGTGAATTATAGGAAAGGGAACTAAGAATAGTGTTTCATGGAGTAAAGGGTGGATAGAGGTAGCATATATCAAGAAGATTTGGTCAAGAATGTGATAGAATAGGTGACATAGCTAATTGCACCCTTTATTGTAAGAATGGAAGCTCTAGAGAATGCTCTCAAGGAAAGAGTACAAAGTTCAAAGATAGTTAGTGTGGAAGGCAATGAAGGACAACAAGGTCAAGAGGGACCTTTGCAGCCAAGGTCAGTTGGAGAAGAGAGTGGAGCAACAGTCTAAGAGGATATGAGGCCACAAATTCATATTGTAGTAGTTAAAGAGAACATGATAACATAGCACCATGCACATGAGGTAAGACCATTTGTATTTTATATAGCAAGAGATAATGGTAGTTTATTGAAAAATAGACATAGACCAGTCTTTCAAGGACAATGCTAGCATTTCAATAAAGAAGGACATAGGGCAATGGAATGACCCTCAAATGTTGGTATGGATGGTCAATAGAATGCAATATGGTCACATGCAGAGAATATACATGAGAGAAGAGAAGATTTTCTCATGAGAAGAGGTTTTTTGCAACATAAAAGACAAGTGCAAGATCTAGTACAAAGGAGAAGCTTGTTTAGGAGTAGCTTTAAAGCAAAGGGAAAGTGCTACCAAGTGGTGATTGATGGAGGAAGAACATATAATATTGTATCTTTGGAGATGGTAAAAAATTTGGGATTGAAAAGGATGCCACATCCACGTCCTTACAAGGTAACATGGGTTCAAGAAGGACATCAAATCATGGTAAGTGAGAAAAGTTTGGTTGAATTTCATATAGGTAGTTATAAGGATAGATCTTTATGTGACATAATTCCCACGGATTTTTTCCATTTGTTGCTAAGGATAGGAGGGTTGTTCATGATGGGCAAGTAAACACTTACACAATAAAGAAATATGGGGTCACACATGTTCTTTTACCTTTGAAAGGTGATGCAGGAAGAGTGGAACAAAGATTGATGTTGATGGCAACCAAACAATATGTTGGTAAGGTATTTGATGGTATGAGTTTGAACAAAGCCCTTAAGAAGGAAGAAAAGACAAGTTGTCTTGAGAAGATGAGTATGGAGAGGTATGAGTCCACAAAGTTGGACATGGAAGAAAGCCAACAAGAGAAAATTTTGTTGGATAAGGTCACTAATTTGAATGGTGAAAGTGATCTTTATGAGAATACATTGGTAGCAAGAATGAAAGGTAAGAGTGAGGGATTCAAAAATCAATAAGGTAGAGAGGATACAAAGAGAAGAGGGGCAGAAATTGTAGCTGAGATGGAGAAGAAGTGGTTTTGGAATGACACTAAGCAAGAGAGGAAGCTAGACAATGAAGTGTCCAAAAAAGAAGCACAAGAAATAGCCAATAAGGCTCCCAATTTTGATGCTAACAATGTGTTTTGTGATGTGTATATAGGTTACACAAAGTAAGCCACCAAACAAGTCTTGGAGATAAAGAAGATAGAGGAGCTTATGGTCAAAGAAGATAGGGTTGATCCAATACAGCCCAAGATTCATCAAGAAGTGCAAAACAAGGAGGGAGAACCCTACCCAAAGATGTAAGATATTACAAAAGAACAAGGTAAGAGAGAAGATGAAACCATGTGTTTGGATATTTATAAATTGCAGTTGAAGACAAAGATTGAAGACAAGAAGGAGGCGAGAATGCAATCTCAAAAGTTGTTAAAACACCATGTGAAGAAGAAAGAGAAAACATGTGACAAAGAGAATCTCAATTAAGATGAAAGCAAAAGTGGCAGTTCAGCTATGACTTGGCAGTCCAAAAGAGTAGCTAGGAGCATGATAAGTGAAGAAACTTCATGAAAGGTCAAGGATCAAACAAATGTTGAGTGGAAGAAGGTAAGTAAAACTCAAAGAAGTGTCAATTTAATTGATTAATTTGTATTCTTGTGTGTAATTGAGAGTGATCTTGAAAGTGAGAAATGGAAAGAATGTAAGAGACTACATCAAGACAATGGGCAACATGATGAAGATCAATATAAACCCAAGAAGATGAAAAGAGGCCAAGAAAATATTGTCAAAGGATTAGACATGCATGTGAAAGAAGAAGAGGATGATCAAGGTACATTCATGCAAGCTTTTGAAGTTTATGCTTATTGTGTTAACTCTTTGTATAGTGGTGGATCTGTAGGATACAAATGTGATGTGATGATAAATCATGATCAAGATAAGCATTCAACCATGCAAGAATATGGTAAGGATTTTTAGGTTGTTCAAGTTTCAAGAGTTGACAAGGTTAGCATGTTTAAAGATGACATATAGGAGAATGATGATGGTGAAACAAGGATGATGTTTCAAATTGATTTGATAAAACAACATTAAGACACTAGGAGAAAGACATGTGAAGCATTGACAACAATCTTTAAAGGGCTGTTAAGAGTGAAGAATACATTGCATGGTGAGATGAGGTACAGAACTAGAGACATACAACCCTTATACATTGATTTACATGAAAAGGTATATTGTTTGTTGTTTGAAGAAGCAATCATTAGATAAGAATATATGAATCAAGCTAAATGTGGTTTGAGAAATCTTTATATGGAGAAGGAAATAATAAGTATAACATATTTTAATCATTTCCAAGAACAAATGGTGGAACACTCAACCTTAATGGAGGCTAAACAATTGAAGCACCTCAAGGTATGGAACATAGACCTAAATTTTTTGTTTAAATCATGATAATGATCTTGTATACATCTATAAAATTCAAGTACAATAGATTAAAAAAGGAAGAAGTGACTTAAAATTTCATGTTCTACGCATGTCCATGCAAGAGAAATCACCATTTAAAGCATTGAAGGAGATATGCAAGGTTACAACTGTTATACATAGGATAAGAGGAATGATTTGGATACAAAATGTGAAAGTCCAATTTCAAGAATTAACTAGAGCACATGTACAAGATGACAAATCTAAAATTGACAAGGTGAATGATAACATGGTAAAGTTGTTCAAGTTGTAGGCATGTGTATACAGGGCAACAATGTGTCAAGAGATGCATACATACAATGAGGTGATAAAGAGAGTAATAAAACAAGTTGACATAATATAACCTAAGAAACATTTTTAGAATTGAAGAAAGAGGAAGAAGCAACAAACAGGTCATATAAGGATAGAAGTCAAAACATAAAGCATTTTAGACGAGTAAGAGAGCGCAAAGACTTGGAAACAACAGCATGACAAGTTTACAAATACATAGTTGATGGAAGATACTATAAATAAGAAGAATGATGACATCAAAGGCATAAGGAGCAAGTTGACAAGGTTCATGGATAGTCAACTCTCTCTGGGTTTCATTTTCTTCTCCCTTTGGGAGTATGATGCAGGGGCATCACACCTAGGAACAACAAGATTGCAAAATTTTGACTAAATCAAGTAAATAAGGGGTTTATAACATGTTTATAATGATGAAACAATGTTATGATTTTTAGAGTGCCTTTTTTAATACTATCTAAGAAACTAGGAGTGCTTAGGTAGCTTAGGAATTCAAATGGAAAGTTTTCCCACCAAATTGCATCATTTGAAAATTTGAATACTTTGGTATGAAATGGTAGTGATAGGAGGTGATTCAAACACTTACAAGGTGTCAAATAGATATGAAATTTTAATTAGGGAAATTTAGGCCTATAAACTCAATCTAAGGTCACACTTGTATGAAAGGGATCATCCTTGATATTTATGCCAAGGAGAAGCTCTCTTCCAAGTGACTCTTAGGAGGTACTCAAGAAGTTTTCATAGATATAAGATAAGTATTTTTGGTCTTGAATTCAGTTGTAAAGTGATTGAATGAGAAAGGGCTGAGACCCAAGAAAACAAGATTGAAACCCTCAAAATTTTGATAATAAAGAAAAAAAGATAATTTTGTTCCTGTGGAAACAACCCTATTTTGCCCTGTGTTTTGCAAAAGAGAAGGTGATTGTATTACATGGTTCATTGAAGGTAGACTTGATATAGTGTGATTATGATGTGTGGATGGTGTTTATTAATTTATTTCCAAATTTTTAATTATGTTCATAGTAATTCCTTTAGTAACTTTCATGTGAAGGATTGATTATGGTTTTAGAGTACATTGCAACTCTATATGTGTATGCATGAGTAGCTGGCAATCCTCAAGTGTCACAAGAGAGAACAACAAAGATTGATTATGAGTATTCATTGAGTATTAGATTTTAAGATGAATTAGGACCTTGAATAATCTTGAGTAGAGTTTGAAACTCATTTTGTTAACCAGAACCCTAAGAATGGTATTAGCAAACATTGTATGATGTGACTATGCAGGGATAAGCAGTGAGACCTGAAAGTGTGATAACAGAGAAAATAGAAACTTGTTCATGTTGATTCTTGGTTCCAATATGTGAAGGAAATGGTTCAGACCTTGACTAATCATTTTAAAAGTTTGGAATCTCAATATAATAGCAAGAAACCTAAAAAAAACATTAGTAGGCCTGCTTTATGTAACTGAGTGTATGTATTAGTCCAGGCATAGAGTATTGTAGGAAAATAGGCACTAGAGTTGTTATTGAAGATAGAGGAAGGTTATTAATTGAGTTCCTAATATCTCATATTCTTGTCATAGTCTATAAATTCCTTTGGAGGCCCTTGAGATACTTACAGGTCTTAGTAAAGGTAACTTTGTACTTTGAGTACTCATAGAACCTGGTGAAAGGGTTAAATAAAGAAGTATTTTTGTGCATGATATGGATTAAACAAGGTGTATTTAGGGTTTATGTAGCCTTATAATTCATTCATCTAGTTTACAAACTCATTGAGACTAAATAAACCTCAAACGGGATGCTTCTAAACCCTGCATACTTGACTGCATGCATGTTGTGAGACAAGAACATTAAGAAAGATGGAATAGAGAAAAGTAAGGAAAGAATTAATGGTTTTAAGATTTGATACTAAGTGTCATTAATCCTAAACTATTATCATATACCTTTGAAGGTTATTGAGAAACGTGAAAGAGCAAACAGTGTGCTCTTGTGTCATGTAAAATCTTGTAAACCCTTATCTAGGGTTTTGAGCTAGAAATCCAATTTCCCAGAGTTTGAAGTAGTGGAAGTCCTTCCAATTTGGTCAATAGCAAGGTATTAGTGAGTGTGAGGATATTTTTGAGTTTTTAACTTGAGTCCGTACATGTATGTGATAAAATAAGGGACTATGTGTAAATAGAGATAGGGTAGGCCTAACAGTGGTCTAAGAGGAGCTAGAAAAGAGGTACAAAAGAAGAGTTAAGGCCTAAAATTTTGTATAAACAATAACATCAATAGAGGGTTTCTAGTTTTGTGCTTAGTTTGGTGTTTTTAATCCATACAAAATTGTACTTTCTAATTAGCCAAATTAAAAGGCTACAAAGGTGACTAGGACAAAAGGAAAATTTGCATATAGATAAGCAAACGGTGGTGAAATCTATTTTAGATGGTAAAAGGGGGTATTAAATGACCTTGAGGATCGTGATAAATCTTAAAAAATCCATAAGACAATCTTCGTAATGATGAAGCCCTGAAAGACCAAGTGACCTAGTGTAGAGAGAGAACATTGGCCTAAGAAGGATTTTTGTGAGCTTGTTGGTTTACTCTACATCATCAAGTCATACCTAATGACCTCAATTGTAGTATTATTTTAGGAAGACCATTGATACATGAGATACATATAATTTCCTCTACTCTACATGTATGTTTAAAGTTCAGTTACCAAGGATACATGTATAAATGCCATTTGGATCAAGAACCATTTAAATGTTATGCATTGACTCAACCTAAAGATCACTACATTCCTCAAGTGCAACCACATGCACACAAATTCAAATCAATTTCATCACCAAGTTTATCTTTTCATCTAGTGGCATCATCAAAAAACTATAGTTAGTATGGATTTGTGTTTAAATATTTACAAAAATTGGGATATATTAGACAAGGATTGGGAACACACATACAAGGCATTGTTAATCCCATTCAAACAATCCAACCAAAAGGATGATAAGGGCTTGGTTATTTTGAGGAATCAATAAAATTAAATAAATAATCATCTACACCACTCACTATTTATATGCATTTCCTCAAAGCAAAATTTGAACCAACACATGAAGTTCATAATAGATCTGTATTATAGTTGGTATAACTGAAAATGATAGATGATACAGCTTCACCATAAATTTCAACATTAGATAAATTTTCAAATGACGAGACCCTCATAGAATACTTGGGGATGTATGAATATATTCCTTTTTTATATCACAAGAACAAATTTCCTCATTAAATATCCAACTAAGCATATTTTGGAGAAAAACTAAATTAGAACGGATTGTCTTGATACCATCCCTACAACACCATATGTGGAAGATAAATAAATTTTACTTAATGAAAAGACAATAAAATATCATTATGGAATGGATAAATATCCGTGACCAACACTTTTGATGACATTATTAAACAAGGATGAAGATGAAACTCTTTGGAAACTTTTACATGATTACCCAGAATTGTTTGCATGTCTTATAAAGATATTATTGGAGTTAATTATGCTATTACAATGTATAACATAGTACTATACCCAGATGCCAAGCTAGTCAAGGAAAAAAAAAATACATCTAAAAGTAGCATTGGTAGTAAGAAATAGAATCAAAAGGCTTTTGGATGTTGGTTTTATTTGTGTTGTGGATTACTCCAATATAGTACCAGTTACAAAGCCTAATGTAAACACCTGATATTGTACAAAAGATTGAGATTTAAACAAGGCATGCCCTAAAAATGATTTTCCATTGTCAAATATTAACATGATTATTGATTTCACCATTGTATATGAAATATTATCCTTTATGGATGGTTTTTCTAGATATAACCAAATCAAGATTAACCCTGCAGACCAAGGAAAGACATCATTTATCATACCATGGAAAGCATTTATTATGTCGGCATGCTCTTTGGGTTAAAAAATGTACTTGGGCCACTTACGAGAGGGCTATCAAACATATCTTCCATGACTATATACACAAAATTGTTGAAGATTATGTGGATGAATTACTTATAAAATTGAAACATCGACATGTTCATGCTATATATTTACTACAAATATTTGAAAGACAATGGAAATTTAATGTACACTTAAATCCCAAAAAGTATTTCTTTGGAGTTACATCCAAAAAGTTACTTGGTTATACTCTATCTTAATAAGGCATTGAAGTAGATCCAAAAAAATATTAAATCTATTATCGATATGCCTCATTTAAGAATATAGAAACAATTATGATCCCTGTAAGGAAAATTTTGATAAATAAGATGATTTGTAGCATTTTTGGCGAATAAGACACAATGTTTCACATGCTTACTAAATAAAGACACCAATTTTGAATGGGATGGTAACTATCAACAAAGTTTCGATGCGATCAAAGAATATCTGCTTAATCTAGCTATTCTCATGCCAACAATTCTATATAGTGTGACAACCTCTCAAGGTATACTTAGAAAATGCAGTAATTTTTTTTTAACAATTAACTTAACATTCAGTCCACAAAGTTAAACAATACAATATATCCAAACTAGAACTTAGAACAATAGTACCTCAAATTCAAATACCGCATACAATATTCATCTCATACAACTCTAAAGAAAGTAAATACAATAGGACACAACTACGACTAGTCCGCTCATACAACAATTACTATTCAATAAATATAAATTAATTATAATTACATTTCCTTTAGACCTTCATCCTTAATATAATAAATAGAAACCAAACCCTCTGGAGCTCCTGTTGTACCAACTCATATATCTCTGAAAAACTCAAGTGTAGTCTTCAGGTAGTTATTACTATTATGGGAAGGGAGAGCATCATTCAAACATTTTACCACACCAACCATGGACCAACGATGACCCACATGATCCCTATCTGGGTATGGCCCTCCCTTCATGGATGGTTAGATATAATGGTGCAAGAATCCAAAGAATAAACTAATACCTAAGTGTGTATGATAATACTAAACACGTAGTGTATCATAGAAAACCTATTTTATTGTAAGATATCGTACTGGTATGTAAATCATACATACTAAAAATAATGTTTCACCAAACATTATTAATCTACAAGATTTATACTAATTACATTCTCTTAGCAATCATATCACAACACATGCTAAACAAGGAGTAAACAAAGTATACATCTACGCATGAATGAATCTTACATTAAAATCAATCCCCAAACTGGAAATAATGACCACCATTTTTACCACCTAGATAAGATACATATTAAATTATAGATTCTAACTACTAATATTAGTTCCATATGACTACATCCCCATGATATCTCATTTATCATATTTTGGTGTTCTAAGACATAACTACTAGTTTACCCACAAGTAGTCATAAACACATGGAAGCATACACTTTTAAATCAACAAATACATATAATAAAGTAAGTCAAAAAAATACATATGAGTTTATCCTAGAGTTCGTTTACATTCTCAAGATTGTATGCACACACAAATAATATCATACTAAATATTACAACCAACATATATATATATATATATATATATATATATATATATATATATATGGAAGTGTGGGTCTAGATATAACAAATATAGTATGTACCATCTGGGTACCTTTTATACTGTAGAACTCTATAACATCCCATACTATCATAGATCATTGTGCTTCAACACCCCACTCATACACGAACAAACAATCATACTCAATGATTATTAAACAAGCAAGTACATGGTAATACCACCCAAGTAGACTCTAGATAATACTATACAGTAATAATCAGATGAAAATATATTTCTAAGCACACTCCACGATGCACTATTTTATGCTATAATAGTTTAATTACTTTCATATATAAACTCTCACAGTATGCAAAGTACAAAGGTTTTCCCTAGTTCTTTTTATGTGCCTCAACTCTACACAATTTAGGTTCATGTTTTTAATTCTACGAGCTAGATTAAACACATACAATCTTTCGTAAAAGTTACTAACAATTATAAAATGGATTGCAAGGTTTTCAACAATCATTCGGACTCTGATCAACGATCTTAATCATCTGATATTGTCATATTCACTTTTATGGACATCTTGGCATGTCTCAAAAATATACCACCCGAATATATTTTTATTTGAAAAATCAATCAAAATCTTACCTAAAAGCCCAATATAATTGATTAAGTATGGATATGTCCCCAAATAGAGCTATCTTAAAACTCAGGGAATGCTCCAAAAGTATGTTTAGTTAAATTTACTAGTTTTATAACCTCTTTTTCCCATACCGCCTCAACAAGGTGATTTTTAATTCTTTGAGATAATGTAATACTACTAACAAAATAACCATTCTAGCTTGTCATATGAATCCCATGATAATCATGATCTTTATTTTTTTTAAATGTAATTCGCTCCAAACCGTAATACGAAATCCGAGGCGAAAGAAAGTTCCACCAAACATTCGATCTTGCATTTAGAGAGAATATAATGTTGCAGTTAAAATAAGACTCAGCGTTTAAACTATGAACTCAACATTAAATTAATAACTCATTGGCTGATTTTATACTCAGCGTCTTCAATATAGTGTCTTGGTGTTTCATGTTTTAACCTAAGTGTTTTCTTTCTTATTTATACACAACATATATTACTAGATTTGTTTATTAATTCAGCATTATAATATTTATACAAAGCGTTGAGTATTATGACCTGGCTTTAATAAAACTCAGTCACACAAAAAAATAAAATAAAAGGCAATTCATTATTATTAAATAATACGCCAACCTTCAATATATAACGCAACCACACAAAGTATAACGAAGCCAAGTGTGTGATAGGACGCAGTCATAATTTCTACATACAATAATTTTAGCTAGTCTCAACTTTTATAAACTTGGATTATAAAATTAGACTCTCTGCTAATGTATCCAATGCTGGGCATTTGTTATCAGGGCTGGGCGATTTGTATAAATGATTCAGTTCCTTTAATAAATACCAAGCAAAATGAATTTTAAAAACAACAATTTATAATGTGTTTTGACTCAACCTCTGACCAATTTACACTTGGTATCAAAATTATACATTTGTGTTTTAATTTGTTAGTCAGCCAATAATAATAAAATTCATGATTTCAACATAAAGCTCAACGATTCAGAATAACATAAAGACCTGGTATTCATGCTAAAGGACTTTCGCATTTCAAATCAGCAATCTCAATCTAAGATAAGGCGTTTTAGCTATATAGACTTACATATCGACTTCTAAAGGCTTACTAAAAATGCCATTTCAATATCTGTACATGGCGTCTTATGCTTTTGAATATTCAATGCTTCATTTAATTGCTTCAACAATTTAGAATATATATATATATTAAAATCAACATTTTATATTTTAATCTCACCCTTCTATTTACACTTGGCATTTCATTATATACTCGGTTAAGATAAAGAGCTATTTCATTTTTTCAAGTAAGGCTCAACAGTTATAAATATGGCTCAGCGATTATACATGTTGCCAATTAAAATAAGACATAAGATAATATAAACAGCTACGCAGGTCAATAATAGATATCAAGGCCGTACTATTTGCTATGTATTGTTGGTAATAGAATGAAGCGCTAAAATAAATACATAATAAAAACACAACAAAGATAAGATATTTAGCAATTTCCATACAATATGAAACGCTGGCCAGAGAAAAGTGAAAATGCCATCCAAAATTGCAATGCAGGTTTCAAATGAAATCAAAACGCAGGCCTAATGCAATGCTACACAGTGTTTTAAAGAGAAAATCTTACTTTAAATAATACATAGACTTTAAATAAAACACAGGTATACAATTCTAAAAGCAGCCATACTCTAATCTTAGCACAATATAATAAGACACAAGCCTAATAATAATTCAATAAACGGGCCAATGCTTTATAAGTATGCCATCCTTCAAGGATATATATGTTGGTCTAAAAAAAAGATATTACTCAGGTCTAAGGTATTAATACGCAGATCTAATAATTAACACACAAGGAATTAAAAAAACCCATTGCAAAACCTACTTGGTAATTGCGTCTTTCTCTGCTTTTCCTTTTTCCTTAGCTAGGGCCAATGCTTTATAAGTATGCCATCCTTCAAGGATATATATGTTGGTCTAAAAAAAAGATATTACTCAGGTCTAAGGTATTAATACGCAGATCTAATAATTAACACACAAGGAATTAAAAAAACCCATTGCAAAACCTACTTGGTAATTGCGTCTTTCTCTGCTTTTCCTTTTTCCTTAGCTAGGGCCAATGCTTTATAAGTATGCCATCCTTCAAGGATATATATGTTGGTCTAAAAAAAAGATATTACTCAGGTCTAAGGTATTAATACGCAGATCTAATAATTAACACACAAGGAATTAAAAAAACCCATTGCAAAACCTACTTGGTAATTGCGTCTTTCTCTGCTTTTCCTTTTTCCTTAGCTATTTTTCTCTTCTGCTTTCTATATTTTCTCCATGTCTTTTTTTTCACAAAATTCTTTTCAATTTATAAAATTCACACTCTTAATTTCTACATCCACCTTTGCGTGCTATCTTTCCCTTGATTTTTGCCTCATGCATGCCAATATTTTCAACTTCTAAATTCAATAAGTACAGTTAAACCTTTCTTTCTAGTCATAGTTAACTCACATTTTATTTTCTTTAAATATTATAAAAAACATGACATTTTAAATTATTATGCCCCTTTTCTTTGTTTTCTAAATTTAAGCTTAAGTTGTCTAAATAATTAATTATTTCTTTATGTTTTATTTTCAAGTAAACTCTTGCATGTAATTTTAAAATTACCTTTACATAACTTTAAAATTTAAAATAATTATATTTTCATGCAAATAATATTACCATGATAATTATTTATTTAACTAATAACTATTTAAGTTATTAATTGTCTTTATATTTACAAGATAATTATATCTAAAAATAATAATATCTTCTTAGCAATTAATAATTATTTTCTGGATTTTAAATTGAAAAATTAAGTCAATTAGATTAAATAAATCAAATGCATACTGAAACTAATTTCACACACAAATATAATCACAAGCTACATACTAACATTTTTACGTAAATAACATTTAAAATCTATTATGTTAACATTTTCTTCTGATATTCTCCCACTTGTTCCATCTAGTTGATCCTCTCCGATGATGCTCTCCCTCGTCAAGCTCTGAGGGTAGGACCTATCATCTATCCATCTCACAATAAGTAAGTAGTTAGTCTGAGTCATCACACATATCAACCAATGACGCAAATACTAACAAATACACATCCTCAATGTACAAAATTATCAAAATATAACTGACACATTATGTATATTAATCAACAATATCACTGTCTCATACTAGTATATGTCAAAATGTTCAAATCAAAATAATAGAAATCAGATATTAATCATACTAATCCATGAATTTAAAGTTTATAAGTCATAGGGTAAAATCGAGTTGTAATAGATAGACACCTACTATTATACATCTCAGCTATAGAGCATGATTTGGGTGCTTTACTTGCACAATATGATGGCAATCATAAAGAACATGCCATTTATTATATTAGTCGTACATTAGTTGATTATGATAAAAATTACAATCCTATGGAAAAATAATGTTTACCTATTGTGTTCACAACATAAAAATTATGACACTATATGCTTAATAACGAGGCACACGTTATCAAAAAAATAAACCCACTTAATTTTTTCATGCCCAAATCACATTTATTAGGATGCATTGCCAAGTGGGTAATGTTATTCATGGAATTTGACTTAAAATTCATATCTTAAAAATCTATAAAAAGAGGAAATTATTTTAAATCACTTAGCAGTAGCTTCAATATTAACTACATCACCCATTAATAATGATTTTCAAGATGATTTCACAACATATCATATCAACAATGACACATGGATCATATATTTTGACAGATCAAAATGCACCACTAGCATTGGAACAAGTTTAGTCTTCATTACTCTATAAGGTCAACCATTTCCAATTTATTATCACTTGGGATTGTCATGTACAAATAATGTAGCAAAGTACGAGGCTCTAATACTAGGGTTATCAACTGCATGAACACTACAAATAAAATATTTAAAAACATATGGAGATTCTCAATTAGTAGTTAATTAGTTTTTGGACCTTTATCAAACTAAGCAATAAAAGTTAATTCCATACAAATATAAGGTACAAAATTAATGATGCATTTTGACACATTCTCAATAGAAAGCATACCTCGTAAAGTGATGCAAGAGTATCTATGAAATAAACATTATTTTTGTGTTGTTGAAAAGTCATGTGTTAGTTAGGGGTCATAAATGGTCTGTTTTGGAGTATAAGTGTGTGTGAAGGATCCTCTAGGATCCCTTTGATGTCATAGAGTCATAGTGAGTCATCAAGGGTGTGTTTGTGAGTATCTGGTGTTTTTCCTCCAAATTTTAATTTGAATTTCAAATTGTGAGACCCAAGCATAAAGGGGTCATATGAGTTCAATGATGCGAGAGGAGGTTAGGTAAGTGTTTAGATGGTCATGAAATGTCATAATAGGTGAATACATGTAAAAAGTGTCATGTTATAAGGAAAAAGGTGGTAGAATTCAATAATCATATAAAAAAGGAGTAAATACCATTATCACATTGAGTTGGCATGTAAGAGACTTGTTTTGTAACTACCCCAAACCAACGTTGGTGTTGGATGAGTACGGAATTGAAGGTAGTGGTAGCATGTGAGAGAGTAAGGCGAGAGGAGAGAGCTCCAAGAAGGAGAAAAAAATAGAGATAGAAAGAATGTACTCCTTAAGAAAGGTGGCAGAGTCCATTCTTGGACTGAATGTGTAATGAAAGATGATCCAAATTAATAAAAAAAAGTTGTGTCTATGTGTTTAACATTACATGATAAGTATATTGGATTGCTCTTAATTATATATTGCCTTGAAAATCCCTTGAGGCCATGATCATATCACATTTTGTGTTGTTATAGGTCCAAGATAGTAATGGAGGGTTATAGTGATGCAAGAGCATCCTGCAAACATATAAATAAGAAAGTCATTCCAGTCTTTTCCTTTTTGTTTTTGAGTCCATTTGAAGGTTTATAAAGTGTCAAATTCATTTATTAGAGTCATTTTGGTGGTTTTTTTTGTTAAACCTTAAATTTTAATTGTGGAAAGCATGTTTCATAAATTGTGTTGAATCATAATATTTATGAGGTCATTGTGAGTGGGCAGAATTTCTAGAAGTTTAGTTCTATGTAGATAGGGCTTTTAGGAGGTCTTTATAATCATGTAAGCCTATTAAGGCAAAACTGTTAGTCATGTTTTTTAAGTCAAAATATTGTGCTTAGACAATCCAAATAAGAAAGGATCCCGCCAATCTTGGTTTTCTCCACGTAAAGGAAGATATTCAACAATAAGATAAGCCTCCACACCATTTGTAAAGGAGCGTAAGAGAGTTATAAATGCAATGGAAGACCAAAGAGAAAATATATTCTGAGTTTTATTGAAAATATATTTAAGGCTTCATGTAGAATTATGAAATCATTTGTAAGTTCTTAGGAGCCTGGATAATGATTTGGATGTGTAATTGATGTATGTAGGAATTAAATTCAAGATCCAAAGATCAATTTGTAAGCATTCTGTGTATCAATAATAAGAGAATATTTTATGTGCAAATCTTCGAGTTTGTTCCGTTGAATGGTATGTATACAAGAGTAGTTTGATCAACTTAATCTATTTGTACTTTTGAGTCATATGAATACATTTCACATAGTATTACACAGAGAATACAAAAAGAATAAATCAGCATTAAATCTTCAGCTTATAAGATAGAATTTGGGGCGACTAGTCATTGGGAATATGTAGGGAGCGACAGAAAGGATTGGAAGAAATCACGGCCTAAGAAAAGATTTTGTGATTCGAGGAAGATATTTTAATTTGATGAATAATAAGGGACATCTTGATTGCATCGAGGCATGGAGCGCATTATCTATCTCACTGTCTAAGGTAAGTTGCATGTAGATTGAGTCATGAGATTGATGAGTCGATATATACAATATTAACCATTCAATTACATGCAAGTTGTGATATATTAATCATAAGTCAATCTGCCTGTTAAATATCTAAATTCTATTAAGAAGTTAATAAATTAGTAAATAATAAATGCACCTAAATATATCTGAAATCCATTAATTAGTAAGAAGGCGATTTGGGGTGATGACATGAGCTGGAGCGACTCATAAATAATGGTGTATAAAATGAGCTGATTTGACTTCTTCAGCTGGGCAAGATCGGTTATGGAGCAATCTATGCATTAATCAAGTTTTATAGGTGGCAATTTATATCAATATATATTGTGTATGATTCAACCTAGATTTGACATCGATCCAGGGGTTGAGTCTTGCTTTCAATCTGTAAAATATTAACGAAAGAGATTGAATTTTAGTGCTATAATTCTGATATAATATGTATGGGGTGATATTAAAAAGAAGACGTTGCTTATGCTTTGAATGATTTATTAAATCTTCCAAGGAAAATTTAATATTTTCCAAATATTATATAAAAGGTAGCCAGATTTTAATGATATTTTTCATAATATATACAAGTTGTAATTCTTCACAGAATAAGGGCTATAAATTTCATATTTAAATTTTGAAGAGGATTTAAAGTTTTACTTCACAATTTCCAGACTAATTGTGAAGATTTAATTTTTCTCTAGAGGTTCTCACAAAGATTCACTTTTTATTTGGAAATTGAGTTACAAAATTTGATCTGAAATTTCGAGAATTTATATTTGAAAGAAATTATTTATTTTCAATAAATCTTTATCAATTTATGGTATTAGAGTAACAAGCGCTATAAAAGATAAATATCCAAAAGATTTTAATGTATAAATATAGTGATGAGAGCAAGAAGCAGAAGAAAGAGGTAACCAAGACAAGTTGTTGGACAAGTAGCAGTAATAGAAGAGATAAAGAACTTGAGAGCCAGATTACAGGATCTAGAATTAACCCAAAAAAGAGGAGCTAACATGAGATATGTCAATGACAGAGAACAAGATGAAGATGAGGAATTGGTAGTAGAATAAGAGACAGTGGAGGAAAAGGTAGTTAGAACAATTATGAACATTGGTGCAAGGCCCAAAATAGAGGTTCCAATATATGAAGGTAGCATCAATCCTGAAGATCTCATTGATTGAGTAAGTGCATTAGATAAATATTTTGATTATAAGAATGTTATTGATGAAAAAAGGTTAAGTTTGATGTGACCAGAGTGAAGGGTCATGCATTCTTCTGGTGGGATGGAGTGCAAGAGAAAAGAAGAAGAAAGGGCAAGCCCAGAATCAAAAGCTAGGACAGAATGGTGGCAAAATTCAAGGGTAAATTCATTCCAAAAGATTATGAGGTTGAATTATTTTTAAAATTGCAAAATTTAAAGCAAAAAAAAAACTAGTAAAGGAGTATACTAAATATTTTTATAAGCTAACAATTAGAGTAGGGCATATTGAAGAGGATGTAGAAAAGGTGGCCAGGTATCTCAATGGATTGAGATACAACATACATGATAATATTACTCTCTTAGCACCTAGATCAGTGGAAGAGGCTTATCAACTTGCTCTGAACACTGAAGAGAAAGTGTCAAGAAAACATATCTAGTATGCAAGGGGTAAAGGATAGTCCAGTGAATAGTTAAGTGGAAGAAAATAGTTACAGATGCATAATGAAGAAAGTAGCTTATAAAGACATGAATTAGTTGCAAGAGGAGGTGGTCAAGAATTTAGAGGTAAGAGGCCATTTAATAGAAGTAGATGATTCTTTGGTATATGTTTTAGATGTAGTAAATTTAGACATAGGTCTTATAAATGTCTAGAGTATGCATTTAGTAGCTAGGGAAATGTTCATATTGCTCAAGCTACTCAAAAAGAAGAAGATACTGCATCTACGGTTTATGAAGATGCTCCGGCATTGTTCAGGACAACTTACAAAGCTAAAGGTAAAGTTTTTAAAGTTATCATTGATAGTGGAAATACTGATAACCTTGTTTCTTATGAGATGGTTGATAAATTAGGATTAAAAAGAGTTGCACATCCTAATTCTTACAAGGTTTAATGTTGCAAAGAGGTCATCACATTTTGATCACAGAACAATGTGAAGTAGAATTTTAGGTGGGGAACTACAAAGATCAGGTAATGTGTGATGTAATACCTATGGACGTTTGTCATTTACTCCTAGGCAGACCATGGAAGTATGACAAGAAGGCCATGCATGATGGAAAGAAAAATTCTTATAGATTTGAGCAAAGAAGTGTAAGACATACACTCTTAACATTGAAAGATGAACATACAAGTGAGAAAGAGTATTCCAAAGTGCTAATCATAGGGCATAAGGAGTTGTTATAGTAGAATGAGGAAGAAAAGGTAAGTGATGAATTTTTTGATCAAACCAAGGTAAGCCTCCATGGAGGATCAGATTTGGTTCCATAATCAAAAAATTTGCCAAGTAAGGTTTTAAATGAATTGTTTTCAAATTTATCTAATAGTTTGTCTTCCATAAAGAGTGAGGAATATCTTGAAGAATTTATAGACAAGTTGATTATACTTATGAAAATCACAAGGGAAATGAATAAAATCGTAAAATTGCTAGAGGAATAAATGATAGAGAAAGGAAGAGAATTTGTCCTAAATAACAACAAACAGGATTTTAGACTAGATTATGGCAAAGAGTTGGTAGAAAAGAATGACTTTATCTAGGAAGATGAAGGCAAGGAGAAGGAAAAGCAACAAGGAATGCATATTACAAAGGAATCAAGTGGACTTCAAAGTCCAAAATAAGAAGAAGAAATTATTTTTATTAACATGTTTGTTTCCTGTGCAGGTATAATGAAGGATAATGTTAGTATAAAAGAAATCCATGATTTCAAAGAAAATCATTTTCAATCCACTGAAGGTGGAATAGATTTATTGTCAACATATGGACGATGGGATCCAGGAAGGCACAAATTTGATGCAAAATAATGAATGCTGAAGAAGGCCAGTACCAAAACATTGAAGAAAAAATATGAGCAGGAGCTCATGAAAACTTTTTAGGTGGGTAGTCTGATGCAGGAACATCCTGCAAACATATAAATATGAAAATCATTCCGGTCTTTTCCTTTTTGTTTTTGAGTCCATTTGAAGGTTTGTAAAGTGTCAAATTCATTTATTAGAGTCATTTTGGTGGTTTTCATCAAACCTTAAAATTTAATTTTGGAAAGCATGTTTCATAAATTGTGTTGAATCATAATATTTATGAGGTCATTGTGAGTGGGCAAAATTTCTAGAAGTTTAGTTCTATGTAGATAGGTCTTTTAGAATGTCTTTATAATCATGTAATCCTATTAAGGAAAAACTATTAGTCATGTGTTTTTAGTCAAAATATTGTGCTTAGACAGTCCAAATAAGAAAGGATCCTACCAATCTTGGTTTTGTCCACATAAAGGAAGATATTCAACAATAAGATAAGCTTCCACACCATTTGTGAAGGAGCATAAGAGAGTTATAAACGCAATGGAAGACCAAAGAGAAAATAGATTCTAAGTTTTATTGAAAATATCTTTAAGGCTTCATGTAGAATTACGAAATCATTTGTAAGTTCTTAGGAGTCTAGATAATGATTTGGATGTGTAACTGATGCATGTTAGAATTAAATTAAAGATCTGAAGATCAATTTGTAAGCATTATGTGTATCAATAAAAAGAGAATATTTTATGTGCAGATCTTTGAGTTTGTTCCGTTGAATGGTATGTATACAAGAGTAGTTTGATCAACTTAATCTATTTGTACTTTTGAGTCATATGAATACATTTCACGTAGTATTACATAGAGAATAGAAAGATAATAAATCAACATTAAATCTTTAGCCTATAAGATAAAATTTAGGGAAGTCATTGAGGATATGTAAGGAGCGATAGAAAGGATTGGATGAAATCACGGCCTGAGAAAATATTTTGTGATTCAAGGAAGATCTTTTAATTTGATGAATAATAAGGGACATCTTGATTGCGTCAAGGCATGGAGTGAATTATCCATCTCACTGTTCAAGGTAAGTTGCATGTAGATGAATCATGAGATTGATGAGTCGATTTATACAGCATTAACCATTCAATTGTATGCAAGTCATGTTATATCATTCATAAGTTGATTTGCCTATTAAATATCTAAATTATGATAAGAAGTTAATAAATTAGTAACTAAGAAATGCGCCTAAATATATTTGAAATCCATTAATTGGTAAGAAGGTGATTTGGGGCGATGACATGAGCTGGAGCGACTCATAAATAATGGTGAATAAAATGAGCTGATTTGACTTCTTCAGCTGGGCAAGATCGGTTGTGGAGCAATCTATGCATTAATCAAGTTTTATAGGTGGTGATTTATATCAATATATATTATTTATGATTTAACCCAGATTTGACATCGATCCAGGCGTTGTGTCTTGCTTTCAATCTGCAAAATATTAATGAAAGAGATTGAATTTCAGTGTTATATTTATGATATGATAGGTATGGGGTGATATTAAAAAGAAGGCATTGCTTATGCTTTGAATGATTTATTAAATCTTCCAAGGGAAATTTAATATTTGCCAAATATTAAATAAAGGGTAGCCAGATTTTAATGATATTTTCCATAATATATACAAGTTATAATTCTTCATGAAATAAGGGCTATAAATTTCATATTTAAATTACGAAGAGGATTTAAAGTTTTGCTTCACAATGAAGATATAATTTTTATTTGGAGGTTCTCACAAAGATTCACCTTTTATCTAGAAATTGGGTTGCAAAATTTGATCTGAAAATTGAAGAATTTATATTTGAAAGAAATTATTTATTTTCAATAAATTGTTATCATACAGTCAAGAAGAAAATGATTTGGTTGGTGTTTCTTAAGGTTGGAAAGGAAAGAACTTCATGGTATGTTAACTTTGAAGGTGTTGGAAATCATGCAAACCTCATGGTGATTGAAGATGGTGTGTAAGAGTGTTAGAAACTCAAAAAAAGGACAACTCTGCCATGTACCCTATTTATGCTTGTGATAGTCAAGGAATGACGGTAAGTTAATGTTCTTAAGGTATAGATTATGATTCTAATTGAGATGATGGTCTTTAGATAGAGTATGGTTGATGGGAAGGCATAGTATTAGGTTTGAATGCAATTTTAATGTTAATCTCCAATACACAATCCACACATAAATAAAACCCAATGTACACAGTCAGGAAACCCTATTGCATAGTCATATGTCAAGGAAGAAGAGTATATGTATAAGAGGAGTGAATGCTCATTGAGTTGGTGGAGACTTAGTATGAATGGAAAGGATAAAAATTCTGAAGAATACTCCTTTTGAAGTCATATAACTTCCTGAAGTACAAACAGACTACTCAAACCCCTTACACATTCAACTAAAAGTACATAAAATTATGTGTTTTGTTGTCTATAAGTCTTAACAAGATTGACTAAGGTTTATAGACTATTTTCATAGGTGGATATTGTCAAAAAAATTAGGGAATGTCTTGGTTCAGCTGGAAATGATCTAAAACTAAATATTTTGCAAATTAAGCCCTCTCGGCCTACATAGTCAATCACCTAGGGTTTGGAAACTAAAAACCCTATAACTTATGTTCTAACTATTGGAAAATCTTGAAATTTTGTAATCTTTCATATTTTGATATGTTTAAAAGGATTAAGGAGGTTTTAGTTTTGTACCATATAATCTAGTATAGATTTGAGGTCTGGGCAAGTGCAATGAGGGTTAAAAAGCCTAATTTGGCTAGTGCTTACAAAGGAAGTGGTACTTAGATATAGATTTAGAATTTAAAACTCCATGGGAGGTTGTAAGCAGATAGAGGGTGCCCTAATATGGTCTTTGATATTTAAGGGAGTTTGTAGAGTGTTCAAACAAAGAGAAATTGTATAAAAAGGCTACAAGCCAAGTAGACTCACTAATGAGGTTGAGGTGTATAAGGGGGTGTCAGAGAGTGATTGAGAGGTTAAATGGGATTGAGACAAATGTGTTATTCCTAAGATAATTCATCCATGATAGGATATTGTCTTCATGATACCTAAGACAAGATTCGACATGATAAGCTAAGAAAAGAGTGACTAGTGTGACAAAAGTGAGTGAGTGAATGTAAGGAGATGAATCAGTGAATGGAATGAGTAGAGATGATGAATAAGAGACTTATGCATGGTGTAGTGACAGGTAAAAATGATTCCAAAGTTTCCTATTGAACATAGTTATGCTAATGAAGGATATCAAGCTATAGAGAAGATCAAAGACTATAGAATGAAGATTGAAGTTGAGGAACAAATCAAAGCATTTGAATGAGATCATGTCCAAGTTTAGAGCTAGGAATGGTGAGATTGAAGCTTTTCCCATGTACCTCTACATCACAAAGACAACATGCATGCTCATGCAATGGTTAGCATAGCTTCAATGATCCTTATTGACATAAATGATGAGCAAAAGACTTATACTATTGATTATCTTAGGCATCTATCAGTTATTATCACAATGTTTGATGCTTTGGATGTCATGACAATCACTCATAGTGTAGTAAATTTTGAATGGTATAGTGATATATAAATTCATGTATCAAGATGTTATCCCAAAATATGCTACATTCCTTGACAAACATAAATTGTAACATAAAGCCATTTATTATGTTCTAATTGGGGGATCCTTATTTTAAATATTGGTTGATGGGAAAGCACTCTGATGCATAAATCATGAAGAAACTAAAATATTGGAGGTACATGATAGTGAATTTGTTGGTCACTTTCTTGGTAAAGCTATGCATCACAAATTATTATGGTGGGGATAATATTGGCCTATAATTGAGTAGTAATATCATGAATATGTAAAACTTTGTTTAGAATGTGAAAATCATAGTAACCTCATTCATGTTCCATGATATGAATTGTAACTCATTGTTTCACCTAGACCATTTTCCCTTCGGGGCTTCAATTTGATTAGAAATGTAAATATAGAATTGTTAGATGGTCACAAGTTCATTATAACTGTTACAAAATATTTTATAAAATGTGTTGAGGCTATAACTTCAAAGTATACTATGGGTGAATATATCTATCAATTCTTAATGACACATTATTTCAAGGTTTAGACTACCATCAACTATTGTTATAGACAACAGAGCATCCTTAAAAAATAAAATAGTTAAGTATTTTTGCATTAAATTCAAAATTTGTCATGCATTCTTTACTCTATATTACCCATAAGGAAATGGGCAAGTAGAATTCAAAAACAAGACAATCTTCAAACTATTAATCAAAATTATTGAAAAACATGGTGTTGATTGGCACATCAGACTATTTATGCATTCTAGGCATACTACAAAAATGTACGTATACCAACAAAGCCTACACCATATTCTCTTGTTTATGGCATAGAAATAGTATTACCATTAGAGGTTGAAATCCCTTCTTTATTTGTCTCTCTCAAAGACATCATCAAATATAATGAGTATCAATAAAAATGATTACATGAACTAGAAATGTTTGATGACAAGTGTATCTTAGCTATTGAAAATCTCAAAGTCTATCAACATCACATCAAACACACATATGGAAAGAAGGTTCATAATCATGAATTTTATATTGGGTTTCTTGATTTAAAGTAATCAAAATAATACTAATGCAAATAAATAAACTAAAGTCAAATTCATGCACAATTGGTTAGGCCCATTTGTGGTTACTAAAAAGATAGGTACATGAGCTTATTGTTTGGCTACATTCGAAGTAAAATCTATGAATAACCTTATGAACACCGTGCACCTACACTGATGTTATACATAAATTTTTGAGAACTAAAAAAAATAAAATATTGCAAAAATACAGACAATCAAAATATTTTCAAAAAAGTAAAAATCCAACCCTGAGCATGATTAAAAATGCTAGTTATTTATTTTCATGTGTTATTAATCATATATGTTGGTAGATATCATATTCTTTACACATGCATTTCATGAGGTATTTGAGTGTGTTATAGGACATACATTACACATGCATTCTTAGATGTTGGACTTCCCTTCTACCTAGTGGTTATGCTTATGCTAGGGACATCTAAATCTAAGGGTTACATTATAGCAAGTTATATATATTTATGACCTCAAATGAAATGTTGAGCTAAATATATTTCAAATGTATTGATAATTCACTCATATTTTACATTGTATTACATGGATTTGCTACCTTTCCAACAATATGGCATAAATACATATGCATAGAATATACTAATTTTCACTTATTTTATGCTCTTTTGATGTTGTTTATTTTCTTGCCTAATATGCTTAACATTGCTTGCTTATTGTGTGTGGCACTTGTCCCTTGTGTGAAAATTACTTCAACATCTCTATGAGATATTTGTGTGGTATGTGTAGCATTTGAGCATGTCCAATGCTTGTGGCCCTTGGTTTTGTGTGTACAAAAATTGCTTATACAACATTTGAACATGTCCCTTGTATGCGATTATTGGCCTTATTATATGACATTGTGTGGCCTTATTCACATTTTGTGGTTGTGTGGTTATTGCACTTAATTAGTAGTGTCGTGATCTTCATCATACACTTCTAGGGCATAGTTTATTTCAAATAGTTACTTTATTGTATACCTCAATATATATATATATATATATATATATATATATATATATATGACACTTTTTATGCCTCAAATTCAATATGTTACATACATGCTTCAAATGAAAATTGTAATTTCTATGATGACATACTCTCCAACATGATAACATAATGTTATTTAAGCATATCTTTATCATAATATATTTAACTCTTCTTTTGAGATGAATGAATTGAAAGATACATCCCTCATCGCAAAAGGGGGTCATCATAGTGACATTGTCTGAGAGATCCAAACCTTGATGGGTAGATTTAGGACATAATTCAATTTTAAAGATACAAAATACAAGTTACACAATTATAGAGTACATGTTTTCAAATATTCAAACAATAAAAAATCAGATTTTATAGCAAATACAAGTTTTAGAAAAAATCAAAGTGATTCAAAAATCAAAAATATGACAAATATTAACACATTCATACATATTACAGAGGAATATGACATGCATATGCCTTCACTTCTCAAATATTCAAATACAAAATCATACACACTTGAAGGCAAATGCATGGGCATGTGCAAAGCAATTACAAGAGAAAAGATACAAGTTACAAATATAAATGCAATTAAGCATATAGGTGCATAACACTCTATATCATTTTGTCACATATTCAAGCTCAAGTTTATTCAAAGATGAAAAAATCAAAAATTCAAGGCTTAAAAGAGTAAAATATGTAAATTAAAAGGCAAAATACTCATTTCAAATAAAATTATATGAGCAATGTGGTTATGATGGGGGCATGAATAACATCCATCCTCTTTCAATCATGCAAGTCTAGAATCTAGATCCATCTACAAATGTGTGATTTGAACTTATACAGGTGATGTACATTTGAGTCTAGTGACACCCAATGGCCTTGGCTTCACTTCTATCAAACCTACCATGGTTCCACTTTTTTGAGGTTAGTGCATTGGATACTATTCCTTATTTTTTTAGGTTTTAATAATGCATATTTCCAACTCGTGGACTTGATTAGTTATATTTTAAATTTGAGACTTGATCACTCTCAACTCTTCAAAAAACACTTCAACATAAAAAACTACATTCTCTAAATAATTCAATAAAGTGGCATGGTTCTCCATTATTAATTACAGGTAACAAACCAAATTGGTTTCACCTATATACATGTTTAATCTTGTATTTTTCTTCTTTTCATTTTTTAAAAATTTTAAAAATGATATTTTTCAAAAATGGTAAATGAACAAAAGGACTACTTCATGAGTTGTCTCAGGGTTTGCTAAATTAAAGTGCCTTGTACATTTTGAGTATTTGATCAAAGACAAAGTGTGTTGTACATACTCAAGTTTGATTCTTTCCCATTTACTCTAGCAATTTCATTACTAGAATATATGGGGGGAAAATGTAGACACATAACTTTGATCATAATTACTTGAAAATGCTAATTTTTTAAATATTCCTAACCACATGACTAACATATAATTACATTACTCTTATTAACCATTTTTGTAATCCATTCGTCTATATGTAGACTTGACCCTTTGTTTGTCATTATCACTATACGTAACTTTCAATTTCAAATGATAAAGTTATCCAAAATCACCATTAGACTATCTCCAAATTTGAACTCAAGTCCCTAACCTTTCTATCAAGTATGCCCTAGGCAAACAAAGGCGCAGTGCGACACTATCCACTTAGGTCAATCGTGTCCCATGCCAAACAATGCCTAGTTTCTAAATTCAAATTTATCCCTTTGGGTCTTCTCACATGTTTTATAAGGTTGGTTAAAGAAATTTTTCAAAAGATTCACCTCTAAATACATGTCAAGATTCATTCATTTTTCCCACTTGTTATTCACTTGGTACAAACATTTACACTTGTACACATTGAATAAATATTCCATATTATGCATAAATTATGTGTTATTCATAAAGATCAGTCTTAATTGAAGTTAATATCCTTCAAAGCCAAGTCAAGAGCTATCATTGTCAAGTAACAAAGCCATCTTATAGCCACATACATATATTCAAATCATAATCGCACATTCACTCTAGATGGGAGAACTACGTGGGATTTATTTTTGTCCTTTGATTATTTGATACATAGGCAATTGTAAATCATCATGGGGGTGATTGAGGTCAGATTAGCCCATGACATTCCCCTTTTTTCTTACATATTTTTAACCTATCAAAGTTCCCTAAGGGTTTCAAAGACAAGAAAATGCATATAATGATTTTTGTGTTACCAAACCCTAAGTGTAATATCTCAAATTTATCTTCATTCACAGGTGTAACTAGTGAAATGATTAGTTTGAATGCCCATTCAACCCAGACAAGTTTGTGGTCAATAGACTCAAGTGCACTCTCCCTCTGCCTACCTACTACACTCCTATCTAAAAACATCTTCTAATTTTGATTTTGTTTTGTTATTTTTAGATTCCTACTTTCTCAATATGTTTCTATTTGTTATTTATCAAGGTCAACTCAAACAAGTCTACAGTCAACATACTACAACACACTGCACTGCCATCCACGTAGACTGGACCTATCTATATTCTATTTCCATTATTTATTTTGATATTGAGCCTACACAGACATATCTTCTTCTAATTTTCACAGTCAAATAGTTAGAACAATCAATAGAGATAAGTGTGTGAGCTAAGTATTGTTCCTTCCTAGTGTTTTTCAAAAATAGTAGTTTATATATTTAACATTTTTTTCAAAATCATAATTGTTGAATACTGTGTATCTTTAGCATTCAAACATTTCTAATTTTACACCTATATAAGACACTTAAACACTATCTTGATTAATTCATTCATATTAATGTTTTATAAAAAATATGGTAAAACATAATCCTCCTTGTTGTCCTTTCTCCCTCATTGTTTTTGTTGCCTCCTCTTTCTTAAAGTATTTTCTATCCCTTTCTTCTTTGTTGTCAATGTCTTCACTAGTGTAGAAAATAAATTGAAGTAGGAGGGTGTATGAGTCCTCACACTTTTATTTTTTTTAGTATAGGGTTTTTTCAGTGCAAACCTGACACAAGTTGCTTTAAGGTTTATGCCACTTTTACATTAGTTTTGTGTCAAAGCTACATTGGGTTTGCACCACAAATGTGTTTCTTGGCCAAAAAATGCAAAACATTGGCAATGAAATTCCAACATAATTGGTGATGTTATGGGCACCAAATGTAGTAATGATTATGACTATGCAAAAACCATTGTTGTTTATTTGGGTGAGATTATCAAAGCTTCAACTAATTCAATGAACAATGGAGAAGCTAAATATTAGAGAACACATAAATCTTTATTTGAAAACACACAATATAATATTATTAACTCTATTATATAGACCCGTAGGTTTTGAATAATAAATAGGCAAATAATCGCCTATAAATGGGGATACTACAATCCATATAAAATCTCAATCATCTAGCTATATTAACATGAGATATATTGTTAAATATTTAAAAATATATTTGTATAACAAACTAAATATTAACTACTAACTTAATTTAACTATTAGTGAATTATTACTCTCATAATTATTCACTTTACAAATCAATGTGAGAACTAACATTTCTTAAGATTCCCCTCTTAGGTATTACATGGTAATTTGTGTTTTGTTAGGAATAAATCAGAAAGTAAAGCAGAATAATTTTATAGAATCGCAATAACAAGAGTTATAAATAGAGATACATAAATAAAATAAATTAAAATGCACAACAAGAAGACATGATTTAATGTGGTTCACCCAATGTGGGCTACATCTACCAAGAAACACTTGCTTAGATCTTATTACAAGCCAACAAGAGTATAATCCACTCTTAGATCAGTCTTTTCACAATTACAATGCATAAATATTATTTGGAGTTGCGTTCAACAAACTATTTTGAATTCACACACTCTATTCACTTTTTCAAACTTAGTTCTTTCAATATATTACCTATTGTATATCCATCTATATATAATTACATCATTAGGTAACCGATATAGTTGTTTTACAAAATAATGGGTACCAAAACCATGGCCCAAGTCAACCCATAATTATTTCCCATTAATCTCAAAAAAGGGGGTCTAAATTTTTTTGGGGGGGGCTATAATAAGAGTGTATAGTACATTTTATGTACAATATTTGAAATATATTGTAATGTGTAAATAGGCTTCACAACATAACAATCTCCCACTTGGAGATTGATTTCCTCTGAGCAGGCTTCTTAACCCTTCACTGTCATTTGTGAAGGCCAACCAAAGCTACACATAGCTTCAGTTTCTCCCTTGTGACCACTTTGGTCATCATGTTTGCAAGATTTTGAATAGTATGAATCTTCTCCAGCTTCAACTTCTCTTCCTCCAAAGTTATCCTAATGAAATGGTACCTCAACTGTATATGCTTCATTCTAGAGTGGAAGGTGGAGTTTTTCTCTAGGTGTATAACACTCTAAATATCACTATACAACTTCCCTTCTTCCTGTTTATGCCCCAACTCTTCAAGCAACTACTATAACTAAATCATCTTTTTACTTGCCTATGTGGCAACAACATACTCAGCTTCTGTGATTGACAAAGCCATAAGTTTTTGTAGTCATGAAATCTAGCTCACCGTTGTGTCACCTACAGTAAATACATATCATGCCGTGCTCCTCCTATTGTCTAAATCTCCATCCATGTCTAAATCTACATAACCATGCAAAGTGGTTTCTAATCCACCATAGCTTGAAACTATCCCCATGGTCCCTCTCAAGTACCAAAAGATTCACTTCACTATTTGCCAGTGCTATCTACCTAGATCACTCATGTACCTACTTACTACTCCCACTGCATGGGTAATATCTAGACTAGTGCACACCATGGCATACATCAAGCTGCTAATTATTAATAAGCAAGGTACATAAGACATCTAGATTCTCTCCTCCTCCATCTTAAGACACTGCTCCTTTGATAACTTGAAATGGCCTGTTAAAGGAGTCCTAATTAATTTAGCATCTTGCATACTAAACCTCTCCAAGACCTTTTTAATGTACTCTTCCTAAGATAAATTCAACTTTCTTTCCTTTCTATCCTAGGTTATTCTCATACCAAGGATTTGTTTTGATACCCCCAAATCCTTCATAGCAAAGGAATTAATAAGTTATTCCTTGAGTACCTTTATTTCCTACATGTTCTTACCTACAACTAACATGTCATCCACATACAAACATAGGATAATGTAACTACCATCATCAAACTTCTTGATATATACACAATGGTTTGAATGACACTTAGAGTATTTATGCTCCATCATAAAACTATCAATTTTTTTGTACCACTATCGTGGAGCTTGTTCCAAGCCACATAAGTTCTTCTTCAGTTTACACGCCATGTTTTTCTTCCTTGTGACCTCATATCCCTATAGTTTCTCCATGTATAAATCCTCCAAATCACCATTAAGGAATGTAGTCTTCACATTCAGCTACTCTAAGTGCAATTCTTTTGTTGTCATTATCCTAAGAACAGTCCTAATAGAAGTCATCTTCACCACTATAAAAAAAATCTCATCAAAATCAATTCCTTTCTTCTATGCAAACCCCTATACCACCAACTAGGCCTTGTACCTTTTCTTACCTTCATCATCCTCTTTAATTTTGTACATCCACTTGTTCCACAACGCTATCTTACCTTCAGGTGGGTTTACCAAATCCCAAGTCTAATTTTTCATGAGAGATTGATGCTTCTCATCCATTGCTTATTCCCACTTCTTCCTGACATGAACATGTATTGCTTCTTCAAATCACTTTGTCTCTCCACTATCAATGAGTAATAAATAATTAAGATATGGATAAAAATGTTTAGGTTCCCTTCTTACCCTAGAAAACCTTCTCACCTCAAGAGTTTGGGATTCCTGTGGAGTAGGTGCCTGAACTAGTTACTCGAACACTTTACCATCTTCAATGTCCTCCAACACTATGTACTTTTTTTTAGAATCCTCTTTTTGATCCTTTAACTATTGTTTATACATGAATTTTTCATTAAAGACCACATACCTAGACCAAAATATTTTCTTGTTCTTAAGACTCCAAATCCAAAAACCAAAGGCATCCTCACCATAACCAATAAAGTTGCATTTTTCAGACTTAGCCTCTAACTTGGTCCTATCGCCTTTATCAATATGAATAAAATCTTCACAACCAAATACTCTAAAAAAGGAATAATCAACCTTCTTACTAGAACAAGCTTCCTCGGGTATGCCTCCATCCAAGGAAGGTGAAGGTCCTCTATTGATCAAAATTGAAGGGGCAGTCGTGCATGCAACCTCATGCTCTTAACATGCTTCATGAGAGTCTTGTTAATCCTTTTTGATAGTCTATTCTGCTATGAAGTTCTTGGAATTGTCCTATGTTTGTGAATTCCATTCCTAGAATAGTAATCAAAAAAATTATTTCTACAATATTCCCCACCATTATTTGACCTAAGATATTTTAACTTGAGACCTATTTCATTCTCAACCAAGGCTTTCCATCTTTTAAATGTATCAAACATATCATATTTTCTCCTAATATCATAAACCTAAATTTTTCTAGTTGCATCATCAATAAAAGTGACATAATAAGATGATCCATCTATAGAAGATACCTAAACTAGCCCCCATACATATAAATGAACCAACTCCAACTTAATTTGAATGCCATCCTACTCTTTGATTTTGACCTTCCTTGACCATTTAACTTTCCACGCTTTCCTTTTCCTATATACTTTTATCTCCCTCTACTCTCCATTACCAAAGCATCACCTAAAGTAAAAGTTTCCCCAAATATTTTTCATCATATTTTCTCACTAAGGATTACTCCTATGACATCTTCAAACTTCATTGTTAGAGACTAAGTTGCTCATAGCCATTACTAGGTTTTTCTAACTCTCTGATAAAGAACACAAAATAAGTAGAGACCTAACTTCATCATTAAATTCAATTTTTATAGAGTTCAACATACTTACAATCATATTAAATTCATTCAAATGATCAGCAACTTAACTATTTTTAGACATATTCATATTAAATAACTTTTTCATTAAAAATATTTTATTAGAAGTAGAGGGTTTCTTATATAAATTTCCTAATGCATTCTAAGACCTTTTGTGGTCTTCTCCTATGATATATTAAATACAATTGAATATTCAAGGTATAATCAGATGGCCCCAAGTACTTTCCTGTCAAGAAGCTCCCAAGCCTCATCTGACATACCCACTGGTTGTTTTACTTTTCCTCCCAACGGAGCATGGAGGTCCTTCTGATAGAGGTAATCCTCCATCTGCATCTTTCATAGACCAAAGTTTTTTCCATTAAACTTTTTAACCATTGATCTACTATCATCAGCCATAGCTCCTACTTAAACTAATAACCCTTCTTGTAATTTAACCCTTCAACAAATACAACCTGAAGCTTTGATACCAGTTGTCAGGAATAGATGATAAATTAATGTGGAATAATTTTATAGAATCGCAATAACAAGAACTATGAATAGAGATACATAAAGAATAAAAATTAAAATGCACAATAAGAAAATAGGAATTAATGTGGTACACCCAATGTGGGCTACATCTACCAAGAAACACTTGCTTAGATATTATTATAATCCAACAAGAGTACAATCCACTCTCAAATCAGTCTTCTCACAATTACAATGCATAAATATTATTTGGAGTTGCACTGAACAAACTCTCCTGAATTCACACTTAAATCCACACACTCTATTCACCTTCTCAAACTTAGTTCTTTCGATGTATTACCTATGGTATGTCCATCTATGTATAATTACATCGATAGGTAACTGACATAGCAATTTTACAAAACAATGGGTACCAAAACCATGGGCCAATTCAACCCATAACGGTTCCCCATTAATTATGGATGATGACACCACATATATACAAGTATAGATAAACCACGTATCTATACTCCCAAAAAAAGGGGGGTCCAAGAAAATTTTCAGGGGATACAATAAGACTGTACATTACATTTTAATGTGCAATATTTGAAATACATTGTAATGTGGAAATAGGCTCAATAACATAACATGTTTCACAAGCTTAATGAAAGTAGAGAAGGAATATATCAACCTCTCATCAACCATTCACTGTCGAGAACACATCAATTGAATAATTCTATAAATTTTCCTATTGACAAATGGTGAGGAGCTCAAGTTGTGAAATCATCAATAAGAATGACAACCAATATAATTTGAATAATACAAGACTTTGGCTCTTTGCTAACAATTTTTCCTTTTAATGCTATTGACAAAAATCATAACAATTACCCTATGTGCATAGCTGATAGATCTAAGTTACCAGAGAAGAATACAAAGTCCATTTGAAAAATAATTTTTAGGCTATTGTGAATAATATCAAATCAAACATCTGAGAGATAGACTAAGTGGCCTCCGAATTGTCCATCCATATATAGAATATTAAGAATATATCTTCTTATAAATATTCGTTGGCATTACCAAATAAATACAAAACCTTCTAATTAGATCTTTCGTAATGTTGTCAATATAACATGGTGCATATCATAGTAGAGAAATCATATTTACATTGAATAATGAATATTAAATCATGTGTCGATCATCACAATGTAAATATCACCATGTAAAGATCAAATCGCACCAAGTCTGATAGGTATGAGAAGTAATTGTGTATGAAGTGGCAAAAAATAGTAGGATAACAAGCAATGGTTGAACAACAAATAGTATTCTGGTGCAAAGCCTCTCTTACGTTAGTCCCACCATGATAATGAAGATCTAAATCCTCACTCTGATACCAATGATAGAAATCCAATCTCATTCAATAGAGTTGAACACAAATTACAAAGATATTATAAACACACATTATAATATTATATTTCACTACACTTAATTATTTAGACATGGTACATATATATATAGGAAAAGTCTTTCCTATAAACAAGGTGATTCATATCTTCATAAATAACTCACCATATCCCTATGATTATGCAATCTCCTATATGTTTAATATTTTTGTAACATACAACAATATATCTAATAAATAATATATTCTAACAAAACCAAATATTACTCCCAGTGAATTATTACTCACGTAATAATGCACATTACAATATTCACAAATCAAATGTGAGCACTAACATTTCCTAATAATTCATATTATTTTTTCATGATATTTATAATGCATATATGTCAGGGAGAAATCATTTCCCTTATGCATGTTCTTCATTGTTATATCTTTGTAGGATAATGACTCAATGTTATGATATATTCAATGATATACTCGCTATGATCATGTGGTAAAATATATTTCATACATGCTTTCTAAATTTTAAAGCTTTGTGCACTATGTTATGTGATTGTTATGATTCAAGCATACATCTTTTTTTTAAGATGTGAGATTTACATGTTCACCCCAAATCTCAAAAGGGGATATATATACTACTATTTATATTTTCAATGACATGATGGAACTAAGGGACTTCCATTGCATATCATGAACAAAGAGGCATGTGCATTATCATAATAAATATTGTGGAATTGGAAGCCCGACATATTTTGATGATTGCATTGTTCCAACTTCAATCCCTATCTAATTCAATGACTTATTGACTTATATATTTTTCAAATTTGGGGACCCATCGCTAGATGACGAATAGCATTCAAACCACACTCCATCTTTATATCTCATTTTTTTATATGACAAACCCATGGCACTTATGCTACATATCAGTGATAAATTAAACATGATTTTTCAAGAAAGGTAAGTGTGGTTTGTAGGTTCTAAGAGTCAACATTCCAACATTAAAATACCCAACTCAATAATATATTTTTGTGTCTCTACTTTGAAGTGTGTGCTCATGCCACCTTCATTGTTACTAATTGCACACCTCAAAGTGAGGAAAAATCTAGTCACATAAATATGGCCCCTAAGCATTTATTTGGTGTGATTTTATATATATTTGGTACATTTTTCAATGTATGGGTGATTAGTCTAAATTTATAATTATTTAACCACTATGTTGACTTATCCCTGAAACCCTCTTTCACTTATCCTTGTTTTAAACCCCCATAACCATTTTGAGTTTCATTTTCCTATGTTGGGACAGTCTGAATGGTATATCGCCATTGATTACAACTCTCTTTTTATTTAATGGCCTATATGTTCCTTTCTACATTTCTTGTTTATATCCATTGGAAGCCAGTATGTGTGTGAGTTTTGCCAAAGTATGGATTCATGTCATCTATAAATAAACAAATGGTTATGTTCATTTAATAATGAAGAAATTGTCAAGAATTTATCATTTCCTACACATAAGTCTATTATAGAGCACTCTTCCAACATTTGTTGATGTTATTTCTTTTATGTAATTTCCATTTATCAACATCCTTATTCAAACTATAGAGTTTGACTATTAAAGGGATAGTTAGCTTATGCTAGCCACCTAAACCTTAATGTAGGCCCATAGACTAACCCTTATACATTTTTAAGTTATAATAATTTCAATTTTATAAGGATATGTGTTAAATTGCATGAAATTATGGCAAGAGGTAAAATACAAAAAGGAGGAAAATAAATTCATGGATTCAGTTTTTTAAGTGATAGTCACTGACTAGGGGCATTTGTGCAGTCCTAGAATCTTGCTCTATTTAGATTTAGATTTCAAGGCAACATACCAAACAACTTTGGATGCACATTTATAGGTCTAGATTATGGCAACATATTTAGTGACAACATATAAACAAACTTAAAGCCTTTTGTACTCTTTAATTATTTACATGTTTAATTAAGTAATAAATTGAACATTATTTATTATGTTTTATATGTTTTATTACACTGAATACATTATTTTCTAGTATGCATACGAGGAGGAAGATTATTATTCATTTTATAAAGGTATTTTTACCTCAAATGCTTTAATGTGTTAAAATAAAATTATGTTAAGCAAGAGTAAATTAGTTTGCATGGAAAAGTGATGCATCAAAATTTAAGTAATATTCAATCATACTTAATTTAGTTTAATTATTTTCATTTTAATAGTTGTCAATGTGGCCACACAAAAATAATCACACATGTGTCTTATTCATACACATTGTAATCTTGATTAACTATATAGACATATAATGTGTTAGTATGTAAATATAACATTAATTTAGGATGTGATTATTAGAAGGATTGGAAGCAGTCAGTTAATATGATAGATCTTTGAAGTACTCTAAGGTAAAGAAATATAATAAATTTGAAATAGATTAATATAATAACACTAATAATAAAATAGGGCCCAATAGTTTTCATAGTATATGATCAAAAAATAATTAATATTTTTAAAAAATATTAGATAATTTATCTTATAATGTACAACAAATTATTGTTGTTGGGTTTGCTATAATAAAATAGACTAATTTTTTTTGTAATAAACATTATTTTTTTGATATGTGTGTATTTGTTACATAGTTTTAAGTATTTGTTTTAGGCTCCCAACATCATAAAAACCTAAATATATTAGAATGTAATTCATGACTTGATTTATGAAGTTTATATGATATCAAAGCCTATGACACCCTATTAGAGCCCTTGAATGCTCAAAGTTTGCTATTGTTAGAAAATGTCTAAAAAGGAATGAATGCAATAATATAAATGTATTTATATAGTAGAGTTACTAATGGAAGGTTTTCAAATTATTTTATAGTTTAGTTCTAATTTTAGGGTTCCTTTATCTTTCAAATCAGAGAATTGAATGGTTTAAGACATCTCCTAATCTAATGAATTGGAATTATTCATGCCCAAGTAAAACAAAGTTCTAAAAATTAAAAAAACACACGTATTCATTGTTTATTGATTAAAATATAGGTGTGAGAGTCTAAAAGTGTGGTATGAAGAGAGAAGTGTGGGCTGACTAATGGCAAAAATTTGAGTCGAGTGTTTGGATATTTGATTTGTTATTCAATGTTTTTTTTACCTCGATGACATGGTGGTCACATTAAAAAAATTGGTGCATGTGAAAATTGTGAGAACAATATGGTACAGAGGAACAACTGAGAAGAAGGCAACAAATTTGTTGTATAAAACAACGTGAGAAAAGTGTGATTAGAGGTACAAGTGTGTGAAGTGGTGGTTTGTATGGTTTATATGGTTTGTTGGTGGTTGTATTTAGAATTTTTAAGATTTTAATGTACAACATTTAAAATTTAATAAATATTTTAATTTTTGTGTTGAGGATCAAATTAGTTTAGTAAATTATTGATCAAGATTAAGTTTAACGTTAAAAAAATTCTATATTGTTTGTAGTAGTGAGTTAGTTTTATTATTAATTTTAGTTTGGTTTTTGTATTTTTTGATTGTGGTATTTAATACTCTTAGTAAGTTAGTTGGTCAAGTTTCATGGCCAAAGCTAATTAGTATACAACATTTGTTTTTGATTGAGTCTCCAAAATTGACCAGGAAAAATCATAGTTTATATAATGATAAAACAAGCACCATTTATGAGTATAGAGATAATGACCAAATTATGTTAAAAAAAGTAATTAGGCCATTAAATCATCCCAAAGACTATAATAAAAGGCATATAGAATACTTAATGTTCTTAAATTTATCAGTTGCAAATGCATTAATATCAAATGTATGAAATGCAACAATAACATCCACATTTTAGATAAATATAAAGATGAAGTACCAGATATCAAAATCCAAGTAGTCAATGTATCTTTAAAATATTTGGTATTCTACTAAATTACATGAAAAACACTCAATCTATGAATATTTGTCATGACTGAAGGACCTTATTGATCAATTGACTATTATAGAGAAGCTAGTTCATTTTGAAGATATGGTAGCTTTGGTCTTATAAATATTTCCATCATCAATTAATTCATTTATTGAGTCACTTCATCTGATTTCAAAGACTTGGAAACTTGACATTTAGAAGTTGTCAATGCTTATTTTGAAAAAATAAGAGAGGTTGGATCGAGCAAAAACATCAACTTTAAACACTAAAGAGAGTGTATTTAGCACATGATTCAAAGGCAAAGGTAGGAAAACCACCAACAACTCATCAAATGACTTTTCAAAAGGTATTAATACATCAAAGAGATCAAAAAAATATATTATATAGAGCCTAAACATTTAAGAAATATTATTGAAATTTTCATAATGGCCTAGCAAGTGGTCAAAAGAGATCAAAGTATGCAAATGTTGTTGAGGGTGATGAACAAGAGGTGAAATATGAATTTTCATTTGTTGCATCCTAGAGCCAATAAATTGAGTCTCCAACATGGTATTTTTAATTAGGGGCATCCAAACACTATATATGTTGCAAAGACTTGTACGTAAATTTTATTGAGGATAAGAGTAGAGGTAAATATGTTCTTGTTTTACTAAATAGTGATAATAAGGGCAAATTCCACTATGAGATAGTAAAATAATATGCATAAAGAAGATATAAGATCAATAAAATAAATGGGAAGTCCCTAATACATTGAAATTGAGAATTTAAAACTTGAATTATTGATTATTGAAAGACTAAATGGAAGAAATAAGTAAAGAGAGATAAGTGACTGAAATGGACACACATGGTCTGAAACTAACTTCTGATATAAGAAATATGTTTTTGAGACTGATATTACTAAAACCCTAAAAATGACTACAATTTAGAAGATGACTTGATTCTTGGACCCACAATAAATAAATATTTCCAAAATCAACCATAAATTCAAACAGGTTTATTTCAATTTTGACAAACTACTATAATTATGACAATTTAACACTTTTGAATCTATAACTTTATGAGATGCTTCGGTAGAGATTGTTGATTGTGCTCATAACTTCTCTTTGTATAATTTTTGTATGAAATCCTTTAAATATGTTCTTCTTTGACTTATCCCTAATGTTGCAATAATAGAGACTTTGTGCAAGGTTATTAGACCAGGACCTTGTGAGGGTTGTTATTATATATCACGCATGCTCAAAATCAAGGATCAATGTAGTTATATAACTACATGAGTGATCCCAACCCAAATAATATAAATGCATACAGCTTATTTCCTAGGTAATCAAATGTAATTATATGCTTTGTTATAACCTTAGATTTGATATAATGTATTGGCATAAGAATTGAATGGATGATGAAGGTAGTCTTGAATCAATGTGCATGATCCTTAATTAATGTGCAATGGATACATTCAATCTATATCTCAATAAGGAAATTATCAGGTGGAATTGATTAATAGGAGATAATAAATGGCTTATGGTACATTTATATATATAGGCTCCATATAGACACATTCAAAAATAAGTTAACCATTAAAAATAGAGAGAACTAAAAATTAAGGAACAAGAAATCAACATAGGTCGAAAGGACCTACAAAATTTGAGTGACTGAAATCATGGACCCATGATTATAGTCATGCCATAATAATGGACTCACGAGTAAGGTCATATTCAGAAAAGGGCTCAAACCAAATATCAAGGTAGCTTGAGGATGACTGGGTGGATCCGAAGAAAACAACTAAGATATTTGAGGTGTTTATGAAAATATTTGGATGAAACAAGTTTGTGAAGGGTCTAATGTGGAAGGCATGTGCACAAAAGAGATAAAAGTACACAAATAGGCCAAGTGTAAAAAAAATATGACAAAGATGCAATGTAAAAGGGTATTGTACCAAAATAATGTGTCTACATAATGCCCCACTTTTATGTGTGTGTGAATGCATGTGTGCATATTAGAGTAAAAAAAAACTTAAGTTCATACCTGAATATTACCTGATAGGGATGGAATGATGAAAATCCTAGATGATCCGATGTCAACAACTCGGCTATACCTTCAAACAAAAATAATGCATGCAATTAGATCAATGTCTTAGCAAATTAGTGTGACTATAATGATATTAAAATAAAATTTATACAATGAGCATACGAATGAATACACCTAGTGGTATGTGAACCTTGATTTCACTCTTAAACTTTGGTATTATAACTAAAAAATAAAACTCGAGTGCTCAAGGAAAAACCCCTAATTCTTAATCGAAGAAGCAAACACAATATTTTGTTTCCACTAGTCTTATTTCAACAAGGTAGTAACAACTCCACTTCTTAGCCAAAGAAGCAGACATGTCTTTTAGCTCCACTAGTCTCACTGAAAATAATCAGGACAAAGAAACTAAAAATATCTTTTTTCTCCACTCAAGTATGTAATTGGAAATATAATATCTAGATAGATGCCCCCTTTTCAAGTGAGGGATGATCCTACAAATCACTTGTCTCAAAATAAAATGATTAAATGTACCGTATGTAACATAGAAAAGTAATCATAATTGTTATAATCTTTGAAAATTAATTTATATCACGTGTATGTAACCATAGAAAAATATCATCATTTAAGGTTCGATAGGAATAGTGACCCATGTGAAGTTTAAAATAATAATATGTGATCCATGTGAGGATGCAATAATAAGAGGGAGGAGCAAGTGATATGCCCCAAAAATATCTAACAAAGGGGGACAACTTGTATGCCTTAATGTGATCAAAATATCGCAATATAGTAACCAATATAGTGACTTATCATGTGACCAGGTGTATGGAGGACATGGAACATCCTAATATAATAAATTTAGGATCAATAAGTGCATAAATGTAGTGAACTCCATGCAAGTAAGATAGGATCAATTAGGTTCATGGAGAGTGCATGTGTATGATGGCCAAATGGTAATAAGTGACATGAGTATGTTTCCCCTTATGTGATAAGTGATGTGGGTATGATTCCCCCAATGGAAATGTACATGTAATAAAATTGATAAGGAGAAGGCCAATCTATATGCCCTAGTGTAACCACATAAAATTACAAGTGATATGTCTCAATATAACTATTTGCCCTTATGAGGACTAGATATAAAAATGAAGCACATACACAATAGTAGTAGTATCCAATATGTGCATGGTATAGACCTTGGATACATAGGCAATAAGCATAGTATACTTTAAGTAATAACATGGGTGATATTGATCATGGCACCAAACATATAATATCATATAGTATATGAATTTTGATCACACATAGTCATGTAACCACACATAGTAGATATAACCACCAAGCAAGAAATATGACCCATAATAATTCAATGATCAAACAGGGTGATTAGAGGATCCATTATGGATAACATTGGATAAGACATCAATAATAAACACATAGTCACACATAATTACAAGCACTATTGACCCCCAAAATAGGCTAAGTACAACCAAGTCGAGGAGTACATGCAACAAACAAAGATAGAGATGAGCGTTAGAAGTCCCATGGAGCAGAGAGTGGCATGAGTAGACCTAAACCCAATATGCATGTGTGCACAATGGGAAATGCTAACAATTTAAGTGCAATCTGAAAAAATATCAATTCCACATGAGTAAATGACAAAATAAAAAGATCAAGACAAACAACACCGTGTGAATCTAGAAACCATAGTGGAGATTACAGGGATAAACAATGAGAGCTATGACTAACAATTGATCTTGAAAAGTAGTTGAGAAGTAATAAAAAATTATGAGGTATAGGGCCTCAAAAAAATCAACATAATAACTTCCAAGTGAACATTTGGAATAATAACCAATAATTGGTGGCATTTGAGCTACCAAGTAACATGCAGGGCCGTTTAAAAGCTTATAAAAGGTAGACCCTTGAGGGAGGAAGTGGTGGTTGTTAGTTGTTTTGTTGTTCAGTTGTTGTAAGTTGGTTGGTTGCTACAGAGAATAGGTGTTGTTGTTAGAGGAAACACTACAATATAGAGTAGAGACAAGAATAATAATGATAGCCTGTAGCATTATAAGTACCTTGAGTGCCTTATAATATTAATCTAATAATAAATAAACTATGTTTTTGACACTATGATTATTATTTGTGTTCACGAATGAAGAGCATAGCTTTTATGTCTATAAAAATTATGATATTATGTTGAATGATATATTTCTAGTTGATTGTATGGAGTTTCTATGTTATGGTTCATTGATATGACTATTTATGGCCATGATCTAAGGACATAGTATCAAGTGCACTTTAGGTACTGACACCTATGAGTAGGATCACATGAAACGATGCCTTCACCATCATTGCGAACTAACCCTGACCTACTTTGGTTCCCCATTTTGTACTTTGGGTGAGTGTGCAAGGTTATCTTGCATGATATGCCAGTCTGATAAGGTCAAGTATTGGGATCCTAGAGGACATGCAATGGATAGGCACACTATTCACCAAATTAGACCAACATTTTAGTTTTGTTTCTAAGACAAGTCATATTTTGTTGTTGTAATGGTGAGTGGAGGTGATAAAGATAACTTGCCAATGGCCAACTAAGTCCCTATGCATATGATAAATGTGGAGGGTAGAGGGTGAAATGGGCATGGTTTCTAAGAGATAGCAAGGAAAGATTTAACATGGAGAAACCAAACGGGCATGAGCTCAAAAGGCATGAGTTTAATAAGACTCGACAAAAAGTGATGGTTGAGAAGGACCCTAGGTAAAAGGGGAGTCTAACTCAATATATGTCATGAGGACCCACATATAATAAGAATGGCATGAGGAGGACCTCATATAGAGGGTGTACATTTCATTGACGAAGAAGTATGTACCAGGGACTCAAAGTGAATTTTTAAGGAAGAAGTTGAAAGTCCCAAAGAATAATAAGTATGGGAGGAGACTTCTGAAGGAATGCCTAGTTCCTCTCTATCTGAAGTGTGTGCTCATACACTTATATTACTACTAGAAGAAAACCAAGACATAATGGAGTTGAAAAATGCAAGGGAATTCATAGTGTGGGAAGAAAGGTAGCTACAATAGAGAATTCATTACCAGCCACTCAGGGTTGGGAATAATGTAGTATGGTATACCACTTATGAGACAAGGCCCACTGCTTGAGACATGAAGTTCAGCATAGAGTGGAGTTGTAGGAGCTATAAGACTTTCCACTTATGAGATAAGGCCCACTGCCTGAGACATGTAGTTCAACATAGAGTGGAGTTGTAGGAGCTATAAGACCATTGACAACCCACCAAGCACTTCAAGTAGCTAGAGGATAAGTAATATAACCAATCACATGAGGTGATGAAGCCATACTACTAATAGGAAGAAGTTAAGGTTGCATGTACCTTTAGGTAGCACACCAATAAAAAAATCCCCACAATCACCAATTGTGCTTATAATTAACCACTATATATATTATAGAATGTCCTTAATCTTACCTGAATACCAAGAAGTGGAGAATGCCATAGAGCATGTCCATAAGTGTGAGCCTATATGGCACACCAAGGGAGTTACACTTATAAAATGCAAGGCATGTCAATTTCACACAACTCCCTTAGATATCACACATAATTAGTACCTAAAGTTGGATCCAAATTGTTGATGCTTAGAATTGCGATGTTTCCAACACCAACAATGGGAAGTTTTAGGAATGTGGGACTTGTGACTTGAAATGACCTCCAAATTTTAAAGAAGCTAGCTCTTCTAAATGTATGGTGAGAAAAGGGATAAAAATTAAATGCAATCACCAATGCAACGAAAGAAAATTTAACTATGGCGATGCGCCTGAGTTTAATTCATCCCTTAATACTAAGCACAGTGAAGCTATCTTTAGGAGTCAATTACATTAAAGAGCAAACAATGCATGATCAATGTAAAATATGAAAACAAATAGAATCAAAGGCTCACAACTTAGACAATTTTTGCAGTAACACAGAAAATATCAACAAAGGCACAGAATTCAGTCTTCTTGTTAATTTTCCAGTCACATAAAAGGCACCTATACATGCACAGTTATACAAACTTTCTAAATTAAGAAAACAGAACAAAGGTAAATGATATTACTGGCCACAGCAAGAAAGTCTAAAAAAACTTCTTGATAACAATCTCTTGCAAAAAATTCTCTCTCGCTTCTAATGATTATTTATTATCTTTATTTCTTATCTATACCCATATTTATAGCATCATACTAGCTCAAGATTGCCCCCAAGATCCAATCCCAACGGTCTAACTAAACTCTAACTTAACTGGAAGTGTTTAACAGAAGATATTTTTTTGGATCTGAAACGTTTAGTCTCCTTGCAAGTTCATTGGCTAAAATAGATACACGTGACGCTTCCCTCTGTGAAATAAGCAAGGACACTTGGCAGCATCCACTTGCCTCACTTGAAAATCGTCTCATTATTCAGGAGGCACTAGAAAATGACACTTGGTAGCTTTTGCGGCACTTATGGAAGACACACGGCACTTTCGACATAACTTATATTCTTTACTATGTCTTTGTATCAAGAATGCTCCGTCTTTGACATCTGTCACAGTCTGCTACTTTGAAACTTTATCAACTTATAGAAAATGGGACCCACAACACTTCTTGCCCGAGTAATTTCAAAAGGGGAACAGGGACAGGTGGCACTTTTTGTTGATCTATAAGAAGTGACACGTGGTGGCTTCCATTTGTCTATAGAAGCTTTAGATATTTTTTGAGAGTACTACAAAATATGACACGTGGCAGTCTCCACTGAGCTTTAGCTACACTATAAAACATTTGGGACTCATTTTAGATTCACATGGATGATGACACTTGGAGGATTTCACTTACTTTAGAAACAAAACTCAGGGCCCACCACAGTCTTTACTTAATAATGAAATAAAATGTAGAAACTACGAATGTCGACACTTGGCAGTCTCTGTTGAGCTTTAGCTAGGGACACGTGGCACTTTCTACTGCATTTAGAGAAATATATTAAAACCTTCTGCATTTGCCACTTGGCACCCTCTGTGAGACTCTAAGAGAATCTTATTGAAATAAGCTTTTGAAACTCATAAGAAACTTGAAACACAGATGCTGACACTTATCGCATTTTGTTGAGTTATAACAGGACACGTGGCACATTCCGCTACTTTGAGAAACAAACTATAATGTGTCCCAGCAGATGACACTTGGCATGTTCCATGTGACTTTGATATTTAGATACAATTTAGGAAAAAATGAAAACTTGCACCCGTGCTCTATGTCAAAACTTCACTACCTCGAAACTAAAATGCGTAGGGACAAAACTTGGAGCGCACAACTGAAACTCAAAATAAAATGTAGAGTATTTTACTCTACAATTCTTGACCACCCTGAGGACTTTTAAGCCTGCTCAAAAAATAATCCAAAGAATGTATAAAAAATATGACAAAAATCACAACTTTCGTAAGGCCGTCTGATAAACAAACCATTCAGCATCAGATAGTCCCTGCTTATTTTGCAATTCTTTGAAGGCTAAATCAAGGTTGATGATGTCCTTCTACGAAAAAATTTGCAAAATATGAACGACAGCCTTCAATTGGAATTCAAGCTGGGACATGGGGATCAAGACAGCTTCCACTTTTGGCACTGATGAATCATCTGTTAAACCCTGAAAACTGACAGATCATTTTGTCTGGCTAACAACAAAGGTTTAATCTCATCAACCATTAACACAGTGTTGCTATCAGGAAAAGGGGAGGGAAGACCCAATTGCACTAGATCTTTAATATGCTGATTCATGTCTTGTATTCCCTCTTTTACCACATCTAAGAGCTCTTTGTAATTAATTGTTGTGGAGTTACAACTTAGAACTTCGTTTACCCTTTTTATAGTAATCATTCTGTCACTAATCCCTGTTGTTGATAACGTTTCATCAGTTGTGTCATATAGCTTTTACAGCAGCATTTGAGAATCAAACACTCTCAAAGAGATGGTGGACAGAGTGGCCTGAACTGAAGTCTCCACCTTTTTGCACAATTGTTGTGTATTTAGCAAGAAAATCAGAGAGGGTCTGAGCTGAGTAATCTCCTTAGAGATTATTTTCCATATTGATACATATATCTCCTTGACTAGGTTCAAGACTCCTGCATTTTTTGGCATATTAGCCAACTCAAGTGTCAATTGTTTTGTTATTTGTAGCTCAGCTTGAAGTTGGGCCTGTATGGCAGCGGTATTGTTTTGTTCATTCAGCAGCTTCTGCTAGAACTGAGTGCCCTATTGCAGGTTTTCTTGACATTCTTTCTATAGTGTCGCCTTTTCCTACCTTAGGGCTGTCACTGCAGCTTTCTCTTGCATCAGCTCTTCTTTCAAAGAAACATTTAGGGCCTAAATAGCCTGGTGAGTCTGACAAGAAATAGTATCTTGCAACTATTTGTTGAGACTCTCTATCTCATCATTCTTTGATTTGATTTTTGTAGCCAAATTGCTACCATTTGCTTTCTCTTGAGCTAAATCAGCCTCCATCTTCTATAGCTTCTTTGATACTTTCAAATAATCAGTAAGAAGTGGTTTCATTCAGCAGCTCAACCCTGTCATGTGATCTGAAAAGTGACATATCCATAGCCACTGCATTCATTGTATAATCTTGAGGTTGCATCTATTCATTTGGCTTGACTACATTAGGTGGAAAATGGGTCATAGTTAGCTGTTGCTGGATTGGGTCAAATTGTGACCTCATATGTGGTGTATCTAGAGCTTTATTATCTTTCTTCCTCTTTTTATCCATCCAGGCTTCCCTAGCCTTCTTAGCAGTGTCTACTTGAGTTTGGAAGGTAGAAGGAGAGGCAATATACTCACCCGCAAAAGGATAACCCTGTGGCAAGCCATAGGGAATAGCCAAATGTTGGATAGGGGTAATCTGGGAAGGTCTTCTCTTTGGGACAGAGGGGGAAAAGGGAGGCAATGATGTGACCTGTGATGACATGGCCTGAGTATTAATAGGTGGGGCAAATTGAGAAATTGGCACAATAGAGGTGGCAGGGGATAAAATTTGGCCAGTTGGGATTGCCACCCCTATAGAAGAAGAAAAAGACTGAGAACAAGAAGGAGAAATAACACGTACCTGAGGTGCAACAAATGTACTCAATAGTTGATGCTGTGAGGGATCTACCTCCTCTTCTGAATCAGGTTGAAGTTTTAGCTTCTTATATTTCCTTGGCCCTTCTTTTTCTTGTCGTACTTCTTTCTCTTCAACATATACCACTGTTTCTAGTGGTGATTGCACAAAACTGGGAGCCCCAAAGTCTGACATTGATGGAAAAGCTCTAGGTGGTGAGGATAGCACACTCTTTTATTTTTCAATGGCACTGAGAGATTGGGGTCGAACAGTTACAGCTGTAGATGAGGTTTGTCCTGGGGCCTGCACTGTATGAGTGGATTCTGCTTCCCCCTCTGGCTCTCCACCTTGTCTCTGTAGTTTGCTTATATCAAGGCTAGAGACAGGAGACGGATGCCATTCATCCCATATTGCCTCCCATTTTTCATCTGAATCTACATTACCAAAAGGGTAAGTTATCTCAAAAATTTCCTGCCTATACTTCCAATAGGCTTCTATTTTTTCAAGTTTCCAGTCTTTGTTCTTCAATGCCCTTCTTAAACTAGAAGTCATTCTAATTTTAGGGTCAAAATTCTTTTCCTTAACATAAAAGGTCTTCCATGGCCTGGCCTCCTGAAGGGGCAAATCTGTCAATTCTACATACAAATCCAGAATATCTTCCTTAGGGTTTCTTCTACTTTCCCAAAAGGGATGGCCCTCGTGCACAATTATAGTGGTGACCTTGTTATTCTTGACCCATGAGGTTATAAAACCACTTGGGTCATATCCCCATTTATCTTCAATCAGAAAGAAACCCAAGAAAACTAGCTTCCTCAGCAACAAGTGCTCATCATCTCTGACCTCTAGGGCCATGTTTTTTTCTACCCATGGAATATCATACAATTTCTTCTTCTTCTTCCCAGTGCCATAGTCATTATCAACCGCAGACACTTGCCAGGTGACCTCTAAGAATGCTAACCTAAGAGTCAAAATCTTGGGTAGCAGCACTAGTTCTCCATTAAAACCATGGACCCTAATGATAGTATGATGGGATCCAAAAAAGTAGTCACAAGGAATAATGCAATTTGCCATGAGTCCTTTGACACTTGGAGTTAATCTATTTTCAATAGGCTCTGGGCTTAGGTGACAAAAGGCAGGGGCAACAAAAAGTTTCCAAAATTCATATGGGTCAGATGCTTTAGACAAGATATGTGTCCATGCGGACATAGAAATGGTCCTATTATGACTGAAACTTGGGTCATACATATTCAGATGCATGTATTGTGAAAATATGCTAGATTTTGATACAACAAGAGGTGAAATAGATAAGAAAAATACCTGAAAACCCCTTTATATTTGAATAGGCAATCTATTTTGTGAAGTCCAGTCGATACTCCTGAGACTTGTCTACAGTCATTAATCTGAAGAGAATGGCCATTTGTTCTTCATAGATAGTTATATCCTCTTTCATTCAAAAAATGAATGCCATCATGGATAGTGCCTCTTGACTGGCTTGTGTAAATTGTGCCCTTCCTATTGGTAGCACTGGCATAGTGGTATCATCATCCCCTAATTGCAATTTTGATCTGAGAAACCTCAATTGATTATTGACATTTGCCCACATTTTTTGCATTTTAGCAATGGTGGGAAATGTGGCTGTCTTGTCATGATATAGGGCCAACATGTCCCTAATGGCCTTCAATGTAATTTGCACCATGAATTGACCCTATTGTATGGTGCTCGAGGGCACATGAAACAATTTGGCACATATTTCAACTAAGTCAGGGCACGAATGTACACTTGGGACAATGAATTGTGCCAGTTGGGAAGTCCATATCCTCATTGTGAATGTTTCATATTGTCCAGCCTTGGCCTTATGGATACATATTTGGGATGCCCCTTCTCATAGAGCTTTGCCAAACTTTTGAAGGGTTGGGTCCGTGATTCCATCTGCAAAATCCTTCACCTTTACTGGGTCGATCGCATAACCAACTTCTAGGACTCTAGTCCTTGGATAGGTCTTTAAGGGTTGTGTAGGGGCTAAAGCATATGATTTGCTGGTGAGAAGCTTATCAATGGATTCATAAATCCTAGACCCCTGATGTGAATACTGTGCCTCCTCCATATCTATGTCTATACTGGGAATTAGTGAACTTATGTAACAAGTATGGAAGCTTTGCAATAGGGAAGGCACTTTTACTAGGCAGGTTTTGCTATGAATTGAAAGTACAGGTAACAGGGATTTTTATTAGCAGACATAGGAATGGATGAGACACGTTTAAGCCTTAACTCTTGTTATTGGGGTATTTAATGACCCATCAAGTCTCAAAAATGGCATTAAAACTAGATAATTGTTAGTAATCTTATTAAATCTATGTGGGACAACGAGTCAGACACGTCACGAAAGTGGCTACGTAAGGGTACCTTGGGGAATGTTGGGGATTTGAGAGAGAGTTAATGAATGCGAGAGTTTCAAAAAAAATTGAAAAGACTTTGAGCCGTGGCCACGTGTTTAAAGAACACTTATTAAAAGAAAGAGTGGGAAAGAAAAATGGAAAAACAGAGCAACAAGGAAAGGGAAACTATCTAACTATAATACATGGGAGATATTGTTAAATGAAATGTTTCAGGTAGATCCCATTCACAGGAATCTCTTCAGGTTCACCCTCCATCATTTTGAGCTCAAATGAATTTTTTTTTTACATGTACGAATCTTATAGGGGCCCATCCACAATGCCTCAAATTTAGTGTGTTAACCCGGCTTGGCAGCTCTCACATCCCATTTCAAAACAACTAAGCCTACTTCGAAATGGGGGTTTGAAGTCTTCTTATCGAATTAGTCTTTGATTATTTTCTGATGTTTCATTAATGATTCATTTGTTGCATCCCTCTTTTCTTGAAATTCCAAGAGTTCAGCAAGTCTGACTTGCATGGGGCCATTTTCCTCAATTTCAATCTGTTTTAATAACTGGAGAGTAGGAATCTCCAAGCTCAGGGGCATTACAGCAAGCTTACCATAGACCAATTCATATGGGGACATCTTTGTCACTTGTTTAGGCATAATTCTATCAGCCCACAATGCTATATTAAGCACTTTATGCCACTCTTTGTGATGATCAGCCCCTATTCTCTTAATAAGTCTAATCAGGTTCTTGATTGATTATGCCACACTATTACCCTGAGGGTAATAATTTGAGAAAGTTTTTAGATAGATTTCATACTTTAGTGCAAAGTTAGATACTTTTGCCCCTAAAAATGACTTAGCATTATCTGAAATTATGGTACAAAGAGGCCCAAAGCGAGTAGTGATATCCCCCAAAAAGTCTAAGATCACATTTTCTGTTGCTTCTTTGAGTGGCACTACCTCACTCCATCTGGTGAAATAATCTGTGGCAGTTAAAATCCATTTGTGTCTCATACTCGACACCAGATTGATCATTCCAATGAAGTCAAGACCCTATTGAGCAAAGGGTTCATCAATAATTATAGGACTAAGGGGCATTGTTGCATTCCTTCTCATCCCCACATAATACTGACAAGATTGGCACTTTTTGACCAGTTTATAACAGTCTATAAATAAAGTGGGCCAGAAATAAACTGCCTGACTTATCTTTATAGCTGGGGTTCTTGTAGAAAAATCTCCACCTGAAACTCCATGGTGCATTTCATGTAGTATTTTCTGAGCCTCATCTTTCTCTATGCATCTTAAAAGTATGCCATCAGTATTTCTTTTGAAAAGAACTTGGTCAATTAAAACAAAATGGACCCCTTACTACCTATAGTATCTCCTCTTGTCCTGAGAGAGCTCTTTTGGGAAAATCCAATGTTTCATAAAATGGATTATGTTTGTGACCCTAGAATTTTGATCAATTTCTTGTATCCTCAATACATTTTCTTTTTTTATTTCTTCAGTTATCATCTTTTCTATATCTTGAGCCATGTATTGGCACAACCCCCTACCTCTAACCAGCTTAGTGGGTCTGACCTCTACATCATACTCAAGGATTTTTGTTATCCATTTTGCTCTTTTTTTAGTAATTTCACCTTCCATAATGTATTCTCTGACACTAGGATGAGCCACAAGTATCAGAATCTTATTTCCTAATACCATATGCCTAAATTTCTTGAGGGCTTTTACCATAGCATATGCCTATTTCTCCACAAAGTTGTATATGGTTTCATACTCCCTAAGAGTCCTTGAGAAAAAGGCTATTAGGTGTTCTCCCTCTTGTCGATCATCTTTCTGTGTTAGGACAGTAGTAATACTAAACTCTCCTCCATAAACATACATTATAAAAGACTTAGAGAAGTCTGGGTTACTAAGTATTGGGGATGTTGAAATTGCTTTCTTGACCTCCTCAAAAGCTTGTCTTCCTTCTGTAGTCCACTTGAACACCAAGTCTTTCTTCAACAAGAGTGTTACTGGTCTCATTAGGCCTGAAAAGTCTGATATGAACCGACTGACAAAATTAATCTTTCCCAAAAAGGATTGAACTGCTTTCTTATTTACTGGTAGGGGCAAGTTCATTATGGCTGCGACTCTCTCTAGATCTATAGAGACTCCTTTGGATACTATATGTCCCAGTAGTTTGCCTTGAGGTACTGCAAAGATACACTTCTTGGGATTCAGGGATATTCCAAATTCTTGACACTTCTTAAAAATAGATTCTAGATGATCAAAATGATCAACAACATTCTTGGAAAAAATAGTGAGATCATCAAGATAAATCAGGATGATTTTATTTATGAGTTATCCAAATGTTACATCCATTGCTCTTTAAAAAGTAGCTCTATCATTTGACAGGCCAAATGACATCTTGGCATATGCAAACGTTCCCCATTTGGTAGTAAACGCAGTCTTGTGTTGGTCTTCATCAGCCAACCAAATCTGATTGTATCTAGAGAAACCATCTAGCAAGGAAAATCTCTCTAATCTAGCCACAATCTATAAAATTTGTTCCATAGAGGGCAGGGGATAGTGATCTTTTAGAGATGCTCTATTTAGGTCTCTAAAATCCACACAGAGCCTTATGTCACCATTTTTTTTTGACTGGTACTAGATTGGATACCCAGGTTGAGTGTTTGATTAGAAAAATTATTTTAGATTCTAAAAGTTTCTATAACTCATCCACCATTAGAGGTTCAATATTTGGATTCACTTGCCTCTGCTTCTATCTAACTGGCTTAGATCCTTTAGTCAGTTCTATGGTGTGTTGAATGATGTCTCTGTTATAGCCATGAAGGTCTTCATAGGTCCAGGCTATTACTCTGTCGTATCTTTTACACAAGTCAATTAGTTTTTCCCTTTTTCCTTGGGTTGCAGAATTTCCAATCTTTAGTTTTCTCCCTTCACTCACTTGTATCTCAGAATAATCTACTTTATTTGCTTGAAACCTTTTCTTCTCTGTGCTTACATCTTCTGGATCAAATAGGTTTTCTAAAGTAATCAAGCCTTTGGGAAGCTTATTGGTCTTTAATTGAATAATTTGGTCTCCATATGCTTCTTCAATTGTGGGTTGCAATTGATCAGCAAATTCCCCTGACTGTTGGAAAAATGAGAGTACCTACAAATCATTTTCAAAGACTTGCCAATTTTCATCATTATTTGGGATAGTTGGCCTTACTATAACTTTGACCGACTCATTGTTGACCAATAGACCAATTGCTGGGTCAAACTATGAGCCAATTTGTGTCATCCTATCTACTTCAAAATTTTGAGTTCTAGGAACTATTTCAATATTAAAAGCTTCAAAATCATCTATTAAGTCCCAAATTCTATGTCTATAGGATCTCATCCTTACATTTTTGGCTATTACCTTTTCTCTGATTTGTTTCACCACTAATTCTAAATCTCCTTTTACTATCAGATTCTTTACTCCCTTTTTCTTGGCTAACATGATCCCATGTACTAAGGATTCATATTCAGCATCATTATTAGTACAGGCAAATTGGAAATGGATAGCTCTTAAAATTTTCTCACCATTTGGAGCAACAAGACAAATTCCTGCTCTAGCACCATTTTTACTTCTAGCCCCATCAAAATTTAAGGTCCAGATTTCTGAGTCCTTTTCAAATTCTTGAGTCTTTGGCATTTATTCCCTTAAAACATTTGGGATTTCATGGTCTTCATCAAATATGACATAAGTGCTTAGACCAATAGAGTCATAATTTTCATATGGGTCACTTTGCATCATAGTTAACAACTAGTTATTTTCCTCTTCTTGGTCATGTTCAGTCCAGTCACCTAACTCTTCAACAAAGACCCTTTCTTCTTTATTTAGCATAGCATGAGCTACTTCTAATTTTGGGGTTGGTTCATTGGTGATGTGGTCCTTAGATAGTGACTCAGATAGTATTTTCATTTTTGAACCATATTTGGTTTTTAGGATGAGGTGAGACCAATCAAGTGACATATATCCTCCTATCTTGGCTGCGAACTCTCTGGATAAACATAGGCCAAATACAGGGGGTATATCTATGACTACCACATCTTGATTGACAATTATATTTAGGCAAATATATAATTGCAATGGGAGTTTTTTAATTTTCCCTATTGTTTGCACCGATTTGCCATCCAGCTGCATAACTCCTCTAGTAAGCGGCTCATACTTTATTTTTAAAGCATCTGCTATTTGTTTAGGCATTATTATAGTATTGGATCCTGAGTCTATTATTGCATTATGTAACAGTTTCTTTCCAACTATCAAATTCAAATAGAAGGGCCCTGATTTGGATTTGCTTACCTCTAGTGCATTATTTAAAAGGGTGTTATCTGTAGAGGAACTATGTCTTTGAGCTTTTCCTTATCAGCAGATCCTTTAGTACCAGTATTTTTAGGCACTGCTTGGCCCTACAGAGCTTCTTGTAATAGTGTCTTTTGCTCAGGAATAGCTACCATGTCCCATATTGACACATGTGTTAGGGTCCTCTTTAGTTGATCCACCACATTCATTGGTCCTAGTGTTTGGGTTCTTGGATAATAAGGGTACCTTGATTTTTCTTGAACTTGTCCAAAAATTACTTAGTTCTACACTGGCTGAGGTATTTCTTGTCTAGCAATTGTGTTTTGATGACCTTGAAATGGAAGAATTCCCATAATCTCATTATTTGCGACTTCAGGCTGTTCCATCATCTTTTTCTTGGCTCTGGTGTAGTAATCTGATTGTACCAATGGCTTCTTGGAAGTAGAAGCTTCATTTAAGAATATTGACTCTTCATCTTCAACCCATGAAAACAAAGCATGCTCAAGGGCTATTTCTTCTTCTTGTTGTAAGGACATCCCTTACATCTAAGCCATCAGGTCTAAATTTTGCATACCAGGGGATTGGCAGGGTTGAGTGTCAAAAGTATTTGCAAATTGTCCATCCATTCTTCTTTGCTATGATATCTTTTGTTGTAGATTACCCATGGGACAATCTCTAGGCATATGAGCATTATTACAAGGGAAACACCAGGCATTGGTGCCATATGCATAATTATTCTGCCCTTAAACAATCTCCCTGTTTGGATTAGGGGGAACAGTCTGTGAGGGTGTAGGGACTGCAACTAATTGGTTTGATGGCTGAGGATTAGTTTGCCTTTGAGGACCTCGATATTGGTTTGGCTATGGTGGAAGTCTATTTCCTTGGTAACCTTGATATTGGGGTCTAAGATAAGGATTTTGTTGTCTTTTAAGGTTAATTATCTCATTATAAAATGTCCTTAAGATGTTCTTGACATCATCCATCTCAGATGACTAGATAGGGACAAGTTCTTTAGTAGGTTGTTGAGGAAATGTATACATAGACACAGGTGGGGCTATGGGATTAGGGGTTTCTTGAGGCAAAGGTAAGGTAATCTCTAGAAACATGGGCATGGGAGGCCTTGGGGGCAACTTTCCAGCATCTATTAAGTTATTTTTAGCTCTGACTGCATAGTCAGGCTTTTGGCAGAGTCTGACCTCCAAGTGACTGAATCATTACTGATATATCTAAATTTAAGGCTTTAAGATAAAATACTATAGCCATACCTAGTAATGGTCTTACTGTAGCATGAATTCTTTCCCAAGTCTTTTGAAATCTTGAATTGAAATTAGTCATTGCTTCTTGTGGTGCCCTTTTGATAGTAATCAATTGTTGCAACAAAGAAGATTTATCACCCTTTTCTTCAAATCTTTCAAAGAAAACATCTCCAAGCTAATCCCATGTAGATATTGTATTTGGGGTCAAAGATTTGTACCAGTCCAGAGCCTTCCCCTTAAAAGAAGCTGCTAACAATCTTATAGCTACATTCTACTGTGTGATCACATGTATTGAATAGACCTCAAACACATCCTATAGATGTTCTTCAGGTGTTTTGAAATCTTGACCACTGAATTTGGGCAGAGCTTTCAGGGCATTTACTGGAATAGGATCCCAAGTGGCTGGTGGTACTAGGAGAATCAGAGGACTGCCAGTGTTCTAACTTGCATAATTCCTTGGGGCTATAGGTGCTCTCATGTTTGCTCTTGGTGTTACTATAAACTGATTGACCCTTCTTCTTGAATTAGTTATCAATGGTGGTAAAAGAATTCCTAGGCTCATAGTAGATTGAGCTCTTGTTAATGGTCCATAGCTCTGACTCCTTGTAGCTCTCTGGTTCATACAGTATTGAAAGAAACTTCAAGATTGTCCCATCGGGCGTGCCAAAAATTGTTGATGCTTATAATTGCATTGTTTCCAACACCAACAATGGGAAGTTTCTGGAATGTGGGACTTGCGACCTAAAATGACCTCCAGATTTTAAAGAAGCTAGGTCTTCTTTATCTCAAATGTATGGTGAGAAAAGGGATAGAAATTAAATGCAATCACTAATGCAACGAAAGAAAATTTAACTATGGTGATGCGCCTGAGTTTAATTCATCCCTTAATACTAAGCACAGTGAAGCTATCTTTAGGATTCAATTACATTAAAGAGAAATCAATGCATGATCAGTGTACAAGATGAAAACAAATAGAATCAAAGGCTCACAACTTAGACAATTTTTGCAGTAACACAAAAAATATCAATAAAGGCACAAAATTTAGTCTTCTTATAAATTTTCCAGTCACATAAAAGGTACAGATACATGCATAGTTATACAAAAATTTTAAATCAAGAAAATGGAATAAAGGCAAATGATATTATTGGCCATAGAAAGAAAGTCTAAAAAAACTTCTTGATAACAATCTCTTGTAGAAAATTCTTTCTCTCTTCTGAGGATTATTTCTTATCTTTATTTCTAATCTACACCCATATTTATAGCATCAGACTAGCTCAAGATTGCCTGCAGGATCCAATCCCAATGGTCTAACTAAACTCTAACTTAACTGAAAGTGTTTAAAAGAAGATATTTTTTTTGGATCTGAAACATTTAGTCTCCCTGCAAGTTCATTTGCTAAATTAGATACACGTGATGCTTCCCTCTATGAAACAGGCGAGGACACTTGGCAGCATCCACTTGCCTCACTTGAAAACTGTCTCATTATTCAAGAGGCACTAGAAAATGACACTTGGCAGCTTCTGGGGCACTTATAGAAGACACACGACACTTTCTACGTAACTTATATTCTTTATTGTGTCTTTGTATCGGGAATGTTCTGTCTTTGACATTTGTCATAGTCCATTGCTTTGAAACTTTATCAACTTACAAAAAATGGGACCAACAACACTTCTTGCCTGAGCGGTTTCAAAAGGGGAATGGGGACATGTGGTGCTTTTCATTGATCTTTAACAAGTGACATGTGGTAGATTCCTTGTGTTTATAGAAGCTTTAGATACTTTTTGAGAGTCCTGTAGAAGATGACACGTGGCAGTCTCCACTGAGCTTTAGCTACACTATAGAACATTTGGGACTCATTTTAGATTCACACGGATGATGACACTTGGAAGTTTCCACTTATTTTAGAAATAAATCTTAGGGCCCACCATAGTCTTTACTTAATAATGAAACAAAATGAAGAAACTGTAGATGTTGACACTTGGTAGTCTCCATCGAGCTTTAGCTAGGGACACATGGCACTTTTCACTGCATTTAGAGAAACATATTAAAACCTTCTACATTTTCCACTTGGTGGCCTCTGTAGGACTTTGAGAGAATCTTATTCAAATAAGCTTTTGAAACTCATAAGAAACTTGAAACGCAGATGTCGACACTTGTCACACTCTGCTGAGTTATAATGGGACACATGGCACATTTCACTGCTTTGAGAAACAAACTATAATGTGTCCCGATAGATGACACTTGGCATGTTCCACACGACTTCGATACTTAGATACAATTTAGGCAAAAATGAAAACTCGTGCCCGTGCTCTATATCAAAACTTCACTGCCTCGAAACTAAAATGCACAGGGATAAAACTTGGAGTGCACAACTGAAACTCAAAATAAAATGTAGAGTATTTTACTCTACACAAATCAAGATATTATGGACTATGACCTCCTAAAATTTGTGTTCTTAAAGGAGTTCAAGATTCCCAGATTTGAGTAGAAATGCATTGTTACACTCAAAGAAATAAAGTAAGAATTGATGGAGAGCATCTAAGCATATGATGATAGGTTTGAAACCCTAGTTTCCAAGCTCTCTTGTGAGATTAACCCAGTGTAGCATGCCCAATGGTTTTTTAGAGGGTTGATTGTGCCATTTCAATTCACCCTCTCTATGAAGACATTTTTTGAACCAAGAGAAGAATTATATGCAGTGATGAGAGTTAAGGTTTTTGGGATGACATGGGGGTCAGCCCATTCAAGGAGGTATACATTATGTCAATAGCACCATAATTTTTAAAAAAAAAAAAAAAAACAAAAAAAACAACATGCATGAAACATGAACTAGGCTTTGGTACATGAACTGTGAGGTGGATGAAGATAACAAGAACAATTTACCATGGTGTAATGTGCATTCCTTATTAACCTCATGTGAAATTTGTCATGAGTTCTCTGACACATGCAACTTCCCTCTTATATAGAACATAACTTAGATAAAAGTTTCCCAGTATTGTAATATTTGTTACGCCTTCACCCATAACACTCAAGATTGTCAGGTGATTGATGAAATACATGAGGTTTGAGAGTGGGGAACATGATAGGTTGTTTCAAGACCATCCAATGAACCAAGGTTATGATGGGCCACCTAACCAAGGTTGTGGCGACTATGGGAAGCAGTGTGGTTATAGATTTCGTGTTAGAGGGCATGGATGTGGAAGGTTCTTACAATGCTCTTGTTAGAAATATAGGTCACCAAACCACTACCAATGTGACTTTCCCCAATAACCTACTTGTGGATATTATTGTAGTGCACACAAGGTTGAGGAATACCTAAACCTGTATGCAAAACTCATGCATAAGGTGAAGCCCGATAAGGGCATAGGTATGATAAGATATGCATATAACTTAGACCAAAGGGGTTTGAAGGCCAATATTAAGAAGAATATGGTCCTAAAGGTGCATGTGATGACTCTTAGTGGCCTAATTACACACCCTACAAAGGCTCCCTAAAAGAGGGTTTGGGAAGGATATGAGCCAAGAAGACTCAAAAGTAGGATGACAATCCCAGAACCCCCTATAGCACCTTGTCCAAACAACTCATGCCAAAATAAGGTGTTTCAAAAAGCCATAGATGTGATTCAAAGCCTATACGAAGAACTTCAAATTACTCAAGATTCAGAGAAGGCTCTGTGATATCTCTAAATGTATTAAGAGTAGATTAATGATATTTTTGACATATTATCTCTCCTACACTGCTAGGGGATGATTCCCATGGTCAATAATTTCTTGGGTAAGTATGAGGAAAAGTATTTTGAGGTCGTGAGGGAAAATCAATTTAGAACATAAGCTATGACCAAGAGTTGCTCATCGACATAGACATCAATGGTTGGTTAATATGTGACATACTAATGGATATAGGCACTGAGGTCAATATCCTCACCAAATATGCCTAGTGAAAAATGGCTAGCTGCATGCTACAACCATCACCTCATGTACTCATGGTAAATAAAACATGTTAGTATAGGCATAGATGAGTTTTATTTATTATTATGTTAATTATGAGAAGGGAGAAAAGTCATGTAGAGACAAAAAGAAAGATGAAAATGCATTTAGAATCAAAAGATCCAAGTGAGTGAAAGGTCAGAGAATCCAAAGAGCTTATATAATAAAATGTACATAAGGAGTCAAAAGCAAGCCATTATTTGAATGAAATTTATATCCCATGGCATCTCAGCCATGGGAATGATCAACGGAGTTATGAGTTATTCTGGAGATCTTAAATACTGTTATGTTCAAATTTTATTGATAATTGCATCTTTTAATTGTTTACTTTCTAAAATTATGTATAATGCAAATACATATGATGTTTAATCCTCTTATAGGCTATAACAGCTACAACTCCAATAATGGTGGTGTTGTTGGTTCTTTCTTTTGAGCTTAGGCTAGATTCAATTTGACTAGAGGATACCATATGTGGATTATTATATTCGAATACCCATTTATTTTAGGATATTGAGCACAAGGTAGTTTTGGATGCAGCTTCTATTGTTAAACTGAACTCACTTTATATGTTATGAAGATAGGTCTCTGCTATGAACCACACTACCTCAGAAATTTAAGAGGTGGCCATCACCTTGCTCACTATTAATTACTCAATATTCGTAAGGTAGAGTTTAAATTCAATGGTTTCTCAAACATAAGTTACACTTCAAAACAAGGTGGTGGCTTCTAGAATATGCCTTTTTGCCTATGTATAAATATGGGAAGGAAGTTACAGTTTTAGCATCTGTCAATATTGAAGAGGGGCCCAAGCTTACCAATGCAGAAGTTGAGAAGCAAGGAAAAACCATACTTAGCATATATAAGTCCCTCATTTATGGCAACTTTGTATGCAACTACCCATCCAACAGGGTTCGATCATAGGACCTTGTTGTGGACAATCGTTGAATGAACTAATTTGAGGTCATTTTATGTTTGGATTAGTAAACAATAGATAGATAGTGTATGTTTGAACCATTATGCCTACATTTATAGGTTTGATATATTTGTCTTTGGATAGAGCAGTGCCAGGAATAATTGGGCCAAAGGTCATTTTTGTAAGGATTATCATGAGGAGTCGTCAAAAATCCTACAATTTTAGCAATATGCCATAATCTTATTTTTAGTAATGGTAATGAGAATATGCTCATGATTACTTGCATTCATTTATGGAGGATTTGGAAAGTGATATGAATATTCTTCAAATCTAATAGTTTTGATATCAATTTATTACTATTGGGATGTTTAATATTATATTAATAAATCAAAATATAATACAAAAGGTTACATGGTAAATTGGTCGAACAAATTATGTCCAAACTTTAGTAAAGAAAAAGGCTCAAAACATTAGCAAATTGTCAGATAGAACATGGCAAGAGCAACTATAAATAACCAAAAAGATAATCAAGTATATGCCACCACCCTAGGAGGTAGATTCAGAGGGTCATTCTTAGGAAGCATTAACCAAGTAGGCTATTTTAATTTTGGGATCTCTGACGCAGTCTAGCCATCTATGGGGTCATCATGTATAGTGATCGATCAACCATCAGTGGGCTAAATAGGAATAACAGTACTCATCAAAGACCACTATGCAAGACCAGCATTAGATTTTCCATAAGCACTCCAACCACCCCCTATGAGAGGGTGAGGCAAAAAGTGGCCGCTATTATGAGACTGACTTTTGCTTCAGTGTCTCCTATGAAGAGGTGGTGAAGGACCATGAGGTAGGTCATCTGATGGAACTATACTCATAGTGCACGGGGCACTCTCCCAGTGGTCAAGGAGCTCCTATAGGTGGCAGAGGTCCAACACCATCTTCTCCACTTGAGCCTAGATCTCTAAGTAAATTGAGGAAATAACAACCTTTTCATTAACAGAGAATGAAATTACATAGTCATCATGATTAAAAATAGGATTATTTTTAACTTTCCAAAGCTGAAAGAGGATGATAGCATGAAAAACCTATCATAGAAAAGTAATAGAAGCTGGCCAATTTGAATAATCCCCAAAAAGTGCATGTCACCAAGACAAGGGCTCAGGATGAAAGGGTTGAAATAAGGAATGAATCCAATGTTAAGCAAATTGAGCTTTAGGACAAAACCAGAATAGAAACTTGAAAAATTTAGGCTGCTTGTAAGCTAGATAGAAGGGTTGGGGAATGCATAGGTTGATAATCCTCTCACTGAGGGGGGGGGGGCTAGTAGATTAAACACCAAAGAAAATAATCTAATTTGTGTTCCAAACCAGGGTGCCACACACATTCCAAATGGGTGAGCCAAGTCTTGGGAGAGGATTGAAGGCCCCATCATCTATAAAACTTGTCGAGAGCTAGGGAAAAAGGACTCATCACCTGATATAGAATATTGGGAGAGTAGGATTTGAAATGCATATCACTTTTCCACCTCTAGTCTTTCCACCATGCCCTAGAGTGTTGAAATCCAAGCTTATGAAGCATAACATCAAGAAGTAATTCTTGAATGTGAAAGATGGAAGGTAAGTTAACATTATTTAATTGAAATTTGCTTTTTAAATCAGGCAGGGGATCTAGTCTCTAAAAGTAACCAATACGAAATAATCACAATGTTTTAACATTAGGAAATTCAGAAAGGGGAATAGAAGAACTAGTGAGAATAGGAGACCACCATAAACTATGATCATTCAAAGATAACCTTATGAAAAATCCATCCCCTACCCACTTCAAGTGTGGTTTGACTACTTCAAAAACCTTCCAAATACTTTTGACCACAAAGGAACCTATAATCTTGGCTGCTACATTAGTAATGAGAAGAGATTGAAATCCAATATTCTACCAATTGGTTTTTCCATAGGGATAACCTTAAGAGATACAATGGTGGAGGAGGATTTTCTAAGGCTCATTTCCCTCAATGGCTTAAACAAGCCATTTAACACACAAGGCCATACTTTATCGATAAGTGTCAATTATGTCCATGACACCTTTATCATGAAGAAGGCAACAAATATCCCAGGCCACCCGATGAAAACCTCGGGCCTTGTTAGAATTGGCCTAGAGGAAATCATGAAGAATCTTGGCTAGATTATCATAAGAGGCTTTGGAGGGGGCCCAACAAGAGGAGTAGTAGACATTAATGGCCACCAAAATCTTGGTGAAAATCTAGAAATTACCCACCAGATAAAGGGCCTTAGTGATCTAATATTCAATTTTCCTTTCAATCCTATTGAGGACATACTATCAAAACTTGAAAGGTGAGTTGTCAAAAGTGAAGGGGATGCCCAAGAACTTAAATTTTTTGCCTCGAGTGATCTACTACCATTTAAAAAATTTAAGCCACTCAGGCACCAACATCATACTTTACTAGAAGCACTAGGTTTTATTCCATCGAAGGCTAGATCCCAAAGCCAGATAAAAGGTATCTAGACACTGCATAGCTTCAATAAAAGTGACCTCTTACTCTTAAAATGTGAGAAAGGTGTCATCTACAAAGTGGCCATTGATAAGTTAAGAGGTGTGATTGGGTAATACAATACCATGAACAAACCCATGTAAGGCCTCAGAAGCTAAAAGGTAACCCAATGCTTTAGTAGCAAGAACATAGTGTTGGGGCAAGGGGACACCCTTGTCGAATAGAACGTTGAAGTTATATCCCTAGGGTCTGATAACCATTAATAGTGAGGCAAGTGAAGGCATCATGAAGCAATTTTTGCATAACGACGATAAAATAGGGACCAAAGCTAAGAGCCTTAAGCTTGACAAGAATAAAATTCCACTTAATCTTGTCATAAGCCTTTTCAAAATCCAACTTTAGAAAAATAATTCTTTGCATATAAGAATGAGCCCAAGCCATGGCCTCCCAGACTGCAATAATATTATCCAAAATAGACCTCCCTGTAATAAAACCTATTTGTTTTGGTCTAACAATTGTAGGTAAGATTAGCTAGATGAGATTAGTGAGGGTTTTAAAGAAGATCTTGTAATAGACATTTAGTAGAGTTATCAGCCTCCAGTTGGTGAGAAGTTCAGGATCCCCAACTTTGGGGATAAATTTGATATTGCCTTGATTGATCAGGGGGCTAAGAGTCTAATTATACAGGGCTTATTTATAGACCTACAACAAGGCAGGGCTGATGAACTCCCAAGTGGCTTTATAAAACTCACAAGGGAAGCCATCGAGGTTGGGGGATTGCTCATACAATTTAAAGCTTTTGTATGTTACTAAAAGGTGAGTGGGGCATCACATAGTCATTGATCCATAGACTTGAGCTTGCAAGGCACCACTTTGAGGTATTTTTAAAGAGCATGGGACCTCTCAATTCTAAAGGGATAGGCATGGAAAACCTATTAATAATGTTCTAGAAAGGCCAAGGAGATATTAACCTGGGAGGTAAGTTGTGATTGAGCCACATGAATGGTTTTAATTTACTTGCAATCCTTCTTTACGTTAAGTGCTTTGAGAACTCCTTCGAGGCTTTGTCACCAATTTTAAGCCAATGTATCCAAGCATGAATTTGGGTGCCTTTAGCTGCATGAATATCTACCACCTTAAGGTGATGTTTGATGGAGGCAGTTAGCCTCTAAAATTGAATATTGAAAGGGTCGATCTTGAGGGAGGTAGAGACCAATTTGAATTATTGAATTGTAGTCTCCTTTGAATGCTTGAAAATTCGAGCAACATGTTTTTCATGGTGGAAAAAAAAGAAGGTGATGCAAAAAATGGCTTCATTCCACCACTCAATCTAGCTAGCAGTGTATGGGGGCCATGAGGCTAGGTTCTAAATCCAGTGGATGAATCAGATGGTGCCAATGTGACTGAACATAGAAGTATTGAGAAAAAACTAATTATGTGTCACCTTGTAGTGCCTTAAGGTCCATTCCAAATTGTAGGAGATGGGCAAGTGGTCTAACAAGACAATATCCAAGTGGACATTGTTAGGCTGGTCATCAATGCTAAAAAAGAAAAAAAATGTTTTGCTCTAACATCATAAAGCATTCTAACTTTTTAAGTATGTGGTGATCCCCAATTTGGTAGTTATACCACGTAAACCAAGATGTGTGATTAAATTTCCATCATCGAAGAAGAGGGTCTGCCAACCCCCATTTGTTTTTGAAATAGTACCAAGCCTCACACTTGCCAATACACCAACATATGGGGAGGGCCCCAACTTTGTCTTGGGGGAGTTTAATCATATTAAAGTCACCACACACAAGCTATGTGGTAGGAGGTAGGCCATCTGCCAACAATTTCCAAAGTAGGGAGCGGTCAAGGATATCATTAGGAGCATAGATGTTGAAGATGCCAAAAAGATGGCCATCAATGTCAAAAATAATTCAAACTACCTGATGTGATGGATCCTCCCTTATGGAAATGATGTCAGAGGAGAATTTAGGAGTAACCATGATACATGCACCACCACATCCTATCTCATGCAAGGTGGTGACCTAGGTGGCATCCAACCAAAAACTTTGTAGGGTCATCTAGAGTAAAAACCATAAATTTTAAATTCCTGTAGACAAAGAATGTCTGTAAAACCAATATACTAACATGTAGTTCACACAGAGTATTTATGGGTAGACTCTATAAGACCCCTTACATTCTATGATAAAACATTCATAAGGAGGGATCATCCATTTTAAGCTTTGTTTGGCCATCCTCAAAATTCACCAATATTGCAAAGTTATTATGTTGGTGAGGCGATAAATTTAACCACCAACAATATAGCAATGTTTGGAATCATGTTCCACCCGAGAAGAGTCATCACCCCTATAAGGTGGGCACTGAGAGAATGAGTTATTGGTCGAGTGAACCTCAACCAAAGGCATCCTGAAATTCTAGGAGGCCATAGAAATACTATGAGGCTTAGTAGGAGCTAGAATGGAAGGGGTTGATAGGGAGGTCCCCTAAGAGGGTGTGACAACTAGATGAGAATTCTTTTGAGGTGGTGGATTGGGTGTGCTTTGTGATTTATAGCCTAATCCCTATTTGGAGGGAACTATGGTCTGGCCATCACCTTGGTCTTTTGGTTTTGGATTCTCAGACTGAGGAGGTGGCTGAGGAAGCTTAGGATAACCCATTTGAGGGGAATCCTTGATGTGGTTTTCATAGGCATAAAAGTGGAAACAAGTGTTAGGAAGGTTGAAATATACAACCTTTTATGACCACTAGGTTTCCCCAACCTGTATTTCAATAAACTCCTTCAGCTCTTTGGAGAGGTCAACCTCCACACAAACTCACTTATTAGGGTAGGGGGAGAACCACTTATTTGGTTCAATCGTAACCACACATCCTATGGGAGTGATGATTTGGGGGATAAAATCTTAAAGGTGGACTATAAAATTGAGAAGTTCAACCTAGATAAAGACATAAAGGGTGGCATTATCAGAAACCTTAAAATCTTGAGACCATAGAGATAGAATCATAAGTTGGTTGTGAAGGAACCAAACATTAGATTTCATGAGAATCAGCTAGTCTTAGAAGGCTCCTTAAAGGTAAATAAAAAAAAACCTTTGGTAAGGTTATAGATTCTAAAGACATGGACCCCTTGTGGATCCTAGTGGTTTCAGAGCCAATTATGGAGGTAATCCTTCGAGGGAATGTGTCCAACAAAGTAAGAAATAATAGAACAAATTTCCTACCACTTGTAACATTATTCAGCAGTAGTAGTAGGAATACTTACCTCTAGAAGGGAGGGGGCAGAGGGATTACCTTGTCGTATAATTTCAAAACAAACTTATGAGCTCATTTGGGCATCATTAGCTTTATCTCCTACATCAATAGATACAGTAGAGCACAGAGAAGCCATAAATATAGGGATTGCTCACCCAAAGGGTAGTGCACCAAGTGTAGTTAATACATTGCATCCCTAAAAAATATTGAGCTTCATGATGTGACGCAAGGAGGCCAAAAATATAAGAAGGTAGATACAAACCATGAAAAAACCCTAGTAGATTGATTTCTCTTTCTCTAATATCAATGTATTCATTTTTGGTGATTCAAATTTCTTTTGGCAAAGTTGTCTATTGGTAGAGGTATGAAACAAAGCAAAAGTGTTTATGGGTTTTTTGTAAAATTAAAAATGCATCTGATGTTATATATATATATATATATATATATATAGTTAGAGAAGAAGAGACCTCACATGAGAAGCTGAGGGTATTAATAGAAGAGGTCTAAAAATTGAGGCTGAAACTAGTTAGAGAGCAAGGGAGGTCCGATAATTGAGTTCAAGACTAGTTAAAGAGCAAGGGAGGTCTAATAATTGAGACCAAGACTAGCTAGAGAAAAAGGGATATTTGATGATAGAGGCTAAGATTACGAGTAGGTAGCATGCCCTAAATACATCTTAATAGAGCAAAAATTATAAACATTTGAAAATTGCGTCTAAGTTTCTCAGGATGAGACACCTATTTTTGTCTAGGTGATTATTAGCATATGCATAGGCGAGTTGCATTTATTATTATGTAAATTATAGAGAAGGATAAAATTCATGTAGAGATAAAAGAAAGATGAAAATACATTAAGAATCCAAAGATCCAAGTGAGGAACTGAAGATTCAAGTGAGAAGTTGAAGAACTTATATAAGTAAGTGTAAGAAGAAGGCAAGAACAAGCTATTGTTTAAATCAAATTTATATCCCATGGCCTCTTGGCCATGGGAATGATCAACGGAGTTATGAGTTATTTTGGAGATCTTCGTTATTGTTATGTTCAAAGTTTATTGATAATTTCATCTTTTAATTCTTTACTTTCCATAGTTATTTATATTGCAATTACATATGATGCTTAATCCTCTTATTGGGCATAATAACTACAACTCCAACAAAACATGAGAGCAACCCATGGGGATTCTACCCAATGTTGGCATCAAGATAATGGAAATGAATTTTTTCATAGACCATGAGGTGATTATGTTTAATGATGCTGATAATTGCATAGCATTACTTGGGGGACCCTGGTGCTATGCCAATAATATAGACATGTGATTCAAGTAGCACTACATAAGCTCTAAAAATGGATGTGATCACATGTTGATTACACTAAAAATTGATCAATACCCCCTATGTTGAAAGTGTTGAGTTGGTAAATGAATTCAACATAGGCAACATCACAACTCAAAATAGGGAGAACTTAGAATCAAGAGAGGAAAGCATCATGAGCTAGAATGACACCCAATCCACCTTTGATACCATGAGTATTTCCACTAACTGATGTGTGCATGAATCATATGAAGTCACTAAAATAAGGTGCACTGTTCTGCACTCAAAGCCCCCATTTAAAATGCATGCAAAACCACATGCACCAATGTTAAATTCTCATGCAAAGTGATTGGTCAAAGATGTGGCATGGTGTGGACAAGACCCTAGCTACAGAGTGTGCAAAAATGTTGTCTACGTAGAAAGTAGGTTTGCATGTCACAAGCCACATCCAAAGTGACTAAATTGGGATAAAGGTGATACCTCATATCAAATTTCTAGCACCATCCTTCCACATTAATCATCTAGACTGACCTTAGAGATCATAATCACTTAATGCGCTCTAAAAAGACCACGCATAATAGGGTGAATGGTGCATGAAGTATAGGTGGGAACAAAATTATAAAAATACCTAATAGGATGTGTGACACGATCGCCACATCAATTTTAATGTCTTATTGGAAGGAATCCCCAGTCATGACATTTTGGGGACTATAGAGTACCAGTTGTGCATGTTGAACCATGAAATTCTCCATGATAATTTTAAGGGTTGTCAACTCAAGGTGTCTTTGGCCTCATGTCACTTGAGCCATGATGCAATAAATCTTTGGCCATTTACTTCGTATACTTTTTATTTTGATAGAGTAGGGTAGGTTAGTCCTTTTGTAATAATAAGTGTACACCTCGTAAGTCTAATCAAGTGAGGGATTTATTTTGAGAGCCTTATGCCAAACATCTATGTTTTTGGATGAGGATTATTGCACCCTCAAAATAATAAAAAAAAAGGTACTTTACACCAACCAAAAATATTGATATTTATTTAGGCATCACCCTAGGTTCCTAAGATAAAGGTTCTCTATGGTGTAGGACCAAGCACATAATTTAGTGCAGGGTGGTGGTACCTAAAAGATAGGAATAAGTATGCATGTAAGCTACACACAACAATAAAAAAAATACGGTGTGTAGAAGGAGCCAAAGAAGAGATGCATATAGGAAGAGGAAAGTAGTGGAACATGCACTTAATAATAAATGCATGGAAGAAGATAATTAGTCAAAGCAATTGAAAGGTACAACATGAAATAACAATCACAAGGCTCAAGGATATAAAATGACAAATGGCCAGCTATAAAGTTGACAACTAGAAAATTTTGACAAAGACAACTAATTTGTAGCACCTTATAATATTAATTTGATAAGCAATAAACCATGTTATTGACACTATGATTTTTATCTATGTTCATGAATTAAGAGCATACATTTTATGTCTAGAACATCTCTATTATTATGTTGAATGATGTTTTACTAGTTGATTGCATGGAGTTTATAGTTTTAGATTAAGGTAAAAGCAAGTTTTAAAGGGGCCCCGAAACCCTTTTACAGATCAAGAAAGATAAAACATTACAAACCACTAGGAAAGGCAAACCCACTAAAAAATAGTAACTAAACCAAGTTTTACAGGGACCTGAAACCAACAATATAAACTAATAAAAGTGCCCCAGGTTTTACAAGGACCTGAAACCTAAACAAAACCAGGCAAAACAACCTGAAAACCAAGTTTTACAAGGACCTAAAACCTCATAAACGGAGACACCAATGCCCAACTCTAAAAAGAATAGAGTGGGCTCCCAGGTTCAAACCAGCAACCCCAAGAACACAATGTCAAAGGAATTGCTCACAAATGGCAGCCGTCAAAATTTTCCTTTGCAAGGCACGCCTTCCTCCCTAATCACCAACACGACGAAGGCAGATCCGCCATACCCATCAATTTTTAATGAGCAGGGCTCCTCCACGGCTTAGGGTTTCTCCATTTTTCCCTGAATAGGGCACCGTGGCTCATTCACTAACCACAGAGGAAACAAAGTTTCCCCCATTCGTTCACTATTTTCTTCGCAAACCAATTTAGGATGGCAGTCCAACTTGGCCTATAGAACCAACCCAAGTTCCATCTGCAATACAACAAACTGAAGCAAAAAAAAATATCACGCAAAAAAAAAGATCTCAGCATTTCAGCACCGCGCACCTACACCATGGATCCCAAAAAATGCACTACCCATTACAGACAGGACCACCAACAAAGAAACAACCCCCAGATCTGTCACTGCCACTGCCCATTCCATCCACCCAAATATCTGCGAGATCATCCCCTCTACACATAGGAATCACCGCCATGGCATTCAAAATATCATCGAAGAAATCACTGATCCGCACATAACAGGGTAATGGTTAGCACGGCAGCCACAAAATGGAAATCCGAGGTAAAAATTATAGTTATGTGCAATAAAAAGTAAAGCTTTACAGTGTTGCGCATACGCACATGAAGAAGGGTTTGAGGGGGCCGCGCAGACGCGAGCCCCCAACCCCACTCAACTTATTAGCACGGCAGCCACAAAATAGAAATCTGAGGTAAAAATTATAGTTCTGCTCAATAAAAAGTAAAGCTTTACAGTGCCACGCATACGCACACGAAGAAGGGTTTGAGGGGGCCATGCAGACGTGAGCCCCCAACCCCACGCATGGAGTTTATAGTTATGGTTCATCGATATGACTATTTATTTCCATGATCTAAGGACATAGTATCAAGTCCATCTTAGGTTCTGATGAGAGCGAGAAACAATGTGCAAAATAATACCTTCACCATTGTTTCAAGCTAACCCTAACTTATCCTAATTTCACTTTCTATACTTAGGGTGAGTGTGTAAGGTTATCTTGCATGATATGCCAATGAAGGAAATTTAAGTGTTGGGATCTTAAAGGACATGTGCAGGACTAGTGTGATTAATTAAAACTAGACCAATAAACACACATGCAATAATTTAAGTAATCATAGGGCATGCAAGAGAAGATTCAATGTATCGATGTAACTATCATAATTCATTCATGTAATGCAGTACACAAGGTGTAAGCTAGAGAAAGATATGTATAACTAATAACATAAAGCTCTATATGATAAATGGAAAGTAGTAAGAATAGAACCTAAGACCTACTAAAAATATGCTCCCAATGTTAGAATGCTCCTGAGTGTGGACATAAAGTAGTAATGAATCCAAAAAATGTAGCAATTCTAAAATACACATAATAAAATTATAAAGAATAATATTGAGTAACACAAAAAAATATAATTCTTCAGTATTCATCATTATTCTAAAATAATACATAAAGTCTTTTAATAATGCACAACAAAAACATATAATTGTCATGTAGAACTAAAATTCTATTAAAATAAAAACTAATCATAGAGATAACTGAACTTGTTATTTCTACCTCATAATTAGATAAATTCTAATCTTAGAGTTAACTAAACTTGTTATTTTTAGCATTTTTTGAAACTTATTTTTAGCAGTTTTCAAAACTTACTATTTTTAGCAACCTAATATTTTTAAAACCTTTTATTTTTAGCAACCTATTATTTTTGGTAATGTGTTATTTTTAGTGACTTGTTATTTTTAGTAACCTATTTTTTATACCACATCATTATCCATTGGTGGAAAAAATCTAAACCTCCTGGTTTAGAGTTGGCCTTGCCTTATTTTCCTCTATTTATCAAATAATACCTCTTCTTGTACAAGCTCATGTAAACTTGTAAGGATATTTTTTGTGTTATTTGTATTACATCCCGATTTCCTTGTTAAGTAAACTTACTTGATTATCTGTGGATATTTATAGTTGACAATTTGATTTGTTTATTATTTGCCTAAGCTATGAGCTATATGTTGTTATGGGACAGTTGATTATTGCTTTGATTACATGATTACATTGCTATAAGTTAGTTATATTATATATTTTTATATTGTGATCATGATGAGTTGTTATTTCAACTATATTTTATGATGTACATATGTCATGGTGTTATGGACTAATTATCTGCTTGTTGTGAGTTTGACATATGAGAGACTCATCTCTTAGAGCATTACGAAGGGAGAGCATCATCAGAGAGGGTGATGTATATGGAGTTGTAGGGGATGACAGAGGAATGACTAGAACCCTGCACACACCACATTAGTTAATACATTTTAGATGCATAATTGAATGGTTAGCGTGGTGTGTTTTGATATTGCTTGCATTTAAATAGTGTTTATGCATGATTAACTGTGTGTTAGCTTAATTTATTTCTTGTGTGGAATTAACCTCATATGTGAAATAAACCTTGCATGATTTATTGCTAAATTTATTGCTCGATTAAAATGTTAATGACTTGTACATTAATAGCAAAATTATATTGTTATACTTGAGATCATTAATGGCGTAGAATAAAATGAATTAGAAAATGGAACAAAGTAATTTTATTACAATTACACTTTGAATTATATCGTGTTAGTCATTAAGTAAATTTATAATTAGAATAAAATGAGGGAGTGATATTTAAAAGATTTAAATAAAACCAATGAAGAAACAAAATATATATAGATAGAGAGAAAAACAAAAAGATAAGAAAATCATTGACTTTAACACAAAGCAGTGCCATATTTATAAAAGTAAGAAAAAGGAAAAGTGGGCAGTATAGAGAAGGAGAGGGAAGTGTGCAAAGGAATGGATAAGTGGAGAGAATAAGGAGAAGGAGAATAAGGAGAAGGGATCAAGTACAACAGTGTGTTTTCAAGAGGTAGGCATTGCAATTAATTTTTGAGTATCCATCTAGATTATTGTAGCAAACTAGTAAAATTATAGCAAACTAGGAGATTTTGGTATGCACAGAAAACTAAGTTTTATAGGAATATGATTATTTATAGAATAATTTTATATATGTAATAATATGCATACACAATATATACACTAAGTACAAGAATAATTATATGTAATCAAGGCTATTCAACTATATATATGCTAAATAATGCATTGAATTGTATAACACGAATAATTATAATAGTATATAATATGTATACACCTTTAAGATCAGTGTATATGAATTTTTATAGGATGACTCTTATAGGTATAAAGCGACTTAATCTTCACATCTAACAAACTAGTAAATAGTGAAGGTACTATGTGATTAGCAATCTAAAATTTTATAATGGGTGTAGATGTGATTTGAAACTGTAAACTCAATGAACTCTAACTAAAATGCCTATATACATTTACACTATCGTTAAAATCTTTATCTAGCAATGACTATATACCAACAGTATACAAAGATTTCTATAAAAATAGAATGACTTGTATAAAGCTGAATATATATGAGTTGTATATATATATATATATATAACCAAGTACTTATGTATATATTATATAATTCAATATAGATATACACAAATATATATATATATAATCAAATATATATAAAGACTCATATATGAAGGTCAAACTACATATCTAGGGAACCACAAGTGATCTGAGAAGTATAAACTCAGCAAACTACTATTTTAATATTAAAATATACTTCACATCAGATGCAAAGATTTGAACAACAAATTGGTTGTAATGTTAAGACTATGTGATAATGATATAAATGAAAGTGTTTGATTCAAAAATGATATTTTGAGGTAATAATATGACTATTGCACTAAACCTATGCATATAACACATATACTAGAAAATATTTCTACTATATATACAATCATTTACATGATAGATGTTGGTTGCAAATACATTATACAAATGTAAAATAGAAAACAAACGGCATGACACAGTCAGATTTATATAATTATAGGATGTTGTATTACAGACTATAAGTCGTTGCCTATTACCGTTGTCCATTTTCTCTAATATCATATAATATAGGAATATAAGAATGGAGCTTATGCTAAAAAAGGAAAAGAAAGGCTATTACCATTGTTAATAAATATACCATTATTGTTGCCTATTCTTATCTATATGAGTGTAGATTATTTATATTCTCTAATCTATATAACTCATATTGTTAGGGATGTTATATAAAGAGTGGGATGTTATATAAGCTTTGAGCTTAGTTTATAGACACATGACTTGTGACTTGCGACTTGTGTCTAATAAAAATGGATCACCAATATAAAGCCTACATAATGACTTATGACTTATCATATAGTTTATCGAAATGGTTATGTTTCATTATACCAACATATATGTAGTGATAGCAAATCGAAATCATAAACTAGCCTTTGATAAAGCATATGAAGCATATATAGTTCAAACATATTATTTCATTATCTTATAATAAGCTATGTGATATGCATGTTATAACTTATCATATATAGCACATGAAACATAACACGTGGTTGGGTTATGCTACTATAATATGTTATGTATTAATGATTTAATTACTAGTATGTTTTATGAGAATATAGGTACTCATATACATAAATAACTTATAAATGTACCTCAGGATGTGTACCTATAATTGATAGTTTTATTGATGATTAAAAACTAATTCGTAGACTTCTAAACAGTAGAAAATTATTTATGCATGCATAGAATCTCCTAAAAGTATAACAAATGTCAAAATGGAAGATTATGTGTTTTGTGAAAACTATTACCTTCTTGTTATGATTGGTTGTTTGTATAGAGTAGTTGAATTCAAGAATAATGGACTATGATAATATGGGTTGTTATAGAGTACATTATATTTGGAAATTACTTGTAGTAATTAGAAAATTATAGTTTAGATGTATATTATACCTAGATGGTATAAGCTATAGTTGTTATTCTTGTTATTTATATGTTAAATAATGTTGTAGATATTCATTCATATGTTTGACGGACTAAATGTATGTATTTCTATTATTCTTGTACTTAGCATGTTTTATATTTACTAGTAAGAGACAATCTGTATGAATCTATTGGTTATATTTATGATAACCAAATCTCACATTGTTGGTACAAAGTAAGAAATGAGACAGACTTCACTAGCTTACTAGCACCACCAATGGCAGATGAAGGTAATCCGATCAAGTGGTGTGTTTGAATTGATTGATCCTAGATATCAATGACTATTAAAAACTTTGGCCAAAGTAATGTTAGTTAAAAATTGTCATTTCATATGTATGATTTATATATTTATACAATATCATGTTAGAATAATTTTTTTATGGTACACTGCATGTTTTTAAAAATCATACAACACACGGGTACTAGCTTGTCACTCTGGATTCCTGTACCATCACTATCTACTCATCCATGAAGGGAGTGTCATTCCTTGATGGGGGATTATATAGGGGATCGATGTTCTGTGATTGGTATGCAAAAGCACTCAAATGATGCTCTCCCACCCCACATCATTACTTCTTTGGAGATGGCACTTAAGATTACCATAAATACTAGAGTTCGGGGAAATCATGCTCCATGGAGCCATGTATCTTATATTTTTACATTATATTGTATTTATTATTGAAAAACTTATCCTGATGAGCTATAATTATTTACTTATAGTACATAGATAGCAATGGTTGTATGATGGTACCAGCCATGGCTAGAAGTTTGTAATTACTTTCTATATTCAATAATGATGTGTTTTATGATGATAATGATGAGTGATGAATAATGTCACATGCTTATTATACAGTTATCATACTTATAGTTCATTATATGGATCACTAATTAAATTCTCATGGTGTAATATAATTAAGGAATGTGTTGTTTTAATTTGAAAAAATCACATGTTTCTAGGTAGATCCCAACGGGGATGTTTCATGTGGTATCAAAGCTACGGCTCAAACTCTAAGACCTAATGAGTCCACTAACATTTTTATATCCTTCTATTTATAGAAAAGAGAATGGTGAAAGTTAGAGTATTTGGAGAGGGTCCATCAAATGTTAATGACAGTAACTATTGTAGGCTAAAATTGCACCCATGTGGGAGAGTTTTTCAGGCTCTCTCACTCCCAGCTACAATATTGGAACAACCTCAGGCTGTGGGTATCCTGTAATGAGGTTGAACTTGTTGGCCACTTTTTGGCCCACATACCAATTTTTGCCCAAGTTTGGGAAGGTGGACTTTCAAGCAAAAGTGGCAAGTTCAGATAATTTTAGGTTCTTGAAAGGAGAATTCTTTGCATTCTCTCTCTAATAAGTCTTCAGGTTCTCCAAAGTAGAAATCTTCAAGCTTTCAAATTTGCAAGACTTCAGGTTTTTGATGGCATAGTGTAAATCGAGTTTCCAATGGTCCTTGACTTTTAAATGTTTTATAAGTAGAAGTAATTCGGGTTTACGAACCTGAATTACTCATGGATAGTGTATTTTGGGTTCTCCAAGGAGCACTACTTAATTACTTTATAAGTAATTAGTAGTCAAAACCTCGAAGCAATTAAAAAGGCTTAGAAACCCTGATTTGGCTGGGTAGTGTATTTTGGGTTCTCTAAGGAGCACTACTTAATTACTTCATAAGTTGTGAGTAGTCAAAAACCTAAAATAAGTAATGAGATATCAAAAGCTTGATTTGGTCTTAGAAGTGATTCTCGAGTTCTCAAAAAGACAAGTTTTCTCCAAGTGTAAATCCAAAGATCATTGACAAAATTTGAGGGTCGATCATAAGTTTTCTAAAGGGTCACTACCCCTTCCTAAGGGACATTTCCATTTTAGCCAGGAAAATTGTCATCAGTAGTGGGGGCACTTCCAAAAGTTTGGGTCCTTTGAAAAAAGCCCGGGTCCATTACTTAAGGGCTTGTTCACTTTTCCAAAGGACCATTGCAATATTTCTAAAGTTCTCAAGCATAAATTTTGAAGGGTATGTTACCCTTTGAGAGGTGTCATTGATAGAGCCCGAAGGGTCTCTTGCCCTTCAATAAAGTCCTTGTCAAAAGATTGAAAGGAAATTTTGGAAAGGTTCTGAATGAATTCCTTCAAACTTTTTATCTGAAGGAAATAAGCAAAGAAAATGTTTGGGGTAAAATAGACCAAGGAAAGTAGAAAGGCCCAAGAACATCAAGGTCAATAGTCAGTGAATCCAAGGGGCCAATTAGTCAAGGACAAGTGACACAAGTGCATCCAACAAGCTCAGCAGATCAATAGATAGCAAGGACTTTTTCTTTTGTCTACGATATGCAAAGTGGTTAAACAAAGAATAGATGCATCCAGGTGAAGCAGTGACTATGCAAAAAACCAACTAGGATAGTCCAAGTTGTAGTAAAGAACATATTGAGCCTTAAATGCAAAGGTAAAATTTCTCACACTTGGTAGTGGCATGCATCTACCACTAACATAGCTCTATCAATTATAAAGAGGAAGAATTGAATGCATGAGGAGCTCAAGGAGATGGGTGGTGATTCTAGACAGTTCATCTGGTGGTCAAAGTAGTTGCATGCTTTGAATGTAAAGAGCTTGAGTGGAATAAGCATTGGTGCTGGTCATTGATGACTTCCTCTCTCCCTTCTCTCCATGTAAATCTCCTCCTCTTCTCTCTCCCCCTTTATATATATCTCATCCTTTCTATTTTTTAAGGGTTCCTAATTTTTTAGATTTTATTTCATCTTTTTGGGAGATGGGACATTCTTTGAGATATTACAAAATATGTTCAGCTTGATTAAGCTTGACCCTATCAAACACATGTAAGAACTACCTCTTAATGTAATAAAATGACTTTCTTTGCCTATCTCTCACCTTGGATTTGTGTCTATTGAGTTGTGCACTATGGTAATGTGTGAAGGAGAATCTTCTTCATCCATGGTCCTATTTTTTGGCCTTATTTAAGGTGTTTTCAAAGTTGTTTGCAGGTTTGGTTTTGTGTTCTTTCTACCATTGATGTGACCTTTTAGTGAGTCATAAAACTCCTCTCTATTTTCATTCATTGCTTCTGGAACCTTCTCCATGAAATACTAATGCAACCAGCTCGATCTTGAGATTGTGCAAGTCGGTATTGTCCTTTACAGAATTCGTGTGGGTTCAAGCTAGTGAGATTTTCCCCTTTTAGCTTTGGTGCATCACCTGGTTAGCTTCCTTAAGAGCCTTTATCCCCTTTGTAACCATTTTCCCCATGGAGCATTAGTTTAGATTTTAGTTTAGGTGAGCATCAAAGAGGAACTAGCCTACTCTAGAAGTTCAACCTCACTATAGGATACCCACAGCCTAAGGTTGTTTCCATGCTTGTAGCTAGAAGTGAGAGAGCCTAAAAAACTCTCCCACAAGGGTGAAATTCTATCCTACAATAGAATCTCTAGGTTTTTTTAATGAGACTAGCTCCTCAGATGCTTCACTTCAACTTGTTTCCCATAATAAAATCTACTACTGACTAAAGAAAAGGGAGAGAAAGATAACATGAAAGGGAAATCTAAATTAAGGATGGTGATGCACCAAAACATGAAAATGATCCACTTTCATCCTGGAAATCTTAACAACTACTAATGAACCTAACCAAGACATAGATGAATCTGATCCTATCTCAAGGCCACAAGCATAAGTATTTTGTGTGGAGGTCGAAGGGAAACCCTACAATTTGAAGGACAAAAATAAATAGGTATGTATGAGACACTATAAACTTGTGACACTTCAAGAAAGGCACCAATATCTAACACTTCACACAACCTACAAGAACTAAAATAATTAAATCAAGATACATAGAGAATCTATAGATGATGAAAAGGGACATACATCTACAAGTTAAACTCCAATAATATATACTTGACTTCAAACCAAAATAAAAAAAATTCATCTCATTGCTTCAAGAGAGTTTTACAAGCCAATTTTGATAGAGTAACTCTATCACCAATCGAGGGATCCTTTTCTAGATTCAAAAACCTTTATATATATTAGAAAGGGATGAAAAAAAGAGGGAGAGAGAAATGAAGAGAAACCCCTGCTTGAGACATGACAGTTAAGCTGCTACCTTTCTATAATGAATACTCCATATTTTTGGCCAATTAGGGTACTATTTTGCTTTATACAAAGGAAAAAAAAGTTATAATGACCTTGAGCTTCCTCATTGATCAGCAAACATGCTAGAAGATAATAACCTATCCAAAAATGTCTTTAATGCTTGAGCTACCTTTTCCAATCACCTGATCTTTCATCTTTCACCCCCATGCCATCTTTCACTTGTCCTGCACGTATAAGATAAAATCCCCATAACTTTGAATCTAGACTGAGCCATGTTACTTTTATGTTGAGAAACTATTTGTTGGAGATGATAGCCATGCCAAAGGATGAGAGCCTCTCTGTTAATTGCATACACCATCTCTTTTTAATGCATCTAGTCTAATTCATGTCTATTTAGCATTCAAGTCCCTTTTTTGAAACTGATAGAACCATGTCGAAGGGTAGATGCATATTCCCACCAAGCATAAATGATTTGATCTTTTTGCATTTAAAACTTGGTGTGTTCCTTCACTTTGCATGTATGTTACTCCACCTGGATGCATTTATTTTTAGTTTGACCACTTTACATGTTCTGAATGTGATCTATAGACCACATCATTGGAGTTTGAAAAGAGGAGTCATTATTGTCTTTTGTTTATTGGTTAATCTAAGTCCCACTAATATCCTTTGAAAACTTGACCTTTTCTCATCCATTGATCTCTTTGAACGTGGACCTCTACAAACCATTGATCTCCTTGCCAGTTGGATGCCCTTGAGCCACTTGTCCTTGATTGATTAGCCCCTTACATTTACTGACCGTTTGACCTTAATGTTCCTCAGCTACTTTTTTTTTGGGTACTTTGTTTAGGATTTTATGTATACTTTTGCCTTGTGCCTATCTCTCCTGAAGGAATTCCTTCACCTTTTCTTTGGGCTTTTCTTTTTCAAAGGAAAAGTCTTTACGGCCACTTTTTTTGAAGGAATTCCTTCAAAAAAATTTCCTTCTACCTTTTGTCCTGGAGCACTTTTTCAAAAAATGTACCTTCAAACTTCTTGCTAAGTGCCCTTTGGAAAAATATAAGTGGTCCTTTGGCTTTTGAAAGTGCCCTTTGACTTGCTAAAAGTCTTTTGTTTTGGGACAAAATTTCTAAAAGAAAATCTCCCTTCGAAAAAATTGTCTCAAACAATTTTCCCGAAGGAAAAGTGTCCTTTAGAAAATTCCTTCAATCTTTTTGAAAAAAAACCTTCCCAAAAGGAACATACCCTTTGTATTTTTTGAAGTGGATTGTTTCGCCAAGAAAAGTGGCCTTTGAGAAAAGTGTTTAGGACACTTTGTTGTAGAAGAATTCCTTCAGGAATTCTAAAAAGGACCATTTTATTAAAGAATTACCCTTTGGGAAAATTGTCCCAGATAATTTTCCCAAAATAAAAGGTCTTTGTATTTTGCTTCAGACATTTTGTTGAAAAAAATTATCCCTCTGAAAACTTTGTCTTAGACAACTTGTCTGAAAGAATTCAACACTTAGCCAAAAAGGGTCTTGAAAGAAAAGAAACACTTAGTCAAAAAGGGGTCCCAAAAAAAAAGAAACACTTAGTCCCCACAAAGTCTGAAAGAATGAATAAGTAAAGACTAAGCTGAATAAAAGATTTTTCACTTAGCTTTTGGCTTGTAAGCTTATTCTTGAACACTATTGTTGCATCCTTACAAAAAATTTCTTGGATCCTCTCTATTTATAAATGTTGGATCTGTTTCTAAACCTTTGATCCACTACTTCATCAAACCATGAAAGAGCTTTATATGTGGGTCAAAATTGGCCAACGATAACCCTCTATTTGATCCTAATCGATTTGCCACTAAGCAAGCCATAAAGTTAAATTAAATTCTTGCATCCATAAATGAGACTAGGGATCAGATTACAGCCCTAGAGTAGGAAGTTCATGGCCATGAAGAGCATAGGTAGCCATACATTTGACTAGATATATGAAAAATGTGAATCCACCTAAGTTTGATGGAATGCTTTTGGGTGATGGAGATGAAGCATGGTTGATAGAGATGTAGAAGTAATTCAAAATTACTCTAAGGTCACTAAAGTGGTATGGGGAGTATACCATTTAGATGGTGAGGAAGCTATGTGGTGGGCCAATAAGAGGTTGGAAATAAATCTTAACTCAACCACCACTACTTGAGAGTAGTTTGTGACATTATTCAAGTCACAATGGCTTCTACAACTTTATTTTGATCAGAAGTTTACATATTTTTAGAATCTAAAGCAAGGAGAGCTATCGGTGAATCAGTACTAAGAGTAGTTTAGGAAACTTTTGAAGTATGTACCTCAATACCATACAAATGAGAGGTTTAGGATCAAGAAGTGTATCATGGGATTAAAACCCTAGATCAGTGGAGAGGTGGATGTTCATGGACCTTCTACCATAGACTAGGTCTTCGAGAAGGTAGTTAAACATGAATAAAAGTTGAAGTCTCTTACATAGGCCAGGGACAAATTCAAGAAAATTTTTGGAAATTCTAAGTCAAGGTTTTAAAATAAGAATTGTAAATCGAGGAGTAGAGACTCTAGGAAGCAGTTCAAAATCCAAAATTCTATATTCAATAATCGGTCAAGCAACAAAAAATTGGGCAATGGTTTTAAGGTAGTTTTCAAGGGAAACTAATAGATTGATAGGAATAAACCATCTGGAGGTTGTTTCATTTGAGGAGATGACCATTATGTTCTTAAATATACTTAGGACAAGTCAAAAAATAAAGGTCCTATTCCTCAGTAGGGTAGTTTCCAACAGCGTATTCATACATTAGTTGATAATCGGTAAGCCAAATTTCAAGCATCATGCATAAAGTTGTCAAGTACTTTATTTGAACATCCAATTTCCATTTTGATAGATATAGGGTATACAAAATGTTTTTATAGATCCTAAAATTATTAGTAGGTTATCTAGAAAAGTTAGAGTAATGGTAAATACATGGTCGATGCAATATGGGAATTATTCAAAAGTCATGGTTGACAAGTGTTTATTTGAAATAGAGATTAGGTTTCCCAAATTCACAATAGTAGTGGATTTATATGTAGCATCACTAGGGTCATATGATCTAACCCTAGCAGTCAAGTGGCTTTCAAAACATAAAGTCAAGGTTGATTGTTACCAGAATAACGTTGAGTCTCTGGATGATTTTGGATAATTAGACACAAATTTAGGGTGAAAAAAGAGAGTTGAGACTTAGGTATATTTATATAATGGAACTCAAAATGGCCCAAGGAAAATGGTTCCAAGAATTTATCATCAATATAAATGAAATGTAGGAACCTAAGGAACCATCTCTCTAAGATTATCCATTCCTTAAGATATTTCATGATGTGTTTCCATAAGAGTTGTTGGGATTGCCTCCTAGATGTGAGTTTGATTTCTTTATTGATATCATAACTAGTTTAAAACCACATTCTAAGTCACCATATAGGATGATAACCACTGATTTGGTTGAATTGAAGGCTCAAATCCAAGAATTATTGTCTATGGGGTTGATTGGGCCAAGTGTGTCATCGTGGGGTGCACCAGTTATCTTGTCAAGAAGAAAGATGGTACTCTTTGACTTTGTATTGATTATAGAATTTTGAACAAGGTAACTATCAAAAATAGGTATCCACTACCTCGTATAGATGATCTTTTTGCTCAAATATAGGGAGTAACGATCTTTTCTAATATTGGTCTTAGAGAAAAATACCATCAGTTGAAGCTTAGGGATGAGGATACCTTGAAGATAGCATTTAGAACTCATTATGGGTAGTTCGCAGTTTTACCCTTTGGGTTGACTAATGCATAGGTAGCATTCATGAATCTCATGAACAGTGTGTTCAGAGATTATCTAGATCACTTTATTTTGGTGATATTCTTATATACTCTAAGAATGAAGAGGATTACCTTCAGCATCTCTAACTGGTTCTACAATAGTTATAGAAGCATATATTATATGGTAAGTTGTCTAAGTGTGTATTTTTCCAAGAAAGAGTGCAATATCTTAGACATATTATTTTTGCAGATGGTATTTTGTAGACCTAGAAAATATAAGAGCCATTATGGAATGGTCAGTACCAAGGAATGTACACAAGGTAAGGAGTTTCATAGGATTAGTAGGCTATTATAAGAAGTTCATTCCAAATTTTCCCAAGATAGCTAATCCAATTACATCTTTGCAGTGTAAGAACCAAAGTTTTTTCTGGTTAGAAAAATGTGAAGTGGCTTTTTAGGAATTGAAAGAAAGGCTTACTTCAACACTAGTGTTAAGATTTCTTGACCCTAATGGTCATTTTTTAGTGATCACAAATGCATTAGGGGATGGACTTGGAGGAGTCCTTGTGCAAGATGGTGCAGTAGTAGCTTATGAATCAAGGAAGGTAAAGTCTTATGAGGTGAACTATGCCCCTCATGACCTAGAACTTGTAGCAATTATGAATGTTTTACAAGTATGATGGAATTACTTGTTGAGAAAACTATTTGAGTTCAAGAGGAATAACTTGGGACTCAATTACATATTCACCCAACAAAATTTAAATGCTCATCAGAGATGTTGGCATGAGTTCTTGTTTGACTATGATTTTGATATCAGCTATACTAAAGGCAAGGAAAATAGAGTAGATGATGCCCTAAGTTGTAAAAGGTACATAACAGTTGTGTCTACTATTAGGAGTACTTTCAAGGATTGAGTGATTGAATTCTCATGAAAATATGAATTCTATAATCAGGTTAGAAAATCATTATCAGAGAATGCATGGAGTCTTAGGTATAAAGGATTCATATTAGAGAGTGATGTGTTGGGGGATCAGCCAACAATAGATTACAATTGTGAAAGCAATAAACACGAAATTAAATCAGATTGACAAGTAATTAGAATGATAAATGGCAAGAACAAGAGATACAAAAAACCACCCTGAAAACTTGTATTAACAAACTCTTTACAAAAGGAATACAATTGAAGAAACTTGTTTCTTCCACACCTCTCCTAGATGTATAGATCTCTATTCCTCAAGAGCTCTCTCTCTCTCAAGAACAATCAACTCCAACAAGCCTGGATTGATTCAATTCTGTATTGTTCTTCTCAAACAATGAATTACAACAATAATTCACAATAGCTACTACCAACTACTAAAACAATAATAACTACAATAAGCTAAGAAGATCTAATTCTACATATAGAATTAGGAGACTTGAGCATGTACTTCCAACAAGCAGTTAAGCCACTTGAACAAGGGCTCTAAAAATAGTATTGCCAATAATAGAGACGCAAGCTTGAGACTACAACTCAAACTCATCATACAAACACTCGCTTCTGTCTATGAAAATAGCTTTCTGGACACGCAGGTAACCGACGTCGGTTCCTGTTGCTTGTCTGTGACCGCCGTCGGCTGACCCTCTGCCGACGTCGACGTCTCTGCAACTGCTTCTGACCGACGTCGATCACTCCTGACCGATGCCGGTGTCTATGTAGACCCGAATCTGATAAGTGTGCTCCTTAGTGAAGCTTTTAGCTCCACACCCTAACAATCTCCCACTTGGAGATAAACAGCTGCACCAGTACCTGTACAACAACATCTTCTAGTTCTTCCATCTTCAACTCAATCATGAAGACCAACAGAAGTTGAATGAAGATTCAACTTCTCCTTTGTAACCAGCTTAGTTAACATATCAGCAGGATTCCTATCTGTATGGATCTTTTCCAGCTTCAACTCACCATCTTCCAATACCTGTCGTATGAAGTGATACCTTAGCTGTATGTGTTTTGTTCTTGAATGAAAGGCTGAGTTCTTAGCCAAATGGATTGCACTCTGACTGTCACTATACAATCTACAACTCTCATGCTCCCTACCAAGCTCATCCATGAACCGTGTCATCCATATCATCTCTTTGCTAGCTTCTGTGGCTGCAATATACTCTGCTTCTGTAGTTGACAAGGCAACAACCTTCTGCAACTTAGATATCCAGCTAACCGCCATTCCTCTTACATTAAAAACATAACCTATAGTGCTCCTCCTGCCATCCAAATCACTTGCCATATTTGAATCTACATAACCATGTAGAGAAGTATCTGAACCTCCATAGCACAAGTGCTTACTGCTGGTTCCTCTCAGATATCTAAGGATCCACTGAACTGCTTTCCAATGTTCCTTACCTGGATTGGCCATATACTTGCTTACAACTCCCACTGCTTGGGCAATATCTGGTCTAGTACACACCATTGCATACATCAAACTCCCTACTGCGGAAGAATATGGAACCTTACTCATGTACTCTACCTCATCATATGAATTAGGACATTGTTCTTTACTCAACTTAAAATGTCCAGCCAAAGGTGTGCTTACCGGTTTAGCATCCTGCATATTGAACCGTTTCAACACCTTGTCCACATAATCTTCTTGAGACAATATCAACCTATGATTTTTCTTGTCTCTCTTAATGCTCATGCCAAGGATTTTCTTTGCTGCTCCCAAATCCTTCATAGCAAACGTTTGAGCTAATTTCACCTTAAGCTCAGAGATATCATGCATGTGTGATCCTGCAACCAGCATATCATCTACATACAACAATAGAATAATATATCTACCGTTATCAAATCTCTTGAAATACACACAATGGTCTGATTAACACCTACTGTAGCCATGCTCAGTCATAAACCTGTCAAATTTTAAGTACCATTGTCTAGGAGCTTGCTTGAGGCCATACAAGCTTTTCTTCAATCTGCACACAAACTTCTCCTTACCCTTGACCTCGAATCCTTCTGGTTGTTCCATATATATTTCTTCATCCAAGTCTCCATGAAGAAATGTTGTCTTAACATCTAGCTGCTCAAGATGTAAATCCTCAAAAGCAACCAAAGACAATATAACCTTTATTGAAGTCATTTTAACAACAGAAGAAAAAATCTCACCAAAGTCGATACCTGGCTTTTGTGCAAATCCTTTTACTACTAATCTGGCCTTATATCTCATCTATCCATTCTCACCTTTTTTCAACCTATAGGTCCATCTGTTCTTGAGTGTTCTCTTACCAGCTGGCAATTCAACCAAATCCCATGTTTGGTTCTCTCTTAAGGACTCCAACTCCTCAACCATGCCACGCTCCCACTCACTCTTGGACTCCACCTATATTGCTTCTTCAAAACTCTCTGGTTCTCCACCATCAGTTAGCAATAAATAAAATAAAGAAGGAGAATATCTAATTGGAGGCTTACTCACCCTTTCTGACCTCCTAATGGGTGTCTGAGACTCGTTCACAACACGCTGTCCACCCAAGTTCTCTGACAGTGATCAACCTCGGTCACCTGCAGACCTGTTACTAGCCGACGTCAGTTCTGCCTGATCGACCTTGGTACCTGTCCTATCGACGTCGGTCTCTGTACGGCCGACGTCGGTTTCTATCCTGCTGACGTCGATTCCTAACCTGTCAACGTCGGTCTCTGTGTTTTTCTGCAAGTGATTATTTATTTTTCCCACGAGCTCATCTTGGACTTTCACCTCATCCAATTCACCATTGCTCTGCTCAGATTGATTCAGCTTCCTTAGCTGATCACAATACATCACTCTTTCGTTGAAAACAACGTCACGGCTCCTGATTACCTTGTTAGTTTCTAGATTCCACAATCTGTAACCAAAATCATCTGAGCCATAGCTAATAAACGTGTATCTCATAGACTTAGCATCAAGCTTCTTTCTATTTTCCTTATCTATGTGCACAAAGGCTTCACAACCAAAAACTTTGAGATATGAGAGATCAACTTTTTTTACCTGTCCATGCCTCTTCTGGAATACCACCATCCAGAGCTGTAGAGGGTCCTCTGTTAATCAGGTACACTGCAGTGTCAACAGCTTGTGCCCAAAACTGTAAGGGCAAACCGGCATGCAATCTCATACATCTTGCACACTCCATTATTGTCATGTTCATCCTTTTAGCAATACCATTCTGCTGAGGTGTCCTTGGAACCATCCTTTGCCTATAGATTCCATGCATGTAACAATAATCTCTGAACTTATGACTGCAGAACTCACCGCCATTGTCTGATCTCAGGCACTTTAATCTTTTACCTGTTTCATTCTCAACCATAGCTTTCCAAACTTTAAAAGTCTCAAATACATCAGATTTTCTTCTAATACAATAGATCCATACCTTCCTTGTAGCATCATCTATGAAAGATACATAGTATTGTGATCCTCCAATGGAAGCAACCTGAGCCGGTCCCCACACGTCTGTGTGAACAAGCTCCAACTTATGCCTCTTCTTAGTAGACCCAGTCTTGAGAAAACTAACCCTTTTCTGTTTTCCAAATACACAGTGCTCACAAAACTCTAGATCTATGCCTTTTAAATCTGAAAGCATACCTTTGGACTTAAGAATTGACATCCCCTTCTCACTCATGTGGCCAAGCCTTGAGTGCCACAATTTAGCATCCACATCTGAAGTAGATAATACAGAAGGAGATTTGTTAGTAACACAATTACACAAATAGAGAGTACCTTCTCTCTTACCTCTGGCCATAACAAGTGCACCCTTGGTCACCTTCCAAGATTCTGCTGTGAGAGTTACTGTACAACCCTCATCCCCTAACTTTTCTACAGAAATCAAATTTCTTTTCAAGCTAGGAACATGCATCACATCTCTCAACACCCATGTGTTCCTATTCTGTATCTTCAGCTGCACTTTACCTTTGCCAATTATTTTACAGGGCTCATCATCCCCTAGATACACTATTCCAAAATCTCTATGGATATAGTCACTGAAATATTCCCTGTTAGGGGTAGCATGAAAAGATGCACCAGAATCTAATACCCAAGATTCTATATTATTATGCAGAGAGAAAATTAAAGCATCTTGTGCAATACCTGAAACCTTGGCTTCTTCCTTTCCTTTGTGATGATTGTCCTCCTTAGGCTTTGACCAACAGTCTCTGCTTATGTGCCCCATCTTTCCACAATTCTAGCATTGTGGCCTTCTGCCATTTATGGATTTAGATCTGCCTTTTCCCTTAGATTTGGATCTTGATCTGCCTTTCTTGCTCTTCTCTTTCTGCCTTCCCCTGCTCTCAAAACTTAAAGCATTCTCAGATGCCTCTTCTATGCTTTTCCTGCGTATTTCCTCATTCAAGATAACACTAACAACATCCTCTACTTTCAAAATATTTGATGCAGATGCAGTATTACTTACTGCCATTACTAAGCCATGCCAGCTTTCAGGCAAAGAACATAATATCAAAAGAGCTTTTATTTCATCATCAAACACTATATTCACTGAACTTAATTGATTCACAATTCCATTGAAATCATTCAGATGAGTAGAAACAGATCCACCTTCATTCATATGCAAATTAAATAACTGCTTCATAAGATATACCTTATTGGAAGCTGAGGGTTTTTCATACAAATTTGCTAATGTAGTCATCAACTCTACCGTAGACTTTGCCTGTGATAAATTGGATATCACAGTGGATGCTAGACTCAGTCTTATAGACCCCAGAGCCTTTCTGTCAAGAACTTCCCATTCTTCATCCTCCATGTCTTTGGGCTTCTTTGCAACCCCACCTAACGGTAAGTAGAGATCTTTCTGATACAGATAATCCTCTATCTGCATTCTCCAGTGTTGGTAATTTTTGCCATTAAACTTTTCCATTCTCAATTTACTTTCATCTGCCATTGCTTCTCCCACTCAAACAGAAATCCCTACAGAAACTCTTGTGAGAACCTGTAATCAATACACACTACACAGATCTAAACCACCTGTTAGTGAACTTGAGCTCTGATACCAATTGTTGGATATCAAGCTCTGAACCTGCAACCAAGGCTCTGATACCACTTGTTGGGGGATCAGCCAACAATAGATTACAATTGTGAAAGCAATAAATGCGGAATTAAATCAGATTGACAAGTAATTAGAATGATAAATGGCAAGAACAAGAGATACAAGAAACCACCCTGAAAACTTGTATTAACAAACTCTTTACAAAAGGAATACAAATGAAGAAACTTGTTTCTTCCACACCTCTCCTAGATGTATAGATCTCTATTCCTCAAGAGCTCTCTCTCTCAAGAACAATCAACTCCAACAAGCCTGGATTGATTCAATTTTGTACTGTTCTTCTCATACAATGAATTACAACAATAATTCACAATAGCTACTACCAACTACTACAACAATAATAACTACAATAAGCTAGGAAGATCTAATTATACATATAGATTAGGAGACTTGAGCATGTACTTCCAATAAGCAGTTAAGCCACTTGAACAAGGGCTCTAAAAATAGTATTGCCAATAATAGAGATGCGAGCTTGAGACTACGACTCAAACTCATCATGCAAACACTCGCTTATGTCTACGGAAATAGCTTTCTAGACACGCAGGTAACCGACGTCGGTTCTTGCTACTTGTCTATGACCGCCGTCAGTTGACCCTCTGCCGACGTCGGCGTCTCTGCAACTACTTCTGACCGACGTCGGTCGCTCTTGACCGACGCCGGTGTCTGTGTAGACCCAAATCTGATAAGTGTGCTCCTTAGTGAAGCTTTTAGCTCCACACCCTAACATGATGGTCTTTTGCATTACAATAGAAGGATGTATGTGCTAGATCGAGAGAATTTGTGAATCATAGTGATAAAAAAACTGCACAATGCCCCATATTCAGGACATTCAAGATTAACCAAGCTCATGGCAAATCTTATACCACTGTATTTTTGGAAGGGAACCAAGAAAGATGTAGCAGACTATATGTCACATTGTCTAAAATTTCAGTAAGTGAACGTTGAACATGTGCATCTAGTTGGGTTGTTATATATGCATGATATACCATAATGGAAGTGGTAGGTGATCAATATTGACTTTGTCCAAAGTTTACTCATGTCACAAAATAGGCATGATATAATCTTAGTTTTAGTTGATATACTAACTAAGGTGGCTCATTTTATACCAGCGAATTTGACAGATGATGCACCTACTCTTACAAAGAGGTTTGTGAAGGAAGTGTATTGGTTGTATGGATTTACATAGAAGATCATTTTGGATCATGATCTAAAGATGACTTCTATATTTTGGATAACTTTGAATTTAGCTTTAGGTACACAATTAAATTTCAGCACTGCATATTACCTAGAGATTGATGGTCAGATTAAGCGAGTCAATCAGGAGTTAGAGGATTTTCTTCATATGTATTACATAGATCAGTAGTACAAGTGAAAATATTATCTTCCATTGATTGATTTTGCTTATAATAACTCATACCAATAAGCTTTGAAGATGACACCATTTGAATCGTTGTATGGAAGAAGAGGTAGGACACCAATCAATTAAAACAAGTTAGAAGATAGGGTAGTCTTTAGACCTGAGATGCTTTCAAAAATGAAAGAGCAAGTTAGATTAATCAGGTAGATATTGGTTGAGGCCAATGATAGATATAAGAGTTATGTTGATTTGAAGATAATAGATATGTAATTTTCTAGAGGTGATAAAGTGTTCTTGTGGGTTAAGCTATAGAAGATCTCAATTAAATTTAGAAAGTCAGTAAAACTATCACTGAGATATGTGAGACCCTTCGATGTGTTATAAGTGTTCAATCATGTAGTGTATAGGCTTGCATTGCAACTATCCCTAGCTCTATTGCATAATGTCTTCTATGTTTTTATCGTAAAAAGTATACAGATGATCATACTCATGTGTTGGATTGGAATGTTTTGCAAGTTTTAGATCCCAGGGTGGTCATGGTAGAACCAATCAGAGTAATTAACACTCACAAACTTTGTTTGTGTAATAGAGAGATTTCATAGTGCAAGATCTTGTGGGACCAATACTCTAAGGATAATACTATGTAGGAGGACTATGATTAGTTCTACAGGTGATTTCCATATTTATTTGCTTGATTTGATACTTTATACTATATTATTTTTCGGTAGAACAATGTTTTTAATTCAAAACTTATATTTAAATAAGAGTCATTCAGGATGATGACTAGCTTTAGGGGGGAAGGATGTTATATCTTGATACCTCATTAATCAAACTTACTTGATTATTCATGGATATTTATAATTGACAATTTGATTTATTTATTATTTTCCTAAGCTATGAGTTATATGTTGTTATGGGACAGTTGAATATTGCTTTGGTTATATGATTGTATTGATATGAGTTAGTTGTAATGTATATTTTTACATTATGATCATGATGAGTTGTTATTTTAGTTATTATTTATGATGTATATATGTCATGGTGTTATAGACTAACTACCTGCTTATTATGAGTTTTACACAGGAGAGACTCATCCCTTAGATCATGATGGAGGGAGAGCATCATCGAAGAGGGTGATGTATATGGAGTTATTGGGGGATGATAGAGGAATGGCTAGAACCCTACACACACCACATTAGTTAATACATGTTAGATGCATAGTTAATGGTTAGCGTGGTGCGTTTTGATGTTGTTTATATTTAATAAGTGTTTATGCATGGTTAATTATCCATTATCTTAAGTTATTGCTTGTGTTGAATTAACCTCATGTGTGAAATAAACCTTGCATGATTTATTGCTAAATTTATTGCTTTGTTATAATGTTAATGACTTGTACATTGATAGCAAAATTATATTGTTATCCTTGTGATAATTAATGGCATAGAATAAAATGGAATAAAGTAATTTTATTATAATTACACTTTGTATTATTTTGTGTTAGTCATTAAAGAAATTTATAATTAGAATAAAAGGGGGGAGCAAACTTTAAAAGCTTTAAATAAAACCAATGAAGAAATAAAAATAAATAAATAAAAAGATAAGAAAATCATTGAATAAAAACTAAAAAGGAAAAAGAGGCCAACTTTAAAACAAAGTAGTGCCATATTTAGAAAAGGAAGAAAAAGGAAAATAAGTAGGCAATATAGAGAAGGAGAAATCAGAGCATAGAGGGAAGGAGAAGTGGAGAGAAGAAGGAGAAGGGAGCAAGTTTGATAGTGTATTTTCAAGAGGTAGGCATTGCAAATAATTTCAAAGTATCCATCTTGATTATTGTAGCAATCTAGTAAAATTATAGCGAACTAGGAGATTTTGATAGGCACAAAAAACTAAATTTTTATAGGAATATGATTATTTACAGAATAATTTTGTATATGCTATAATATGCATACATAATATATATGCTCAGTACAAGGATAATTATATGCTAAACAAGGTTATTCAACTATTTATATGCTAAGTAATGCGTTTAATTGTATACCATAGATAATTAGAATAGTATATAATATGTAAACACTTTTAAGATCAACATTTATGAACTTATATAGGATGACTCTTATAAGTACAAAGTGACTTAATCTTCACATCTAACAAACTAGTAAATAGGGAAGGTACTATGTGATTAGTGATCTGGTATTTTTTAGTGGTTGTAGATGCGATTTGAAACTGTAAACTCGATGACCTCTTATTGAAATGCCTATATACATTTACACTTTCATTTAAATCTTTATCTAGTAATGACTATATACCAATAGGATAGAGAGGTTTGTATAAAAATAGAACGACCTCCATAAAGTCAAATATATACATGAGTTGTATATATATATATATATATATATATATATATATATATATATATATATATATATATATATGTATATGTATATGTATATATATATAAGTCCATATATATATAACCAGGTACTTATGTATAATAAATACATAAGTACCTCGTTATATATATGGTATCAAATATATATATAGTGACACATATATGAAGGTCGAACTACTTACCTAGGGAACCACAAGCGATCTGAGAAGTATAAACCTAGCAAACTACTTATTAATATTAAAATATACTTCACATCAGATGCAATAATTTGAACAACAAACCGGTTGTAATGTTAAGACTACGTGGTAATATATAAATGGAAGTGTTCGATTCAAAACTGATATTTTGAGGAAATAATATGATTATTGTAGTGAACCTATGGATATAACACACATACTAGAAAATATATCAATTATATATATAATCATTTACATGATAGATATTGGTTGCAAATACATTATACAATATGTAAACTAAAAAATAAATGGCATAACATAGTCATATTTATATAATTATAGGACATTGTATTATAGACTATAAGTCAATGCCTATTACCATTATCCATTTTCTCTAATAAAATATAATATAGGAATATAATAATGGAGCTTATGCTAAAAAGGGAAAAGGAAGGATATTAGCATTGTTAATAAATATAAGCTTAATAAATATACCATTGGCATTACCTACTCTTATTTATATGAGTGTTGAATGTTTATATTCTCTAATCTATAGAACTCATAAAGTTAAGGATGTTATATAAAGAGTGGGATGTTATATAAGCTTTGAACTCAATTTATTGGCATATGACTTGTGACTTATGAATAATAAAAATGGATCACCAATATAAAGCTCGCATAATGACTTATGACTTATCATATAGTTTATCGAAATGGTTATGTTTCATTATACTAGCATATATATAGTGAGAGCATGTCAAAATCATAAAATAGCCTTTGATAAAGCATATGAAGCATATATAGTTCAAACATATTCTTTCATTATCTTGTAATAAGCTTTATGATATGCATGTTATAACTTATCATATATAGCACATGAAACATAATACGTAGTGGGGTTATACTACTATAATATGATATGTATTAATGATTTAACTAGTAGTATGATCTATGAGAATATAGGTACTCCTATACACAAATAGCTTATACATGTACCTCATGATGTATACCTATAATTGATAGTTTTGTTGATGATTCAAAACTAAGTCGTAGACTTTTGAATAATAGGACCCTATTTATGCATGTATACAATCTCCTAAAAGTATAACAAATGTTAAAATGGAAGATTATGTGTTTCATGAGAACTATAACCTTCTTGTTATGACCGGTTTTTTGTATAGAGTACTTGAACTCAAGAACAATGGACTATGATAATATTAATTGTCATAGAGTGCATTATATTGGAAATTACTTATAGCAATTATAAAATTGAAGTTTATATGTATCTTATGTTGGACTAATCGCCAGCGTCCCCCTCAGGGATTCGTGACATGGACTAACAGCCTCCTGTGGATACTTATCTGGGGTTTGTATCGAGCGTTAACAGGTCGACCTTTTGGTGCAACGGCAAGCATTCCTACAATTGGTATCAGAGCGGTGGTCACGGGTTCGAATCCCCTCGGGTGATGCTGAGGGGGGGATTGTTGGACTAATCGCCAGCGTCCCCCTCAGGGATTCGTGACATGGACTAACAGCCTCCCGTGGATACTTATCTGGGGTTTGTATCGAGCGTTAACAGGTCGACCTTTTGGTGCAACGGCAAGCATTCCTACATCTTATACCCAGATGGTATAAGTTGTAGGTGTTATTCTTTTTATTTATGTGTTAAATAATGTTGTGGAGATTCATTCATACATTTGAAAAACTAAATGTATGTTGTATGAATCTATTGGTTATATTTATGATAACTAACACATGTATTTATGGTACTAAGTAAGAAGTGAGACGGTCTCCACTAGCTTACTAGCACCACCAATGCCAAATGAACGCAATCCGATCAAGTGGTGTGTTTGAAATTCACTGATCCTAAAGATCAATGACTATTGAAAATTTTTGCCAAAGTAATGTTAGTTAAACATTGTAATTTCATATGTATGATTTACATGTTTGTGTGATATCATGTTAGAATGGATTTATTTATGATACATTGCATGTTTTTATAAATCATACATCACACGGGTACTAACGTGTCTCTCTGGATCTCTGCACCATCACTATCTACTCATTCGTGAAGAGAGGGCCATACCTAATGGGGGATTTTTTAGAGGATAGATGGTCTGTGGTTGGTGTGGAAAAGTGCTCAAATGATTCTCTCCCTCCCCACAATAGTACTTCTTTAGAGATGACACTTGAGATTACCATAGATACTAGAGTTCAAGGAACTCATGCTCTGTGGAGCCACGTATCTTATATTTCTATATTGTATTGTATTAATTATTGAAAAAATTATCCTAATGAGATATAATTATTTACTTATATTACATTGACATCAGTGGTTGTATGATGGTACCAGCCATGGTTGAAAGTTTGTAATTACTTTATATATTCAGTTATGATGTGTTTTACGTTGATAGTGATTAGTGATGAATAATGTCACATGATTTTTATATAGTTATCATACTTATATAAATTTATATGGATCACTAATTAGATTATCATGGTGCAATCTAATCAAGGAATATGTTGTTTTAAATTTTTAAAAAAATCATGTATTTCTAAGATGTTTCAGATTGTATCTCTTCTCTACTCAAATGAATCATAAATGTTAAAATCAATGTTATGCCCATTCACTTGCAAGCTTTTAATTCATCTTTAAAATAATTTTCTCTTTCTCTTATTCCACATCTTAATTTTTATCTCCATCTTCATTCTCATGTTTCATGGAATAAAAAAAATCAACAACTTACAAATTAACATCATCCTCAATATTGTCTTCATGCATATAAAAATTTGTATGCATATTGTCTACTTTCTTGTCAACCTTCAACAAAGTATTATATTCAACCATTTATAAATTTTTCTTCTCATCTTCATCTTCTTCTTTATTCTTTTCACTTTCATTCTCATGCTCCATGACAATAATTTCTGCATCATTTTGAACAGCTTTAACCACACCATCTTCATCCATGAAAACAATTTTTAATAAACTTATTTTTTATGTCCTCTTAACACCATAGTATTTTCCTTAAAAAAAATATTCTTTCATCTCTTCTAAATTATTTTTTCTCCAAAAAAAAATTACCTATTCATTCTAACACCACATGGTGTGATCCATGCCATATTTCTCTTCTCTTTCTCTTGATTTTTTTTAATTTTCACAATCATCTTCCTCAAGTATTTAATGACCTCCATAATATTTTTATTGTGATTATAAATTATATGTTTCTCTACCTCTCTTTCCTCATCACTTTTATCTCCCCTTTGCATTCTTTGTTATCCTACAATAATTCTTCTAAGCTCCTCTACTCTCATCTACAAAACTTGTAGATTCTTGTTTATCTGAGCATAGTCTCCTCTTATGCCATATTTATTCTAAAAAACCTATTATTTAAAATTAAAAAAAATAAAATAAAATGTGAAACACAGGAAAATTTAGACACAATATTACCTTCAAATTTCTCCCTAGAGTTGAACCTGCTCTAATACTAGATGTGGGGGCCAAGATGATGTAAGATCATCAAGGCAAGAAGACATCCATTTTGTATTTACTTCTTAAGAAGTAAAAATTGGTCAAGTTTGGAGTGTTAGTGGGTGTCAAGAGACATTTTAAAATTCAAATTCATGTATGATGTAATTTAGAGTCCCTAGGGGTCCTAGGTTAAGTTTTGAGAGTGTTTGGAGTTTTCCCTCCAAAACTAGTAATTTGAAAATTCAAATATTTTAATTAAGTCTAGAGTGATAAAAGCATGATACAAAGGTGGTCGAGAGGGAATATTGGTATTAAGGGTCCTCAAGCTTTTTAATAAGTTTTATAATTAATATACATGCCTATGGTTATAAGGGGAGAAGTAAACTTTAGTCATGAGTTCCAAAACCTCATGTTGAGGTAGTTATGAAAACAAGAAGTTGATATAACTTCCAAGAAAGATCCTACGTTGAAATAGAGAGAAAGAGTCATTTTTGAGAGAGGTTAGGTTGGAATAGGAGAATATTTGAGATAGGAGGTGAGATTTCTCCAAAAAATCAAAATAGGGGGTAATGTAGAATGGTTGCAAAAACTCCTCAAAAGGTATCCCAAGTCCATGAATGGACTATTTTATAACAAGGAATAACATAATGAATAAGAAAATGTGTTTTGGTGAGTAAATTTATGTTCAATTAGTATTATTTAATAAAATTATTATTTCTTTGGATATCCCTTGAAAGCATGAAGACATTAACTATTGGATGAAGATGCAAGTGTTGACTAAAAACTGTGATTCTAGTCTTAGGTGAGAAGGATATTTTATCATTTTCTATAAGTGAGAGGAATGAAAGTTTGTCAATATATATATTTTTGTATATGTTAATATGTTGCATACCTTGAAAATATTTTAAAACCTATATAAAGGGAGAAACTCTAATTTCATGACCTTTGGAAGTTAGAGACCCTGTAGACTATTATACATAGTCAAGGAAAGAAGATTAGATCTAGTTCTGAGGAGATGGATTTTCAATATGGTTGGATAGAGGTTGAAAGAGGTAATAGTGATTTTTTCCCGATTGCTTGATTATAATATTAAGGATAAAAACTAAACAACCAGCCTTGAAAGAGTTCTGTTCATATAAATTATTAACCTTGTTAATACCCTGTTCTATATATATGACAATGAATCTGAAAGTGGAGAGTTGTTTTCTCACAATATGGTATATGGCCTTAGGTGAGTGGAATGAGTTTTATGATAGTTGTGTGTTTTCTCCCCCATGCCTCTGCATCATTTTGGTATTATAGCAAGGCAAGTTATGCTTGGGTAAAATTTTGTTTTGATTTCTTTACAACTTGTTGATTTGAGATGAATGCATAGTGATAGAAGTATGCATAAGATGGCACTTTGCAGGGTATTGAAGGAGAATAAGTTTGTAGGTATGATCTATTAAGGTCAACATAAATGAAAATAAGAGTGAGAAAAATAAGTAAGAAATCCCCAAAGTCCTTTGAGAATGACAAGAATCTAGTCAAGAAAAGACTAGAAAAGAGAGAGAGGAAAGGAGAACATTGAAGATCCAAGATAGAAGAGGAAGAAAGAATACTCCAAAAAAGATTCAAGGAGGTTAATAATATATCTCAATAGAGTAATCAAGGAAGATTAAAGACCCAATAGATGTCTAAGAGGCAAGGCTGATAGACTTGCTAAGAGAAAGTTCTAAATAAGCTTAGAAAACAAAGAAGAAATGGAGAAGATGGATATATAAAGAGAAGTGGAAGACATAAGAAGAGAATTGGGGTAAGGTATAGAGAGGATAGAGCTCATGATGAATCTTAGAAGAGAAAAATAAAGCCAATAGACTAGCTAGAATGTGAGAAGAAGAGTGAAGTGGCCACTAGAGTCACTTGTGAGAAGAAGGCGCAAGAAAGGTGTCTTGAAGAATGAGAAAAAGAAAGAGAAGGCAACCTAAAGAGGCATGAGAAGAGATATGTTTCCAAGTAGCAACAAGATAGAGAGATTGAGAAGAGGCTTCTCATTGGGGAGAACAAGAAGATATAAGTGCCAAGAAGAGCACATGAAGGTGAAAACAAGAAGAGAAGGACAATGTGTATGCCAAAAACATTCAAAGAGACTATGTGGTCTCTCATTTTCTATGCTAGCATTGATTTTGAGTTTGTGTTTTCAGGTATGAAGACAAGTGTGGTGAAATCCAAGCATGAGGCCTCAAAGTTAATGAAGGATGGGCCAAGAACACTACCCATCAATTGGAAAATGGATTATAAAGTAAAATAACCTCTTGAAGAAGCCAAAGTGAAGGAGATTGAAGGTATACTACATGTTGAAAATAAAGAGAAAGAGGAATTATATGATTCATTGCCAAGTCTAGCATCAGAAACAAGAAAATAAGTATGCAAAAAAGACATAAAGATCACCCATGAAGACATGAATGAAGAAACAAGCTTGCAATAGTTACCATTAGAGGTAAATGAATGCATAGATGTTGATTTTGATTGCATCTATGAAGAAGAAAAGGATGATATGCAAGTTGAGAGAGAGAATGATAGATTTCAGCCCTAAAGAGGAGAACAAGGGAAAGGATATGTGTGGCCTAAATGTCTTAAACAAGTAGGTGATGAGAAGAAAGAGGATAACCTCAAGAAAAAGTTCAAATAAGGAAAAGACATAGGTGGAAGACAAGCACAAGTGTGGAAGCCAAGCACAAATAGCAAAGTAGATCAAGTAGGCATGGTAAAAAACAAAGTATGAAGCATGAAAGAGATGGAAAGATACATAAGTGGCAGCCCAATAAGGTATAATATAAAATGCATGGAAAAATCACAAGAGGATCATATGGCAAGTGAATCCCAAGTAAGCATGAAGATTGAAGAAGTTGGTAAGCCTACAAAGCAAGCAAAAGAGATGGTGCATGAAAACAAAGCCAATGAGATGAATGTATAACCATGTAAACAAGAAAATGAGTGCATTGTTGGGATATAAATACCGGAAGCACACAATTAATTACCAAATACAAGCAACTTAATATGCGGAATTAACCAAAATCAACAAGTAACTAGAATCCAGAAATAACACAAGATATGAGAGACAATACACAACTTGTATTAATACTCATACAGAAAAGAATACAATAAAGAAGATGCCACTTCTTCTCCACCACCTCTTCAGAGGCTTCCCACACCTCAAGTGAACAGTAATTCTCTCCTCAAATCTCTCTCTCTTAGGTCCCAACACCCAACTCAAACACTAAGTTGGTGTTCACCTCACACCTGTGCTCCATGCACTCCACAAGTGCTCCATGCACTCCACAAGTACTCAACGTACTTCAAGTAGATCTCCCCTAAACTTGCAACAACCTACACCTCAATAGACCTTACTTATGGAAGGATCTTCATTGCCTTCCTCTCTTGCTCTATCTGAGTACACACTATACTCCAAGTAGATCCTGCCTGATTCTGCTCCCTATTGTGTTTCTGTCCTATCTGATCTTGCACACCTACAAATCAATCTGGTTCTGCACACCTGTGAACCTTGACCTTACACACACATACACCTACAAATCAATGATCTTACTTACCATGTAGATCTCCTATAGAATCCATGCTCACCTGATGACCAAGATCATACATACATGAAGAACCCAGCTGATTCTCCAATCCAGCACCCACACTTGGTACTGTGGCACTAGGAGGAACACACCATTGCTCACCTCACACACATAAGGAGCTTATATTATTGCTCTCTTACTCTCTAGCTACCAATTTACAATACAACCAATGAGTATCTTAAATAGATCTCATGCAAACAATAATTAGACATCCAATTACAATAATTAGATCCGCAGCTCTCAGTCTAAAATTGGCTCTTGACATGCAAACACTTGGTTCATCAACTAACTGCCCATAATATACTCATAGCTCAAACCACAGGTGATCGACGTCGGTCCTTGTCTGCCTAGGGGTGCCGATGCCGGCTGACTTATGACCGACGTTGGTTGCTCTCCTGCCTTATCTTGTCGACGTCGATTGGCCTGACTGATGCCGGTGTCTGTGACACTCTGAAACCTTCTTCCCTGCTTGCATCAATGAAGCTTTTAGCTCCACAACCTAACAATCTCCCACTTAGAGATAAATAGTTGCACTGTACCTGTACCTGTACTCTGTCTAATCTATTTCTTGGCTTGTATCCCTCTTCAAGATCAATCCTGAAGACAACCCACCACACAATCTATGGTGTACCTCCTATCATTCGAGTAACCTGCCACATCTGAACCTACAATGCCATGTAGTGAAGTCCTGACCCTGCATGTATACCTGCTACTGGTCCCTCTCACATCCCTGAGAATCCACTTCCCCGAATTGGCTCCTAACTCTCTGACAACACCCACTGCTTGGGCAAACTCAGGTCTATACTAAACCTCCTGTGATTTCATACACTGAACTATCTAGCCCTTAGTGTGCTCCGGCTCTGCATCCTGTGTAATGAACCTCACCAACACCTGATTCACATCAGCTCCCACTGGAAACAAAATCACCCTATGATCTCCCATGTCTCCCATGCCAAAGAATTTTGATGCTCCAAATTCTTCATAGCAAACCACTGAACTAATCTTACCCTTAGCTCAATAAAACCTTGTATGTACAAACCTGCTAGCAATCATACCATCCACATACAGTAACAGAATGATGTTGCAATCACCATCCCCCTGGTAAGACAAACCACAGTAGTTACCCTGACATTGACTAAAGTCATGCTTTGTCATCCCCCTATCAAAACCTGTACCACTGTCCTACAGCTTCCTCAAGACCATATGCCCTAGCCTTTTGTCTCACGTTTCCATTCTCTCTATTCTTAAATCAAGGTATCCATTCGTCTCTGTGCTTTCTTCCTGCTGGCAACCCTACCAAATCTCCTGCTTGGTTCTGCATCATATACCTGCCATGCTCCCACTGTTTCCTGGATCCTTCCTGCTCTACAGTAAGCAACGAGTATAAAGAAGAGGAACAATGAATTTGAAGCCTACTTACGTCTTCAGTCCTCCATATGGGCATTTGAGACTCCTTGACAGCGTGTTATCCACCCAAAATTTGTTATAGTGACCGACCTCGATCACCACACAGTCTGCATCCAACTGACGTCGGTTCCCATGCGCCTATCCTGACTACCAACATGCTGACATCGGTGTCATCCTACTGTCGATGTCGGTCCTTGTGACCGATGTCGGTCTTACCTACTGTCGACGTCAATTTTTTTGCTGACACCGGTACCTGTGTTTTCCTGTGAGTGATGACTTTTTACCCATGAGCTCCTTTGAATCAAAACCCATGTCCAAACTGCCCTGCTCAAAAGTATCCAGCCCCATCCACTGGTCTCTGTCCACCATCTCCTCCATAAAAACCAAGGCTTTCCAATTCTTAAGCTTGTCAAATATATCTGTCTTTCACTTAAGAACATGCATCTCCTTCCTGCTCGTGTGACCAAGCCTACGAAGCCACGTCTCCGCAACAAAGAAGAATCAGTAATATAAACAAGTAGATAAAGAGTACCTATTTTCTTACCACCAGCTAATTCAAGTGCATCTGTTGTGAGAGTTCTTATGCATCTCTTATCACCCAACTTTTCTGAAGAAATTAGCCACATCTCCAAACCTGGGACCTGCATGACCTCCTTCAACACCCATGTGTTGGCTGCCTGCAATTTTAGCATCACTTCCCCTTTTCCAATTCTTTGGCAAGGCTCACCAGCTCCTCTCCCTGGGGCTACATGGAAAGAGGCAATAGAATCTATTATCCAAGATTCAACTTTATCCAAGAAACCTCCCAAAGCATCATGTAAAATAACCCCTGCAACATCTGCATCTTCAGTTCCTTCATGCTGATCTGCTACCAACCAACAATATTCTTTTACCTGCTCTTTCTTTCCATAAGACCGTAAGTGACCATCTGTGCTTTTCAACTCCTCCATTCTTGGCTTACTTTGATCTGCCATTGCTCTACTCCCACTCAATCAGAAACCCCTAAGAGTGACCTGTAACCAAACACAAAACCTGCTCCCTACAACCTTAGCTCTGATACCACGTGTTGGGATATAAATATCGGAAGCACACAATTGATTACCAAATACAAGCAACTTAATATGCAAAATTAACCAGAATCAACAAGTAACTAGAATCCAGAAATAACACAAGATATGAGAGACAATACACAACTTGTATTAATACTCATACAGAAAAGAATACAATAAAGAAGATGCCACTTCTTCTCCACCACCTCTTCAGAGGCTTCCCACACCTCAAGTGAATAGTAATTCTCTCCTCAAAGCTCTCTCTCTTAGGTCCCAACACCCAACTCAAACACTGAGTTGGTGTTCACCTTACACCTATGCTCCACGCACTCCACAAGTGCTCTACACACTCCACAAGTACTCAACATACTTCAAGTAGATCTCCCTTGAACATGCAATAACCTGCACCTCAATAGACGTTACTTATGGAAGCATCTTCCTTGCCTTCCTCTCTTGCTCTATCTGAGTACACACTGTACTTCAAGTAGATCCTGCCTGATTCTGCTCCCTGTTGTGTTGATGTCCTATCTGATCTTGCACACCTGCAAATCAATCTGGTTTTGCACACCTGTGAACCTTGACCTTGCACACACATACACTTGTAAATCAATGATCTTAATTACCATGTAGATCTCTTACAGAAGCCATGCTCACCTGATGACCAAGATCATACATACATGAAGAACCCAGCTGATTCTCCAATCCAACACCCACACTTAGTACTGTGGCACTAGGAGGAACACACCATTGCTCACCTCACACACAGAAGGAGCTTATATTATTGCTCTCTTACTCTCTAGCTACTAGTTTACAATACAACCAATGAGCCTCTTAAATAGATCTCATGCAAACAATAATTAGACATCCAATTACAATAATTAGATCCGCAGCTCTCAGTCTAAAATTGGCTCTTGACATGCAAACACTTGGTTCGTCAACTAACTACCCGTAATATACTCATAGCTCAAACCATAGGTGACTGACGTCGGTCCCTGTCTGCCTGGGGGTGCCGACGTCAGCCGACTTATGACCGACGTCGGTTGCTCTCCTGCCTTATCCTACCGACGTCAGTTGGCATGATCGACACCAGTGTCTGTGACACTCCGCAACCCTTCTGCAACCTCCTTCCCTACTTGCATCAGTGAAGATTTTATCTCCACAACCTAACATGCATAAAATAATATAAGTTTTTGAAAATGTGTTTTCAAATATTGTGTATGATGATATGTTTGAATTTGATTCCAATGATGAAGATATATTATATATGGAACAATGGCATTAATGAATGGGTGTGCAGCAAGGAAAATTGAGGAAGAAGCACCTCAAAGAGTTATTTATAAGCATGATATTTATCATGAGGAGGTTGACATGACTCTAAAAATTTAGGGAGTCCAAGGAGAAGACAAATAACAAGCTACCCAAGATAATGATGAACAAAGAGGACCAAAGTTTGATGAAGAATATGAAGAGATTGATGCATTCAAGTTACAAGAAGAGTTGAGGATGATAGAAGACATGTTAATTCCATATAAGGGGATGGAATAAGATGATTTATAATAATAAATTATCAAGGAAAGGATAGACAAATAGCAACAAAAAGAAGCACAAGAAGTTGTGCAAATAAAGATGCAAACAAGCAAACTAGTTAGCAAGTAAATGGAGTGTGATAAAGAGAACAAGGTGAGTTATTAATTTGGGAAAGATAATTTTGAGTTTAAAATTTCTAATCATGGATATTTAAATCCAAAAAATATTCCAAATAACATTGTACTATGGTGAGGATCAAAGGAATAAGAAGTTGCTCTTGCATAGTGAGCAAGATGAGAGGAAAGAGCATCAAAATGTGAAGAAGTGTGAAGAAAAGGTAGAAAGAGAAAGTATAGACAATCAAATTATATATATTGACATGCATGATAGGCCATTATATCCTCATGAAGAATATTATATCATGAACAAGGATCCAAAACCATTAAACAAGCAAGAATCAAGCAAGATTCATGAGGAAACAAGCCATGAAACAAGTATGAGGAAGAAAAATGAACATAAATTGGTTGCAGATGAAGATGATGAAGGGAAAATACATTTGGACAATAAAAAATATGCAAAAAATATAGATCTATATCAGTAGAAACATCTCATGGGGATAGAAGATGCATGGACAAGAAGGCTAGACAAAGCCAAGAAGAGGACAAACAAGAGTTTGGCAAGTAAGAAGGAACAAGGAATTAAGAATAATAATCAAGTGAACATGAAGGACCCTCAAAAAACCAATTGGAAGGTGAGAAATAAATCTAGAGGCTCATTTTTTCTCCCTCTTGGGGAGTATGATGCAGGAGCATCAAGGTAAGAAGACATCCATTTTGTATTTAGTTCTTAAGAAACCAAAATTGGTCAAATTTAGATTGTTAGTGGGTGTCAAGAGACCTTTTCAAGTTCAAATTTATGTATATGGTGTAATTTGAAGTCCCTAGGGGTCTTAGGTTAAGTTTTGAGAGTGTTTGGAGTTTTCCCTCCAAAAATAGTAATTTGAAAATTCAAATATTGTTATTAATTCTAGAGTGATAAAAGCATGATACAAAGGTGGTCAAGAGGTAACATTGGTATCCTAAATATTTTTAATAAGTGTTATAATACATATACATGTCCATGGATATTAGGGGAGAAGTAAACTTTAGTCATGAGTTCCAAAACCTCACGTTGAGGTAGTTATGAAAACAAGAAGTTGATGTAACTTCCAAGAAGGATCCTACATTAAAATAGAGAGAAAGAGTCATTTTTGAGAGGTTAGGTTGGCATAGGAGAATATGTAAGAGAGGAGGTGAGATTTCTCCAAAAAATAAAAATAGGGAGCAATGTAGAATGGTTGCAAAAACTCCTCAAAATGTATCTCAAGTCCATGAATGGATTGTTTTCTAATAAGGAATAACATAATGAATAAGAAAATGTGTTTTATTGTGTGTGTTTGCATTCAATGAGTATGATTGAATAAAATTCTTATTACCTTGGATATCCCTTGAAATCATGAAGACATTATCTTTTGGATGAAGATGCAAGTGTTGACTAAAAATTGTGATTATAATCTTAGGTAAGAAGGATATTTTGTTGTTTTTTATAAGTGAGAGGAATGCAAGTTTGTCAATATATATTTGTGTATATATGTTGAATTATTTCATACCTTGAAAAGATTAGAAAACCTATATAAAGGGATAATCTTGAATTGCATGACCTTTGGAAGTTAGAGACATTGTAGACTGTTATACACAGTCAAGGAAATAAGATTAGATATGGTTCTAATGAGATAGATTTTCAATATGGTTGGACAGAGATTGAAAGAGGTAATAATGATTGTTGCCCAGTTGTTTGATTATAAAATTAATGAGAAAATCTAAACAACTAGCCTTGAATGAGTTATATTCATATAAATCATTAACCTTGTTAATACCTTGTTCTATATATATGACAATGAATCTGAACGTGGAGAGTTGTTTTCTCACAATATGGTATATAGCCTTAGGTGAGTGGAATGAGGTTGATGATAGTTGTGTGTTATCTCCCCGATTCCTCTACATCATAAGAGCGCAGTGATTCCAAACACATAGTAAAACATTACAAAGAATAATATTAACAAAAAAATAATTTGTATTATTCATTATTCTTCTAAAATAATACATAAATTATTTTAATAATGCATAATGTAAAGATAAAAATTTCATGCACAACTAAAATCCTATTAAAATAAAAGTTAATCCTAGATTAACCTGAACTTACTATTTATATAATATTTAACTTAATTTTTTTATCAGTTTTTGAAACTTTTTTTTTTTTAATAACCTTCTATTTTTTTAAACCTTCTATTTTTAGTAACCCGTTATTTTGGTAACATGCTATTTTTATTAACTTGTTATTTTTCATAACCCTCTTTTTTAATAATATATTTTTTTCCACCACATCAAGTAGTTGCATAGCATTTTTAAATCCTTTATCATATGTAATCTATATATCATATTTCCATCTCAAAAGATACCATGATAATCATAAGTGTAACATATTTATGTAAACCTTTAGCATAGTTAGATAAGCATGATATGTATCCATCAAAAAATATGAAGGAAAACAAAATTATGATCTTTTATGTTTTTTCATTTTTTCATTTTTATATTTTGTAAAGAATGGTGCAAAGAAAGGGGAAGCCAAGGGGTGGAAGTAATAAGAAGCTAGGGAAGCTCAATGAAGAAAAAACAAGCTAAATGGGTGTGAACAAGAGGACAATAAGGTAGGCCAAGGGATGAAGGAAAGAGTAAAGACACAAGACAAGAGGTGAAATTGAGAAGAATAAAGAAAAGGATGCTTTTTTCTAACCTACAACTTCCTTCAGAACTTAGTGCATATTCGCGTAGAAGGCTTCGAAACACAGACACACACACACATGTTTTCATAATTGGGAAATCCACATATGTTTTAAGAATGGGATAAATAATCAAAAGGGAAAAGGTCCATGGAAACATAGAAAAAATCCTAAACCTAGGGGCTAGAAGAAAGTCAATGCAAACTAAAGAAAGAATACATATGTCAAACCTAGAAGAATCATAAGGAAAGCATAATCTCAAGGGAAGAAAGCACATGGACTACACAAAACCTAAAATAAATGAGCAAAAATAAGTTATATATAGTAGGATATAACATTAAATTACATGGGATAGGATAAAAAGGATAATTGAGAAGCCCATCTAAATATCTACAAGGAGTGGACTAAGAATGTGACAAGTCATACGCATAATTAGAAGTATCAAAAATGTTGTTAATAGTTGTATGTTAACCTAAATCATCATCAGTAAGATATTCATTGTGTGGATAGACTATAGGATACATCTTAACCTATATAAAATAAGCACATGTATTACTATGAAAGTTTCACTGTATAGTTGAACTCTTTGTAGGTGTTTGGGATTGAACATATATAAGAGGTGGTAAGACAATTTTGTGATATAGACAAGCATGTGTTGTAATTATCAATAGTGTAAATATAAGAGTTATAGTTAGTATGTGTTACCAATGCTATAATTATTTTCTAAGTTTCCAATTAATAGATCTTGTTATTCGATGTTACTTAGAACCACACTAGAATGGGTCTTAGGACCTATGGCAACAAATAATGCAATACCCTAAGAGGTGTCCATTTGAGACCATCATACCTCTTAATAACCATGGTTGTACCAAATAATTCTTGTTGAGTGTACCTTGTACTAGCAAGGAGTGATATTGTACATAAGTTTTTATTTGAACCATTGTCAACCATAATGTCATATCTAAGCGTAAGATGAAAATTGATAAAACCCATGTATGAATAGTGTACCGTTGTTAGAATAATCCATTAAAATATCATGGTCATATAATGTAATAGAAAGAACTTATGAACCCTTAACCATGCCTATAATACTATGTACAATATGATAATTGGAAATTTTTGGTTGTTGAGTAAGTATTGACATATAAATATTATCTTTCATTAGAGTATCATGATTTTGAAGTGGACTGTTAAATATTTTCAATTGTTGGTTTGGTGGAGAAATTGATTCATTCAATGTAGTATTATGTCCTTCCACTTGAATAACATCACTATAGATTATATTGTGTATGTTATGTCTCAATTGAAAGCATATACATGTAGTATGTCATAAATATATATGGTACACACAATAGGCATTCATATCCTACCTTTAGGTTAAAGGTCAAGATGTATCTATCTCACATTGTGGAGGTATAGATATCATGTTTTACTCAAACAGTTGTTTAAGAACTTGTTAAAGAGGCTCAAATAACCTTTAAAAAAATTTAGGTGATCTGAGAGGAATAACAAGCCCATCAGGTGGTTGAAAGATCATGTTTACTACATTTTTGGTGTCATTATTAACTTAAAATGTAGATTTATCATTAACCTTGGCTTTAAATGTTGATTTACCTAAATATATGGAGGCAGTAGTGGTAGAGACATTGGACCCATATCTAAGCATTGGCCTCAAAAAATTTAATCAAATAACATCAAAAAATTGGTATGTGTTGAAAATTACTTTATTGTTAGAGGTCGAAGTAAATTATTAGATAATATAATTTGTAACTTATTATTAGGTATTTAGTGAGACATTTTTGTAAGTATAGTTTTCAATTTGAGCACATACTAGCATTCTCATTAGTTCCTTGTTTAAGTTGGGAAATTTGTGAAAATGTGATCTTTTGGCTAATGTTGATAGAAAAGTGAGCTAAGAATATATTGGGAAAATAATTGAAAGGATGCATGAACCCCAATGGTATGGCATATAACTAATCCAAGGCATAGTCCTTGAGACTTATAAGGATTAAATTGGTCATCAATATATCATCAGGTGCAAAACTAAAGCATGAATAATAGAAGGAATGAATATGAAGTGAAGGATCAGCCTTACAATTATATACTTCAAATTTTAGGTACTATAAAATCGGTAGGAAAGGGAAGATTAGGAGCTCATTAGCTAATGGGTTGTATAATAAAACATGATAATAAACCACATGGATAGGTCTTTGAGATCATTAGGAAATTTGTTTCATTTTTATTTATATATCTTGAAGGGATTGTTGAATCAACACTATTAGTGTAAGTTTTTATTTTTCCCTGTTTATTAATTAGGGAAATTGTATTTCTTGTGCATACATGGAGTTTTCCTACATTTATGGGATAGGCTAGCTTATGTGGAGGTGTGTGTCATAGATGTGTCATAAGAATGTCATAAGTAACTCCCTTGATGGGAGTTACTTCTCTATTCTTAGCACCTTGTCACCACCTTTCATAGAGGAGTTACTATCTATTCTTGGGGTGCCTTGTCCACCTTTTGTGGAGGAGTTACTTACGTACTCTCCTATATGTATTCCTCACTTTGGCCATCTCACGCTAATCAGATTTTGGTTTTCTCCATTTTGTCTTGTGTAATTTCTCTTATTGTGTTATTTTCAAATTGCTTTAGCATCTATGTGGTGTGCACTTGCTTCAACTTGTGTGATCACATCTCCATTTCACTCGCATTATCCGGATTCTAGAAACAACTCCAATATGGTATCAGAGCAAACCCGGTAATCTTGTGTGTGATTATGCTTTTAGCTTATTTTGAAATCAAGAGTAGTGGAGTTTTCTCTATTTTTTTATTCTAGATTTGGTCTAAAATAATATATATATATATATATCAATTCTGGTTAGTTTCCTTGAAAATCCTTGGCCTTTGGGTGTCTTGGTTGTCTTCACTTCAGGACCAGCATTCAACAGCAGAAGAAAGGAGCAGTATTTAATAGTAGAAGGAGGAGCAGCACTCAGCAACTCTGTGCCAACCTTCTTCTGGTTTGCGCCTAGTTTCTATCTTTCTACAGCTTCCTCCATGCAGCAGTAGTGGTTCTTTCTATTTGACAGGCGCTAAGCTAACTTTACGGTGTCCTTTCCAATAGCCAACCAGGCCGTACGGCATCCAGGTTTGCTATTTATTTTTTTTGCAAAAAAAATTTCAAAATTGCGTCCTTTTTTGGGATGCCACTACTGCATTTGTTTTGTTGTCTGAAACTTGAAGTGTGCCCTCTTTTTTTGGTGAAGATATTCTGCCACACTTCCTTCCAGCAAGACGCCTCAGAGAGTCTAGCAGGTCTGCATTGTTTTTTGTCTTTTCTGCGGCAAATTTGGACTGTAATTTCTTGAAAATGGCATTCCTTTCATGTTTGGCGTCCCATGTGGACCCTTAAACACCTTGGCAATCCTTCAAAACTATCTTTGCTTCTTTGTTTTTAGTTAAAATTGACTTGATAAAACAAAAATTAGTCAATTTGACTGAATATTCAGTTTTATAGATAGTGTTGTATTTTTGGGGTTTGAATTTTAACTTGTATCTTCGACCTACGAAGACGAAGGGTGAGGCCCGGGTTGGAATGAGGCCAATTCCCCCTCAAAAAAACCTCCTTTGGATTTCTCATTCCATGCCAAATATAATGAGTGGTTGGAAGGCCACTTTCTCTCTCATAACAAGGATTTTTTTAATGTTTTAGTGCTTTTTTTTGCAAAAGCACTAGTTTACAGAAAAATTAAACCTTTAATATCTTGCAAGTGGTAGCTCATATTTGGGTGCCATTTTTTGCAAAAGTGTTTGTAATTAAATTATCCATAGTGTAGGCTTGTTATTTGTTAAAAATGTAATAGTTTATAAAGTGCCAAAAATTTGGGTCTCTTAGGATGCATTTTCGATTGAGTCCGACGTCCTATTTGCTTTAGTCTTGCACTGATTGCTCTAAGATGCATTCTCGGCTAAGTCCGACGTCTTTTAAGCATGCACTTGCATATTTTGGGGGGCTCAATATTTTGGGAGGGTGTGATTGCTTTTCATAACTTACAGATATTTACTTTCATTCTTTTTTCTGCATAAATTCACAACTTGCAATCAACACAACTTCACCTAAATTCAGCTAAAAATGGATTCTTATCAACTTAAACCCCTAACACCCTTCAAATATCATGAATGGAAGGTTAAAATGTCAATCATGCTTAGAAGCAAAGGGTTGTATAGGATCACCATGGGTATTGAAGTAGAACCCAACACTAATGCTAAAAAGGTTAAGTGGTACAACCGTAGTGATGAAGCCTTTAGATTACTGAGCTTGTTCGTGTCTCTAAAACTTCTCTTCCATTTAGAAACTACCAAGACTCCCAAAGACATATGGGACACCTTAGAACTCTTATTTGGGAAGCTTGATGAGATGAGAGGTCATGAGTTTGAAAAGGAACTCATAAGTCTAAGTCCTAGCAACTTTGACACCCTACAGGACTTCTTCACTAAGTTTAAGGCCCTTAAATTTCAATTGAAATAATGCAGGATAGAGAAGAAAGATGATCAACTCATACTTTCTATTCTCAGAAAGTTAGGTCCAAGCTATTCAGTCTTTGTCTCCACTTTCCATGCCACAAAAAGTTCCCTTGGCACTACATGGAAAATGCCTTCTTTGGATTCATTCATTGCCGACTTGACTAGGGAGCAAGATAAGCTAATTAAAATGAGCACAATGAAGTCTACTCAACCCCAAGCTTTAATAGCTATAAATGGTAAGGACAAGACTTCAACAAAGGAGAAGAAGAAAAAGAACAAGGATCAGGAGAAGAAAAAAGAAAACACCAATCTTGCCAAAAACAACACTGAGACTTCCTCTTCCAATGCTAAACCTAAGAAGGAGAAGGTTAAGTGTGCCTATTGTAAAAATACATGGCATGATGAACACAAATGCATGAAGAAACAAATAGATCACCTAACTCATCTTCTAGAAAAGAACAACATAGGTGTTCCTAAGTCCATCAAGAAGAATTCATCTACCCAAGATTCTACCAAGGCAAAAGGCAAGGGTAAGGAGAAAGAAAAGGGCAAGGCCCTTGTAGCTACAGTAGCTTCTACATCTTCATGGGTCATCGACTCGGGTGCTTCTCACCACATGGGCTCTTCACTAGTTGAGTTTTCATCTTTAGAGCCTTGTAGCATGACTTCAATTAGTTTGGGTGATGACACATCAGTTTTCATTACAGGGAGAGGGTCAGTTGAAATGGAAGGAGGAACATTCAATAATGTTCTAAGTGTTCCTTCTCTTTCAACCAATCTCCTATCAGTGTACCAAATCACTCACATTGGTCAAGGTATGAGAGTTGAGTTTTCACCAGATTCAGTGGCTATCAGGGAGTTTCATAGTGATACTATAGTGGCAGTGGGTAGGGCAGATCACCAAGAAATGTTATACACCTTCTCATATTTTACATCAGATTCTTCTCCAACAACATTGCTGACTCATTCAGATGGAGTTAGCAAATTATGGCATGAGCGGTTTGGCCACCTTAACTACCGCTACCTTGAGCAAATTTGCAAACATGACATGGCCATTGGCTTGCCTCATGTCCAATTCTCAAAAGGACTTTGTAAGGGGTGCTCCCTTGGGAAGCATCTTGAAGCAAAATTTGATAAAGGCAAAGCTTAAAGGGCTTCACAACCTTTGGAGTTAGTCCATTGTGATGTATCGGGACCCTTTCCCAAACCATCTTTCACAAGGGCCAAGTACATCCTCACTTTCATTGATGATTTCTCTAGGTACACTTGGATATATTTTCTCAAACAAAAGTCTAAAGTGTTTGAAAATTTTCTAGACTTCAAGGCTTTTGTTGAGAAATAGAGTGAGAAATCCATCAAGGTTCTTCGAACTGATAATCGAGGGGAGTATGTCAGCATCAGGTTTGAGCAATTTTGCACCACATAGGGGATTGATTTGCAGTGCACAGTCACTTATAGTCCTTCACAAAATGGGGTGGAAGAACACAAAAATAGGTTCTTAAAAGAGATGGGTAGCTGTATGATTCACTCCAAATCCTTAGCACCACAGTACTGGGCCAAAGCCATCAATTGTGCTTGCTACATTCAAAACAGGGTTCCTCATAAAGCTTTGAAAGGGATAACACCCTTTGAAGCTTAGCATAAAATAAAACCTGATTTTGAGCACCTTAGGGTTTTCGGATCCCCAGCCATGGCCTACATTTTGAAGAATAAATGCAAAGCTATGGAATGTCAGTCCAAGCCTTGCATCTTTGTAGGATATCCAGATGGTATTAAGGAATATTGCCTTCTAGATCCAGTCACTCATGAGTTGTTCATCGAGAGAAGTGTCCATTTTTAGGAGAGTCCTAGAGACTCAACACTTGACACTTATTCTCCCTCATCAGATCTACTTCTTCATGATGATTCCTCGTCACATTTAGATCAGCCACAGTAGGTTCTTGAGCCAAAAAAATCTTCTTCTTTTTTGAGTTCAGATAGCGAGGACAGTGAGGCAGAGTCATCCACCTCTAGTCAGTCAGAGGATGAAGAGTTAGCACCTGACTCACCCACTTTTGGGCCACTTTGGGATAGACAGACACTTGAGAGTGTTGGCACTTGGGAAGGAGATCCCATAGATGACAGACGTACTAGGGGGATTTTCAGAGAGATCCACATGCCTTCTTTGCTTCAGCTTTGGATCCACAGAGTGGGATAATGCTATGGAGGAAGAATATTCTTCCTTAATCAAAAATCACACTTGGGACATGACATCACTTCCTAAGGGAATAAAGATGGTTTAATGTAGGTGGATATATCGAACCAAGTTTGCAGCAGATGGGTCGGTTGATAAGTACAAGGCACGATTGGTCACCAAGGGTTTCTCATAGGTGGCAAGCATTGACCACTTAGAGACCTTTACACCCGTTGCAAATATGACTTCTATTCGACTCACCTTAGCTATTGCCACAGCACATGTTTGGGATGTGCATCAGATGGATGTGAAGAGTACCTTTCTTCACGGAGACCTAGAGGAGGAGATCTACTTGGAGCAGCCACCAGGATTTGTTCAGGATTCTTCCTTAGTATGCAAACTTAGTAAATCTATCTATGGCCTCAAATAGGCCCCTTGGGCTTGGTTTGCTAAATTGGATTCCTTCTTTCTCACAACGGGTTTCACTAGGTGCCATTCTGATCCCAATGTCTACTTCTTACGGGAGGATGATTCGCTCTTGATTTTGGTTCTATATGTTGATGACCTTTTGATCACTGGGATTTCTTCATCGGCTATTACAGTGGTGAAGGCATCTCTCCAAGATAGATTTGACATGACAAACTTGGGTTTGTTGCACTACTTCCTTGGCATCGAGATCTCACAGTCAGATTCAGGGATTTCTCTTGCACAGCCTAAGTATGCTCTTGACTTATTGGCTCAGTTTCACATGGTTGATTGCAAGCCATCTCTGACTCCCTTTCTATCAAGAATCAAGCTTGAGGCTGATTGTTCTTCACCATTGGTTGATGCCACTTAGTATCAACAACTTGTTGGTAGTCTCATCTACTTGACTCACACCAGGCCCGACATATCATATACAGTGGGACTTGTCTCTAGATTCATGCAGGAACCTCATGAGCTACATTGGAAAGTAGCTAAGAGGATCTTGCATTACATACAGGGTTCACATAGATATGGGATTCATTACAGATTTGGCATAGATGTTGACTTGGTTAGATATACAGATTCAAACTAGACTGGCGATTCACAAACTCGCAAGTCCACTTCTGGTTACAGTTTCTCTCTAGGTTCTAGTCCTATCAGTTGGTCTAGCAAGAAGCAAAATGCTATTGCTATATCATCCACAAAGGCAGAGTACAAGGGAGCTGTTAATGTAGCTACTAAGGCTATTTGGCTTCAGGGGATACTTTCTGAGTTTGGCATTCCTATCAGGCAACCCACCATCATTTATTGTGATAACCAGAGTACCATTCAGATTTGTAGGAATCCAGTTCAGCACCAACGGACCAAGCACATAGAGATTCACATGCATTTCATTTAGGAGCTTATTCATAGTCAGGTCATTGACTTGATATTTTGCCAGTCTTCAGAGCAGGTTGCAGACATCTTCACCAAACCTTTCACTGAGAGCAAGTTCATTCATCTACGAGCTCTTCTTAGGGTGCGGTCCACATCTACAGCAGCATCATCTTCACAGGGGGCCTTCTAGCCTCTTCATTTCTTTTATGTCTCTCTTTTGGGGGGGAGTTTTTTCCTACGGGTTTTCTCTTTTTCTCTATCTTATGGGAGATTGTATTTGTACATGGGTACCTCATCAGGCCTAGTTGTCAGGACCCATTTTATATTTTCACACTGCCCACCTAAGCTGCGCTTATGGGGGTATTAGTGTAGGTTTTTATTTGTTCCTATTTATTAATTAGGGAAATTGTATTTCTTGTGCATACATGGAGTTTTCCTACATTTATGGGATAGGCTAGCTTATGTGGAGGTGTGTGTCATAGATGTGTCATAGGTGTCATAAGAATGTCATAAGTAACTCCCTTGATGGGAATTACTTCTCTATTATTAGCACCTTGTCACCACCTTTCATGGAGGAGTTAATGTCTATTCTTGGGGTGCCTTGTCCACCTTTTGTGGAGGAGTTACTTACGTACTCTCCTATATGTATTCCTCACTTTGGCCATCTCATGCTAATCAGATTTTGGTTTGCTCCATTTTGTCTTGTGCAATTTCTCTTATTGTGTTATTTTCAAATTGCTTTAGCATCTATGTGGTGTGCACTTGCTTCAACTTGTGTGATCACGTCTCCATTACACTCGCATTATCTAGATTCTGGTAACAACTTCGATAAACACATCCTTAGATGTGTTAGCATCTATATGAGCCAAAGTATGACTATTATTTGTAGGAATATATTTTCTAGGATTTTAACGAAGACAAAGACTAATAAATAAAATGTTATGAGTGGGTAAAGATGATCTAGTATCATTAGGAGGCACAAGAGAAATAATAGGCTTTGTAGGAATAATTTAAGTAACCGAAAGAGAAGCAAAGTGGAGTTATACAAGTATTAGTAGGAACACTAGGAGCACTAGCCTCACCACCTAATATAGAAGGAGAGCCTCCAATAGGCAAAGTAGAAACATTCAAAGGATCATCATTAACACATGTAGATTCCTTAGGCAATGCTTTATTTTTTACTTCTTTTAGCTTGAGCAATAATGTTTTACTAAATAATGACACTAAGGGTAAATACCACAATGGGATATTAAATAATGTGTATAGGGGAGATCTAATATAAATACAATAAATGAGAACTCCATAATATATTGAAGTTTAGAATTGAAAGGTTGAATGATTAATAATTGAAATATTGTAAGGAATAAATAAGCAAAGAAGTATAAGAGATGCAAATGGACACTTGTAAACTGTAACTAACTTATAAGATTAGAGAAAGGCTTCTGATATTGATTTGAATGAAACCCTATGAAGTGACAACAATCCAGAAGATGACCATAATAGTTCACCCATAATAAATACAAGTGCCAAAATTTACCGTCAATTCAAACAGGTTTATGCAAACTGTGGCAAACTAATACATTTATGGTTATTTGGCACTTTTTCATCTATAACTTTTTGAAATGCTTAATAGATGTTGATGAATGTGTTATTGGATTTGATTTGCATAATTATTGTGCATTATCCTTTGAATATGTTCTTATTTTTCATATCTCTAATTCACCATAATGTTGTAATAATAGATAATATGTGTGCCCCTCTGAGGTTTATAATTATATATCCTACACACTTAGAATCATGGATCAATGTAGTTATAATGCCTATAATTATAGATATTTGGTCTACAATAACTTGTCCTTTTATGGATTTATGAGATATGAATTTTATATCAAACTCCATGAGAAACATCACCCATTTAGCTATGTGTCCTAATAAAGTTGATTTTAACATAAGGAATTTGAGTGGATCCACCTTTGTGATGACCTGTGTCTCATTGTTGAATATGTAGTTGTTTTAGTCCTTTTGGTGGAGAAATGTATAAAATAGATATGACCTTTTTGGGATTTATTTCAATGCCCCATTGAGATATGATGTATCCCAATAATTTCCCTAAAGATACCTTGAATACACATCTCTTTGGATTCAAGCAGACATTGTATTTTTGTAAATGTTAAAAAAATTATGAATCCATAGCATGATTATGTCAATGTATTGATTTGTCAAGTAGATCATTGACATAGTATTCCTCTATTTTGTGTATATAGTCATGAAATATATGCGTCATGGCTCATTGGCAAGTAGCCCCAACATTTTTTAATATGAAGGGCATGACTAGATAACAAAATGTTCCCTATGGTTTATTAAATGAAATCTTTCTTGATATGTCAAATTAATTTTAATTTGGTTGTATCCTAAGAAACCATCCATGAACGATAACATCTCATAACCAATTTTAGAATTGACAATCATGTCAATATTTGATAATGGTAAATTCTCTTTGGGAAAATATTTATTTAAGTCCCCATTAGATGTACAACACTAAATATGTCCATTAGGCTTCACAACTAGCACTATATTAGAGACCCACTTGGAATAATCAACGAATCAAATAAATCATGCATCTAGTAGTCTCTAAATTTCATCTTTGACTAAAAAAACTATGTTTTAATGCATTTTTTTTAATCTTTTATTGCACTGGCTTGGTATTAGGATAAAGTATGATGTAACACATTACATTTTTGGGGTCAATTCTTGGCATATTTGAGTAATCCTAAGCAAATAATTTTGGGTAATCATGCAAAACTTATCAAAATGATTTTCCTTCATCTACTTATAACATAGTTGTTAACAGTACTAGTATTATATCTTTATATAATATGTAATAAAATTATATTGTCTCTTCGTTAAGTAGTTTTGATCTATCCTCCATATATGGTGAACTAGGGATAGTATTTGGGCCATATTCTTGGATATGGACATTAGGATCTTTGATTTCTTTAAAATATGCATGGGCATCAGTTGTGTGAGGAAACCTATTCTTATGATAGAAGGAAAGGATATCGTCATATACCCCCAAGTATTCTAAGAGAGACTCATCATTTGAAGTTTCATCTAATGTTCAAATCTATATGAAAACTGTGTCATCAATCAATTGAGGGTATACCAATTGTAGTGTAGATGCTTAACGAGCTCATCATGCTATTTCTAGTTTTATTTTGAAGAAATGTGTAGAAATAGTAGCTTGTGTACTTTTTCATTTCTTATTACCTATTGGATTTTTTGTATAACCAAGACCTTGTCATCCTTTTTGAGTAGAAATTGGGATGGGATGAAAAATGCCTTGTGCATGTTTTCCCAATCCTTATCTTGCATATCCATTTTTTGAAAATATTTGAACCCAAAACCATATTGGCTGAGAAATGTTAATGGTTATAAAATTGGAAGTGGAGTAGATATTGGGGCCTTATTTTTCTTTGATTCTCAAGAAGATGTTGTACATTGGGGATGTAGTGATCCTCAAGTTGATTCAATACGTAATACTTGATTGGTTCTTAATCCAAAGGACACACACACACACATATATGTATGTACATACATACATATGTGTATGTAAATATGTATGTATGTATGCATGCATTCATGTGTGTGTGTGTGTGTCCTTGATGAATGAATTTTAGGCATGAATTTAAACTATAATGTAATAAATTCATCTCATGAATCCATGTGTTCCTTAATATTATTTTATAATTGAGGTCTGTAAGAATGACCTAATAAACTACGGCTATGTTTTGAGGGCCCATGGTTATATGTAGTGTAGTTTTTCCTATGAATTATTGTAAGATATTGTTAAATCCCTGAATATTCATATTTGAGTAGTTAAAATATTTTGCCTCAATACAAAGTAGGTTCAAGAAGGAGATATTACAAATATTTAATCTCAATCCAATGTCCATCAAAACTTGCTTGACTACTTTGTTTTTAACTTTTACTCTAATACACAATGGTAGAATTTGATCTATAATATTCTTAAGAGTTAAGTATTATTTTTATAAAGATATTATTTCCTTCATACATCACAGTGTATTGATAGTAGAGGTCACATAGGGTGGTTTTACATCATTTGGTAAAATTGTATGGCGTAATTTGTGCAAATAATGTCTTTATAAACATGCATCCTTTGAAGTAAATATAACAAATAAATTTTGGCATGAGTATTTTTTAGTTTATCCATGTTATCATATCCCTTGGATTGATTATATTTCTTGGTGGGAAGTGGTGGGGGTTGAGGAGGGAATTCATAAGGTCCTTTAGTTTGTAATACTAGATGAGACACCTTACCTCTTCATATTCCGACAACATAGACCATTGGATCTAATTTAAGTCAAGGGATAATATTAGAGGTGGTATGGTAAGTGTCAACATTCTAGATGCTATGGGGAGGAATAGGATGAGTCATGCATGTTCCTTGTCATATATTTTTTAATGAATATACAATATTAAGACATTGTAAATTATGAACACATTGTGTATAAGTTATGTTGAGTATATTTTTGTACATACCTTTAACCTATTTGCTTACATAATTGATCCAAATTAAATATTATATGCAAGTAGAAAAATATGAAAATATTACCTTGATGACTTGGGTTTAAAAATAAAGATAATGTTCATTCATTATAACCATGGGTAATGTGTATTATTAGGGAATAATTAGAAACCATGTCTGAAAATAAAAGCCTTAGGCTAAAATTTAAAACCCTATAAAGATGAAACCCTAAAGGGAAACCTAGGGTATGACATGGTTTGATCACTATTGAAGTTCACAAATATGCTACGCCCTTAACCTTTTGTGTGTCTAGGGATATGTGTGGCTGACTTGTGGCTTACATACCTCTTTTATATTCTTGTTACATTTCTCTATGTTCTTAGTTAGGTTAGCATATGGAATAACCATGGCTAAGTAAACTATATATAAGAGGTAGTGGTTAGTCTTTGATCATCATATTAAGTATTCTTCTCTTATTGCATTATTGTGGAGTTTGCCCCTTTAAAGAGTCTATACTATATTATCTCGTATTATGCTCTGCTATCAATTATTATTGTGTGATCACTTATATTTGATTATTTTTTGCAATATATAATTATTTTGTGTGAACATCTAAGAAATTTCCTTACAAGTGGTATCAAAGCTTCAATTTGGGCAAGTTTCCTATGACATTTTTTGTAAGATCTGGGGAGACGTGACTTCTACGAGCAGAAGGAGCAAAAAAACATAACTTACAATCTTGAAAGAATTAATTTTTTGTGTTAGTGCAATATTATTCGAAACACTTTTTTGAAAAAAATATTAAAAAAAAACAAGTCTAGAAAAAAAATTCCCTTTGCACATTTGCAAATTGTTGTATTCATCTTGGTGAGACTATCGCAATGGTATATTCTATCAATACACTTTTTTATGCCAAAGTTTTTCACCCTAGTACACAAAAGCATTCATTGGATTCATCTTAGTGAAGTGATCATAATAGTACCATATCTTGGTATGCTTTTTTGGGGGGGAAAACCCTCCTAGGTTTTGTACATGGTAGGTCCTATTACTTAGAGAAAAAAGGGGGCAAGAAAATCCTAAGACTCCTATGGATGACATGAAATCCGAAACTTCATATATGATGATTTTTCAACTTCAAGTTGACATAAAGGGATTGGTGTGGTAGGATGACTTTTTTATAGTTAAATCTAATGTTTCAAGGATGTATGGAGAGATTAATGGGGTGCACACTCAATTACATTAGATCACTATACAATTAGATGTTACTTCATCTTAGTTACAGACAAACAACCCTCCACTTCATCATTCAAGTCCTCCTCCTCTCAATACTAACAACTCCAATCTTGGTGCAAAATCGATATTTCCAAAAGTGGACATGTGTAATTTTGATGGTAAGGATCCTCTCATTTGGATTACCCAAATTGAGAATTATTTGATCTGCACCAAACTCTTAGTTCTTAAAAGGTGATAGTGGCATCTCTATAACTGGAACCTGAGCAATTCATTTGGTATCATTGGTTGTGTGCTTAAAATAAAAATAATGGTGCCCTTGTTACATGGTTTGTTTTCACTGATGGGTTATTGGCTCATTATTAGAATAATGTTTCTAAGAACTACTTCATCCAGCTAGCCAAATTGTGTCAAATAGGAACTGTGCAAGATTATATTCATCAATTTTAGAATCTATCCTTACGGGTGGAAGACATCACTGAGGCAAATTTAACTGATATTTTTCTTGGTGGAATCAAAGATAGCATCCAGTTGGAGGTTCAGATGTTTAATTCATCATATGTATTAGAAGCTATCCTAAGGGAACGTATGGTAAAAGAAAAAGAGATGGTCAAACAAAAAAAATTCATTACTCGTCATGATCACACCATTTTAGCACCATCATTTCCTCAACCCACCAGATTGACACGTCATTAATTAAAGAGAAGCAATATAAAGGGTTGAGTTATTGGTGTGATAGTAAATGGAGCAAAGGACATCATTTTGCTGAAAATAAGTTGTTTTACATCGAAGGTGCCAATGAGGATGTAGATGATGAGGAGGCAATTGGTGAGGATGTAGATGGACTTAAGGAGGAATCTGAAGAATCTTAGCCTACTATTTTTTTTCATGCCCTTTTAGGTATTAATACTCCCCAAACTCTTAAGGTGGTGGGTTTCCTTAAGAAATAAAAGGTCACTATTTTGATTGATTATGGGAGTACACACAACTTCGTCAACAATAAGTTAGTTGCTCATTTGAACTATTTCACTTATCCCACTCCAAAATTTTAGGTTATGATTACAGATGGTGGTATTGTCAATTATTCTGAAAAATGCCATAGTATTAAGCTAGCCATGGGAGACTACATGTTAGATTCTCCTATGTTTGTTATTCCCATGGGTGGAATCAACATTATTTTGGGACTATAGTGGCTCACCACTTTGGACGCTATTGAGATGAATTTATAGGAATTATTCATGCACTTTCAATTTGAGGGAAGGACATTTGAGATAAGGGGATTAAGGGCTAAATATCCACAACTTGTTAGCTCCCATCAAATGACCAAGATTATTTGAAAGGGTGCTTAATATTTTGTGGCTCGTTTATTTTCCATTGAAGTCTAGCCAACACAGCCATCTACACCTCCTGATCTACAATAAGTGATTGACACCCATTATGTTATTTTTAGTGACATGTCAAAATGCCTTCCACCCAACTGCATGCATGATCATGCCATAAAACTTATTCATGGTAGTACATCACCTAACATTAGGCCATACAAGTATCCCTACTCCCAAAAAAGTGAAATTAAAAAGATGGTATAGGAGATGTTGGATGCAAAAATCATTTGTCATAGCCAAAGTGAATATTCTTCCCCAGTTATCATGGTGAGAAAGAAAGATGACACTTAGAGGATGTGTCTCGACTATAGAGACAATAAGTACACTATCAAAAATAAGTTTCCTATTCCTATCATTGATGATTTGCTAGATGAATTGAATGGTGCTCTTTATTTTACCAAGTTAGATTTATATTCTGGGTATCATCAAATCTGGATCTATGATAAAGACACACCCAAAATAGCTTTCAAAACTCATGCGGGCAATTATGAGTTTATGGTTATGCCTTTTGGTCTAATAAATGCACCATCTACCTTTTAAATTTTGATGAATACTATTTTTAATCTATTTTTGAGGAAATTTGTTCTGGTATTTTTTGATGATATCCTCATTTACAGTAAAAATTGGGAAGACCATTTGTAGCATGTGAAACAAGTACTCTCAATTTTGGAATAACATTAGTTGTATGCCAAACCTTTTAAATGTACTTTTTTATTTTGTGAGGTTAAGTATTTGGGTCATATGGTTTCACATGAAGGAGTGCAAGTGGATCTTTAAAAAATCCAAACAATGGTGGACTGGTCAATTTCTAAGACACTCAATCAACTAAGAGGATTTTTGGGGCTAACTAGTTACTATTGTATGTTTGTCAAAATTTATGGTAGCATTACAACCCTACTCACCTCTTTATTAAAGAAAGACTCCAATGGATTGATACAACTACCAGGGCATTTAAATAATTGAAACTAGCTATGTACACCACTTTAGTGTTGTCCACTCTTGATTTTTATATGACTTTTGTGGTTGAATGTGACGCATTTGGATATGGTATGGGTGTTGTGCTCATGCAATAAGTCAAACCACTTGCATTTGAAAGTTGCCAACTGAAGGGTAAAAATTGACTCAAGCCCATCTATGAGAAGGAAATGATGGCCATTTTACATGCAGTCTAACAATAGAGACCTTATTTGATGGATCATCACTTTTAGATAAAGACTGATCATGATAGTCTCAAATATTTTTTGGAACAATGGCTGTCATCAAAAGAAGAACAAAAATGGGTGACTAAGATGTTAGGCTATGATTTTGAAAATAATCTAAAATAAAGGCAAAGAAAATGTGGTGGTGGATGCACTATCTAAGAGGGATGAATCAGTTGAGGCATTGTTACATGCTATGACCATTTGGTAGGTAGATTGGTTAGAGGAAGCAAGATCAGAATTGGAAAATGATAGTGTTACCCATAAATTGATTTAAAATCTTCAACAGGGTTTGGGTGGATTTGAAAAATTCACATGGAAGGGTAATACATTATGGTATAAAGACAGATTATACCTATGTAAGAATTCTCTTCTCAAACAAAAAATCCTTCAAAAACTTCATGCAACTCCACTTAGGGGTCATTCAGGATTTTTAAAAACCTATCATAAAATCAAGCAGGATTTTTTTTAGAAGGACTCAAGGGGGATGTCCAAAAATATGTGGCTAAATGTATGATCTATCAACAAAATAAAGGTGAAACCATCAAAACCCTAGGTCTTTTGCAGGCTTTATTTATCCCTAACCAGCATTGGGAAGAGGTGTCTATAGATTTCATTACAGGGTTACCGAGATTTGATGGTCAAAATGTTATCATGGTTGTTATGGATCATCTCAATAAGTATGCTCATTTTTGTTCTTTATCATGACCCTTTGTTGTTAGTATAGTAGCTTCTACTTTTCTTAATATAGTTTAGAAATTGCATGGTACTACTAAGATCATTGTCCGTGATAGAGATCCCATTTTCACTAATAATTTTTGGACTAAATTATTTACATGTTTGGGCACCAAGTTGGCATATAGTTCATCCTATCATCCTCAATTAGATGGACAAATTAAGGTAATCAACAAATGTATAAAAGGATAACTCCATTATTTTGTTTCTGATAAATAAGATAAATGGGCTCATTGGTTACCATTTGTTGAATGGTGGTATAATACTTTCATTCATAGTTCTTCCAAAATGTCTCCCTTTGTGGCTTTATATGGATACCACCCTCCATCCATCACTTCAACCTTGAAGGTCCATCTTAAGGTTTGTGCAATTGAGGAACATATTCACCATCAATAGGGGGTCCTTGCAAGTTTGCGTAAAAATTTAGCCATGGCCCAGAATCACATGAAGCAGTAGGCAGATCAACATAGGAGTGAGAGGCATTTTGACATTGGTGATTGCATCTTTATTTTCTTGCATCTATATAAGAAGATGTCCTTAAAGCAACAAAAAAATGATAACAAATTGTCCCCTAAGTATTATGGGCCTTATCAGATCTTGTAAAAAATTGGTAGTGTGGCCTATAAGTTAGAGTTTCCTTCATCCACTCACATACATCCAGTATTTCATATATCATGCTTGAATAAAGTCATCAGAAATAGAGTTACTACTCAAACTGAATTACTAGAATTGGATGAGGAAGGGAGAGTTATTCTTGATCCTGAGGCAATTCTTCAAATACGCACTAAGAAGTTGTGGTCTAGAGCGATTAAGGAGTACCTGATCAAATAGAAGAATCTTCCATGTGAAGATGCCACCTGAGTGGATGAATCCTTTGTGAAATAACATCTAGAGTTGACTCAACATTAAGGATAACATTGTTTTGAATGGGAGGGGCATGTTACACCCTTAACCTTTGGCGTGTCTAGGGATATGTGTGGCTGACATGTGGCTTACATACCTCTTTTATATTCTTGTTACATTTATCTATGTTCTTAGTTAGGTCAGCCTATAGAATAATCATAGATAAATAGACTATATATAGGAGGTAGTGGTTAGTCTTTGATCATCATATTAAGTATTCTTATCTTATTGCATAGTTGTGGAGGTTGCCTCCTCGAAGTAGCTCTATTATATTATCCAGTATTCTACTTTGTTGTCAATTATTACTTTGTGATCTCTTATATTTGATTATTCTCTGTGATATATAATTATTCTATATGAACATCTAAGAAATTTCCTTACAAAATATGTTCCACCCTAATTTGGATTTAGAAAACCTAATAAGATAGAAACTAGTATGTGAATTTATATTGATAGATATAACATTCAAGAACACATTTAAATTTAAAGTATTGAAATTGACTACAATGATTTGACAATTGGCATATGTTAAATATTGTAAAGACAATAGAGGGACAAGTAATTAACTTTGATGACTGAAAAATTGTTTTTGTTTGTATTATGACAGTGGAAAATAGACTAAAGCAGGCTTGTGATTCATACAAATCTAGAATTGTGTTTATGTTTGTGCAAGGTCGGTTCTGTCAACTTTGAATTAGTTTCAATTATTGATACTAACCTGTAGTGGTCAATAGTGACTTTTGCAAAAAATAGATTCTATGATCATATAATCACTTTCGCTTGTCTTTGAAAGGTCTGTATTTATGATGTCAAACCTTGATGATGCACACGATTCCAAAAATTAGCCTCCTTCACCAGGAAATCTTAGGAGTGCTTGTGAGGGATAGAAAATTTTAAAAATTAGGAAAGTGTAATGGGATGAGTTAAACCCAATCATCCTTGTTGATGATTGAACACTACTTATGTATGTAATATTCTAAGAACAGAAATCAATCCATATGTAGTTCTCCCAACTAATGTGATTGTGTAATTGTGTTCCTTCACTATATGAATGAAATTAATGGTTTTAATTTAATATTTGACAATAATTGCTTTGACTTAGATTTGGCTTGCTTTAGATTTGGTTTTAGGATGCTCCTAGTGATTGATTTTAAATTTGGGAAGAATAAGGCATATTTTCTCAATCTATAGTAGTGTATAGATATATATCAGATAAGTTTCAAGTCCTCTATCAATTTAGGCCTTGATTTTTACATATATGAGTCCAATATGGTAATTTATCATGCCATCGACATGTTAGGTGGATATATTGAATTGAAGGAAATATTTTAATTTAAAAATTAATCATTGTTGAGAGAGGGTCACTATCAACAAGCGTAGGTCAGTCTTGACTAGACCTGTGCATAGGAGGGTTGAACTAAAGGCCCAGGGATGTCTATGTAAGTTTGAAAATTAGAGCAAGATTACTATAGGTGTGTAATGGCATAACAAAAGGTTTAAACTCATAAGGTAGCATGTAGGTGTGATAGAATGGCTAGTTAGTACCATATTTGTGCATGCAAGTCATGTGTGATAATTGTATATCAAACTTATCATTTTCAAGTACTTAATACCATATTTTATTATCTATAATTCTTAATTTTCATGATGTCAGCTTTATAAAGGTGTTGTGGGTCCATGCTCTAAATATTTTTAGAGAAGGCATTTTGTGTAGGATATCTACTCAAAATATTCTAAATATTAGCTTTCTTGGCCTAAATAAAAAACTAAATTTCATCTTCAAAACAATGACTAGGAGTCCTTTCATGTGTTTAATTATGTTGTGCCGATAGAAATGTTGTATAAATTTATTGTAAATGTTGATAGACCTTGGTAGAATTATTTTAAGTGGTATGTTGAAACCCCCTTCCTCAAATATACTCCCAACAAGGGATATCAATGGCTCTCACCCTGACTACCCAAAGGATTTTAAGTGTCTTGATTGTGTTTGTTTGTTTAAGCTCTCTCTTTTCCCTCTCTCTTCCTTCTTTCTCTTCTATTTTTGCTAAAATTTAGTGGAGTTTAGCATTGTGCCAAAGATAATTATTCTATGTTAAAATATGGAAAATATTTATCTATTCTTCCTTATGAAAAGTGATTTGATTTATCTCTTCCTATCATATATAATGAAACTTGTTGTTTTCTTCTAAATCATAATAAGAGTACTTTCTCTCCCTTCCACCCTACCTTTCCTCCCTCGTCTTGTGAACTAGTTTTAAAAGTGAAAATTGTTACTTTTAAATTATTTATTTCACAAAATAAAAATTGGAAATTATATTATAAGAATGTATCATAGAACAGATAATATTTTTTATCCACTTAAGTATGGCAAGGAAGTTTGGTTGTTGACATTCTTAATTGTGATAAAAATACTTTCCTCCACCTTCCACTCTCTCCCTCCCTCTCTCTTCTTGAATAATGAGTGTTAAAATTTAAGAGTGAAAATTATGTATTGTATATTTCCATATGTTTTTAAAGAAATGTAAATATTGTTCATTTGGAAATGTACAAATTATTCATGTTGCTAACATTGCTCAATGTAAATATAAGTATATGAAAATTATTGTATTAAATCCATATATTTACATTTAATAATGTGTATATAAACAAGTATATATATGGGAGTGCATATATATATTTATGATTTTATGATAAATTCATTAATTATATATATGATTAAATAATAATAATAGAAATTATATATATATATATATATAACAAAGCAAACTATATGCTAAATAAACAAAATAAAATATATCAAAGAGTTTTGTTTAAAACATGAAGTTAAAGAAATAAAAATTTAAAACAAAAAATATATAAAGGATTTGGGAGGGGTCGGTTGGCTGCATGACCCCCATTCCCTTCCTTATATGGAAGGGAGGGGTCAAGCCAGCCAAGCCTACCCAATCCCCTTAATATTTTTTTATTTTTTTTATGGATAAGAGGTTGTCCTACTCTGCATTCATAGCTCGGTTGGGGGTTATGGCTTTGTTGACCCTCTACCCACAACCTTGGTCATGTTCAACAACGTGCATGGTATATAAAAAAATAAATGAATAATAATAATAGTAATAAATAAATAATACTGAGTTTAGGATTGTGTGTATGTGTGTATTGAATTTATGAACATGGATATATATGTAAAAGTATATTAATAGAATATTTAAAATCATGGATAAATAAGAAAGATGTATATATTTGAAAAAAATGTTTTATATACATAATGTGTATGTACCCTTAATAAGTTTGATCTTCAAAATCATTTGTGCCATTCCCTTGAGATCTTTCCTCAAACTTACAATTGCAACTACAAAAAGACAAGAAATGAAGAGTTGACCTTTTAGCTTGCCTATAAGGAAGTTTATGGCACTTGTTTTTAGAAACCTAGATCTTGTGGTAGAGATCCGCTTAATCTAATGGTGTGGATTTGACTCGCCACCACTTAGGCAAGTGGGAACTTATGTTTGTGTGATTACTTTAATAATTAATTTCACTCCTAACCCTTTTCTTTGGCCATTTTTGATTATTTGTGAAAATTTGCTAAATAATTCTACAAAAAAAAATTAAATACTCCTTGATTTGGATTATTAAAAGGCAATCATTGTAAATCCTTTATGAGCATATTTTTTAGATAAAGGAGTACAACGTTGAGTAGATGGAAATATGGCCGCAAGGCCAAACTCTGATGGAACCAGTGGTTGTTTCAATCTATCAAAGTTTATGGTAAACCTAAACCAATATAACAAGCCCTTGTAATTCAAACAAACTGCATTAGAATATTTTTGCCCTGTTTAACTTGTTTTAGACCCTTTCGGAATTGAAGTAAAAATAAATACGTAAACTGAAAATTTATCAAAATTAAGACTTGAAACTAATTTTAATAAATTATGGAATATGCAAACAATATTTAGAAAAATTATAATGTCGTTAGAAACTATTTTTTTGACTAATTTTGGATGGAGTTTGTAAGAGTAAACTTTCAATTAATTTTTCTCGCCTCCAAGGTCAATTCGGATCTGACATAAAATAAATACTTAAACTTGAAATTTACAAAATCTAAGACTTAGACATGATTATTTTAGAATATGAAATATGCAATCAATAATCATTTTATTTTTTATTCCCATTAAGAATCATTATTTTCAACCAATTCCATGAGATAATTGATTGGGTAAAACCCCTTTATCTTCTTCTTGTTTCCAAAGTCGATTTGGAATTGATGTAAATAAAATATCAATAAATGTAATTTATCAAAACTAAAAGCTGTTATCAATTTATAATAGATTTAATTTTCTAGTTTAATAATAAAATAAATTTTATCACAAGTACTATTATTTTTAACAAGTTTATTTTGATGTTGGTTTATGGATAATTTTTGTAACACAATTTTAAGCAGATAAATTCACTTTGGAGTGGTAAACAAATGTTTATCAAAACTAAAAGTTGTTATCAATTTATAATAGATTTAATTTTCTAGTTTAATAATAAAATAAATTTTATCACAAGTACTACAATTTTTAACAAGGTTATTTTGATGTTGGTTTATGGATAATTTTTGTAACACAATTTTAAGCAAATAAATTCACTTTGGAGTGGTAAACAAATTTGTAGTTTTATTCACAATAAAAATGTCCATATATATTAAACATAATAGTTTTATCTTAGAGAATGGGTTCTTATGGTTGAAAATTTTATTTGTCTTGTTATAAATTAAAAACAAGGGTGTTTTTGTACCTAATTTATCCAACTTAGAGTTGATTTGTCTTACATCTCTCTAGAGCATATTTGGTCATGCCACTTGGTTTAAGTGGGTCTTTTTTTGTTTATAAAAACATTAGTGGCTTTTATGCACGTTATTAGCCTTATACAATTATTATAACCTTAGTTCAGGTTTTGATCTGTAAATGCTTTTAAGCATCTAAGGCCCTTGTTGCACCTTGTTAGGTCAAAATGGGTCATTTTAGTAATGGAATTGGAGCATAAATTTGGAGTAAGGCCTGTTATTAATGTTTATATTGAGAAGTTTAGATGTGCATAATTTCCATATGTTTGGATGCCCTTGTAATCTTTTGATAGTGCCTAATTGTGCTTCGGGGACAACTAGTGGCCCTAGTGTTACCTGTAAGGGATAACTATGTTACCTTAATTGTGTGACTATTTGGTAAAGTCCATATGCCTTCATGTTTGATTTAAAAATCATTTGGGAATGGGTGAACTATATCCATACCTAATACTACCTATGAAGGGATCATCGTAAATATGTAGGCAACTTGGGGAGTGGGCAATGGCATAAAGAACTAACCCCTAAGATGGCTCCTTAGTATGGCATTAATAACTAACCTAATGTGTTCTTGGAACATGTGCCTTAAAAATTAACCCTTAGAGCACTTATCTTATCTTAAATTATAAAGTTCTCTTCCTCATGTATGTGTATTCTTCTAGTTTATAATTACATAGTATGATCAGACGTATAACTATTGTTGGGTAGTGACCCTCTTTGATTATTTTGTAAAGTAAGGTTGTTTTCTCTCATCTTAACCTTTGACACTATTAGATACATGCTCAAAAGATAGATCTTATCTAATCAATGTAAGCTAGATATTCTTGACACTTTAGCCTTGTTAGATCAAAGGAACAAAGGTTCCTTGTTATTATGTTTGATCTCATATGTGTTATTACATGAGAGTGTTTTGGGTAGGCACACACACTTTGGGATGTTAATGTGTATGTTAAAAGTGATATTTGTATGTGTCATTTCACCTTGAGTAATGACTAGAGCTTTAGAATCTCACTTGAGTGAAATTATATCCCTTGTTGGTTAGATGGCCAACCCTCTTTTGGTGATGACTTCTCATAGAGAAGGTCATCACAGGTGCAAGGAGAAACTACATCAGACTCTAATTCCATGGAGTGGATATGTAGGCCTCCAAAGTTGTGGTGAGGGCATTGGGTTTAGGTTAAAAGCTAGGTTAGGGGTGTTTTATCAACATCCTTCGAACTAGTCTTCTATGTTGTTTTTGAATTAAACCTTGTGTAACATAATAGTAATATGTGAGATTAATCTATGTTTGATTATCACTAATACCTATAAATTTGAGATTGATATGCATGTGGTTGTTTTCAACCCCTTATCATTAATTTTGGTTTGATAACATGTTAGACCTCAAGATTAATGCATTTTAGTAACTCTCCTTATTTTGTGTGTCGTGAGAGTAGATTTTTTATAGTGTTTGTTGAGACTCTCCCTTAGTGAGCCTTAGGGTCATAAACCTATTATTAAGTAATTATCGCCTTAGTTCACTTGTGTGTGTTGACTCGAGAGGTATGTTTGAATGTATACATGATCTATTAAATCAAAAAATTATAATTAAGTTAGACCTTCTATTCAGGACTTCATATTAATGTGACTTTTCCCTCTTCCTTAGTAAGGAAATAAGTAAAAGTATTTCAAAAATCACTTTTGATATTAACCCCACCCTAATATGTTTGTTTTTTTCTTCTTACGGAAGCCTTGTGGTGGAAACTAAATGAATTAAATAATAACATAATAATTTTGTGTCACACTCCAATTCCTCATTGATTAAATCACAATTATTAAACCACTAAGCAAGTACAGTTGATATGTAAGTATTAATAGATTAAGTTAACCAAAAATAAATAAATAAATAAATTACATGGTTTTTGGGAAATTTTTTGGGCATGACAATTTCTGCTTTATCATGGAATACACTTAGGATGTCGACTTATGCATTCAGGTGTTTGACATCCCAACTATCCTTTTTACGACCAAACTTATACTATTAAGCATTTTTTTGGGATATGCTACAAAAATTATATGCCTTAAACATGGATCTATGATTTTTTAAACCATTTCAATCAGAACATTTCATTTAATAGAATATTCTCCTTGGGGATTGGCCTATGCATCCTAAAAAATCACACAAACCTGACATACTTTCTTATTATTATTTTTATTTTTTATGTGGAAATAATGTTATTTTTTTTAACTCTATAGTTGACAAGAAATTGTTTACATATAGCATAGCTATGGAAATTTCAAATTTGTTTATGCATATTCAAATGTAGGCCAACAAGGTTGTAGTAGAGGTGGCCCATCTCCAAAAAAAATAGATCATTGGGGCAATGCCCCCTATATTGTTGTTCATGTTCCTCTCTGAATTATTGTTGTTGCATGGTTTCAAGTAGTTCAAGTAAGCTCTAATTTACCATCTCTTTTGGGAGACAATAATATTCAAAAGCCATATAATGAAACCTTTTTCAAGATCAAAATTAGGCCAAAGAAATTACCAAGAAATTTCTCAAGATTTTGGAATGAAATTTTGGAGGGAACACAATAAGACAAATAATAAACATGGGTTGTTATGAGAACCTCAGATCAAATTTTAAATTTACCAGCTAGAGATTATGACTTAGTGATTTAGTATGAGAGTTTATTTTCCACCATGCTAATGATATATTGTTAAATATTGGATGATGTATCTTGAAACACAAAATGGATATCAAGGAAGCAAAAAATCTCACCTTGTTATATATGTTTCTAAGTAAACGTCTATAGCTAAGGATTAGGGGGGACAGAAAAATACTTACACCATTATTTATTCCTCCATTGATTACTAGAACATGAATCCAGACTTAAAATATCAAGGCACTACATTGCTTATTTGATAATACTTTGACCATTATCAATTGAGAGGAGTTCTCTATAGGGAGAGAGATTCCTTTGACAAGTCCATGATATATGAGATAAGCCAATAGATATCCAAAGTCTTTTGAAACTAGCACATATAGTGTTGGGCCAAGAGGTCACCCTTATCTAATAGTGTGAAACATGTCAAATTTATCCAAACATATACAATTAACAAAGAGATAAGTCAATACATTTGGAAAAAAAAATCCACTAATTGAATAAATATGGGGCCAAACCCTAAATCATGTAGCATGGAAAGAATGTATGGTAATTCAATGTGACGATAAGCTTTATCAAAGTTATTTTTGATGAAAATCAATTATTTATTAGATTTTAAAATCCACTCCAAACCTTCCCATATTGCAATGATATTATCTAATATATATATATATATATATATATATATATATATATATATATATATATATATATATAATTTTGATAAATTGTGTTTATTCAAGTCTATTGATCAAAGAGAGGATATTTTAGATGAATGGAAAGAGGGTTTTAATAATTTACTTTTAATAAGCGTTAAGCAATATGATGGGCTGTCAATTAAAAATATGCTCAGGATCACCAACCTTACATAAGAATTTAATATGACCTTTATTAATAATTTGACCAAATGTTCGAGATAAAAATGATTCAAGGTATACTTGAAATAGACCCTCTCCAATGGTATCCCAAATCACATTTTAAAACTTATAGGAGAAACCATCACACCTAGGTGCTTTGTCATTAGCCATATTCATGTCATTATTCTATGGTAATTAACTAAGTATAGGCCACTCATTGATTATGGGAGAGCTTTTGCAAGACCACTGAAACACACTATTGGAGATATTTTTCTCACATAGGAGAGGGTTCCTAAATTTTTTAAAACTTGTTAATAATGGAAAATAAAGGCTTATGTGTTATTAAAGAAGTTAATGAGTAATTTGTTAGCTTCTTGAATGGATTTTATCTCATAGAAGGATTGTTTGGCCTTGAGCATTTAGAAAAAACCATTATAAAATTTGTCACTAACATTAATTCAATACAACTTTGATTTTTACACCTCAATCATTGTATGCATCTCAACTTGGATCTAGTGCTTAAGATGGGCCACTTGCACTTGAGTTAATCATGGAAAGGTTCTAGTGTCAAAGTGGTTGACATATAACTTAGATTGGAAGTGGTGGTAGAGTAAGGCTTGAAATGGATGCACACTATTTGACACCCATATATGTGAAAGGAATGAAAAATAAAGCATTCCAAACTGTAAAGATCTCAGGGGTTAATAGAAAAAACATCATAAGAAGAATTTGACAACATAGACTTGAGACTTTATATGCAGAAATGTAAACCAATATCACACAATATCTCTAGAACTTTATGCAAATATAATGAAAGTACCTTACTTATATAGGCAAGGAAAATCAATCATAGCCATAATATCAAGCTAAGAGATAACCTAGGGATAGAAACCCACTATAACTAAAATAGAAAAAAAAATTAATATCCACACTTAAGTGGGTGGGAAAACCTAATAATGCTTAAATCAAATAAAACACCTAGGAAACATGAGTTTAGGTAAATAACCTACTCTAACACCCCCTCAATAGAAGCTAGGGGATTAAAATAGATAAAAAATAAAGTGGCATATCCACATTATGAGTCTTGATAATAAGGCCTGATCAAGTACTCATGTACAATATATCAATGAAGAAATGAAGAAGTAATATGTCCTCACAAACACCCCCCAAAAACAACTTATGAAACCTCAAGCATGACATGAAACTCAAGGTAACGAGGTGATTCAAAAGGATTCATAATTATGTCAGTAACTTATTATTGAGTTAAAATGTACTCTAAGTAAAGAACTCCATATTGGATGTGTTAACAAATGAAGTAAATGTGAATATTAATATGCTTGGTCCGTTGGTGCTTAACAAGGTTGTGAGAAATGTGAATTGCACTTTGGTTGTCACACTAAAGTATAGTAGGTGAATCTTGCATGAAGCCAAACTTTTTCAATCAATGATGAATCCAAAGAACTTATTGACTCATTATGATTGTTGCCATGTACTTTGCCTCTATAGATGAAAGTGTAATATCATGTTTCTTCATGCAAGCCCAAGTAACTAGAAAATAACTAAGACAAAAAAGGTAGCCATAAGTGGAACACCTATCATCAATAGAACCTGCCTAATCTGAATTAGTATATCCAACTAACTGAGTAGAACCTATGGTGTAGTGTAATCCAAAGTGGGAATTGTCATGTAAATATCATAAAATCCTTTTGGCATCTTGTCAGTGACTATCATGAGGAGCATTTGCAAACTAAGATATAAGCCCAACTATAAAATAAATATCAGGATGAGTATGGGTTAAGTACATGATACTTCTAACCATCTACCTATATAATTTAGGATCACAAGTAGTGTAGGTGGAAGTAAGAGTGACCCTAGACTAGAAAAGAGAGGGACTTGTCTTGCAATTAGCCATGCCAAAACATTGAAGAAGATCATGGGTGTACTTCTGGTGACTCAAATGAATCCCTGAATTTGACTAAAAAATCTAAAAATCAAGGTAAAATTTTAAAATATTAAGGTCTATCATATCAAATTATTCTAAAATAGCTTACTGAATACCTTGAATCTGAGAAAAAGAACTACCTATAAAAAGAAGATCATCAATAGATAAAACTAGTATAACAATATCCTCTCCAACATGTTGGATACATATGGTAGGATCTAAGTGGTAATGAACAAAGCTAGTAGATAGAAGAAAAGAATCCATCTTCTCATACCAGGCCTAAGGAGCCTATTTGAGACTGTAGAGAGACCTTCAGAGTCTAAAAACAAGAGAAGAATCATGAACAAACCCAACAGGTTACTTCATGTAAATTTTATCCTAGAAATCTCCATGTAAGAAACCACTCTTTACATCCATCTGATACACTGGCCAACCCTATGATGTAGAAAGATAAACTATAAGGTGCAAAAAATTCATCTTGAAAATAAGGGCAAAAGTATCAAAGTAATCAGTACCTTTGACTTGTGATAAATCCCTTCCTATAATATGTGTCTTATACTTGTCAATGGACCCATCAACTATATATTTGGTGCAGTATATCCACTTACATATAACCAAATTTCTTCCCTTAAGAAGAGAGACCAAATCCCAAGTATGTTTCCTCATTAAGGAATAATACTCATCTGTCATTGCATCATCCCACTCCTATATCCCATGAACATGTAAAAAATACTATGGATCCCCATAAAATGCCTAACACAAAAGTCTAAAACTTTTAGAATGTGCATGATGATGTTTAGTGGGTGGAAGATCCTATATGAAAGGTGTTACCTCATAAATTGTAGTATGATCCCACTTAGGCATAGTCAGAATAGGATATGCACCTAAGTCTACATCCATAACCTCCTTAGTGGCCTCCTAGACTAGCTCATCAAATAAGGGATCCCCAAGATGAAGTGAAGAATCATCAATGGATGGAATCAAAGAAGAATAAATATTCATGGAATATCACAATGACCTACAAAGACCAAGGGTTTATTCTTTTTATCCAAGGTTTTAATTCCTTCTTTGGTTAAAAAAATCCAAAACATGGCTCCCAAAAACTAAAGAAATGAAACATCAGGCTTAGTTCCAGACCAAGCCTCCTCTAGAATCAAATGCTCAAGTGTTATGTGTGGTGTTTGATTCTAAATATAGTTTTCACAATTAACTACTTTTACCTAGTATACAAGAGGTAAATCCTAAGAATGCATCTGCAATTAGCCATCTCCTTCAAAGTTAGGTTATTTCTTTTTTCTAAGCCATTATATTGTGGTGTATAAGTAATAAAATGTTGGTGAACAATGTCATGATCTGCCAAAAAATCAAAAAACTCTTTGTAAAATTAATCCCCCCCATTATTAGCGTGAAGCTTCTTTATTCAATTAGAAGATTGGTTCTTGACCAAAGACTTGAAGAGTTTGAAGTGTGAAAAAAATCACTCTTCTACTTGAGAAAATAAACCCAAGTACATCTAGATAACGTATTAATAAATGTAAGTGCATACTTAACTTCATTAAAATAAAGAGTATAAAAAACCATCGGGTCATTTTGCACAAGCTCAAGTGGTGAAGAAGATCTCCTAGACATACCCTTATGAAATGGATCTTGGTGGTGTTTCCCTAATGCATAGACAGGGAAAACTCCATGAAGAAAAGAAACTATAGGAAAACTTCATCAAGACAAGAAACTATAAGAAGACCATCAACCATACCATGAGTGTTCAGCTACTTCAAATATCTATAATTAAGATGTCCAAATCTCTCATGCCAAAGTTTACTCTCATAATCTACATGAGAAACCAAACATGTCCCCATAGAATAAGTGTCATCAAATATCTTAAAGTGACATATTTTGGAACTATGATCAACAACACTTTTCACAACAAGTGAATGAGGCTCCAACAAGGTTCAAATTTCAACCCCATGTGGTGTAAAAGTCGTTGTCTGGTCCTGACCAGAATAAAAAATATGATAAACATAAAGCAAATTAGTAGTGATGTCTGAAACATATAGTGCATCATTGATGCATCCACCATCAAGTTGTATGTCACCTTTTCCATTAACATAAATAAAGGATGAATATTTAACCTCAATGTTATAATTAGAACTCAAATCAAGAGATATGAAAGACTCCTTAGAAGAAGTCATGTGGTGAGAAACACCAAAATCTATAACCCAACTGTCTGAAATAAGTGACTGAGATCTCCTAACAACATTAAGTGTTTTTCCATGCTAACTAGGAGGTGGAGAGGAGATTGATATCTTTTATTTTCTAATTGCATCCTCTAAGGCTTGTATTCTCTTCCAACACTTAGTTTCTACATGACCAATCCCCCACAAAAGTAACATGAAAGGCTAGACTTATTCTTGGATTTAGAAGACTCCTTCAGTTTAAAGTTATTATCTTTGGATTTAGTGGCACTTTGAGATGGAGAAGGAGTGGTTTTGGATTTACTTTTTTATTTTCCCTTGTCCTTAGGATTAGATGCTACTAATGCCTTTTGATAGGTGGAAGACTCAAGGTTAGACAATTTGGTCTCTTCCCTAGTAAGTCTTTCACAAAACACCTCTAAATTAAGAATTTTGAATGTGGCACCCAAGGTATCCATTCTAGATAAAAAAGTAGAAGCAAATATTTGGAATAGACCTCTCAACTTGGAAAAATTTAGGTAAACACATTATTCATCTTTATTATCTCTTCCACTCACCTTCAATTGTGTCAACAAGTGCTTGAACTTAGTAAAATAGTCTACAATGGATGGAAAATCTTCAAAATTGAGAGAAGTGATCTCTACTTCAAGCTGTATGGTTATTTTGTGATCCACTGTACCAAATAAACCCTTTAATTTTACCCATATTTTGAAAAGAGTCACATTATTCAAAATAAAATAAAAGACTATCACTTATATAAGTTCCTATCAAACCCATACACTCATCAAATTTGCATTTATACTAAATTTCTCATATTCTCTAGTGAAAAATGGTCGTGTTTCAATCATTAAGGCCCATAATGTTTTGTGTTTAATGATTATTTTTATTCTTGGCCTCTATGTGTGTTAATTGTGTGTTATTAATGGTTAACACTAATCTAATGCAGAAGAAAAATCCATTCTAAAAAATCACCAAAGAGTAAAAGAATATAAAAAGGGTGCACAAATCAGCACTGAGACAACCCCCAAAAGAGTTTGTATTGACCCACCCCCCCCCCAAATTTGGTACTTTATATTTTACTAGGTGTTTTTATTAAAAAATGACACTGATAGATCAAGCATAAAAAAACATACAGTTTTGAAAAAAACAACACTCTATTTCATGTTACCAATCAAAATATATAGTTTTTACAAGTTTTCCTATCATAAATGGGTAAAAAATAAAATATTGCACAAAAAATATTAAATGCTTAGAAAAAATAAATATTTGGAGGAAAAAAATCTTTGAATGCCTAGAAGTTAAGTCCCCACTAGTATGAAATTGATGTCCTATTGGTCGTTGGTATTTGTTGGTCTATAATTGACATATTGTTGGTCGTTGATGTTTGTTGCATGTGAGAGATTTGAAAAACATGTTGATCTACCTACCGATCTGTTGCACGTGGCTGATCTAAAAAATGCATCACTTTAGCTGATGCATGAAATAAATTTCTAAGCAAGAAAAAAAGCCCCTTGTCAAAATAAAAATAGCTCGAGGATGATCTACATTGGAACCTCTTCCTCTTATGCCAAACAAACCCTTCCGTGCAACAAGGAATAAAAATAACTATAGAACCTCTTCCTCTCTCACTAAATAAACACTTTGTAGATATGATCCACAAGTTTAATGGTGTAGATAAAAAAAAATTGCAACAAATTCATCAATTGATGGCTATAACACCTATTGATCTGATTATCATGAAAGGACTAAAAAACAAAGCGTTCCAAGCCACAAAGATATCAGGTGTTAACAACAAAAACATCACAAGAAGAATCTAAAAGCATAGACTTGTAAATTGATATATATAAATAAAAATTAATAACATATAATATCTCTAGAACTTCATGCAAATACAATGAAAGTGTCTTACTTATATAGGCAATGAAGATCAATCATAGCCATAAGATCAAACTAAGAGATAACCTAGGGATAGAAACCCACTATACCTAAAATAGAAAAAATAATTTATATCTACACCTAAGTGGGTGGGGAAACTTAATAATGCTTAAAAAAATAAAGCACCTAAGAAACATGAGCTTGGGTAAATAACCTACTCTAACAATATACAAAGAACTAAAGCCTTATGATAGATGGTATCAATCCACCACAAAATCTAGTTGGTTCTCCCTAAAGGATATGACATAAGATTCCAAATCCACCAAATATAAGAAAGACTGGGGCCATAATGCAATCAAGTAATATTAGTGAAAAATATGTATCTTTTCACTTTGGGTTATTTGAAATTCCATTCAATGTTAAACCATAGCTGCAGGAGTAAAAAAGGACAACATCTATAAAATATTCCACTAATAACAAGAAACAACTAGAACAATAGAATAAATCATGGCATTGTCAAGTCTTTTAACCACTCTTTTAAATCCATGGTGGTTATTAGACCACATGAACCAAACTAAAGATTCAAATTAGTTTTAGTAATTTAGGTCATAAAACTCAAATTTATTTTGCATATAATAGCACATCCATTGATTTCTAGTTTTCCAACACATAGACAATGTACAAGCTTGTTAGACACCATATAAATCATATTGAAGTCACTATGCATAATCTAATGTGAATTTGAAAACTTGTTAGCAAGCCATCGTAACTACTTTTGAATCCCATCATTGGAGGCATAAGGGTTTATAATGCCAAAGGAATAGTTTTCAATGTTTAATAAAGACCAAAGAGCCCAATTAAAGGGGTCACATATATGATTAACATAATACCATCATTTTGAAGAAATAAAAGTAACTAGTCCTCCATGACTAGGATCATGACTACTATTAAAAAAGACAATCATTATAAGTAATATTATTGAAAATTATCAGCAAAAACCTACCTATCTTAATTTATTATAAACACATAAAATATGGATCTAAAAATCATTGTTGAACATCACACACCACATACATGATAGGTGGTTTGAGAGACCCACTATATTCCATGAAATAATAATCATGATTCACGGGGATCTAGGGACATATCCTTATAACTTAAGCCTTGAAGGAAACCACCTATTCTATAAAAAATATAGTTGATTATTTTGTAATAAATCACCAAGCTAAAAGGAACACCAAGTATTTAGCATGTACTATCTATAAATACTGATGAGGAAGACTATGATAACTTTGAATATATTCCTTATGAGGAGATAATCTTTTGAGAGTTAGCTAAGTGTCATGTCCCTTTTTTTAATTAATTTGATGTTGTGGGAATTATACCCATTCTAATATTGATTCAAGCTTAGAAATGGGAAAAGGAAATTCAAATTGAATTATTTGGGCCTAGGTTATTCATTAACCCCAAATTTTGATAAAGGAGGCCAAGTAATTAGTGGAATATTCTTAATGTTGAGTCATCATCCAAAATGGGGCATGGTTTTTTAGGTGGGGTTAATCTTGAGTTTCTAAGGAAACTTACCAAATGGAGTGTTGCTTTTTAAGAAAGGATAATGATATTCACTCATGGAAACTTACTAAATCATGTTGAATTCTTATCCTCCAGTTAAGTGGAACACTTTTGGGTAAATATAGAAATAGAAGCAAAAGTGGGAAAAATCAGGATCTCAGTAAATTTTGGGCAGGTGGATTAAGTTGGAAAAAGTGGATTTTTCCAATTTGTGTCACTTTCCCCCCTAAAGTAAAAAATTCTAATTTTGGCACCCCTCTTGGGCCTTTTGGGTATTAATATGCCAATTTTCATTTTGGTATGATCTTTTGGCTAACTAATAATTTTCTCTTGTGGAACAATGTGCATGTAGTGTTCTTTAGATCATCTTGGAACAAAAACTCTTGGATGAAGGTGGTCTTTGGATGGAAACCTAGGGATCCCAAGGATTTTAGGATGAAACCCCTATGATCCAAAGATAGAATTCCATTTAGGAGTTGTTATAGAGCTTCAAGGAGTACGTATTTGAATTAGTGTACAGTGTTGTATACAAACTAGCGATATGAGTAGAGTTATGGGTGTTGGCTTCAAATTTTTGGGTTTGATATAGAAGATATCATGTGTATTTAGAGTTTGAGGTTAGGGTATTTCTATTTTTTCTTATGGTATTTAATCAGCTTATTAGTATGGTCAAATTATGTTGTGTTTTGAATAGTCATTGTGGTGCATGTGTGTGGAACTAGCAAGGGTTTTTGCCCAAATTATGTATTTCAATCCAAACTATTGTGGGAGTCTATTTCAGTAATTTGTAATTATTTTAGATATATTTTAATATAATAAAGGTTCCATAGGTGTATAACTCATACAAAAGTGTTCTCCATACAAAGAAAATTTTAGATCTGATATTTTTGATATTGATTTTAGTAAGGGGACATGACAGTGGTATCAGAGCTATGATCTTACTAGTCTATAGGTTATTTTGATGTTTGATGCTTTCTAGTGTCTCAGAACTTAGATACTTGAGAAGAAAGTCCTAATTCTCCCAACCTGTAGGGTGAATATTTTGTTGATAATTTCTAGGGTGAAATTAAGTAAATTAAATTGTTTATTATGAAAGGATTCTTGAGATTCTTAACAGATAGGAAAAATGCAGATCTTATTCAAGATAAAATGATAGCAGTATAGAGGAACCAAGATAAAATGATCAATTCAATTTTAAGGCTTCTAGATAACATGCAAAATTTAATTCTAGCTAAAGCATCTCAGAAGGAAAATACTATTAATGAGCTCCAAGGAAAGAAAATACCTTTCTATGACAAAGATCATAGATGTGGGATCACAAAATATGTGAAGCCAAAAGAAAAATCAAAAGATCCAGAAAGTAAGATCATAAAACCAAAAGAGGTGTTGGATACTCAGAACCAAAAAAGGTCAGAAAATCTATTATGATAATAGATAATGAAGAGAAATCATATGTGAAAGAAAGTGAACTAAATTAAAACTTGGACAAATCTACCATGTAGTTAGGAGGTATGAAACTTGATAACTTAATGACTTCGGCTTAGCAAATTCAAGGATGAAGTATCACTCATAGAATGCATAAGTGATAAAGTTGTTCTTGTTCAGAACTCACCCATCAATATTCAAAAAATTGAATCCATGCTACATAAGGGTGATTTGTAAGATATTGATAGGAATCCAAAGAGCCAATGCACTAGAACAATTGATGTTGTAGAACATAGAGAAACAAATTTTCAACACAACATAATATAATATTTCACACGCTGATTCTTATAACATCTAGGACATTACACATATATATAGGAATATGATTCTTATAATTTTTCCACTATTTTCTCATCCCTAAATCCTATGATTATGTAAACTCCTATTTATGATATATTGTTATAACTCATTAACAATATATCTCAACAACTATAATATTTTAACTAATATTGTTTATATAACAACATTTTGATTAACCAACTACTAATCAACTAACCAATTAATATTTACCTCTTGGTAAATACACAAAACTAACACAATGTAAAATCTAATCCCTAACATTCCCCCCTCCCATAATTTTTACATGGTGTAAAAATATTCACACTCTTATCTGCAATATGCTCACCCATTGTAGCATGCCTTATTTGGCTCATGACCTTGATATAAAGAGAGCCTCACTCCTCTCATGGTTTTACAAGCTTACCACAAACATTAACATGAACAAGAACACCATCTACCTCCAATAATTGGCACAAACAAAACTATATGTCACCACATACTCTTAGGTTTGCATACCACTGATGCAATCTTGTTGCATATGACCACTATTATGTGAAAGAACGCATCTTGCATTTACTTTATGTGATTGCAATAGATTTTTCACTGAGGGTCATCTCTATTAAAAAGTAAGGCAGTCATGAGATCTCTATAGTAGCTACTCTCCTAACTGTTACCAAAACACTATTCACCTCATGCGGTTTTTTGGATCTCTACCACAAACCCTTTCAAGATCCATGAACTGACTTATATTAGTGCTTTATGTTCTTTCACTATGTTCTCACATCAGGGAATTATGTTTGGAATTACACACATATTACATTACATGAACATGCATTTTCTTCTAATCTTATTTTCAAAACACAGTGGAAATGAAGAACACACCATACTATATAGTCACCAAAACATTGGTGTGGCCCCATCATTGGTGACTGAAAAGAGGTCGCTAAAAGACCTCCAACCTTTGTGTATCCTCCAGTGTCTAATATGTGAATCTCTTTACTTATCTAGTATGTCAATGTAGCTCATGTGCATGAATTTTACGAGGGAAATCCCCCCACAATGCAAACATCATGTACAAGCAAAAATGCATTCGTAAGGCAATTTTTTTTTATTTTTAAAATTTTGACTCTTGACTCAAGATGACATAAAGGATTTTTATAAAAGACTATACTTTTGATGATAGACATTATAACTAAAATGACATTAATAATAATTATAACTAGGTGACAAGTTATAAGATTGACAAATAAAAGGAAACTATTAACTCGAAATTATGACCAACACAATGACTCAAATTGACATAGAAACCTATTTTATGAAATCTAACTAGACTCATTAACAATTTTAAATTTTTCCATTTGACACAAAAAAATGACAAAAAGACAATAAAAATATATTTTTAAATTTTAATACATGACAACAAACTTCATAAACTACCCTATCAACTTTTATGGTTTGACCAAAATATAACATTGAGATAATAAAGTGGGCAAAGCCTGACTAAAAAAAAACTATAGTAATTGACTCAACACATAAATTTATACACTGAACACTAAATAAATAAATAACAAATAATTATATAAAATACCTAAAACATGGATTACTTTTACGTGAAGAGCCGTTTGGATCAAATATGGCACCTTACTCAAAGAAAATACAATGACGACTGAGATGAAGGAAGTTGTAAAGTGATGCATAAATTGAGGTGACCACTGTGGCATAAAAGACATCTCTAAATCTTCAAATGTCTTGAGGCATGCAATGATTCTTTGTGTGTATATAAATTGATCAAAGTAAAATGAGGTGAGCTATTTCTAGGAATACAGTGACTCATATAGGATTATATATCCATTGAAAAATTGAATAAAATCAAATTGAGTACAAATATCTCTACCAAAGTATATCGTGTAGCTTCCAATGGTCTTATCCTTTAGATCAAAATGTTGAGATGGATTAGACAGAATCTACACTTTGACCAAGAAATGGCATGTCCACTATAATGGTCAAACTATAGAAACAACAATGCACAATGAAACATGCATGATGTAGATAGATAGAAATAAAAGTGGATGCAATGAGTTCTGATTTTGCATGCATATTTGAGATAATACACATGTAGATGGACTAACCGATGTACCATACAGAGTGTATGACACATTAAAGGCATAATTTTTTATTGAGATAAGCCACCAGTTTGAAACATTACCAAGCGTGCAAGCCACAAAGTGATTGGTCGATCTAGAGTGGTTTAGATCACCAAGTAGTAGCTTTGACGTATATCCTATTCTATGATTTTATCATAGGTAGCTAATAAATAGAGATTACAACCACTACACAAAGAATTCAAACTAAAGATACATCAGGTGGAGATAAGACAAATGTTATGGCTACCCCTGTAAATAAATTATACTTCTATCACAAGCCTCTGATATTCTTGCTCTGATACCAATGATAGGAATCCAAAGAGCCAATACATATATTTAACTCATGCACTGGAACAATTGATATTGCAAAACACAAAGAGACAAATTTTCAACACAACATAATATATTATTTCACACTCTGATTCTTATAACATCTAGAAAATTACACATATATATAGGAATATGACTCCTATAATTTCTCCACCATTTTCTCATCCCTAAACCCCATGATTATGTAGAATCCTATTTATGATATATTGTTATAACTCATTAACAATATATATCGACAACTATAATATTTTAAATAATATTGTAATATTGTTTATATAACAATATTTTGATTAACCAATTACTAATTAACTAACCTATTATTATTTACCTCTCGATAAATACACAAAACTAACATGATGTAAAAGTTAATCCCTAACAAATATTGATACATTTGAGGGTGAGAAACATATTTTGTGTCATCAGGATGAGGGTGTTGTGGCTTCAGAGGTATCAACAAAAGAAGACATACATTTATATCATTCCTATGAAAATGAAAGGAGTGTCTTAAATTAGGTAGTTTATGAGGAGGGTTCTCCAAATATACTTAATGGGAGGCATACACTTGAGAGAAGTGCCTCACGAGACACTAATATTGGTTTTTAGCTTGCAAAAACTTATAGATCAACAAATAATGGTAATCAAGTTAATTATTTTCATGATTATAGCTTATGGCATGAAAGTGATAATACTAATAGAGATTTTATGCTTGGTACTTTACTAGTGAAAATTTGTTATCATTATGAAAGGCACCATAAGTAGGAGGAAAGATTTCAAATATGTTTAATAGTATGGGATCCCAGTTCTTATTTGAGGCACTTGTTACTAAATTTTGAAGGGGATCTTGTTGTTGAAAGGACACACACCACATTACAGACAAGTGAAGAGGGAGAAAAGGAAGAAGCTAATGATGGCACACTTGCATCCCTCTCTGGAGCACATAGATACTAGCCTCTCAGAGTTCGTGGAGATCTTGATGGACAAATAATGGCCATGTTATTGATAATGGGGATACCCATAATTTTATTGATGAAGGAAGAAGGAGACTTGAAGTGGTTGAAGACTTCAATGTAGCTAATGGATATGACACACCATGCAAGAAGAAGATTCAAAATCTTGACCTAGCCCTTGGAGGCCTAAAGGTTTGTCATGATTTTGATGTTGTTGGTTTAATTGATATTGATGTGGTTTTGGGTGTGCAGTGGATCCATTCTTTGAGGGAGTACTCAACAAATCATCAAATTATGGAATTTATATTCAAATCCAATGGGAAGGAGGTAGTTATAAAGTTAATAGCAAATGGAGCTCCACAATTGGTCATAATAAGGATGGAAAGGATTTTCAAAAAAATCCAAGTTTCATGGGCAGCAAGTTATTTGGTGATGCCTACCAATTCATTCATGGGTAAGAAATGTATTCACAACATTTTTTTATGACTTATGTCTAGGATTAGCACCTAATGGAAGACTCAAGCACATCATAGATTGGGGATCAGGATCTAAGCCTCTCATGACCACACCTTACTACCACCCAAGGAGTTACAAAGAGGAGATCAAGAAGACCATCAAATATAGATATCCCATTCCACGTACTGATGAGCTCATTGATGAACTGCATAGGGTAGTGCACTATTAAAATATTGATTAGAGGTTAGATTATCATCAAATTTGCATAAAGGAAGATGAGGTGCCTCGAATAATATTCATATGTTATTGGGAACATTTTAAGTTCTTGGTCATGTCTTTTAGTTTGGCAAATACACTAGTTACCTTCCAGTCACGTATGAATCATGTAGTTAAAAATCATTTGAGAAGATTTGTTTTGATTTTATTTAATGGCATTTTGATCTATAGTAAGACTTGGGAGGATCATTTGAATCATTTAGATATAGTCCTTGAAATTCTAGAGCAGCGGTCTCTCTTTGTAAAAGAATTTGAATGTGAGTTTGGGGTGACAGAGATATTGTACTTAGGCCATATCATTAATTCTCAAGGTATGCATGTTTATCAACACAAGATCCAAGATATGTTGGATTAACCTCCTACCACCATTCTGACACCATTTAATGGAGTCTTTGGCCTTTACAGTTACTACAAAAAACTCATTAAGGGGTTTTCACATCTAGTAGCACCCTTGAATGATATGACAAAGAATTAGGCTTTTACATGGACACAAATTTGGCAAAAAGCTTTTAATAAGCCTAAAGAGGTAATGATTTCATGTCTTGCACTTGTTATTTTAGATTTCTCACCTCCATTTGTTATAGAATGTGATGCTTTAAGAGAAGGACTTGGAGTGGTATTGGTCTAGAAGGGGCATCCCATAGCCTTTGAAGGTTAGAAGTTGGAATAATTAGGCAAAGTAATGTTGGCAATCATACATGTTTTGGCCAAGTTATGACAATGCTTAGCTCATGAAATGTGTGAGGTGAAGACATCTCATAATATTTTTAAGTTATGGGTGAGTAAGCTCTAATATTATGATTTTGATATAGAGTACGTTAAATGGAAAAGGAATGAAGTAACTGATGCTCTTCCTAGGATGCCTACTCTATATTCTTATTTTATTATTTCTACCAATTGGAATGTCTCTATAATGGAGGAATATGTTAAAAACACATTTTTAACTAACCTCCTTGATGGGAATGTGAGAGAAAATAGATTTGTAGTGTTAGATGGCCCCATAATTAAATAAAAATAGAATCTTCCTAGTATTAGAATCTAAAGTCAAGGGGAATATTTTGAGATCTTTTCATAATACACCAATAATGGGACATCCAAGTTGCTTCAAAATCTATAGGCAGATTAGAGAAAGATTCTCCTAGAGGGGTTTCAAAGAGGATGTTCTTGTGCATATCAGAGTTATGCAGCAGATGCATGGTGAAGAGTTCTTGAGAGGTACTTGGGATTCTAGTAATATTTTGTGTAGAAGAGTTAGCCCAATCATATTTTCATTGCTTGACCCAAGTCAAGGATGTAAAGGTAAAATCATGCCTCACATCATGGGTCTTTTAAAGGTTTTAATTTATGATTTTGTGAGTTATGAACATTTATTTGACATTTACGCTCATAATTTTAAGTTGTTCTTCAAAAGGGTGATCAAATTACATGAGTGGCACAAGGGTGTTTGGAATGTTAGGCAACATATAAATTGCAGTGTTCTTTGGTTTAGGTTGGATCACTTGATAGGTATAGGTTCCAGATTATATGTGTCCTATAGTTGGATTCAACACAATGGCATAATGAATTTTGACCAACTTGGGTTGTAATTGCTTGAGGACAAGCAATTTTGGGAAGGGTGGATTTGTCATGTCCCTTTTTTTAAAGTAATTTGATGTTGTGGGAATTATACCCATTCGTAATATTGCTTGGGGCTTAGAAATGGAAAAAAGAAAGTCAAATTGAATTATTTGGGTGCATGTTATTCATTAACCCCAAATTTTTGTTAGGAATATAGAACATAGAGTAATATTAATGAATTAAAGATGGAAATAAAATATAGAAAACACAACACAATAGAGACATAGATTTAATGTGGTTCACCCAATATGGGTTACGTCCACATAGAAATAACTAGTCCTTATTGTTCATTCCAATAAATGAAGGGAAAAACCTACAATATAACCACTACAATATCCTCTTCACTCACACACTTCATGTCATCATGATTACAATGCCCTCATATCAAAGAAGGGTTACATATTAGGGTAAAAATGCATAAACATAATTTTTATCATTAGATATATAACCTAATAGTGAATAGTCAAGATTTACTACAAAATTACTATATTTTACAATGCATTTTAAACAAAATTTCACACCCCCTATTGGTAATTGATCATTATAATAAGATCAGGCTCCACCATCCAACAATCTCCAACTTGGAGACTAACTACTACAACTCCACCACTACAACTCTTCCTTGGACTTTTATTTAAACTTTGACCCTAGCAGGTTTCTTGTCTTCCTTGTTATCCTTGAATACCAATTGAAGCTAAACAAATCTCCAACTTCTCCTTTGTGACTATTTTTTTTAGTATATTCGTAGGATTTTAACTTGTATGGATATTTTCTAACTTAATTGATCATCGTCCAAAACTGAATGAATGAAGTGATACTTGAGTTGTATATGTTTGGTTTTTTAGTGGAATTTTGAGTTCTTTGTTAAATGAATAGCACTTTGGCTATCACTATACAACCTGTAATCTTCTTTCTTATGCCTCAACTCTTCCATGAACCATTGCATCCATATCATCTCCTTGCTAGCTTTTGTAGTTGCAACATACTCTACCTTTATAGTTGACAAAGCAACTATCTTTTACAATTTTGAAATCTAACTAATTGTTGTATCACCAATAATGAAAACATAATCTATGGTGCTCCTCCTACCATCTAAATCTTTAGCCATATCTACATCAACATATCCTTGTAAGGTAATATCTAAACCCTCATAACATAATCATCTATCGGTGGTCCTTCTCAAGTACCTAAGAATCCACTTGACTACATTCCAGTGCTCTTTTACTGGATTATTCATAAACCTACTGACAACTCCCACTGCATGAGCAATGTCTAGTCTAGTGCACACCATAGCATGCATTAAACTTCCAACTACTAAAGCACAGGGCACTTTGGACATATAATTGATTTCTTTTTACATTTTAGGACACTTTTCCTTAATTTAAATTGCCCTCCCAAAGGTGTACTCACTAATTTTGCATCTTGAATATTGGACTTGACTAACACCTTCTTGATGTATTCTTCTTGAGACAGTGTCAATTTTCTATTTTTTCTGTCTCTTGTTATTCTCATACTAAGGATTTTATTTGTAGCACCCAAATCCTTCATTACAAATGAATTTACTAATTTTATTTTAAGATCATTTATATCCTACATGTTAGACCATGCAACAAGCATGTCATCTACATACAATAACAAGATAATATAATTATTATTATCTAATCTCTTAAAATAAATACAGTGATTAGAATGACATCTACTATAACCTTGTTCTATCATAAACATGTCAAATTTAAAATACCACTGCCTTGGAGCTTGTCTTAGACCATGCAAACTCTTCTTCAAAATGCACACCATTTTCTTCTTACCTTTTACTTTGTATCCTTGTGGATGTTCCATATATATTTCCTCCTCCAAATCACCATGAAGGAAAGTAGCCTTAACATCTAACTATTCAAGGTGCAAATCTTCTACTGCTACCAAGCTTAAAACAGTTCTTATGGAAGTCATTGTTATAATTGGAGAAAATATTTCATCAAAATTAATACCTTTCTTTTGTGCAAACCCCTTTACAACAATTCTAGCCTAGTACCTCTTTTTGCCTCCATCTTTTTCTTTCAACCTATAAACCCATTTATTCTACAATGCTCTTTTACCTACAGGCAACTGAACTAAATCCCATGTTTGGTTATGTACAAAGGAGTCCATCTCCTCTTTCATGCCTTACTCCCACTTCTTTCTGGTTCTACCTACATTGCTTCTTCATAACTTTCTGGCTCACCACCATCAGTCAATAATAAATAATAAATTGAAGGAGAGTATCATTCAGAGAGTCTAATTACTCTAGTAGATCTTCTAACTACACTTCCAGGAGTTTGAGGTACTTACTGTTGTTGCACATTTTGATTTTCTAGAACTTTTGGAATTTCATTTCCTATGATTTTATCAAGTATTGCATATTATGTGTTTAGCTTTTCTTGTTTCTTTCCATGTACATGACCTTCTCATTAAATATCGCATCTCTACTCCTAATGATTTTGCAATTTTTAAAATCCCATAAATGGTAACCAAAATCATTAACTCCATATCCAATACAATTACATTTCTTGGATTTTGCTTCAATCTTGGTTCTATTTTATTTATCAATAGGGATAAATGATTCATAATCAAAAGTCTTTAAGAAGGAATAATCTACCTTTTTACCTATCCATGCTTCTTATGGAATGCCACCGTCCAAAGGACTTGAAGGCCCTCTATTTATTAAGTAAACAATAGTATTCATAGCATCTACTCAAAAATGTAAGGGCAACCCTGCATGTAATCTCATGCTCCTTACATGCTCCATGATTGTCTTGTTCATCCTTTCTAACACACCATTTTGTTGTGGTGTTCTTGGAACCTTATTCTCTCTATGAATCCCATGGGATGAACAATAATTATAAAATTCCTTTCTGTAGTATTCACCTCCATTATTTGATCTGACACACTTCAACTTATTTCCTATCTCATTCTCAACCAAAGCTTTCCATTTCTTAAAAGTATCACAAACATCAATTTTTTTGTATGAAATAAACCCAAGTTTTTCTAGTTGAGTCATCAATAAAAGTAACATATTAAGAAGAGCCACCAAGGGATGATACCTGAGTCAGTCCCCATACATTTGTATATATAAATTTTAACTTCTCATCCTTCTTTGTCTTCCTAAATCTGATAAATCTAACTCTCTTCTATTTTCCATACACACAATGCTCACAAAAATCCAAATCCACCTTCTTCAAATATGGAAACAAACTCTTTGAGTAGAGAATTTACATCCCCTTCTCACTCATGTGCCCAAATCTATGGTGACATAATTTTGTATCCAATTCTATAGAATCTAAAGCAATAGAAGAGTCAACATTACCAGTAGATAAATATAATATACCTACCTTCTCTCCTTTTGCTATTACTAGTGATCGTTTAGTGACCTTCCATGAATTTTATGCAAATGTAACTATGCAACCCTCACTTCCCAATTGCCCTACTAAAATTAGATTTATTCTTAACTCAAGAACATGCCTTACCTCTTTCAACAACCATTTGTTTTCATTCTATTATTTTTTCTATGTCTTACCCTTTCCTATAATTTTACAGGGTTCACCATCACCCAAATAAACCTATCCAAAACCACCTTGAACATAGTCTTGAAAATATTTCTTATGGGGTGTAGCATGAAATGAAGCCCTTGAATCTAACACCTAAGAATCATTAGTATTATCTAAAGAAAGGATTAAATCATCTTGTAACACATCACCTGCTACATTTGCTTCCTAATTTATATCTTGTTGTCCATCTCCTTGTTTTCTTTTTTGAAACCAATAATCTTTCTTTAGGTGTCCTTTCTTCTCACAAATCCAACATATCAATGTTTCTCTAGATTTGGATTTGCCCTTCTTAGACTTTCCATTATTTCCTAGGCCTTTTTCTCTATCATTTTGTCTTCCCATATTATCCATAGTCAAAGGATTACCTGATGTCTCACCTGTGCTTTTCCGTCACATTTTCTCGCTAAGGATAATGCCAATAACATCATCAAATTTATCTATCTAAAATAACATCATCAAACTTTAAAGTGTTTGAACTAGAGACATAATTACTCACAGCCATGACCAATCCATTCCACTTTTTTGGCAATGAGCACAAAATCAAAAGAGCCCTAAGCTCATCATCAAAATTTACTCCTATAGAGCTTAACTGATTTATGATCATGTTAAATTCATTTAAGTGATCATCAATAGACCCACCTTCTGAAATTTTTAAATTAAATAAATACTTCATAAAAAATACCTTGTTACATTCGACTTTGATACCAGTTGTTAGGAATATAGAACATAGACTAATATTAATTAATTAAAGATAAAAATAAAATAAAGATACACAACACAATAGAGACATCGATTTAATGTGGCTGACCTAATATGGGCTATATCTACATAAAAATAGCCAGTCTGACAAATGAAGGGAAAAAATTGTAATGCAACCACTACAATATCCTCTTCACTCACACACTATGTGTCACCATGATTACAATGCCCTCATATCAAATGAGGGTTACATATTAGGGCAAAATTACACAAACATAATTTTTACCATTAGATATGTGACCTAATAATTAATGGCCCAGATTAACTATGAAATTACAATATTTACAATGTATTTTTAACAAAATTTCACACCTCCATGTCAGTAACCGGGCATTAAAATAAGATCAGGCTCTACCATCCAACAATTTTGATTTAGGAGGCCAAGTAATTAGTGGAATATTCTTAATTTTAAGTCATCATCCAAAGTGGGGCATGGTTTTCTAGGTGGAGTTAATGTTGAGTTTGCAAGGAAAATTACCAAACGGAGCATTGATTTTTAAGAAAGGATAATGATATGCATTCAAGGAAACTTACTATATCATGTTGAATTCTTATCCTCTAGTTAAGTGGAACACTTTTGGGCAAGTTTAGAAATAGAATGAAAAGTGGGAAAAAGCAGGATCTCAGTAAATTTTGGGCAAGTGGATTAAGTTAAAAACTAGTGGATTTTTCTAATTCATGTCACTTCCCCCCCCCCCAAAGCAAGAAATTCTAATTTTGGAACCCTTATTAGGCATTTTGGGTATTAATATTTCATATTTTCATTCTGATAGGATATTTTGGCTAACTAATGGTTTTCTCTTGTGGAACAATGTGCATGTAGGGTTCTTTAGATCATCCTAGAATGAAAAATCTTGGATGAAGGTCATATTTGGATGGAAACCCAAGGATCCCAAGGATTATAGGATGAAACCCCTGTGATCCAGAGATACAATTCCATATAGGATTTGTTACAAAGCTTTAAGGAGTATAAATTTGAGCTAGTGTACAGTGTTGTATGCAAACTAGTGGTGTGAGTATAGTTGCAGGTGTTGGCTTCAAATTTGTGGGTTTGATATAGAATATCTTAGGTGTATTTGGATTTTGAGGTCAAGGTATTTCTATTTTTCTTATGGTATTTAATCAGCTTATTAGTATGGTGAAATTATGTTGTGTTTTGAGTAGTCTTTGTGGTGCATGTGTGTGGAACTAGTAAGGGTTTTCACCCAAATTATGTATTTCAGTCCAAAACTATTGTGGGAATCTATTTCATTAATTTGTAAATATTTTGGACATATTTTCATATAACAAAGATTCCATATACGCATAACTCATACAAAATTGTTCTCCATACAAAAAAAAATTTAGATCTGATATTTTTGATATTGATTTCAATAAGGGGACATGACACTAAGGGTATTGAGTAAATTATTTAGTAGTTTATTGAGAATCATAAATAACATTGCCTACCAAAGGGTTGTTAAAAACCTTTATTTACCCACCTATTTGGAAGACTTGACTTACATATGAGAAAACCCCTAAGAGGGTTTAGTTTCTACCAAGACAACCTTAGGCATATCTTGTGTACGAGCACCCAAACTAAGGTTTAACACCACATTTTCACTTGACATAATTATGTTATGGTTTTTAACAACATCCTTGTTTTTTTAGATTTATTGTTAGGTTGTGGAGCTAAAAGCTTCACTGATGCAAACAGGGGAGGAGGTTGCTGAAAGGTTGCTGAGTTGCAGAGCAATCGACATTGGTCTAATCAGCCGACGTCAGTCAGATAGAGTGAGAAGAGCAATCGATGTCGATCAGAGATCGGCTGGCGTCGGTCACCTCCAAGCAGACAGGGACCGACGTCGATCACCTGTGCGATTTAGAACTGCCAATTCACAAACAGTTAGTTAACAAACTGAGTGTTTGCATGTTAAGAGCCAATTTTAGACTTGAAGTTGTGGATTTAATTATTGTAATTAGATGTCTAATTATTGTTTGCATGAGATCTATATAATAAACTCATGGGTTGTATTGTAATTTGTGCTAGAGAGTAAGAGAGCAAATATTAGCTCCTTCTGTGTGTGAAGAGAGCATGGTGTGTTCCTCCTAGTGCCACAGTGACAAGTGTGAGTACTAGTTTGGAGAATCAGAAGGATTCTTCACATATGTAGGATCTTGGTCGGCAGGTGTTGCAAGGCCACGTTTGGAGATCTACATGGTGTGTGTGTGTGTGTGTGCGAGGTCAAAGGAGATCTATAAGTGACAGCAAAATCAAAGGTGACAGCAACACATCAAGAGAAAATAGAAGAAGGCAAGGTAGTTCCTTCCAGGTAAGTAAGATCAGGTTGATCTGCAGATGTATGTGGTGTGGGATCCAAGTTTACAAGTGTGCAGAACTAGATTGATTTGCAGGTGTGCAAGATCAGGGAGGATAACAGCACAATAGGTAGCAAGATCAGGGGAGATCTACTTGGAGTACGTTAAGTACTTGGAGTGCGTGGAGCACTTGTGGAGTGTGTGGAGCACTGGTGTACTGGCAGTAGTGGATACTGACTGGTTGGAGGTGAACACCAACTCTGTGTTTGAGTTGTGTGTTGGGACTGTAAGAGAGAGAGCTTTAAGGAAAGAATTACTATACACTTGAGGTGTGGGAAGCCTCTGAGAGGTCTGAAGAAGAAATGGCATCTTCTTTATTGTATTCTTTTTTGGATGAGTATTAATACAATTGGGTATTGTCTCTCATATTCTGTGTTGTTTCTGAATTCTAGTTACTTGTGTATTCTGGTTAATTTCTGCATATTAAGTTGCTTGGTAATCAATTGTGTGCTTCCATAATTCCCAACAAAGGTGGTGGTAGAGTTTTTGGTTGGGTGTCTAACAAGTGGTATCAGAGCTAAGATTGCAGGGAGCAGTTTTGTGTTTGATTACAGGTCACTCTCAGGGGTTTCTGATTGAGTGAGAGTAGAGCAATGGTAGAAGAAAGTACACTAAGAATGGAGGAATTGAAAAGCATAGATGATCACTTATGGTGTTATGGAAAGAAAGAGCAGGTAAAAAAAGATTGTTGGTTAGTAGAAGATCAGCATGAAGGAACTGAAGAAGCAGATGTTGCAGGGGTTGTTGCACAGGATGCTCTGGTATGTTTCTTGGATAAAGTAGAAGCTTGTTTTATAAATTCTATTGCCTCTTTCCATGCAGTCTGAAATAGAGTATTTTTCCATGGTAAGGTCCTTGGAGACTTTGGAAAGATTTATTTAGGGGCTGGTGTGCCTTGCCAAAGAATTGGTAAAAGGGAAGTGAAGCTGAAATTGCAGGCGGCCAACACATGGGTGTTGAAGGAGGTCATGCAGGTCCCAGTGTTGAAGATATGGCTAATTTCTTCAAAAAATTTGGGTGATGAGAGATGCACAAGAACTCTCACAGCAGATGCACTTGAATTAGCTGGTGGTAAGAAAGCAGGTACTCTTTATCTACTTGCTTATATTACTGATTCTTCTTCTGTTGTAGAGACGTGGCTTTGTAGGCTTGGTCACATGAGCAAGAAGGAGATGCATGTTCTTAAGAGGAAGTTAGATGTATTTGACAAGTTTAAGAACTGGAAAGCCTTGGTGTTTCTAGAGGAGATGATGGACAGAGACCAGTGGATGGGGCTGGATACTTCTGAGCAGGGCAGTTTGGACATAGGATTGATTCAAAGAAACCTCACAGGTAAAAAGTCATCACTCACAGGTAAACATAGGTACCGACATCGATCAAGGAGAACTGACATCGAACAGATAGGCACTGATGTCAATCATGTGCAGACTAGAGCCGGTGGTGTCAGGCAGGGTTAGACCGACATCGATCATGAGGACCGATGTCAGTGACAGTAAGACCGACGTCGGTCAGGAGGACCGACATCGACAGTAGGGAGACACCGATGTCGGTGGGGTCGATAGTCAGGACATGCGCATGGAACCGATGTCAATCAAATGTAGACTGTGTGGTGACCGAGGTCGGTCACTGTAACAGATTTTGGGTAGACAGCAAGCTGTCAAGGAGTCTCAAATGCCCATATGGAGGATTGAAAGTGGTAAGTAAGCCTCAAATTCATTGTTCCTCTTCTTTATACTCGTTGCTCACTACATAGCAGGAAGGATCTAGGAAACAGTGGGAGCATGGCATGATTAGGATGCAAAACCAAGCGAGAGATTTGGTAGGGTTGCCAGCCAGAAGAAAGCACTGCAAGATGAATAAATACCTTAGTTAAAGAATAGATATAATGGATACATGAGATGGAAGGCCAAGGCATATGGTCTTAAGAAAGCTGCAGGACAGTGGTACAGGTTTTGACAGGTGGATGACAAAGCATGGCTTTAGTCAATGTCAGTGTAACCATTGTGTTTGTCTTACTAGGTGGATGATGAGTTACGACATTATCCTGTTACATTATGTGGATGGTATGCTAGCTAGCAGGTTCATACATACATGGTTTTGCTGAGCTAAGGGTAAGGTTAGTTCAGTGGCATGTCATGAGGAATTTGGAGCAACAAAATTCTTTGGCATGAGAGACATGGAAGATCACAGGTTGATTTTGTCTCCAGTGGGAGCTGATGTGAATCAGGTGTTAGCGAGGTTCAATACACAGGATGCAGAACTAGATCACACCAAGGGCTAGACAGTTTAGTGTCTGAAATCACATGAGGTCTGGTATAGACTTGAGTTTGCCCAAGTAGTGGGTGCTATCAGAGAGCTAGGAGCCAATTCGGGGAAGTGGGTTCTCAGGTATTTGAGAGGGACCAACAGCAAGTATACATGCTATGCAAGGTCAGGACTTCACTACATGGGTTTGTAGGATCGGATGTGGCAGGTTACATCAAATGACAGGGGGTGCACCACAAGATTTGTGGTGGTTGGTCTTCAAGGTTGAGCTTGAAGAGGGATACAAGCCAGGAAACAGATTAGATGGGGTATAGGTATAGGTACAGTGTAGCTGTTTATCTCCAAGTGGGAGATTGTTAGGTTGTGGAGCTAAAAGCTTCACTGATGCAAATAGGGGAGGAGGTTGCTGAAAGGTTGCTGAGTTGCAGAGCAACTGACGTCAGTCTGATCAGTCAACGTCAATCAGATAGAGTGAGAAGAGCAACCGATGTCGATCAGAGATCGGCCGACATCGGTCACCTCCAGGCAGACACAGACTGATGTCGGTCACCTGTGCAGTTCAAAACTGCCAATTCGTGAATAGTTAGTTAATGAATCGAGTGTTTGCATGTCAAGAACCAATTTTAGACTTGAAGCTGCGGATCTAATGATTGTAATTAGATGTCTAATTATTGTTTGCATGAGATCTATATAATAGACTCATGGGCTGTATTGTAATTTGTGCTAGAGAGTAAGAGAGCAAATATTAGCTCCTTTTATGTGTGAAGAGAGCATGGTGTGTTCCTCCTAGTGCCACAGTGCCAAGTGTGGGTACTGGTTTGGAGAATTAGAAGGATTCTTCATGTATGTAGGATCTTGGTCGGCAGGTGTTGCAAGGCCACGTTTGGAGATCTACATGGTGTGTGTGTGTGTGCGAGGTCAAAGGAGATCTATAAGTGACAGAAGAATCAAAGGTGACAGCAACACATCAAGAGAAAATAGAGGAAGGCAAGGTAGTTCCTTCCAGGTAAGTAAGATCAGGTTGATCTGCAGGTGTATGTGGGTGCGGGATCCAAGTTTGCAGGTGTGCAGAACCAAATTGATTTGTAGGTGTGCAAGATCAGGGAGGACAATAGCACAATAGGTAGCAAGATCAGGGGAGATCTACTTGGAGTATGTTGAGTACTTGGAGTGCGTGGAGCACTTGTGGAGTGCATGGAGCACTGGTATATTGGCAGTAGTGGATACTGACTGGTTGGAGGTGAACACCAACTCTGTGTTTGAGTTGTGTGTTGGGACCGTAAGAGAGAGAGCTTTGAGGAAAGAATTACTGTACACTTGAGGTGTGGGAAGCCTCTGAGAGGTGTGAAGAAGAAGTGGCATCTTCCTTATTGTATTCTTTTTTTGGATGAGTATTAATACAATTGGGTATTGTCTCTCATATTCTGTGTTGTTTCTGAATTCTAGTTACTTGTGTATTCTAGTTAATTTCCGCATTTTAAGTTGCTTGGTAATCAATTGTGTGCTTCCATAATTCCCAACAAAGGCGGTGGTAGAGTTTTTGGTTGGGTGTCTAACATTTATGACCATTGATAGTGGTCTAACCATCCTCACCACCAAGCTAAGTGTTCTTAACTAGAGGTTTTGAAACTTGTTTGGTATGAGAGGACAAAAAATGGAAATCTCTAATTTTATGTTCAGATATTGACAATTAAAGTAGGTGTTGGGCATGTTGATATATAACACTCTTTGGACATGGTGGTATTCCCTATTTTAATGTTAATAGTCTCCTTGAGGTTGTGTGATAGGTCAACATCAACACAAATTCACTTTTAAGGATGGATCGAATATAATTTATTTAGTTTATGGCATAATAATTGGCCTATTTTAGTAGCCATGTGGTCAAGAAAGGGCCAACAAGGTAGAGGGATACCAAGGAACTCAACTAGATATAATCCTTAATGGTATACTACTCTAAAATAATAAAGTCATACATCCATGGGGAAAAAACAAATAAAGAAATCTCAACATACTAAGAACTTTTTTATAAATTAATAGAATCATGTTGACTATCAAAAAAGAAAAAGAAAAAAACATTTGGTCATATTTTGGATTATATCCAACTTAATCCCATAAGGAGTTCAAGCATATTTGCACCTAGATTTTTAGCATACTTTCCAAGGGAATTCTATCAATAAAATGCCTTATCAAAGTATATTTATTTAACCATTTACAACTATTATCAAAATCATGAATTGGTAAGATCACATTAGGTGGGGTTTTAAAGTCCCTAGTATAATACCTTCGCAATGAACTTTTGAGGTTTCTTAATCAAAGGTGTTGTTTCCAACATCTTCACAATCAACATTCATAGCTTTAATTATTGAAATGTCTATGTGAGACATTGTTAAATAGGCCAAGGGGAAACTTGAAGGTATAAATAGGAAAAAAGAAAAAATATATACAAAAATACATCAAAATTCAATGGTTTTTAAGAAAATGTGGTTTGGAGAACACATGAAATATAATGTAAAAAAATGGCAATGGACATTAAACACTAGTAAAGATCATTCTCACCAACACTATCTCGCTCCATTTTTCTAGTGATACGATTTTTAAACTACCTATTACCAGCTTAAGTTTATTATTTATTTAACATATCAATTTTCCATGAATAGGAAAATACAAGTAATAAAAGTGCATTAAATGTATGGTAATTAGAGGTCCAAATAACACTTCAAATGAGACGTGTAATATTTATTTATTTATAATTTTAAAATTTTTAAAAATTCTAACGCTTAATATTAACAATAAGATCTTTATGAGAAGAGTTAGTAGTTGTGCACCTTAAGTTAGGGGCCTAATAAATATATTATATGGGTAAATTAATTGATGTATCGATAATGTCCATTTTTAAATTTCAAAATATTTTTAACATATATTTTTATTCCACATTTTTATGCAAACGAAAAGATATATCTTAAATTGATTTAAAATAAGAAATTTAAAAAATGTTATAAATAAGTTGATCCAAAACATATATTAACTATTTAATAATTGTGAATCCTTCTTGTCATGATATGATTGATAACTTCACACTATTATTCGCTTAAATTTATATAACTATTAGATAGTTTGTGATTATTTACTATTACAATCTTCTTAAATGAATCCATGAATTACATTGCAATATACTTGTTTATTTTTAATGTTGGTAACTCAAAGCAAACAACTACAACCGTGTAAAGAACACATGAACAAAAACATAATAATGCACATAAAAGGAAACCTACTCTACTTTATTGTATTAAACCCAACAAAAATAGGTTTTTGTACATTATAAGCTAATTTATCAAATACCCTCCTCAATGACTAAACCAAATACAACTCCAAGTTTATCTCTAAACTTGAAAAAATTATCTATACCAATTAATTTAATAATTATGTGAGAATTATCAACTCTGTTGTAAGACAATAATAAAGACAAATTACTTCATTATGAACCAACTATTGAATATAAGGATGATGGATTTCAAAATGCTTGGTTCTAGAATGATACACGAGTTCTTCACCATCTTTAAAAAAAATTGATTATCCTATAAATTTTAGGTTAGTGTTGTTTGCTCAAGTCAAAGATCAATTAATATCCTTCCTAACCACATTACCTCATAACCTATATTAATGACTTCCTTACATTATACTTCAGTGGAAGATAAGGAAACTATATATTGTACCTTGATATGTTAGGAAATTACTCTTGAACTAAGAGTGAAAATATAACATATTATGGACTTAATCATATAAATTGATCCAACCCAATCAGAATTAGTATATCGAGATAGCATGAAGTTAACAGATCTATGATACAGAGTGCCAAAGTCAAGGGATCCTTTGATATATTTAAGGATTTATTTTATATCTTGTGAATGCTCTTATTGTACCTTAAAAATGAGTCGAGAAATAAAACTTTCCAAAAAACATATGTCTAGTCTCATGGTAGTAAGATAAATCAAACTACCCACCAATTAATGATAAATTGATTCATTGATTGATGGTGAATCAAATTAAGCTAATAGTTTCATGTTTACTTCCATAGGTGTAGATTTTGGATTTTTCAAAACAACTTTGACATACTTAATTTTTTGAAATAAAAATAGTGTGTTCATATTTCCAAAATTATACACCTAAACAAGAATGTGGGAGATTTAGATCTTCCATTTTTAAAATAGAACAAATAACATATTTCACTTGTTGAAATATAACAACCCCATTTTTGTTGATGGAAATATCATCAACATAAAAAGTTAATATTACTATGTTGTCACCATTTTTTATGTAAAAAGTGGGTTAAAAATAATTTTTTTATGGATCCAAAATATCTAAGATAATAATCAATTTTAAAATACCAAACTTAAGGATCTTGCTTAAGTTCATACAAATATTTAACCAACCTACAAAGAAAATGTTCCTTTATAAGAGCTTGGAATATTTATGGCTAAATCATGTGGACCCCCTTTATTATGCCTTTATTAAAGGTGGAAATTTTAACGTCCATTTGATATACATTCTATCCAAACTGAGTAACAATAAAGATAACCTAGAATCATTATGGCCAGGTCAGGTAGACCTTATCCACTAAATCTCCATTCAAGAAGGTAAATTTAACATCCATTTAATATCCCTGATATCAAAACTGAGTAACAATGGTAATAACCAACTAAAATTTTACCATATTTACAGTGGGAGAAAATGTTTCTTCGTAATTTACCCCTTTCTTCATAATCTACCCCTTCCTCTTATGTTATATCCTTTTGTGACAAGTCTAGCTTTGTACTTGTCCAAAGAACCATCTAATTTACATTTGAATTTATAAACCCATTTACAACTAATGGGCTTCTTTATATAGGGGTGTTTTACACAACAACCAAGTCTTGTTTTGGATCAAGGTTGATCCTTACACATCCACAAAGACTCATGCTATTGCCTTGAGTTTTTTGGCTACTTATTCACCTATGTGAAACTCCATGCTTTGAACACCTATATATATATATATCTCAACATCATGTGCATTTTGCATAATTATGGGGAAAATGCCACATAACTAAGAATATCTCATTTTACACTCCATCTGATAGGTGTATAGCATGTAAGTGTCAATGGATTGTCCCTTATAGGGTTGAGCCCCCCCCCTCGACCCCGTATTTTATTCATTTTATGCAACTCGATATTCTACACAGTACAAAATCACTACACCCTATGAAACTTGTGCAACACTATGCCTAATTACATAATACATAGACTCACAACACTTCTTAGAGATTGAATATGCATGCAACACTCAAAACACACAAATGGCCATGTGGAGATAATGTGTCACATTGTACCATGGAAAATGGCACTCGTAGAGCTTGTTCCATGAAAAAACACCTATTAGTACACTACTCATCTAGAGGTCAAGATGTTTAATTTTTAATTAGTGAAGAGTCACATGTGGAAGTTAAAATGGTTTGACTTATATAATGGTTATATAGCTTGCATAGTTTTTTAATCTATGTATACATATTTATAGTGTTAGATAACATGAATATAGTAGAAGGTTTACATCCATACATCTTTCTCATGAGTATGGTATGTACAAAACATAAAAATAAATATAGTTTTATGTTTTAGTTCTATTATTTTCTCTATTATCCATCTTATTTAATATTGTTTTTGCATATGCATACATCCCATCTAAGCCCTTCTTTAGAGTGTTGTCTCTTGGACCTTTTGTGATTTAGATAAAATGATCTAAATGCCACATTTATGTAGATTCAATTTCATATTTTTCCTTGTTGTCTTCAAATGTGTTAAGTTCAAACACCTGTGAAACAATAGAAGTAAGAGCATAATTCACCTTCCCATCACCTTGCTTCATTTTATTTCTAGATCATGTAGATCAGCCTTCCATTTCACATGGCAATTCATCCTTCTGAACATAATTCATCACAGTGTAATACCACTTTGATCTCATTTATGATCTATCCTTGTCTGATTTTGAAGGTTGAAAATCACTTTATTCTTCACCAAATCCCCTCTTCTAACTTATCTTGTTTGATGTTTCAAGATTTGAGCAATGTTTAATTTCAACACTAGAACTTTTCCAATAATTATCAACAATAATGACACATACATTACTATTTGTTTAGTTACCATTATTCAGGAAGAAAGGTATCTTCTCATCAATAAATCAATATTAACCACAATTTTGTTTGTAGATACATCTAGTAACATGCATGCTTTTTTTTATTACTATAACTGACAAACATATTGTTTTTCTCTTTGCATCTAAACTACTTCTCATTTTTCAAAGAATTAGTGAAAAATAAACACACAAAAAAAATAAGAAATTCAATTATAAAAGGTTTTTTGCCTAACCATGCTTCCTTGGGAGTGACATATGGAAAATATTTATAAGGACATTTGTTGAAGATGTAAACCTTTATATTCATAGATTTCATTTAATACTAAAATAGTAAATTTTAGATGTGCATCATGAACTTTCCATATCTATAATTTTCATATTCCTTCTTTCCACAATTCCATTTTGTTGTGGAGTTTATGGAGTAGTATATTGCCTATGTGTACCTTCCTTCTTGCAGATTGCCTTATATTTTTTTGAGATGAACTTGCTTCCATTATTATACATAAGACCTTTGATCTCTTGACTTGTTTGTTTCTCCACCAAGGCTTTTAATATTACAAAATGAGATAAGCATTTTTATTTTTAATAAATAGACCCATATTTTCCTAAAAAATAATCAACCAAAAACAACAAATTCTTCACTCTAGACAAAATGGGTATCTCTATTGGACTATGTAGATCAGCATGTCAAATGTACGTGGTGTGCCACACTTTATCAATATTAAATGGATGTCATATATAATTTCTCATTAGACATCTTGTACATAAAATTTTACTTTCATGAATGGATGGAAGTCCATCATCCATATTAATATTGCTATGTATAGATAAATGCAAATAATTTAAGGGTACATATCTTTTATGCCAAAGTACACTATTATTTCCTATTTCCACTAGTGCATGTGCATTTAATATTTTAGTATCAAAAAATTTATATAATACCTTCTCGCTAATACCAATAAAAATCACCTTGTCATCATATATAATGATAACCATGCAATTTTTTCCTTGAAATTTTACATACAATATGATATTGTAGACACTAAAATATGGTGTTAGACACATGAAAATGTTATTATTGACCTATATGGATCTTTCACACCCTTTTCCCCTATCCCTATAGGAATTTCATAATATGCTTATTGTCCTAATCAAACTAGCTCCTAATCATCAGATTATTGTTCATGTCTTTTTGGATGCCTTTGGTCATACTTGGCTCCATATTTCTGAAGCTATCCACATGTGCCAAATTTATGTGTGCAAATTAAAATATTCATTTTTAAAATTCAAATCATACATATGGGTCAGCCTTTATGTTTTCATGTCGATGACGTGAGAAGTTACCCAAACAGTCATCTATTTATAAATAGTATGTCTAATCATATTCCCTATCTAGCACTCATATAGATAGTATCAAGCAAACATATATATATCACTTGCACATTGAGAAGGATTGCATTAAATTTCCAAAATAAAAAATCAATCACAAGGAACATGCCCTATCCAAGTCTGAAGCACCTAAGACAAGTCAAATTTGTCCATTGTCAAGTGTTAAAAGCTATATTACAAGTTGTATCCTTACTAAAGGAGCACTATTCTTCACATACATCTATCTAGGATAACTACATGTGGTTTGAGACCTATTTTAATAATTTTAAATGTAGACATTGCTCATCCACTTAGTGGGGGGTGTTCGGGGTCAGCTCAACCCACTTCCCCTTTTTTAGGCCCAAACTTAATGTCAAAAGTAAAGCTAAGGTTTCAAAATTAAGGAGATACGTTTCTATATTTGTGTACACAATGAGCTTATGATATTATAAAATATTATGATTTACATGTAGGCATAGCGATTTGTGACAAAATGATGCAAACAAATGGATGAAGTTACACACACTTGTGTTTCACCAAAATGCTCTTCTATGCTAATGGATCACTAATGCATTCATCTATTCAAATACTTGATGATTCATTAATGTATTGTGGGATGTTATAACCTCTATCAGGGTCTTATTATCCTTATTATCTTCTTATTAAACTCATAACCCCTTTTGATGCACCAATTTTACTCGTAAACACCTTTTGCCTGTTCAAACACAATCTATTAACCCTTTTGTTTAGGTTTTTTGAGTAGTACAACTCAATACATATTCAAATTGGAAAGATAATTGTTGATCTAGATACCCTTTATGTCCAAACACCCCTTGGTCAAGTTTTAGGTCCAAATTCTCTTGTTGAGATCTCTTTATAGACCTTTCTAAGTCTCTATTAAGTTCAATTAGGCCTAACATGCTTCATTACACACACAAGTACCTCAAAATGTACATACCTCTTGTCAATTTCACAATAAATCTTCTAAATCTCTTTAATAACCTTGTCCCCCATCAAATGACAAATTTTTATGCATTTTCATTGGGTATAATGTCTTCAAATTGCTTTTGAATACCAAAAGCCTGGTTTTGGGTTTGTTGGCTCTATGAGGACTCGAGGTCTTTCTCTTTGCTTTCACACAACCTCAAATCAGTTTCAAGACTCTATAACCATTTTTTAGGGTTTTTGGAACTTTTATCTACCTTTTTTCTCTATATATTGACTTGATTTATTAATTTGGTGTCATTCTTGATTTTTCTTTGCAAAAAGACTAGTTCTACAGTCACCTAAGAGCTTCTATTATGGGTTATTAAGTTCCTTATGCAATATCAAAGATATGTAATGTTTAATAAGGGTTAATTCCACCTATCCAAATTAAATCCAAGCATTAATTTACCTTCTCAATATATTTTCCCATTTTCTTTACCAAGATATTGCCTCCACTATCTATGCATACTCTATCTTCAGGATTCCTAACCTCTGTCAACAAGTTTTGAACCCCCATAACTTTTGTAACATCTTAAAAACATTGAAAAAAACTTAACCAACCTTATCATTCCCTCTTAATTGTTGAGTTCCACTCTTACGTCCCTGTTTCCACTATGTAATTCATGTTGTCATATCCCCTGTACACACAATTACCATTAACACAGTCTGTAGGTGATTTATTGAAAGTTATTGAATCTTAAATGGAATTAAAATATGGATAATGGTGATAAGTGAAAAAAAATTAACTCTATTAAAAATCACTCCAAATCCTTTGAAAGTTTTGTTATCTCATTTCTCTACACTCTATATGTTCACATACTGTGTATGGGTTATCCTACAAGCTAGTTTAGCACTCACAACCAAGATAACAAGAAACAAATACTACAAACTATTGAAACATAATAAAACATTATATAATGAACTCACCAATTCATTTTAATTATAGAAAAAAATCATAGTTAAATCTTCTTAGCCATGTGCAGTTTGATCACCATCAATACATTTGGCAACATACAAGAAATATAGGGTTACAGGTTTTGTCCTTAAAAATTTGAGCATTTTTTCTTCATATTTTCTTAGGACTAGAGTCATCTTATCCAAATACAATACCATAACTATATTGAAACCAAAATTCATATGTTTTATATCAAACCAAATTCCCTAACTACTTTTCCAATGGTCATCAACATGAATGTTTGCACCTTGCACAAAGACCAAAATCGATCCTTTCATACAAGGGTGTTTTATGACCATGGTAAAAAGTCCATGATGACATTATTTATGTTTTCAAACTATTTGACCCCTTAATGGTTTTTTAAAACCTCCTAGAACATCCTTGTTATGAAAAATAATTCAAATTTTAAAACTTGATAAAATGGTGGGAAAACTATATTTGAAATCCTAGCCTATATTATCACCTCTAGACCCTTGGAAAGCATTACAATGTGCTTAAAATGACCCCTAACAACTTTTCAACATCCTAAATAGGTTATTTGACTATAAAAGACTAAATAAACCAAAATTCGCTTGAGCAAACATCATTTTGAGTCATCCAAGAAGGATGCTCCTACATCATACTCCTAGGGTATGAAAAAAAACTTCCCTGAAATTTTATCCACTTGTCCTAATCTCCCAAACAGTTCTCTTACTGGTTATCTCCTCTTATGCAAAGGTACACCTCCTGGATCCCAAGGTCTATGAGTAACACATAGACCTCTTTGTGCTTTGACCAACTCTATTGTGCTTACTTCTTTGAGGTGGATGTATTTTATAGTGATATTTAGCTTGACTATCTTCAACACTTGATCCTTTTCATGCAACCAACATGCACATAGAACACACACATCAAAGAAAACAAACTCTTGGTAATCTCTTGGGAAACCAAACTCTTGCTTTGGCATGCTTCCTTTATCCATGCTTGGGTTTATTTTCCTTGGAATGGTTGTTGGTGGTTCCTGCCTTTCTTTCACCAAATCCTCAACTTCTACAACTTTTTTTCCCACTTCAATCTATTATCCACTGTCCACTTGATCATTGCCTTCTCCTACCACAACCAAATATCTCAACATAGCCACTTTCTCAACAAATCCTCCTAAAAACTCCTTGTTTTGTATGAAAGACAAATGAGAGTACAAGTTTTTAAACAACTCCTTCATGTGTTCATCTAATAACAACTTAGTTTGTTGGTCAGTCTGCAACAGCCCCTTGTTGCTTGCCTTCAGCTCCTCAAAATGCTCTTCAACTATGGCATTCTCTTCTTCCAATGGCTTGATAAATTGTTCTACCTTGTCTCCTTCTTGGCATGTATTTTCAACTATTATGTTCGCATCCTCTTTACTACTACAACTAATTTCCTTGGGTAGGTACTTTTTCTCTCCAAACAACATGATACTTCTTGGTGCCTCTCTCCATGCATTATCCTTTAATGGTTTCAATATATGCCTGCAACCATCTTTCTCAATATTATATGTGTTAGCTCTCCCATGATTAAAAAATCTCATATCATACTACCATGGTCCCAAAAATGATGTGGTAAACATCAATGGGAATAACCTAACATAGTATCCTATCCTTTTATCCACCTATCTGCAAGTCTACATGACACTGTTCACTCACTAGACTTGATTGTTTTGGATACAAAAACCCTTGTATGGGTTTAGATGCTTACTTATTTCTAGGCCTAGCTTAGACACAATCAATGAAGAGACTAAGTTATCCATGATACCATTATCTATTATAACCTTGAAATACTTACCTTTGTTCTTGCACATGGTTCAGAACAAAGTTTTCCTTTGTGGTTGTTCTCTCTCTTCTTGGCTGGTTTTTAGAAGGACTCTCTTCATTGAAAGCTTTCGCCTATTTATAGATCCTCCACATAGTTTGGAAATGCATCTACATTCTCCTCTTCTTGCTGCACCACCTAATTTCTACTCTCATGCCATGAGCTACCACTTAGTACATCTTTAGGACACTCATAGGACCTATGCCCTGCGAACTTATTACACTTGAATAATTTGCCTACAAACCACTCATTGACTCTTCCTCTACTATATAATATGCCACATATATTGCTATAATCACCTCTATTTGATGAACCTAAAGCATCTGAATTGTTTCCCACTTCTTTGCTTTGTCCTTGCCATTGTCCTCTATTGCTTGGCTGCCCTCTTCCTTCTTGTTGACTTCTTCCTCTATAGTTTCTTCCACATCTACCTCTATTAAATTGAATTTACCTTATTTAAAACTTCTCTTCTACCCTCAATTCTACTTGATAAGCCTCATCAATAGTCTTAGGTGCCAATATACTCAACTCATCTTAAATGGTAAACTTCAAGCCATTCATATATCTAACAACCTTCTTAGCATCATCTTTTATGTGACGTATCCAGATGATCAATTTATAAAACTCCTTCATGTATTCCTTCACTATCATATCCTTTTGGCTCAAGTTTTTCAACCTCTTAAACAAGTGGGTCTTATAATCCTTAGGCATGAACTTGCCCTTCATCTTAGCGACCATCCTATCCCATGACTTTATCTTATTTTTGCCTCTTCTTCTTCTCTCTTCCTGGATGCCATCCTACCATAAGGATGCATGTATTTTCAGCCTTTTTACTACAAAATTGACCTTCTTATCCTCCTTCACCTCCTCATAATAAAAGTATTTGTCTATGGTTGTGATCCAATCCACTAAATCTTCCATGTTAAGGTTGCCCTCATACATGGGCACCTCCATCTTGGGCTTTAAAGTCACCCCAAGCACTAGCCTTATGAACCTATTTTCAACTCTTATTTCATCACCTTCCTCTATTTTCTCTTTATGAGGAATATCATCCTCAACATCAGATATATCACCCTAGTTTAGCTCTCTTCATTGTGCTAACTCTATGGCTTGCAATATTACTTATAGGTTCCTCATCTCAACCACCATAGCATCCACTACTTGCAATCTCCTTTGGACTATTGTTGCTACTCCTCATCCTCTACCTACCATGATTCCTTTATACCTTCCCAAGATCTCCTAAGCTCTAATACCAAATGATGCAGATAGATGGATGAAGTTATACACACTTGTATTACACCAAAATGTTCTTATATGCTAATGGATCACTAATGCATTCATCTATTCAAATACTTGATGATTCATTAATGTATTATGAGATTTTATGATCTCTATTAGGCTCTTATTATCCTTATTTTCTTAATATTCAACTCACAACCCCTTTTTATGCACCAAGTTTCCTCACAAACACCTTCTACCTGTTCATACACAATCTATTAGCCCTTTTGTTTGGCTTTTCTCAATAGTACATCTCAGTACATATTCAAATTAGATAAATAATTATTGATCTAGCTACACTTTATGTCCAATCACCCCTTGATCAAGTATTAGGTTCAAAATCTATTGTTAAGGTCTCTTTATAGAACTTTATAGGTCTCTGTTAGGTTCAATTAGGCCTAACCTGCTTCATTACACACACAGGTACCTTGAAACATACAGAACTATTGTCAATCTCATAAAAAAACTTAAAAATATCTTTACTAAATTTTTCCCCCATTAAATGATAATTTTTGGTGTGTTTTCATCAAGTAGAATGTCTTCAAATTGCTTTTGAATATCAAAACCCTAGTTTTGGGCTTGTCAGCTCTGCGAGGACCTAAGGTCTTTCTCTTTGCTTTCACACACCCTCAACTCAATTTCAAGACTCTATAACCATTATTTAGGGTCTGTGGGAATCTTATCTACCTTTTTTAATTGCTATATTATCTATCTCCTAACTTAATTTATTAATTTAGTATCATTCTTGGTTTTTCTATGTAAAAAGACTAGTTTTACAGTCACCCAAGAACTTATATTCTCAGTTATTAAGTTCCTTATGGAATATAAAATATCTATAACATTTTATAAGGGTTCATTCCACCTTTCCAAATGAACTCCAAGAATTTATTTTCCTTCTTAATATCTCTACCCATTTTCTTTACCAAGATATTACCTCCACTGTATATGCATACTCTGTCTTCAGGATTCCTAAGCTTTGTCAACAAGTTTTGAACCCCCAAAACTTTTATAACATTTGATGAAAATTGATAAACATTTAACCAATATTCTTGTTCCCTCTTAATTGTTGAGTTCCACTCTTATGTCCCTGTTTCCACTATGTAATTCATGTTGTCATATCCCCTGTGCACATAATTACCATTAACATAGTCTGTAGGTGATTTCTTGAAAGGTATTGAATCTCGAATGGAATTAAAATCTATATAATCATGATAAGTGTGACAAAATATTTTTAACTCTCTTAAAAATCACTCTAACTCCTTTAAGAGTTTTTCATCTCATTTCTCTACACTCTATCTGTTCATAGCCTGTGAATGTGTTATCCTACAGGGTAATTTAGCACTCACAGCCAAGATAACAAGAAATGAATACTACCAACTATTGAAACACAATCAAACATTGTATAATGAACTCACCAATTCATTTTAAGCATAGAAATAATACATAATTATATCTTCTTAGCCATGTGTAATCTGATCACCTTCAATACATTTGGTAACATGCAATAAATATATGGTTACATGTTTTATCCTTCATAATTTGGGCATTTTTCCTTCATATTTTCTTGGGAATAGAGTCCTGTTCTCTAAATACAATACCATAAATATCTTGAAAACCAGAATTCATATGTTTTATATCAAACCAACTTCCCTAACTACTTTTCCAATGATCATCAACATGCATGTTTGCACCTTGCTTAAAGACCAAATTTGATCCTTCTATGCAAGGGTGTTTTATGACCATGGTAAAAAGTCCATGATGACATTATTTATGTTTCAAAACAATTTGACCCCTTAATGGTTTTTTATAACCTCCTAGAACATTCTTTCTATGCAATATAATTCAAATTTTTAAACTTGACAAAATGGTAGGAAAACTAGATTTGAAATCCTAGCCTATACTATCACTTCTAGATAATTGAAAAGCATTCCAAGGTGCTTGAAATGACCCCTAAAAAATTTTAAACATCCTAACTAGGCTATTTGACTATAAAATACTAAACAAACCAAAAAATTCTTGAGCAAACATCATTTTGAGTCATCCAAGAAGATGTTCCTGCATCACAAAACACTAGGGCACATGTCAAAAGGACATTTCAATTAGGATTCAAATGCCTTCATCTAACATAGGTGTCTAGTTTATATAGGATTTATTTGGTCGGGTCCAGACAATCAATTTCTAGAGTTGAGAAACTCCAAATCCATTTTTAATCATTTCTAACACCTATACATAGTTTCAGACCTGCAAAAAATAGTAATAAGCTAAGTACCCTAATCCTATTAGTACTTTCCATAAATAGTAAAGTGTGACTAAACATTTGCTTGTAGCATTTAGATTGTTTTAATTTAGATATAATTTATACAAAATAAATATTCATAGTTTTATACTAGTTTAGATCATTAATTAAATAAGATAAAATATATTAGTGAACCTAATCTTTATATTGAGCATGTCAAACCCTACGCTTTTCTTAGGGTTTCTTCCTTCTTCCCAAGGTTTTAAAATTTTGTATTTAGAATTAATTTTTAGACTTGATTTATGATCCCCCCTCTTTCACATAAATCACTCATGGCTATAATGGATATACATAGTTTATATTTGTTAACTCAAGCTATGATTGTAATCATTACATGTTGTTATCTTAAAATATGCAATATATTTAAAAACTACGTAATTAAATGAGTCAAATTTATATGCAATAAAACTAAGGCCGAGTTTTAATCATGAAAAATATTTATCCTTCCTTCATAACTCATATTTTTTAAATATCCAATCTAAGTTTATTTTAGTTTCTTCAAGATGTCAAGGGGCATGTGTGACTAATTTTGTTCCTTTTCCTATATCTCAACCTAGTAATGGATACCATCCTGCTCCCATTATTTCCCTTAGCATTATATTATATTCCATGGTTTATGTTGTTATAGCTTGAAGAGGTACGGTGGCCCATTCTTTAGTACAAATTGGAGGTCATCATAATTTTCTTCCTCATCACCTTCCACCTCCCACGAGGCTAGCTAACAAATCTAAAGAATATGATTTGCTTGAGAAACTTAAGAATATACTAGAAAAAATATCTATGTTATAATATATCCATAAGTCACCTATTTATAAGGTAACCTTTGTGTGGTGTTACATGACACAACTTTACCAAGTGATGTAGAACCACCTTATGTTGCTTCTATCATTAATACATTATGATGGATAGAGGAAAGTGTCACTTTTGAGAAAGAGGATTTACCTCCTAAACATATCATTGATTAACATCTCCTACTATATATTCAAGTGTCTGTTCTAAGTAAAGCAATTAAATGAGTCTTAGTGGATAATGGATTGAGACTTAATATTTCCAATATCTATTTTATTAAATCTACTTGGTATAGAGGCAAAGGATCTCACTTATTCAGACATGATTATTCATGGATTTAACAACATTCCTCCAAAACTATTAGAAAAAAATACATTTTATATCAGTATGGGTCCTAGAACAATAGCTATAGTGTGTCAAGTTACGCTCAATGATATTAACTATATTACTTTGTTGGGAAGACCATGGATTCATGATATGAATGTCCCCTTCAACATTAAGTGTGTGTCTCGAATGTAGTCATTCGGGATATATATAATATCATAAATATAAATAACCCTTCAAGCATTATGCAATGACTCAACCTCTAGAACATTATATACCTCGTATTCAACCTTCTCCATAGGAATGTGGACATCTTATTTAGCACAATGATACACCAACACATGTATCTACTTCAGCTACTCTTCTACCACCAATAATATATTTAAATCTATATGGTTTTGGCCTAAAATATTTATAAAGGCTATGATACACAGGACAAGGATTGGGAAAACATGCACAAGGCATTATCGATCCCATTATAACACCAACTCATAAAGGAAGCAAGGCCTTAAATATACAAATGATTCAACAACTAATAAGGAAGGTAAAACCAAGAAAGTCATTAATTATATGCATTTCCTTAAATCAATACCAAAACCTACACAAGAAGTTCATTATGTATAAATACTTCAATTATTACACCTTGACCTTAGTGATGATATGGTTTTGCCAAAGATTTAAACATTAGAAAAGTTCTCTAATGATGAGTCTCTTATGGAATATTTAGGGGCATATGAGGATCTCCCTTCCTAATTTTATAAAAATAAGTTTCTTCATATAATATGCCCATGTATATGTTGAAGAGAACAAAGATTCATATATGGATGTTCAAATATATGGTTCATGTGTAATTCCCAATACACCATATGTGGAAGACAAATCAACGTTCATAATTGAATTCAATTATAGAATAGATAGAGATCTGAGACTATTACTCCTTGATTCCATGGTCAAGGATGATGAAGTCAAAGCCTTTAGACATGTATTACATGATTAGTTTGAGTTATTCACTTGGGATTATTCAGATATGTAATGGATTGACCTAGTAGTTGCCATGCATAATTTAGTATTTTACCTAGATATAGATACAATCAAACAAAAAATCAAAAAGATGCATCCAAAATTAACTTTATAAGTTAAAGATGAAATTTAACAATTATTGGATGCAAGGTTTATTAGATCCATAAATTATCCTAAATAGGTATCCAATATAGTACCAAACATGAAGCTTAACGAACAAATTATATATTATACATATTATTGTGATTTAAATAAGGATTGTTCCAAGGATGAATTTCTATTATCAAATATTGATATGATTTTAGATTCTATAACTAGTTATGAGATGATGTCATTCATGAAAGGTTTTGTTGGCTACAAGCAAATAAATATTAATCTTGAGGATCCAGAAAAAACAACATTGACTACACCATGGGAGATGTTTTATTATGTGGTCATGCCCTTTAGATTGAAGATCGTAGGGGCCACTTATAAAAGGCCCATAACACACATTTTTCTTGATTTTATACAGAAAAATGTGGAACATTATGTTGATGACTTTCTTGAAAAATCTAAACATTAACAAGATCATGCTATAGACTTACGACAAATATTTGAATGCTTATAAAAATATAATTTATGCCTAAATCCAAAAAAAAAAAAAATTGGGGTATCTTCAAAGAAGTTCCTACGCTATATCATATCTCAGAGAGGCACGGAAGTAGATCCAAGCAAGGTAAAATCTATTATAGATATGTTGCTACCAGAATCATTAAACCAATTATGATGTTTGCAAGGAAGGATTCAAGAAAAAATATATGTTATGGCTTAGTTAGTTGATAAGACACAACCTTTCATGGGATTACTAAATAAATATACAAATTTTGAATGGGATGTCAATTTTTAGTAGAGTTTTGATACAATCAAATAATATCTACTTAATCCACCTATTGTATGCCTCCAATACCATATAAGCCTCTGTTATTATAAATTTTTGCTACAAATTATGCCTTGATAGTTTTATTGGCATAATATGATGATGATCCCATAGAACACACAATCTATTACATTAGTCTACACTATTAGAGTACAAAATATATATAATGCAATAGAAAATCTATGTCTAGACTTTTTTATGCCACAAAAAAAAATCAACACTACATGCTTAAAAATGAAATGCACATCATCACAAAGGTGGATCTGCTAAAATTTTTCATAAAAAACCCATTTTTTAGGACACATAGATAAATGGGTAATGCCACTTATAGAATTTGACTTAAATATCATATCTCAAAAATCCATAAAAGAAAAAGTAATTACAAATTAATGATGCAACACAATAAGTTAAAGCATTACTAATCAATGATGATTTTCAAGATGATCTTGTTACGTGTCATATTGATGATGATACTTAGACCATGTACTTCAATAGATCCAAATGTGCCACATGCACTGGAGCTAGTATAGTTCTCATCATTCTTCAGGGCTAACCTATGCCATTTGCATATCACTTAGGGTTTTCATGTACAAATAATATAGTAGAATATGAGGTATTAGAGTATTAGCTTAGACTATAGTTTAGATAAGCTATAATTATGAAGTAATTATTAATTAATAATTATTATTGTGTGAGCAAAAAATAAATAAGTGCACTAGATATTAGTGTGACATTTGTCACATTACTAAATCATAAGGTTTGTAACATGTTCTAGAGAGTGAAGCTTCTTGATGTGACACTTGTCATATGAATATTCTAGAAGTACAATTTTCTAGTTCTCTCTGGTCCCTATTTAGTGACATTTATGTTCCTGTGCACATCACCGAATCACATGAGATAATATCATTGTGAGAGAGCTACTTGTACTCTTTATAAGCAATATAATACTTTATTTTTCCCTTATTATTTAAGTGATATATTTTGTCTAATAGTTATTATACATGGTTTTGGTCCATTGGCTTGATCCTACAAATCTACTTATCTTTTTGCTTACTCTTTCATGGTATTAGAGCATTGGAGCATCCAATAGCCAACACCCATAGCCTCTTGCCCACACTTGAAGGGATTTTTTTTCAAGTGCATTTTCAAGTCTTTTAAGCATCACCATTGCATCTAGAAACACCAAAAACATACATTTTGAATGTAAGAATTGTTGTCTTTCATCAACTTTCATTTTTTTCTTCGTAAAAGAAATTCAATTTTATTTTTATTCCATATAACATGTTTTTACCTAATTTTTAAAAAATTGGATTTTTTCATGATACTCATTGGGTTTTCCCCAATTTTGTGTAATTCATATGGATTTATGTAAAACTAAATTTTTTATTTTCAAATGTCATATATTTGTTTGAGGTTTTGACAAGATCTTTGCAGTTTACAGAGGGTTTCTAGATTACAAGTTATTTTTGCATGGTATGCCTTATGTTGTTTATGGTGTCTGATTTATAAATATTCTTTGCTACCTTTTTTTTGGTGTCATTTGGCATTACCATGGTTAAGTCATTTTCTCCTTGGCGTCATCACCTTACACTTACTCCCTTCAACCTTTTTGGCACCATTCTATTTTTTTATTCCACCTAGAAATAAAGTTGTCGTTTTAATAAACCACATTCCATCATAAAATCCATTTTCTAATTTAGTGTAAAGCCATAAAAAAATAATACTTTCCCAAGACATCTCCCTTTGTTGCCTTCTTCTAAAAATAAAACATTTTTTAAATCTTTAAAAAACTAAAAGTCATACTTTTTCATTAAAGGAGGGCACTTTAAAAGTTTAAAAATATACATGAAAAAGGTAGGAGAAGTTTTTCTTTGGAATCTTTTAAGGTGTTTTAAAAAGGAGTAAAAGGAGTGACTTATTATAAAGGGAAAGACATTTTTTGAGGGGATATTTTCTTATTAGAAGAAAATGATCATTATGAAACCTTTTTAAGGTGGAGGGCCTCTCAAATCACTTTCCCAAACATTGAATATTTTGTTCAATAAGGCTTAAATTTATTTGAATAGTCAATTTTTGCTCAATTTGTAAAGGGGTGGATCTTTCTAGTGCAAGAGGGTGGATTTTTTTTACCTTCATTGACATCATTGTAATCAAAATACCTTTGGACAAATTTTAGGTGGTACCTAAAGTCTTAAAGGCACCATCGGTGGTACCCAATGTCCATCTAAAAATTGTTGAAATAATTTTACTATATCTACCCCCTTCATCATGGATGTGCACTTGTTTGAGTTACTCACAACTTCCAATTATCATGTATGGAAACCAAAGATGCAATAGATTCTTCAAGCAAAATGGCTTTGGTGTATTTTCAATGACATTACCCTGACTTTCATATTAAAGAAGGACTACTACCTATTTACATGCAAATAGGATAAGGCACTTAGATTGATTGGCCTCAATGTTTCTCATAACCTTATCTTTCATATTAATGATGCTAAAATCCCCAAAGAATCCTAAGATAAGTTTAACACTCTCTTTGGTAAAGTAAATGAGTTTAAAATATTGTAGTTAGATGAAGAACTATCCTCTTTTTCTCCCTCTGATGTCCCCACTATCAAAAACTTTCTTGCTAAATTTAAACATCTTAGGTCCTAATTACACATAACTTGTAATGATAAGGCAAATAAAGAGGTTATTTTGCTTATTTTTCTAAGTTGAACGGTCCTTTTAGAGCCTTTGCCTCTACTACCTTTTATTTCACCATATATGCTTTGGGTGATGAGTTTAAGTGGCCTTATTTTTAAGTATTTTATGAGTGACTCGCTAGGGAGAAAATTAATCTTATAAACCTTGATACACTTCCTAGCCTGAGTCACGCATTTGTTACTAGCACTGTAAAAATCTAAACCAAACCTAAGACAAATATTGTATCCTCCATCAAACCTAAAGTGTCATCCTCTCAAACCTCTTAGTCTTCCAAACCATCTAAAAATTATAAACCTGTTGAGTTCTCCAAGTCTTCCAAAACCCTAAACCTAAACAACACTGGCAACAAAAGAAGACTTATGGACCTTGCAGCTATTTTGGTGGGGCCAATCATTCACTACATCACATAAGCATTATTTTTTTATCAGTTAAATCATCTCACACACTCTTAGGATATTTTTTCTTCATTTTCAGATTATCACACGTCCCATATTGAGATGGGAAATTCTTTTACAAGTAATCTATGAGGGTCCAATATTGTCCGGTTGTAGGATGGTAGGATCAATGATGTACTCTATGTTCCAAAATTTTCTACCAATGTTTTGTCAATGTATCAAATTTATCACTCTGACACTGGGAAGATAATGGTGTTTATTCCACAAAATGTTGTAACCCTAGAGTTATCCTATGTACAGGATTTTGTTGATATAGGTGATGCAGATCATGGTTCACATCTTTACACATTACAAAGATTTGAACCATCCATTAGATCTTCTTTGACTGCTCATGCTAACTCACTCATAAAATTATGGCATGAACTATTTGAGAGCCTTAATTATAGATACATGTAACAAATGAGCACACAAGATTTGGTGATTGGACTTCCCAGGGTCTTTTATACATATGGGATTTTCCTGGTTGCATGTTAGGCAAGTAATATTGGGACCCATTTTGAAAGGGAAAGGCATATCAGGATAAGGACCCTATTGAGATTATACATAGTGATATCATGATCTTCCCCACTCGTTCATTTTTAGGATTCAAGTATGTTCTTACCTTTATTGATGATTACCCCTGGAGTACCTGGGTATACTTTCTCAAGTACAAGAGTGAGGTACTTGAGAAATTTAAATCCTTTAATTATTTTGTGGATAAATAATCTTCTCTTCATCTCAAGCAACTATGCACAAAAAATGGGAGAATATGTCTCTGATGCATTATGGGAATTTTGCATTGCACATGGTATTTTTTACCAGTTTATAGTTTTGTATACTCCTCAAAAAAATGGTGTTGTAGAGTCTAATAATCCTAAATTGAAGGAGATTATTAATTATATGATTTACTCCAAGGACATGGCTCATCAACATTGGTTTTAAGCTATTAACTATGCTAATTATATCTAAAAGTACGTTTTACATGAGGAAGTGAGGAACATGACTTCTGAAGAAGCTTGGTCTTGGATCAATCCTAATGTATTTATTTTTCATATTTTCAGGAGTACTACATGGGTGTTTATTCCTGATAAGAAACATAAAGCTATGAAAAATAAGAGTATACCTTTGATATGTGTTAGATATTGTCATTATGATAAGGCATATATGTTACTTGACCCTATCTCTCATGATGCATATTTTAGATAAGATGTCGAATTTGATAAGAGTTTTGTTCCTGTGGAGCCCTTATCACCTTCTCCCACTATCATTCCTCCTCTTTATTCTACTTCGGAGGACCTTCTTTCAGATAGTGATTATAACAAACGTGATGCACCACCATCTCCTCCACATAATTCTCAACCTCTGCCCAAATGGGCAAAGACTACTTTTAAAACAATTAGTTCTTTAGTAGGTGATCCTTCTACACCTTGATGTACTCAATCTTAAATATTAGGTATTGCATTATTGAGTCATGCCATTTCAAATAATCTTGTATTTTTTCCAAAGTAGCAAGCAAAGCTAAATGCGATGAAACTATGCAATACAAGTATTCTTCTCTTAGAAATAATCACACTTGAGATCTTGTATGCCTTCCTAAGGACAGGAAGATTGTATGATGTAATTGGATCTATAAATTGTCACATCCTATCCCACTCTTCAAGAATTACATTAGTATTAGTAAGGGAAGAGGAACTAATGAATTATAGTTTATGATTTTTATAGTGTATTTGGATATTTATGCTATATAGTTAATAGTGGTATTATTTAATTTCATGGTTAGTTATGTTGGAGGACATTTGCATATGCTTATGGATGTTTTATATTATATGTATTGGAATCATGTTTGACTATGATTTCATTTTCAAACTTGATTTGCATTACAACAATGCATTGATATATTTATATATTATGAGTACTTGATTATTTTGTTGCAAGTTTATACTAACTACCTTTTTATTTGACTGAAGTGGTTGTAAGACTATCCCACACTCACAGAGTGGTACAGAGGCAAAGTATTATAAGGGAGAAGGGTGTATATATCAGCATTGGGGATAAAGAGAATGGAATTGAAACACACACTACACTCTTGATTGGTTAGATAAAACAAATTACAATAAGTATTTTGCAAAAAATGTTAGATATTTAATTTGCATCGTCTATTCTTGTGGTTAGTAAAGCATATTTACATTGGTTATGAGTTTTTTATTTGTCTTGATGATTTTGATTAACATAATATGATAATTTAATGTATTGATTGTTTGTTTTTCTTTGAAACCTCAACATGAACTAAATTATGTTGAACTATGGTGTGGTAAACCATCTATGTATTTTAACTTGTAGCAGTGTTGGGTGTTAATGTATCTTGCATAAGTTTGTATATGCCCCTTTTGGTGACTTAAGCAGGGTGAAATAGGGTAAAAATCACCCAAAGTAATTAAATTAAATGAGTTTTGTGGCTTTGGAAAATTGGGTTTTGAATTTGTAAAGGTTTTAATAACAAGTTACCACATACTTTTGGGAATGAAAAGAAATTTGAGAATAATGAAATTTGGTTTTAGTTGTTATGTTTATGGTTGACTTTGCCATTTGATATGATGAGAAGATTTTGCATGTGGTGGCCATGCTCAAAACTATGGTAACAGCCTACAATTGAATGGGTCAAATAATCAAATCATGTATAAATGAAGGTGAGTTCATAATGAATAACTCATAGTATCATAGGAGAGTGGAATGGCCATGCAAAACATGGATGTGGAGTGGAAAAAGAATAAGAAGAAGAAGAAAAAAAGAATAGGGGATGATAGAGGAAGAACGGATCTTAGCTAGAAGGAACAAAAGCTACCATTGAATACATTCAAGAAGAGGCCATCGTAGAAGTAGGTTGGTTAAGTTTTAAGTTTGTAACTATGGGCTTTAATTGCAGAATTAATCTTAATAAGGAACAAAATAGTAAATGTTTTTTGATATGGTTTAAAATATATCTTGTTTGAATGTATGTAATGGTATATTATTTAAATAAAACATAGGGCTTCATATTTATAGATTTAGGGATGGAACTCAGTTCCATCCACGGGCCTGTAAATATGATGTCGAGCCCCCTTTTTGAAAATAAAATTGAATGTATTCAAGATTAATGAGCCTGTGACATGAATAGATAAATGGTTATGAATTATTTCTTAGTATGAGACCTTCTTGAAATTATTATGGGAACTATGTACCATGGTTCACCATTGTCGATTGATAATTTAGGCGAGCTCTATTATCAACTAAAAACCTAGATTTTATAGACAATATGCATGTTTCTTGTTTAGAATATAAAGATTTGTTTCAGACTTGGGAATTTATTATTAAATTATTAACTATGGTAATATGCTTCATGTGGAAACTTAATTGCATACTTCTTGGACAAAACATTTGTATAGGTTGTGTATGTTGATTACAAGCCATAGTAAACAAGCTCTGAGTACATTTCATTTAGTTATTGCCTTGAAATTTGAGATAGTTGTGTGATTTATAGAAAGGTGGTAAAACAACATAGATATGTATAAGAACACATATATGATATACTTGTTCGAAGTTATTAGGCAAAATTACATTCATATATAGATATATGAGTCCTATAGTTGAATCTTATCCTATTACATAGCCTTATGTTGAGGTATTTAATCTATAGGGTAGGTTATATTTGAGTTATCATATTGAACTAGATTTATATGTATAAGTAAATATATATACATGTGTAAAGATATGTATGTATGTATGTATACATATTCACCTGATTGTGTATAAATACATGTTTAGTTTGAATATGTTTATGACCTAAGCTGAGCATAGAGATATTTCCATTTGGAAATACATGAACAGTTGTAGGAGTATAACTGAAAGTCTTAGCAGAATTATATGGGTCATTTTATTTGGAAATAATTGACTTGTTTACCGGTCATTCCTTTAGTTTTAAATGAATTTGATATAAAAAATTAGTGAGAAGCTTGTATACCTTAAAAATGTATCTTGAGTTATTTATATCTTTTGGTAAAGATTCTTTTGGAAGTTATAAACTAGTATGGTTGAACGTGCATATAATATTTATTGGGTTGTACATTTATAATATATTAAAATAAGAGTTTTATATGAAATGATGAAATAAACATTAAAAGTTGAAGATTTTGAGGAAGTACATAAAAGGTTTATAGGCTTGACAAAAACCAAGAGACTTGATTTTGTGTTTATAAGCCATTTTAAACTCTTTCTCATTTATATTAATGAATTAATTGTATACCATTAGATCTTATATAGTTTGTGCTAGAAAAAAGTGATGAAGTTCGAGATTTTAAATACTATATTATACCTTGATTTATATCTCCTAGTCATAAAAGCATAATTGGTTAATGAATATAATTCATTGAAATGAATTTGAAAGCTATATATGTGACATTTTTTGTTGAGTTATTGGAAACAATATGAATTATTGAGGAAGATGATTGATTTTACCTTGTATTGCATAGAGCATATAATTATTTGTTTGGATTGGATAGTATGTTATAATATGTATTTATTATGCCTTGAAATTAATTATGAGATATCACTAGGCATGAATCATTTGATAGTAGGTGATATGTGTACGAGGTTGTTGTCATGCAACACATATATCTACCCCCTAGTATCATATGATAGATTGTGATTCATTATTAGACAATATGTGTGTGTGCAATTAACTCAAATCCATGAGAGATTTGATTTTTTTAATAAAAACATTGTCCAAAGTAATGTTATAGCTGAGACATTGTCATTATAATGTACATTCTAGTTTACATGTGTGTGTATGTGTACTTTCTAGTTGTCATTATATAGAGGATTATTTTCCAATGTGTGTGTGACTGTTGCATATATTAGTTATTGTACACACATGGGTTCTAGTTGAATTATCAATATTTGCACTACTCTTATCTTCCCCTTCATGAAGAGAAGTGCCACTCCCAGTGGGGAGGTGTGCGAGAGACCAACTATCTATGGTTGAATAAAAAACACCCCAATGATGCTCTTCATCTATTCAACCATTTGGGAATCACACTAATGGTTTTTTGTATGGATCATTGAGTTGTTTATGAGACCTAATTATATTGATGTACATTATATTTTATATATTTGATTTAGTACTAAAATGTAATATGTGATGCATTATGATTGATGACTATTCAACATAGTAGTGGTTGTGAGCCCTGTGAATAATTTTGAATATTGTAACAGAAATGGTTGTATGCTTATTTATAGTTGTAAATGAGGAATTATTCCAATGTACTGATGTACTTATCCTTTATTCTATTCATTTCATGAGAAAAATGCATTTAATATTCCATTAAAGATTGTTTGAAAACTAAATGGATCATATTTTAACTAGTGGGTTAATTATATTTTTACATTATTACTTCAGATGCATTTATTAGTCAAATAGTGGAATATACTAAAAATTAAACATGATGTTATAAGTATTATATGGTTTTAAAAAATTGAGTAAATTTTAGGTATCCCAGTGGGGTTCCAACATCATGATATTAGAGTGAAGGTTTAACACACTGACCTAATGAGTCCACTAACATTAAATTAATTCTTTTGTTAGAGTAAGGAGAATGGAGTGAGGTGAATCAAGCATGGAGGAGACTTCAAATGTGAACCTTCAAATTGATCTTAATCAGCTAACATTTGAACAAGCTATAAAACTTGATCAAATACTCGCTGTCATGAATGAAACTACATATTGAATAGCCATGCCTAGATTGAGAATTTCATGGACTAGAGGAGGAAAATAAATAAGAGGTTTCAGAGGAACAACTGGTTGATTAAGAAGAGCCTCAAGATCAAGGGCATGATGAGGGATAACAAGTAGCTACAGAGCTTACACGAGATATGACAAAAGTGAATCCACCTAAGTTTGATGGTATGGTATGAGGTGATGGAGTTGAAGCCTAAATTATAGAAATGAAAAAATATTTTAATATTTAGAATTATTTTGAGGTAACCAAGGCTATTTGGGGAGCTTACCAACTATCTAGTGATTCAATAACGTCGTGGGATAATAAGAAGCTTGAGATGAGATTTAACTCCACCACCACTACTTGGGAGCAGTTTGTAACTCTTTTTAGAGCACAGTGGCTACCCTGGTTGCCTTTTGATTAGAAATTAATAGATTTACAAAATATGAAATAGGGGGATTTATCTAGAAATGAATACTGAAAGAAATTCACAAAGCTCTTGAAGTATGTTATATAGTATTTGAAAGATGAATGTTTTCAGAATAGGAAGTTCATCATAGGTTTATAACCCTAAATTGGATGTGAAGTGCATGTTCATCGGCCATCCACCATAGATAAAGTCTTTAAGAAAGTATTCAAGCAAGAGCAAAAGTTGAAATCACTTTCTAGGATAAGAGAAAAAATTTAAAAGAAGTTTGAAAGCTCAAAGACATCCTTCAAGAAAAAGAACTGGAAAAAAAATAGAAATTTCAAAAACCAATTCAATAGCCAGAATGTAAGGTTCAGTAATACATCAGGGAACATGAAACTTGGAAGTGGTTTCAAATAAGGATTCAAGGGAGTCAATCAATTTGAGAGGAAGGGACCACCTGACAAATGTTTTACATGTGGAGGAGACCATTATGCTAAGGATTGTCCTTCATAGAAGACAGATGGTAGAAATAAGAATTAATTCACCTCTACATCATAACAGGGAACCTTTTAAAACCATCTTCATGTAATAGTTGACAACCATAAAGTAGAATTTCAAGCCTCTCCTATTAAAGTATAATGTACTTTGTTTGGGCATCCTATTTCTGATTTGATAGATACAGAAGCCATTGAATGTTTTATCTCTTCTAAAATGTTAATTTTATTATCTTGAAAATCTAGTTTTATGTCAAATAATTGGTCAATTCATAATGGAAATGAATCAAAGGTCAAGTTTGGAAAATGTCTTGTAGAGGATGAGGTAAAATTTTCATAATTAACTACAATTATTGATCTTTATGCAACACCACTAAGATCATATGATGTGATCCTAGGAGTGAATGGGCTCTCTAATCACAAAGCCAAAGTTGATTATTTTCTTGAAAAAGTTAAGTGTTTAGATGATTTAGAAAATCAAACCCAAATTCAAGGAGAAAAGAGAGAGTTGAAATTAAGGAAAAATTTAGTCATTCAATTGAAAAAGACTCCATGAAAAGAATGTGAGTATTCTTAGTCAAAATAGATGAAATTGGAAAAACCAAAGAACCCTCGATAGAAGACTATGCTTTTTTGTAAGAATTTCATGATGTTTTTCTAGAGTAATTACTGAGTCTACCTCCCAAGAGGGAATTTGACTTTATATCGATATCATTCCAAAATTGAAAGCTCAATCTAAGGCTCCCTACAAAATGACATTAACTAAATTAGTCGAGCCAAAGGCCCAACATTATGAGATGTTGGCCAAAGGGTTTATTCAGCCAAGTGTTTCACCATGGATTGCACCTATAGTATTTGTTAAAAAGAAGGATGGAACCATTTGTGTGTGTGTAAATTATTGAATGCTAAACATGAAAACAATCAAGAATAGGTACCCCTTATCCCACATTGATGATATTTTTAATCCAATGCATGGTGAAATAGTCTTTTCAAATATTAATATTTATGTTAGGTACCATCAATTGAGAATTGGAGAAGAAGATGTTCCAAAAAACTTTTAAGACTCAATACAAGCATTATGAGTTTACAATGTTTCCTTTCATATTAATGAATTCACTTGCAACATTCATGAATCTCATGAATAGTGTGTTCAAAGATTACCTTGATCAATTTGTGTTAGTCTTCCTCGATGATATCCTCATTTCTTCAAAAAGTGAAGAAAAATATATTGAACATTTGTGTCTGGTCTAATCAAGGTTGTAGAAGCATAAACTCTATGGGAAATTATCTACGTGTGCCTTCTTCCAAAGAAGAGTATAATACTTAGGACATAATATCTCTATACAAGTAATTTGTATGGATCTAGCCAAGATTAGAGACATTATAGAGTGGCCAGCACCCAAAAAAATGCATGAGGTGTGTAGATTTATGGGTTTATTAAGATATTATAGGAAGTTGTACCAAATTTTTATAAGATAGCAAATCTGATCACCTCTTCGGTGAAAAGAGAAATGTTTTTTTTGGTTTGATAAGTGTGAATAAATGTTTCAAGTTCTGAAAATAAGGCTTACTTCAACACCAACATTTCAAATTCTAGTTCCAAATGGTCATTTTGTAGTTATAAATGATGCTTTAGGAGATGGTTCAGGAGAAGTTATTATGCATGATGGTTTAGTTATAATTTATGAATCAAGGAAGTTGAAGCCTTATGAGGCAAATTATGCTCCACCTAAATTAAAATTAGTTGCCATAATGCATGCTTTGTAGGTTTGGAGGCATTATTTATTGAGAAAGCCTTTTAAGCTTAAAATTGATATTTTGGGACTCAAGTATATATTTATCCGACATAACATTAATTCCCATCAAAGGTAATGGTTAGATTTTTTGTCAAACTATGATTTGGATATTAGCTACATTAATGGTAAGTAAAATAGGGTTGTAGATGCCCTTAGTCATAGAAGGTACATTACAGATTTAACCACTATAAGGAGTACTTTATGATATTAGGTAGTAACATTCTCACCCAGAGATGAATTTTATGAACAAGTAAAGAAATCATTAGCTGAGAATTCACAGGATTGTAGATACAAAGGATTTCAATTTGAGAACTATGGGATTTTGAGATAAAATGATAGCACTTATGTGCTTGAGAAGAAAAAATTGAGAAGTATTATGCTAAAATAATTATATAATGCTCTATATTCGAGACACCTTGGAGTGATTGAGCTCTTAGCAGAACTAAGACCATTATATTTTTGGAAAGGAATCAAAAAGTATGTGGTAAACTTTGTGTCTAGATGCTTAGAATGTCAATGAGTTAAGAATAAACATGTGTATCATGTTGGGTTGTTGTACCCACATTCCAATCCAGAATGAAAGTGGCAAGTTATTAACATGAACTTTATCCAAGGATTGCCTATGTCTAAAAATCATCATGACATGATATTGGTGGTCATGGATAAACTCACCAAAGTAGCTCAATTCATTCCAGGTAATCTAACAGATGATGCACCAATGCTTGCTAAAAGGTTTATAAAGGAGATATATAGATTACCTGCATTTCTAGAAAATATCATTTCATATAAGGGTCCTATAATGACCTCAAAGTTCTAGTAAACTCTCAATTCAACATTGGGTACACAACTGAACTTCAGTACAACTTACCATCTATAAATAGATGGACAAATAGAAAGAGTGAATTGGATTTTAGAGGATATCTTGAGAATGTATTGTATGGACCAAAAATATAAATAGGAGGAATGTCTACCATTTTTTGAGTTTGCTTATAATAACACATTGTAATCAGAATTGAAAATAACTCCTTTTGAGGCATTATATGGTAGGAGGTGTAGAACATTAATTAGTTGGGATAAACTAGAAGATAGAGTCGTACTTGGACCTGATATGCTTATTGAAATGGAAGAGCAAGTAAAGGTAATTAGGTAAATATTGGTTGAATCTAATGATAGCTAAAAAATTTATGTTGATCTAAAAATAATAGCAAGATAGTTCTCAATTGGAGATAAAGTCTTTATACAAGTTAAACCCCAAAAGAGTGCTATTAAGTTTGAAAAATTAGTGAAATTATCACTGAGATAAGTGGGACCCCTTGAGGTTCTATAGCATATATACTTTTTTCCACCAACTTTAGCTCAAATGCATAATGTTTTTCATGTATCTTATCTTAATAAATATATAGTTGATCTTTTACATATTTTGGACCAGAATGCATTACAAGTTCTAGATCTAGGGGTGGTCACATTAGCACCAATCATAATAATTGATACTCACAGGTTTATCTTATGCAATAGGAAGTATCACAATGTAAGGTCTAGTGGGACCAATATTCTAAAGAGAGTGCTACGTGGGAGGATTAGGAGAAATTCTTTAGGCTATTTCCTCATCTATTTAAATATTTTTTTGTTATTTGTAGAATTATTATTTGAAATAAAATCCATCAAGATGATGACCTATTTTAGGGGGAATTATGTCACTTCTTGTCCCACTCTTAAAAAACTACATTAGTATTAGTATTGGAAGTGAAACTAATGAATTGCAGTTTCTGATTTTCATAGTATATCTAGATATTGATGTTGTCTAATTGACAGTTATATTGTTTAATTTCATGATCAATTATTCTAGAGGACATTTACATATGCTTATATATGTATTATATTCTATGTATTAGAATCATATTTAACTATGATTTCATTTTCATATTTGATTTGCATTACAACAATTCATTGACATATTCATATATTTTGAGTACTTGATTTTTTTACAAACTCGGACTAACTACCCTTTTGTCTGACTGAGGTGGTTGTAGGACTGTCTCACCCTCATAGATTATTATAGAGGGAGAGTATCATAGGGGAGGAGGATGTAAATATAAACACATTGAGGATAGACAAAATAAAACCTAACCCCCCACACACACACGTTACACTCTTGATTTTTTAGACGAAACAAATGACAATAAATATTCTGCAAAAAATGTTAGGTGTTTGTTTTGCATTGTCTATCCTTGTGGTTAGTAAAACATGTTTGAATTGGTTTTCAGCCTATTTCTTGTCTTGATACTATTGATTAACATAATACATTAAGTTTATGTATTGATTTTTTATTTTTCATTGAAACCTCAATATGAAATAAACTATGTTGAATTATGTTGTGGTAAACCATCTATGTATTTTAACTTGTAGGAGTACTGGGTATTTATGTATCTTGCATAAGTTTGCATATGCCACTTTTGGTGACATTAGGAGGGGTGAAATAGGGTAAAAAGCACCCAAAATTAGTTAAATTAAAAGAGTTTTGTGACTTTGTAAATTTGGGTTTTGAATTTGTAAAGGTTTTAATAATAAGTTACCACGTACTTTTTAGAGTGAAAATAAATTAGGACATAATGAAATTTGGTTTCATTTGCTATGTTTATAGTTGACTTAACCATTTGCAATGATGAGGAGGTTTTGCATGTGGTGGACATGCTCAAAACTAGGGTAATGGATTGCAAGTGAACGTGTCAAATAAGCAAATCAAGTATAAATAAAGGTGAGTTCATATTGAATAACTCGCAGTATGGTAGGAGAGTGGAATGGCGATGCAAAATATGGATGTGGAGTGGAAAAATAATAAGAGGAAGAAAAAAGGAGAATGGGGAATGATAAAGGAAGAATAGAGCTTATCTGGAAGAAATAAAAGCTACCATTGAATACATTCAAGCGATAATCATTGTAGAACTAGGTTGGTTAAGCTTTAAGTTTGTAATTTTAGCTTTTAATTATAGACTTAGTCTAAATAAGGAACAAAATAGTAAATATTTTCTTGATATGGTTTCAAATGTATCTCATTTGAATGTATATAAGGGTAAATTATTTAAATAAAACCTAAGGCTTCATATTTGTAGACCTAGGGATGGAACTCGGTTCCATCCATAGGCCTATATATATGATGTTGAGCCCCCTTTCTGAAAAGAAATGAATGTATTCAAAATTATTGAGTCTATGACATGGATAGATAAATGGCTATGTATTACTGCTTAGTATGATACCTTCTTTAAAATTATCATGGAAATTTTGTGCCATGGTTCACCTTTGTCGGTTGGCAATTTGGGTGAGCTTTATTATCGACTAAAAACCTAGATTGTATAGAGACTAGGCATGTTTCTTATTTGGATTATACATATTTGTTTCAAACTTGGGAATTTCTTCTTAATTTATTAACTATGGTAATATTCTTCATCTAGAAACTTAATTGCATACTTTTTGGACAAAATGTTTGTATAGGCTATGTATGTTGATTATGAGCCATAGTAAACAAGCTTTGGGTACATTTCATTAGTTATTGCCTTGAAATTTGAGATAGTTTTGTGAAGTATAGAAAGGTATTAAAATAACATAGATCTATATAAGAATGCATAGATGATATACCTATTCAAATTTGTTAGGTATAATTAAATTTATTTATAGACATATGAGTCTTGTAGCTGAATCTTATTTTATCACATAGCCTCGTGCTGACGTATTTGATCTATGGGGCATGTTATATTTGAGTTATCATATTGAACTAAATATATATGTATAAATAAATACGTGTGTGTGTGTGTGTGTATGTATGTACATATATACATACATGTGTGTGTGCGTGTATTCACTTAACTACGTATAAATAAATTTTTAGTCTGAACATTTTTGTGACCTAAGTTAAGCATAGAGATATTTCCATTTGGAAATACATGAACAACTATAGGAGTATAATTGAAAGTCTTAGCAAAATTATATGGATCATTATATTTGGAAATAGCTGACTTGTTTACCTCTCTTTCTTTTAATTTTAAATGAACTTGATATAAAGAATTAGTGAGAAGTTTGTATACCTTAAAAATGTATCTTGAGTTGTTTATATCTTTTGGTAAAGATTCTTTTTGAAGTTATAAACTAGTATGGTTGAATGTGCATATAATATCTATTGGGATGTACATTTATAATAAATTAAAATAAGATATTTATATGAAATGATGAAATAAGCATTAAAAGTTGAATATTGTCAAGAAGTACATAAAAGGCTTAGAGGCTTGACAAAAACTAGGAGGAGACTTGATTTTGTGTTTATAAGCCATTTCAAACGAAGTCTATTTTATCTTAATGAACTAGTTGTATACCATCATATCTTACGTAGTTTGTGTTAAGAAAAAGGTGATGAAGTTGAGGAATTGAAATAATATATTATACCTTGATCTATATCTCCTAGTCATAAAAGCATAACTGGTTATTGAATGTAATTCATTGAAAGAAAACTGAAAGCTATATATGTGACATTGTTGGTTGAGTTATTAGAAACAATGTGAATTGTTAAGAAAGATGATTGCTTTTACCTTATATTGCATATAGCATGTAATTATTTGTTTGGATTGGATAGTATCCTGCAATCTGTATTTATGAGGCCTTGAAATTAATTATGAGATACCATGAGGCATGCATCATTTAATAGCATGTTATAGATATATGAGGATGTTGTCATGTAATGCATATATCTACCCCTGGTATCATATGATAGATTGTGATTCATTAGTAGAGAGTATGTGTGAGTGGAATTGACTCAGATCTATGAGAGATCTGATTTGTATGATGAAAAAATTTGTCAAAGTAATGTTATAGTTGAGACATTATAATTTCAATGTACTTTTTAGTTTACATGTGTATGTGTGATGTCATATTAGATAGAGGATTATTTTCCATGATCTATGTGACTATAACATGAATTGGTAATTGTATACATACAAGTTTTGATTAAATTATTGATATTCATACTATTTTTATCTGCCACTCCTAGTAGGGAGCTGTGTGAGAGACCGACAGTCTATTCTTGGAGAATCACACTCATGGCTATTTGTATGGATCATTGAGTTGTTTATAAAGCCTAATTATATGGTTGTATATTTTATCTTGTATATTTGATTTAGTACTGAAATGTAATAAGTACTACATTATGATTGATGACTATTCAACACAATGGTAGTTGTGAGACTTGTAAATAATTTTGAATATTATAACAATAGTAGTCATATGTTTATTTATAGTTGTAAATGAGGAATTATTCCAGTGTACTGATGTACTTATCTCTTTCTACTATTCATTTTATGAGAATAAAACATCTAATATTTTATTTGAGAATATCTAAAAACTAAATGGATCATATTCTAACCAATGGGTTGATTATATTTAGTATTATTACTTTAGATGTATTTATTAGTCAAACAGTGGAATATACTAAAAATTAAAGATGATGTTATGATTATTATATGTTTTTTTTTTTTTTTCAAATTGAGTAACTTTTATGTATCCCAGTAGGGTTCCAACAAAGATAAAATACACAATAGATAGTTTAGTGGATAAATACAAAGCTCAATTAGTTACAAAGGGATTTTCACAACTTGGAGGTATAGATTACTCTATGACCTTTGCTCTTGTTACAAATATGGATTCAATATGACTTGTACTCTCCCTTACTGCAACACATTAGTGGTTGGTCTACCAGATAGATGTGAAGAGTGCCTTTTTCATGGTGATATACATGAGGAGATCTACATGGAATAACCTCCAGGATTTTTTGGGACTCTTCATTAGTATGCAAACACTGTCGTTATCTTTATGGGCTCAAGCAAGCCCCACGTGTTTGGTATGAGAAGATGGGTTCTTTTATGCTTAGTTATGGTTTCTCTTGTTGTCACTCCAACCCAAATGTATATATCCAAAGACATAGGGGTCACATTATTATATTTGTATTATATGTTGATGATCTTATTCTGATAATAAGTTCTAACCTCGTGATCGAAGATATGAAACTTAAGTTGTATTGGCCAAAAAAATTGTCAGGGGGATAAATGTGGACTTTCAGTCAACAACGTGGGGATAAACTCCTCACGTTAGTCAACAATATGGGGATAAAATCCCTCTCTTATTTCAGGTGGAGCTACCTTTATTTAAAATCGAAAAGAGAAAGTAGGGAAAAAGCTATTCTAATTATTTACAACAAAAATATTTTATGTGGGGATTTTGTACTTTTAACTGGAAAGTATAGAAAGGAGATAAAAAAGAAATAAATGGAATGATGGGAAGAAGAGGAAAAGGAGAGAGGAAGAATGGGATTATTATATCCAATTAAACACATAGGCTACACGATAACCCTAGAAAAAACAAAAGACATACCTAGGTAGTTAAACACAAAGACTCACTAAAATAACCCAAGATTTAAGATTGTAACATGGGAAGCCTTTATCATACAAATAGGATAGGAAAGACATATTCTAGGCATAAGAACATGGTACATACATCAAGAGATTGGATAGCTTTACAAACAAAGATATTTAACAACCCTAAATTTGCCAATAAAAAAACATAAAATCTTATTCATAATCTCAATAAGGCTTCATAATAGCAAGAATTTCCAATGCAGACTCAATAGAAATTCTACACTAAAAATTTTGCATTTATTGACTATCTAACAATAGCATTTTAATAAATTGAAAAAATAAGAATCAAAATGGATTAACATACTCATGCATATCATTCACCAAAAAGATTCATGGTGCAAAGTCCTATAAATTATTTATGTATTGATTTTCTATAGAGTTGTACATATAGATTCCTTCCTTCCATATTATAAATGATAGGATCTAGCAAGCACAAACAGCTCTGATACCACTTGTTAGGATATAGGAGCACAATTGATTACATTGTATAAGCAACTAAACACGGAATTAAACCAGAAGTAAAATGTAACTAGAAATCAGAAACAACACAGCATATGAGAGACAATACAATCTTGTTTTAACACTCTTCCAAAAGGAAATACAATGAAGAAATCACACTCTTCCCACACCTCTTGGGTGTACCAGTAATTCTCCCTCAAGAGTTCTCTCACTCAACCAATTACAACCACAACTCAAACACAGAGTTGTTCCCTCCACCAGTCAGTGACAATACTGCCAGTACCACAAAGTACTCAAAGTACTCCAAATAGATCTCCCTGATCTTGCACACCTGCAAATCAACTGATCTTACTTACCATGTAGATCTTCTACCTGATCTTGCAACTTGTAGATCAACCTGATCTTACAATTGGAAGGATCTCTTCCTTGTCCTTGATTACAATACAGCCCCATGGGTCTCTTAAATAGATCCCATACAAACAATAATTAGACTTCCTAATTACAATAATTAGAAATGCAGACTCAAGACTAAAATTAGTCTTTTACATGCAAACTGACTATCTATCTAAAATTAGACCAGTTTTGGAAGCGCATGCAAATGCACACACACACAGGTTGCCGACGTCAGTTCCTCTCTGACCGATGTCGACTGACCCCTAACCGATGTCGGTTGCCTACACACTAAATATGACCGATGTTGGTTGGCCTGACTGACGTCAGTTTCTTTACAACTCATAAACCTCCTCCATTTGCATTAGTGAAGCTTTTAGCTCCACAACTTAACAATCTCCCACTTAGAGATAAACAGATGCACCTGTACCTGTACCTATACATCGTCTAATTTTGTTTCTTGGCTTGTATCCCTCTTCAAGTTCAATCTTGAATACCAACCACCACAACAAACCCTGTGGTGCTACTCCTATCATCCAAGTGACCTACCATATTTGAATCTACATACCCATGTAGAGAAGTGCTTGACCCTGCATAGCATGTATACCTGTTGCTGGTCCCTCTCAGATACCTAAGAATCCACTGAACTGCTTTCCAGTGCTCCTTTCTTGAATTGGCCACAAACTTGCTAACAACTCCCACTGCTTGGGTAATATCAGGTCTAGTACACATGTACTCAACCTCATCATGTGATTTGGGACACTGTTCTGTGAACTATCCATCCATAGGTGTGCTAACCAGTTCTGCATCCTGCATCTTGAACCTCTCCACTACCTTATTCACATAATCATCCTGAGACAACATCATCTTGTGATCTTCCCTGTCTCTAGAAATACTCATGCCAAAGAATTTCTTTGCTACTTCCAAATCCTTCATGGCACACCATTGAACTAACTTTACCTTTAGCTCAGCAACTCCCTGCAACTAGCATATACACCACATACAGTAACAAGATAATGTAGCTAATATTATCCAACCTGGTAAAGTAAACACAATGGTCACATTGACATTGACTAAAGCCATGCTTTGTCATACACCTGTCAAACCTTAAACACCATTGTCCTGCAGCCTGCTCAAGACCATATAACCTGGCCTTCTATCTCACGTGTCCATTCTCTCCTTTCTTTAACCTGGGAATCCATTCGTCTTTCAGTGCTTTCTTTCCAACTGGAAACTCTACCAAATCTTTCGTTTGGTTCTCTTCTAAGGAATCAATTTCCTCATTCATGCGATGCTCCCACTATTTTCTAGATTCTACCTGCTTTGCCTCTTTAAAGCTTCTTAGTTCTTGAACATCAGTGAGCAATAAGTAGTGTAAAGAAGGGGAATAATGAATTTGAGGCTTAATTACCCTTTCAGTCCTCCACATGGGTGTTTGAGACTCCTTGACAGCTTGTTGTCTGCCCAAAATCCATTTTCTGGTCGACCCTAGTCTACACCCGATCGATGTCGATTCCACTTGATCATCGATGCCGATTCCCTGATCGACATCGGTGTCTTGGTTACCGACATCGATTCTCTGATCGACGTCAGTCTCCACCTACTCGACACCACCGACTCTAGTCTGCACATGACTAACATTGGTACTTGCCTGTTCGACGTCGATTCCACTTGATTGACGTCGGTAACTATGTTTTCTTATGGGTGATGACTTTTTACCCACGAGCTCACTTTGGATCATAACCTTGTCCAAACTGCCCTGCTCAAAATTATTCAGCCCCTTGAGCTGATCTCTGTCCATCATCTTCTCCTTGAAAACTAAGGCTTTCTTGTTCTTGTCAAAAACATCAGATTTTCTCTTTATGTAATAAACCCGATCCTTTCTTGTAGCATGAGTTTCAAGAAACCTCACTTTCTTCAGTTGCTTACAGAAATCTCTATCTATGCTTTTTGAATCTGAACTCTTACCTTTTGACTAAAGAACATGCATCTTCTTCTTACTCATGTGACCAAACCTACAGAGCCACATCTTTGCATCTACATTTGAAGTATATAAACTAGAAGGAGAATCAGTAATACAAGTAGATAAATAAAGAGTACCTAATTTCTTACCTCTTGCTAAAACAAGTGCACCCTTGGAAACTTTCTAAGAGTTTGCTATGAGAGTTACTGTGCATCCCTCATCACCCAACTTTCCAATAGAAATCAAATTTTGCTTTAGCCCTGGGACATGCATGACCTCCTTCAACACCCATGTGTTGCCCGTTTGCAATTTCAGCTGCACTTTCCCTTTGCCAACTATTTGACAGGGCTTACCATCCCCTAAATAAACTTTTCCAAAGTCTCCATAGACATACTCATGAAAAAAATTTCTATTTGGGGTTGCATGGAAAGAGGCACCAGAATCTAAAACCCAAGATTCCACTTTATCCAAGGAACAAATAAGAGCATCCTGTGCAACAATACCTGCAACATCTGCTTCTTCATTTCTTTCATGATGATCTTCTTTCAACCAATAATCTTTCTTTACATGCCCTTTCTTTCCACAATTCCAGCAGATTTTACTACCACACCTGGATCTGGATCTCCTGCCTATCTTTGACCTTGATTTCCCTTGCTCGACATTCTCTCTTTGCTTTCCCCTGCTTTCAACACTTAAAGCATTCCCTGATGATTCCCTTGTGCTTTTTTTGCAAATTTATTCATTCAATATTACACTAACAACATCATCAACTTTCAATATTTTTAAAGCAGACGCAGTATTACTAACTGCCATTACCAAACTATCCCAACTTTTAGGTAAAGAGCATAAGATTAAGAGAGCCTTAATTTCATCATCAAAAGCTATATTGATTGAAATTAACTGGTTTTCCAAACCATGGAAATCACTAAGATGACTATGTACAAATCCACCTTCCAGCATTTGCAAATTAAATAATTGATTCATAAGAAATACCTTATTTGAAGATGAGGGTTTTTCATATAAATTTTCCAAAGATTCCATTAACTCTACCATTGTCTTAGCCTGTGATAAGTTGGAAATCACAGATGATGCCAGGCTCAACCTTATAGATCCCAGAGCCTTTCGATCAAGAACATTCTATTCTTCATCTTTCATATATGTGGGCTTGCATGCAACCCTGCCCAACGGTAAGTACAGATCTTTCTGATACAGATAATCTTCTATCTGCATCCTCCATAATTTATAATTCTTGCCATTGAATTTCTCCATTCTTAGCTTACTTTCTTCTGCCATTGCTTTACTCCCGCTCAATCAGAAACCCCTGAGAGTGACCTGTAATCAACAAACACTACCCTACTCCGAACCAGGCTCTGATACCACTTGATAGGATCTAGCAAGCACAAAAAGCTCTAATACCACTTGTTAGGATCTAGGAGCACAATTGATTACCTTGTATAAGAAACTAAACACGGAATTAAACCAGAAGTAAAATGTAACTAGAAATCAGAAACAGCACAGCATATGAGAGACAATACAATCTTGTATTAACACTCTTCTAGAAGGAAATACAATGAAGAAATCAAACTCTTCCCACACATCTTAATCGTACCAGTAATTCTCCCTCAAGAGTTCTCTCACTCAACCAATTACAACCACAACTCAAACACAGAGTTGTTCCCTCCACCAGTCAGTAACAATACTGCCAGTACCACAAAGTACTCAAAGTACTCCAAGTAGATCTCCCTGATCTTGCACACCTAAAAATCAACTGATCTTACTTACCATGTAGATCTTCTACCTAATCTTGCTACCTACAGATCAACCTAATCTTACAATTGGAAGGATCTCTTCCTTGTCCTTGATTACAATACAGCCCCATGGGTCTCTTAAATAGATCCCATATAAACAATAATTAGACTTTCTAATTACAATAATTAGAAATGCAGACTCAAGACTAAAATTAGTCTTTTACATGCAAACTGACTGTCCGTCTAAAATTAGACCAGTTCTGGAAGTGCATGCAAATGCACACACACACACAGGTTACCGACGTCGATTCCTGTCTGATCGATTTCGGCCGACCCCTAACCAATGTTGGTTGCTCTGCACACTAAATATGATCGATGCTGATTGGCCTGATTGACATCAGTTGCTCTGCAACTCAACAACCTCCTCCATTTGCATTAGTGAAGCTTTTAGCTCCACAACTTAACAATAAAATGTTCTACTGTCAATAAGCCAACTGGCAAAAAGCTAATATGAGTTTAGTTGAAGTTTTTTTTACAAATGAGTCCAAAACTCCTATTAATAGGTTACAAAAGGTGGTTACACTACATAACACATTTTTTATGTTTTTAAGAGCTTAAAAACCCACGCTAGTAAAAACACACAACCTAAAACTTGCAAAAATGCATTGAGCGATTTTCACAACTTACAAAAGTGTATTGGTTTTTTTTGCACGACTTAAAACTTGAAAAAATGAATTGAAATTTTTGAATGGAATAAAAATGTGCAAATATGCCATTATAAATATGCATAGTTTTGATTACGAGAATGACTTGAAAGTTACAAGTGTAGATTTGCCAAAATTTGATGGATAATTATTCTTCTTTGTCGAAGATGATATGGAACTCCTCTTTCTTTTTTCACTTCTTCAATTTTCTTGTGTAGAGTATTTTCTCAGGTGCCCTCTCAATCTTCTTTATAACTATTTCAAACAATAAGACTGCACTATGTCCTTCTACGAAACTGAATGAACTGAATGACCATTTGAAGATTGCAATTTTCATGCAAATAATCCACTTCATGAGTAGATTATTGAATACAAAGTCAAGTTGACATATCTGTCATCTCCCTACCAGTAGAACTGGGTCAGTATATCATAGCACTATGATCATCTCCATGAACAAGTTTTGTAAATCCCTCTCCACATGACATGCATCGATAAATAACAATAGTTGCAACAAGATCTTTAAATTCATTTGAAGATGCATATACTTTTCTTGCAGTTTGATTAATTATCCTAGCCTATTCTTTATGAATGTAAGATTTAGTGTAGTCAATTTGGGATGGTATTTTAACCTCTTTGCCATGATCATATGTAGTTTACTTTCCATATCCATTTGCATAGGAAACACCTTATTATTCTTTGTGACATTTGATTGTGAATCTACTTTAACGAGATAATAAAGATGTAGCATGATGTTTTAGATGCTCCAAAGGAATGGAATAGGTCTCATGCAATTTTATATTTTCCCCTCCATGTAATTTAGGAGAATCCAAATGTCTTTGAAGAGATTTTAGTTGTTAAATAGTATGTTTCTTAGATTGCAATGATTTATTTAGACTTTTTGGTTATTTGTGTTGAACTTCTTCATGGGTCAATTTCACCACTTCGGGAATTATTTGGCAAAAATCATTTTATCTTTCTACTTACATTATATCACGATTGGATTACTTAATTTCATGGACCATACTTTCAACTTGTGTCATAGCAGGAACATAATCTTTAACTAAAGGCACAAGTTCTATATCACCAATAGAAGAGGATTTAGTAATCTTAGGCCCCTTTGTCTCCCTTTTGGATGAAAATGAATCTTTTCATGATTTTGTTCACCCCTACGAGCATATCCAACCATATGTAAATTGTTTGAACAACATTTTATCTACATATCAATCAAATAAGAATCAAGTCTTGCCATGACAATCGTGCATTCAAAACCCTACTTATCATAAGCAAGCTCAATAAAAATGGTCTTGAAAACACCAGTGATGCCTCGCTCATCACTTCATGCAGGTTTGACAACATGGTAGAATTTGAGAATATTTTGCACATATTATAGGTTCCACATATGTGTTTAGCAGGATGATGAGATCTAAGAGCATTGTAAGCATGGTGCTCAAGATCTAAAGAGTGTGTGTGTAGGGGCACTAGATCCTAATGGGAGTACAAATAGAAAGATCTAGATTAGATGGGAGTGCAGGCAAAAGTCTTAGGTTCTCTAATTATTGTGGGTAAGAGAAGTAGGATCCTAGAGGAATGTCTATAAAGTTGTCAAGTCCCAGGAGTTATGTTGACAAATGTAGCAAAGGTCACAGGATCAATTTACAATGAATTTAGAGTCTGATAGTATGTGGAGAACATCACAATACATCCCTTCATTTGGTAGATATACAACATTATTGCCAGGATCTGTCCCAAATCCATCAACTATGATGTTTGAATCAATAGGTTCATTTTTTGAGTTGATAACTATATTATCTATTTTAACAATTTCGTTATCAACATTTTCTATTCCCCAGTGACTTTTGTCATCATTTTCCTTAGATCCCTCATTTTAAAATTCATTATCTTCTTTACCTTCAAAATAAGTTTTAGGTATAGTAGGCAGTCATCCTATAAATGATATCTCGCTTATCCAATCCACATCAAGAATTTTCTTCACTACATGGTTTTATTCCCAGTAGGAATTCACTGACACATTTCTAAACATAGAGCTTTTATCTGGGTCTAGTTACTTAACAATAATCCTCTTTATGACAACTTGAAAGATCACTCATCTTCTTGAAGACATTATAGGTCAGAACTTAACTACTTTTATTATGGGTAATGTTGGAATCTTTGGATATAACAGATTCTACCTAGGCTTGTGATTCATGGGAGGCTTTTAGAGTTGCACCTACATTTCTGTAGAATAGTAGAATATTTACTTCAATAGCATCTATTGTAAGATAATTTGGAATCATATAATATTTGGCCATCAAACTATATGGATTTTGAGCCATATTTGAATCAATTGAAAACCTCTATCGATGTTAGCATTCACTTATACAACATATAATGACATCTTCCATACTTTGCAATTTATTAATGAACTCAGTTATTTTTGCTTGATGTTATTTCATATCTGTATATGTTTTGATTTCTAACCATTGATACAAATATTGTAATAGCCACTATAGGTCATATTATATAGTCTGATGCATAGACATAAAAACCAATTTGATAATTACCACTAATGGTATAATGTCTTGAGAGATGGACAACTTACCTCATGTAAGCTACAATTAGGGTAGAATAAACCATGGAACTAAAAACAATCTTGATTGATAACTGTGAAAAGTGTCCAAGATCTATAACTATTATTTTTGAGATTGTGATACATAATAAGATTACCTCTAAAGGACATTTATCCATTTCTTTGTGTCTTCTTCAAACAAAATATACATATAATATGGAAATAATGCTCAATAAATACAAGGATTGTAGTGAATAATATTGTAGAGATCAATTGTACTTATGCATATTATCTAATTTAAGATAATCAGTACAAACATTAATCTTACCTAATGTGTATCATAAAGAGGAACACGGATAATATTGTGACCAATGTAAGCCTCCATTGTTATAAACCATTTGGGGCATTTCATTCTATAAATTCTACAATAAGCTTCTTATTTGACATGACATGCACACATAATAGTTCATACCTTTAGTACTTGATTATAAGCCTCCCCATATGTTTTTCATACACATTTGCCTTATATGTTTCATCATGAAAATCTTTTCTATTCAAATGCAAAAGATGAAGAATTCAATAATAAAGCCCTTATTCTCTTTGACTCTCAAAAGATTACCCGAAGCCCATATGCAAAAATGATCTTTAATTCATTATATTGCAAGTTGTATCCCTGATTCTATCTCCTTTTCTAGCATGTTTCTTTTGTCAAAAGAGGAATTGTTGAGAGATCACCAATGCACTCAAATTTGTAATTCAAAACTCCCAAATTAGGATTGACTAAAATATTCTCTTTGAATGCATATCTATCCATAATGACAATCTAAAAACCACTTAATGGATCATCATTTGGAAGCTTGAAAGATAAGCAGATCTCATTATGTGACCAAAGTCTTGTCCATTGGGATACGAAGTCAATGTCCCATTATACAAAAAAATTAATATCCCTACCATCAAAACACCTCTAATTGCCTATATGAGTTCAATTGAGGGTATTGTCGTGAAATGTAAAATTTCACGACAACAAGTTGATGAAGCAGTTTGATATGACAAAATTAGGGATTCTACACTACTACCTTAGAATTCAAATTCATCACTCTATTGATGGTATCTCTCTTGGATAACATAACTATGCTATAGACTTGCTTCATTGGTTTGATATGACTGACTATAAGCCACCCCTACTCATTTTTAATCAATTTTTGTACTCACTACTAATTATAAGCACCATACAGTCGATCCCACATAGTATCAACAAATTGTAGGTAGTCTATTATACCTCACTCACACATGCCTTAACATCACCTTCATTGTTAAACTTGTCTGTCAGTTATTCTAAGAGCCACATGAGAGTCATTGGAAGCCAACCAAACATATTTTTCACTATATTAGTGGCACTACTCACTTTGGTATTCAGTATACACCACATGGCACTTTGTAGATTATTTTTATACTAACTCAGATTGGGTAGGAGATGTTGATACATGTAAATCCACATATAGTTTTGTTTACACTCTTGGTTCAGGTCTATTTGCATGGGGATTCAAGAAGTACACTGCCATTTCCTTGCCATCTATTAAGTCCAAATATAAAGGAGCTATCAAATTTAGTCATGAGGCTCCATGGATTTGACAGTTGTTGGATGAGTTTAGTTTTTTGTAGCATAACCCTACTACTCTTTGGTACTACAACCAAAGTGCTATTATTATTTCTCATAATCATGTTGAGCATTAGTGCATAAAATACAATGAAATACATATTTGATTCATTCAACATTTGATCCATGATGGATTCATGACATTAGAGTTTGTGCTTACAATCAAATGGGTTGTCAACATCTTCACTAAACCTTTGGTTACACCATGTTATATTTAGCTGTAGGCATCGCTTGCAGTGAAGTAAATTGTCCTACGAAGGAATTGGGGTGAAGTCCTTCCCTCCTTCATCTCTTTCATCTTTCTTATTTCTTATGTTGTACATGGGTACCTAATATGGCCTCGTATTTCGGAAGCATCTTCTATTCCTCCCTAATTATTTGCTTATAGGAGGGTATTATAGTATTAGACTAGACTATAATCTAGTTAAGCTCTAGTTAGGAAGTATTTATTAATTAATAATTATTATGTTTTGTGTACACAATAAATAAATGTATTAGATATTAGTGTGACACTTGTTACATTACTAAATTAAAAGATTCCTAGCATGTTCCAGAGAAGAAAGCTTCTCGATGTGACACTTGTCGCATGAATCTTCTATGAGTATAATTTTTTTATTTTCTCTCATACACTCTCATGTGCTTACTTATTGGCACTTATGTACTTATGCACATCATGGAATCAAATCAAAAAATATCATTGTGAGAGAGTTAATTGTACTCTTTTTAAGTAATATAATACTTTGTTTTTCCATTATAATTGTACTTTGTTTTGTCTGAGTGTTGTATTTTGGCCAACGACTATTATTTGTGGTTTTGGTATCTTGGCTTGATCCTACATATCTGCTTGTCTCCTTGATTACTCTTTCATAAGGCATTGATACTTGGATTATGTACCCCACACACACTATGAATAAAATATATTAAAGTGTACGGGGATTCTCAACTTGTAGTTAATCAAGTTTCATATATCTATCAAACAAAAGAAGAAAATCTAATCCCATATAAGGAAATTGTATTAAAATTAAAGACATCCTTTGAGATGATTATAATTGAGAATATAACTCAAAAATACAATCACCACACAAATGTTATGGCTAGTGCAAATTTTATTGTCCCTATGAATATCAATGATGATGAATAATTTCTAATATACGAAAATTACAACACACATCAGTTATACAATAGATGTAGATGCCTTAGTGGTTATTGTAGTTACTTAGAGTGAAACTAATTCAAAATGGTATAGTAATATCTAATTTTTTATACGAGGTTTTTATCCTAGAAAAATTCTCACAAAATGATAAATGTAAATTGCAACGTGAAACAATTCATTATGTTATAATCAATGGGCCTTGCTCATATAATTATTTGGTGGACATTTACGTTAATGCCTTAACCGTGATGAGTCTAGTATAAATTTAATATAGGTACATGATAGCGAATGTGAGGGGAATTTTAGTGGAAAATAAATGTCTTATAAAATATTGTTACTAGCCTTTAATGGAGAAGGAATCTCAAGAACATGGAAAACTATGTCCACAATCAAAGATCTGATATTTCCATAGTCCATAAAATAACAAATAATCTTTTAGAAAAATTGTGTCAAGTTTTGAATCTCGACGAGTTTCGGATCCACTTCTACGATCCTTCATCAAGAAAATAATATGTCACAGAAGTGGATCCGAAACGCGTCAAGATTCAAAACTTGGCACAGTTTTTCCAAAAGATTATTTGTTATGTCCACAATGTTAGAAACATTATAATTTGAATCACGTGCCTTCACAAGAATTTCAAACTATCATCTCACCATGGCTATTTTCAATTTGGGGCTCTGACTTGATTGGAAAAATATATCCAGAATCATATGAAGGTCACACGTTCATTATTATAGCTACAAAGTATTTTACAAAATGTGTTGAGGTCATACCACTACAATTGACTTAGGGGGAGGATATGTCCAGGTTTTTATTGGCAAACATTATTTTTCAATTTGGTCTCCCATCAACTATTGTAACAAATAATAGATCATCCTTCAAAAATAAGACATTCAATAAATTATGTGTTAAATACAAGATTCATCATACTTTTTCCACTCCTTATTATCCATAAGGAAATGCATAAGTGGAAGCAAAAAATAAGACAAAATTTAAAATATTAAGTAAAATAGTTGTCAAATATGGTGAGGATTGGAATAATAAAATTATCTACGCTTTATGGTCCTATCAGACAAGTGTTTACATGCCCACAAAGGCTACTCTTTATTTTCTTGTTTATGGAACAAAGGCAGTATTACCTTTAAAAGTAGAGATATCATCATTGTGTCTCTTTGAAAGATATTATAAAAAATAATGAATATTTGGAAAAAATGGTTACATGAGTTAGAAATGTTTGACAACAATTACATGTAGGCTTTTGAGAATCTTAGAGTATATCAAGATCACATTAAGAGAGCATAAATCAAGAAAAATTAAAATCGAGAATTCAAAATTGGTGACTTGGTGTTGAAAGAGAATTAAAAGAATACCAATGTAGATAAAGAAAGTAAAGACAAGTTTAAACCAAAATGGATAGGGCCATTTGTGGTTACAAAAATGGCTGGTACATGAGTTTATTGTTTGGATACATTTGAATGGAAACTTGTGGGAACCCTATGAACATCATGTACTTACATCGATTTTACACATAAACATCTCAAAATTTCATACATATGAAAATAATTAAAATATTAAAAAAAATAAACAAACGAGAGATAAGCACATATCACATTGATTTATGTTATTTATCACATGATATCCTTTTTGTATGCATATGTATTTCATATTATATAAGAGTGAGATGTAAGACATACAAGTTATACATGGTACATAGATGTACATATGCATGACATTCATATACCTAGAGGCCATGCCAATGCTAAAGGTATCCTATTATATAGGTCACATTATCACATGTATATATTTCTTTGACCTTTCCATATATTTCCTTTACATTGCTTAATTGCATATGCCTTGCTCTTGCTTATATTATCTGCACTACTACATTTAATGGATAAGTTAATTTTTTATGCCATGACATTAATGTGTATTGATGGTGTAAACTACCTTGACTTGCTTTATGCTTCGTTGTTTATATTTCATTTCATATAGGAGAATCATTGAATATCATCTATGTGGTGCTTCCTTGATTGTGTGACATCGATGGATTGAGTTTATAATTGCATGATTTTCTCTTTGTGTGGATCTTTCCTTATTGTGTGACAATGGTTGATTGAGTGTATCATTTCATGACTTTTTTTGTGTGACCCTTGCCCTGTTACATGTGACATCGATTATTTTTAGTGTAACATTGATTTCTCATTGTGTATCACTCTTACCTTGTTTTGACATTATATGTTCATTGGTTGTATTATGTGTGTCTCTTCTTCGACATGACATTGAGTAATATTGTGTGTGATTTTATTATGTACATCATGACCATGACATTGTGTGATTATGAATGGATACATCTAGGATTGTTTATTGAGCTTGTGATGCCATGACTCATATCACACACTTTTATACTTATGTGATGTGCCATGAGCTATGTTATGCACATTTCTATGTGGGTTACTATTCAATGCTTCTATATGTGATCACTACTACTATGTTTATAATTGTGATATTTATCTTGAAATAACACTTGTATGCACTAAGATACAAGTTCCATATATTTTTTGACAATCTAATAATACTATGATGAAATATTCTCCATATGTTAGCACATGCTTTAAATGCTTGTATTTCTATATAACATGATGCATCTTACTCTTTTCATTTAAGATGAGTAATTCGCATGATACATTCTTCACCATAAAGGTGGGGAGGGCATATTATTGGGTTTGACATAAAGATTTAAGACTTCACACCTAGATAGTTTAGATTTTAAGACAAATTGCATGATTCAAAAGCTTCAAATTGGGTCAAATTATCCATTTGATTCAAATTATGCGACAAATACTTACAAATTGAGACAGATTTGAGGGCATATATATACGTTTTATAGGTCTATAAGTGACATGTTATTAAATTTATCAAATTGGGGACAGGGAGATATATAGATTTATGTCATTATGCATTAGATTGGGATAATTTATTAGATTATGGGGCATGGATGTTGTTCATGCATACTATTTTCTTTTTTTAAGTTAATACTAAAAGCACTAAAGTTATCATTCTAAATCTAAAATCCATTTTTAATGGTTGATTTAGTTTATTCATATTTACTTATGAGCCTAATATGGGGCTCCACCTTTCCATATTGAGGTTTAATATCAATTAAATGAGTAGTGCAGTTGAGGTTATGCATCGCTCAATGACCTAACACTCCTCTTTCATGAGGGTTGGAGAATTTATCTTCCTAATCCATGTTTCAAATAATGAAACTTGATTTGAGGCATAATCACCCCATGAAATTATCCATTGGGTCATAATAACCCCGATCTCTAAGGCTTCAAACGGTAGCATAGTTTTCCCACTTACAAGTGTATTCCTTTCTTGATCTTCAAATAGCAAATGTTTCATGGACATGTTTTACTTTAGATTTCATAATATGCATGGATATTGATGGATGCATATTTATTGTGGGTTTGCATGGAGTGATTTAGACACTCTGAGTCTTCTCCCAAAGATAAAGTGTGGTTACACACTAAAATATGTGATATCTTTATCTTTTTACTTTAGCACTTTAAATATTATAATAAAAGAGGGTTATTTGTAAACACTAAAATCCAGTATTAGACACTTTAAATTTTCTTTATATTTTTACTCTAGCACTTTAAATATTATATTAAAATAAGGTTATGTAAAATTTTCCCAAGAATGTACGTCCAAGACCGATGGCAAAACAATCAAAAACAAAAATCTATTAAAGCTAGAAATCAAAAAATGAGTAGAAATTGTAATAGATATATTCAGAAATATAGATGGATTGCATAAGGTTTTAACCTTTTAGGACTTAGTGAATGTAAATCTTATATTTGTTAAAAGGCTGAGTAGAATAAAATAGGTAAATAATATGCAATAAATACAACCACTGTTTTGTTATAGAATTGACTAGCTTTGATTTTTCTAAAAATAGTAATAAATAATGAAAATAATGACTTAGCTGAAAAACATTTGATACAGATGATCTAGGTGTTGGAAACTGAGATGAAAGCTAGTCTAAGTGTCATAAACTAGATCTTGGTATTAGGACCCCTCCTAAATAGTATTACCATAATTGGACAATAATGCCATTATAAAATAAGTGGTGGTAGTGTCATGTTATTAGTAGTAGTGTCCTATATGCAAGATTATCCCAATTCTTTGGGTGCACCTGTGTTTGGATCTCTAGGGTTTGTTCCTATGTGCACAAGTTATGGAACCTTATATTTTACATGTAGTAATTAATTTATTATGTAAACCCTAATCTTCCATGCAACTAGGGCATGAGATGAAAAGTGTGTTTGTTAGTAAGGTAGGTTGGACATCCTCAATACCTTGTTGTGAAGAGAGTTGCCTACATACCAATACTCTAAGGAGGGATCAAGCCCAATGTAGTTCTCCCCACATAAGTGTTGGTGTAAGTGCAAGTGATGTTAGCATGATAGTGGCCTTGAGTGCCTTGAATGTGCTTGAGACTGGAAATCTGAGCTTCGGGTTGTTATAGATGGTAGTATGTAAAAGTAGGGCAAAATAGGGATTGATAACCTTGATTATAATCAACTTGTTTTGAGTTTGAATGTATATTTTGCATATAATTTCTATCTAGTGGTTAAAGGGATAAAAGTCATGTATTTATACTATTTTTTTACTTATGTGGATGATAAAAGATGTCTAGGCTGACCTTAGGAGGTTTTAGTTTTGAAAATATATATGTTTAGGAAAAGATTGGGAAAAATACATTAATGCCATTTTGGGGACATGCTAGTGTCCTTATTATGGTGCTAGTGTCCAGCTAGCAGAACACTGGGCACAAATGGCCAGGATCAAGAAATGAGGGTTTGGGACTGCTTTAGAGCTAACTAGGGATGCTTATGGCCTACACGAAGGCTATATAAGTATGACAATAGGCTCTAAGATAGGTATATGGCTAAGTTAGGGATAGGTAGTCCCAAGTATCACTCTTAACACTTAAATACCACTTTTGGATGATTACATTTATCCCCCCTTTATTCTATAAATGTAGCAAAGTGAAATTACTAGGATAAAGGAAAAAAAAGCGTACCTGGTCTTATTTAGGAGGTGAAGCTCGTGAAGTTAGGTTTAAGAATGTGAAGCATACTCTAGTGCATGTCTTACAAGTGAAACATGCTTAAATCAATCCTTACTAAAGAGATATCAAAATAAAAAAACTATACTAAGTAAAGAAGTAAAATTGAGTAAAGAGATGGGAAAGAGGAAAGCAATGAATACACCTCACTAGATATGCAAATCAATGCATGAACTTGGTGAAAACCTATGTGTACATGTGTATATAGTGATCAATCAATAAATATATTAGACTAAACTAATGACTTTCTCAATCCTCATGTGTGGGTGGCTCAAGAACTCGATCCATTTTTGAATCCATCATTGCCCAACCTTGCTTGGGGGATAATGACCTGTGAATAACTTGGATTGGATTGATAGTGTATCTAACCTTCTCATATAGGTGGCTCAATAACTTAAGTAGGATATGACTCCATCATTGCCCACCCATGTGTAGTAGATGCATCTAAAAATAAACTATGTGAAGTATTGTAAATGTCTAACTAGGTATATCTAATTGTGTATGTCAGCTTTGTGACCACTCAGGTACATTAGGTAGCTCTGAGCCACTTAAGAATACCAACTACTGGAGATGGAATAAGGCATTAAATTAGTGTACAACCTAGAATATGATGTCAGGTGTATATAATGTATAAAATGACATGGAATTTGTCATTCCATATAATTAACTAGTGTGTAAATGAACAAATGAAAATAGCATGCCACGTACATGCCCCCAAATCTTATATCTGAGCATATAGATTTTGGACTGAGTTGTAATAAACTATATCTAGGTATTTGAATTGAATATGGGAATGGTCATGTCATGCATGATGCCCCCAAATTGAGCAAACTAATATGAACCTGAGCTAAACATGAATATGAGTGAAACTAAGTATAACTGATACATTTGCAATTGAATCTGTGTAAAATTGTACTATACCTATTGTACTATTCTAGCCAATCTATTTTTTTTGAAATTGAGGCTACTAAACAATAGCACCATATCTTGGACATTATCACCATGTGGTACTAGTGTCCCAATTTGGGTGTTAGTGTCTTAATATGATTTTTATACAACTGTACTACTTTTTGGGTCACTATTTTTCCACTATATTTACCTGTGTCTAATTTTTTGTAATTGAGTTTGTATGCTAACAAATGTATTATGAGTACAATATAGGAGTCTGATATTTATGACAAGCCCCTGCGAATGCCCCCTCTTTTGATGGAAGTTGTTGAAACCTGTGCAAGAATTATCCTCAAAAGAAAAAGCTCTACAAAATGTTTGTTGGCCGGAGCATCTATGATGCTTGCATGATAATCCAATATAATGTGCATACATAACATCATAATGTACAATAATTTGAGCATAAAAATGTAATCCAAGATGTATGTCATGTCTAACATTCACAAAGGTGTCAATATAGATGTAATCAATGTATGTAATAGTAAATCTAAGTAATAACTAGGTAGCTACCTAGGGGGATGTAGCATGATGTCCATCACGACACCCAAGTAGGAAGGGTAGATGCATGAAGTCCCTCATGGCATCGAACACTGGTGTGTGTAACAAGCAAAGACAAGTGTCATGGTCATGATGCATACAAGAAAACACACATATAAAACACATGAGGCACACAAAGTAGGCTAAGGGGCCATAATATAAGGGAAATGGGCACATGTCATTAAATCTAAGAAAATAAAACATATAAGGACATGTTCAAATGTCTACATACACAAGCAATAATCAAGTTGACTTAGAGGCACATAGAAAGATATGTTCAAATGTAACATACACAATCAAAAAAGTACACACAAGGACATGGTCACATGTCCAAAGTATACATACTGTGAATAGAAGTGGCATAGAGCCAAGGAGTAGAGGCATATTCAAATGCCCTTGAATAGAAAAAGCATAGAGATACAATAAAGTCTAAACAAATAAATATATACATAAATGTATGAATATGCAATACAAATCTATGTAAGATTTGGGATGTACATATGTTGAGTTTAAAGTAGTAATAGCCGGCAAAAAATTGAGTAAGTGTAGCATGATCAATATCAAGATACAACAATGTTAAAGTTGGGATGTAGAGTATAGAAGGATAGAACTTGGTAAATGAAACTGTGTATAGGGTGCCCTAAATGGGTGAATGTGTCAAGTGAATACCCATGTATCAGTGTATATGTCCCAGTGGGTAGATAATAACAAGTCTAGATCAATGTAGTGGACATGAGTCCTATAGAAATATGCAAGCACTCAATAAGAATAAGTGAAGCATGTATGTATGATAAAACCAACTATACTAAAATAGCTAGCATAGGTAGTGTCTAGAAAATATAACAAATGTAAACATAACAATGCATACAATCTATAACTTTGTGTTTTCTAAGTTATATTTGAATGTTTCTATGTTTTTTGACATATTACATTATTTTTGTGTTTTTTGGATATAAGTTATGCATAAGCAACATGAAAATGAACTATGTATAAGGACCAAGAGAAAAGGCAAGTATGTACAAAGAGGGAGAAACTATACTGACCAATGAGTCTAATAGGAGACTCACTATAAATGTGGCCTGTGTCAAAAATAGGAATGGTAATCTCTCATGCAATGTGATTATTATGTTGTAGTTGAATGGTGTTGTAACAAGAATCTAAGTATTGTTCATCATCAGATCATAATAGCCTAGAATACTAGAGGGAATTACCTCATACTGTGGAGTTGACCTTTATGAATTATGCTTTGGCATATTGATTATGATTTTGCCCTTTAAATTTGTGTTTATTATAGGAATGTGGTGCTTTGGGAGCTTTTTTGCTATAAAACCTCTTTTTAGAATGCTTCTTTGTTTAGCATGATTTTGACTTTGTAAATAAATGTATTGCTCTTTTTGAAGCATGTCCTATGTATGTAGATATTCTTCCTTGATAAACTATATCTGTGAATGATTTGCCTTATGATGTTCAATAAATCCCAAACCTCATTGACCAACATTATCAATCGCTAGAATAGTAGTGATGTCTCAGGGCTGCTATAATAAAAATTTTATGGATATTTTTTATCAAAACCATACTACTTTGAAAGTTGAGCCTCATTTTGAAGAGGTAGATTTGCATCTTTTACTTATTTTACCTATGCTTGTTATACTTTTTCTTACTCTGATTGTGATGTGTGAACCTTTTATTGTTCTGAGTTATGCTTTGGTAACCATTTATGTACTATTTCTGAATTTGACCCTTTTTGAATTTGTAGATGTGTGATTGTATGTTGTTTGGATGATGTATAACTATTTGAGTCATATGTATCCATTATCTGTTATATTTTCCTTTTCAATGCTAAACATGAATCGGTGTGGTGCCCATGCATTCTATGATATGCACAATCATATTTGGATCTCCTCACTAGGTGTAGAGGGGGTAGGTTAATCAACTTAGCTTTAATCATTTCCCTTATTACCTCACTTGAAATCTTATTTGATCTTTGAATGCTTTCAAAATCATTAGTTGTAGATGTACTTTGTTGTGATTTGGATATGAAAAAGTGCTAGGCACAACTGTGTTAGGTGTAGATGCATATACATGGTTTATGCTATCATATTCTAAAGACTATGTATATATAACGTGATTTGCTAATAATGTGACCTATTCACTCAATAATTGAGTCTGATTCTCTAAATCTAATATTAACTTGCTCATACTGATAATTTTATCCCTTAGAGTCTCACAAGTACAAACCCTAGTTACTTCTGATTGAACATGTAAGCACATAACCTATACGGAAGAGGTGTGAATAAGCTGAGTATTAGGATTAATAACAATGGTATAGGCTGCTTCATCTGATAGAGTTTTAAAAACTCACCTGAGATCTCTCCAAGAACTCATTACCATAATGGAAGCCATTAATGCATTTCACATAAAGCTAAGTAAATAATATATTACTCATAAACAGATTACAATGCAAAGACCTTAGAACTTCATCTCCCTCTTGATGCCTCATTGAATGCACAACATAAGTGCATCATATATAGGAGTAGGAGGAGATTGGGGAACAAATAGGTGGCCCTCTCACTAGGTGAGTGGCTTGGCCATTATCCCCCATCGAGGGGTGACAAAGACCCATCGTATATTAAGAACATGTACACACAAGATTAATAACTAATCACATGCGTAAATAATTAGGAGCCTAAGTAAGCTTAAATTATATAAGTGTGAAAGGGACCCAAAGGTAAAACTAGTTTGGGTGAGAACCCTTTTCATACCAACACCCCCCTTAAGTGCAACTTAAGAGGAAAGCAAACTGAAAACATGCAAAAATTAATGGGTCCCTGCTACAAGGCTTGATGAAGTACCCATGTACAAAATGATCCCTTCAAGCATAGGAGAGATGGAGAAAACACATAGGAAAAAACTCCCCCTGTGAGAAGATGGAAGAAAGTCATAGACTCTCCTTGAATTAGTGTTGAAGCTGAGTATCCCTATGGATGCCAATCCATCTTACCATAATGAATGGGTGTTGAGTCGTTACAACCACCAAGTGTTGTAGGAAATGGTTTTGAATACATGGATCACTCAAATATAACACTAAATGCCAGAGAAATGGGTAGAGAGATGAACCCAAAGAAGCATTGCCTGAACACCCCCCAATACAAAACTGGGAGAAGGTAGTAATGCATGTCTCTATTGATGTAAGTGGTGACTAGTGAACACAACAATGGTGTCACTGAACAAAGGTTACCAAGTTGTGAAAAAATAATTCAAGGTGCAATGGATCCATAACATGGTTAAAAAATTACCCTACAAATTGAATCAGAAACTAATGAGTGCCAAGAAGTACACATACCAATATATGTATGAGTGGATGTAGCCACTACTCAAACATCACCTTGTGAATATTGGTACAAGCCAGAATAGCTCCAACATTGTTAGAGACTTTCAACAGGTGATACAGATGACAAATATACAACCAAAGAAAATATAGCTAAAAGATATGCCTATGAGACATGAAATGGTCCTCAAATGGGTTTCAGCATACAAGTTCCCGATAAGATACCCATTTACAATTGAGGAGTAATTTTTTTGTCATAAGAAAAACTACGTAAAAAATTAAGATGTTAAGAAAGGGGCCTTGATATGTGTCCACTAAAGAATGCAGGTGCTAAAAAAGGGCCTTGAAAGAGACACAAACTCTGTAAAAGTACATTGAACAAAGGATAGTCTGACAGAATATGAACATGCTCAATGAATTAGACAATGCTAACAGGGCATGTGGATTAAGAAAGAATATTGATGTGGAAAAATACAAGTTTTTCTATGAGGGGGTCTGATCACCTATCAGACCGGGCCTCACCTGTTGGGCTTCATCAACGAAATGATGTGTTGTAGAGGGTAGCGGTACTTATCGCCATGAGTGACTGAATGAGGTGGCCACTTGTGAAATTTTAATTTTACCATGAGAAAAAATTAACAAAAAAAAACTTGAGGTGCAATTAATTTTTTATCAAAGGAAAACTATGAAAAAATTCAAGGTGCAATTTATTTTTTGTTAGAGAAAAAACTGCAAAAAAAATTCAAGGTGCTAAAAAAATGACAAGTTATAAAGCTCATGAAAAGGACATCAAACAGCCTAAAATGCATCTAAGATAATTCAAATTTTAATAGTGGCATAAGCATTACAATGCGGGCCAAGAAGGAGCAATGTGGGTCAAATCTCATTTTGTGCATGGGTACCTCATTAGGCCTTGTAACCAGGACCCATTATTTTTTGCATTTCAAATAAGGCTAAGAAGATGATCTATTACTCATAAATAGATTACAATGCAAATACCTTAGAACTCCATAGCCCTCTTATACTTCCATGCTCATTAAATGCACAACATAAGTGTATCATATATAGGAGTAAGATGAGAGTGGGGAACAAATAGGTGGCCTTCCCACTAGGTGAGTGGCTTGGCCATTGTCCTCCAGTAAGTACTGAGTGGGTTAGCCATTGTCGCCCACTAAGGGGCGACAAGGACCCATTGTGCACTAAGAACATGTGCACACAAGATTAGGATCTAATCACATGTGCAAAAAAATAGGATCCTAAATAAGCTTAAAGTGTATAAGTGTGAAAAGGATCTAAAGGTAAAATCGGTTTGGGTGAGAACCCTTTTCACACCAACATCATCACATGGAGGAGTGATAACATGGACCTAGTTAGAGGGAAAGTAATATCACCCTCATGGAGATGAAGAGGAAAAGGAGATTCTTTCATGTGTATAAGACATGGCATTGAAACTTGAAACACGGTTGTTAGTTTATGTAATAGATTCTCTATGTATGTAAGGATTTGTTTCTTAATTGAATTTCACACAAGAGAATAATGACATGCTAGAGATATAATGAAATATGACATACATTGAAATTGATATAAAACATTATTTATACATGTATTTGTCTTTTTTGAGTTAATTATGAATTAGAGGAAACAAGCATGTAAAAGAAGGTATTAAACATTGTAACAAAAAGTGATAAACTTTTCTATCATGATTATATCAAAGAAAAATAAGATGTGTGGATTTAAAATATAAGTGTGGGTCTTAGAAGGCTAGAAACATAAACCTTAGTGTTATTTAGGGTTAGGGTTTTGCAATATTAAAAGTAAATCAGGTTCACCAAATATTTTAACCTTTTAAGAATTAGTAAGTATAAATCCTATGTTTGTTAAAAAGTTTAGTATATTAAATTAGGGAAATAGTATGCAATAAATATAACCATTGATTTGCTATAGAATTGATTGACTTTTCTAAAAATATTAATAAATAGTGCAAATAATGACCTAGCTAGAAAACACTTGATACAAATGATCTGGGTGTTGGAAACTGAGATGGCAGTTAGTCTGAGTGTCATAAACTAGATCCTTGTGTTAGAATCCCTCCTAGACAATAGCACCATTATTTAAAAAGTGGTGGTACTGTCTTGATATTAGAAGTAGTGTCCTCTATGTAGGACTGTCCCAAACTTTTGGGTCACTTGTGTCTATATTTGTTACTAGGGTTTGTTCTTATGTGCATGAGTTCTAAAACTCTATATTTTGCCTATAATAATTGATTTGTTGTTTAAACCCTAATCCTCCATGTAATTAAGGCATAAGTTGAAAAGTGTGTTCATTAGTAGGGTAGGTTGGACATCCTCAACACCCTATTATAAAGAGAGTTGCCTACATACCAATACTTCAAGGAGGGATCGAGCCTGATATAATTTTTACCACCTAAGTGTCAGTGCAAGTGCAACTGATGCTAGTATGATAGCGGCCTTGAGTGCTTTGAATGTGCTTGAGATGAGAATTCTAGATAATCTAAGCTTAGGGCTATTGTAGATGATAGTATGTCAAAGTAAGGCAAAATAGGGATTAATAACATCAATTGTGCTCAACTTGTTCTGAGTTTGAATATGTATTTTGCATGTGATTTTTGATTTAACAATTTTGGGAATATTTGTATATTATTCCTAATTTAGTTAAAGGTCTGAGTAGTAAAATTAGTATATAAATATGCAATAATTAAGCTATTAATTTGTGTAAATTAGATTACAATTTTGACCTTTCTAAAAATAATAATAAGATGGATAAAATAAGATTTAGCTAGAAACTAGTTGATACAACTGAGACACAATTTGAGATTCACTATGCAAGACTAGGACACTATTAAAAACTAAGATCTGACCTTTATTTTATGATTGGATAGGAGCATTGAAAGTGGACATGAGTGGCACCGGCACTATAGTCCATCTCTATCACTGTTATCTTGAGGATCTGACCTTTTTTGGTTTTGTTCACCAGGTCTGTGTGACCCTATCTGTGAAGTTTCAACTATTGGAAGTCTATAGAGCTCCTTATATAGCAGATCTTCTCTTTAAACCCTATACTCCATTATGCTTTGACCAATTTTGAGAGAGGGGGGTTAATGTGTGTAAGATTCACTTAACATGTATTCACACCCCTTGCATGGGTACACTGCCTACATACTAATATTCTAAACAGGGATCAAGTAAGATGTAGTTCTCCCACTTGATGTGCTTTGTGCAATTGGGTGTATGAATATGCAAAATGCTAAACTGGATGTACTTGAGATGGTTGGGGACTGGTGTAAGGATTTGAAAAAGCTTGTAAGTATATTGGTTGGTTGTATGCAGAGAATATAAAAGATTACTTGAATAGTCTTACTTGTATTCTTGTTTGCTTAGTGATATTTGCCAACCCTTTCTAAATGATATTTGAATGGGGTTTTATATGGATCTATTGGTCATGGGTTGAATATACTTGCATTAGGCTAACAAGGAGAAGGATGGGGAACCAAAAGAAACTGATCGTTAAGGCCAAAATTGCACTTGGACAGGAGCATCAAAAGCGGATAGGAGTGGCACCAGTGCTATAGTCTAAGTGTGGTGCTATTATCTTGAGTTGACAGGACCTAGGGGGATGGATTAGTCATGGAAAAAGGGTCTGGCTCAATTGGGATAAAGTTTGGAAGGCTATGGATGACTAAGAATCAATGAAAGATGCCTAAGAGGGTCATGAGAGCAAGTAAGAGGAGCCTAATGGGTTGGGTGTCATTAACCACACTCAAGTTACCAAATTTTGCATTTTATATGACTATATTTACCCCCCATTTATTCTAGTGATGCAACAAAGTGAAATATTAGGATAAAGAAAAAATAGAAAGCGTACATGAACTTAGTTATAAGGGTGAAGCTCATGAAGCTGTGTGATGTTGAGTGTGCATAGAGAGAGAACACTGTGAAGTATGAACCTACAAAAAAATAAAGAGTAGATCAATTCTTACTAGATACATTATATCTAAAATAATAATGTACAAAGTTGGGTAAGAGAAAGAAACTAATACACCTCATTAGGTATGCGAACCAATACAAAACTTGTTTTGCTACTAAGTGATGTTAAATGATGCTAGATGTGTGTTAAACCAAGAGTAATATAAAAAATGAAGTTGAGTGCTCAATTCCCTAAGAGTGGCTCAAGAATGCAAAGACTGGCCCTTTGGCTCCATCGTTGCCAACTAAGTAAAGCTAGGTGATCCTATGTGTGTTGGTCGATGTTTAGACTATGTGTCCAATCCCTTTGAATAGGTGGGTTAAGAATACAAAGGATACTGGTCCTTTGGCTCCATTGTTGCCCCGTGAAGTGAGCTAAAATTGATACCAATAGGAAATGTGTGTCAAATGAGATGGCTCTTGAAGCCCATGAATACTCTATAATTTGACAATGTTGATGTGGATAGCCAAATGTATGTTGGAAACTAGACCACTATTGGTCACTTCAAAAGATGGAGATTAGGCTTGTATGAAAGCCACTTTGAAATTGATGCACTAGGCTTATATGAAATCCACTCCAAAATGATGCCAACCACTTGCAAATGGAATAAGGCACGCAACTGTTGAAAATGCCTAGGTAATGCTAAACTGAAAAAGAAAAGAAAACAAATATGTTGTGCACATTGCCCCCAATCAGTGGTGCTTAAAATATAGATTATGATTTGGAAGTTATACCAATTATCATATCTAAAATTGGAAGTGAGATCCATCATACCGCAAATGATACCCCTTATATTTGGATTCTCTGAGCAAAAGTGTACTGAAAACTATTGATTTTGAGCTAGTATGACTATGCAAAACTGTAGTTGAATCTACTTTTTTCCCTGCTTATGGAAAGTTTGGTTTTTTTGCTATATGGATAAGAGCACTGAAAATGAACAGTAGTGGCACTAGTACTGTAGTCCAATCTTGACACTATTATCATAGGCCAAATCTGATGACTTTTATGACATTTTCACTGTCTGTCTGGTCTATTTTGATTATTTTGATGTTTGGTTGTTGTTCTAAGTGTTCTAAAAGCTAGATTTTTGACCATTAAGAGCTCTAATTTATGTGACAAAACCCTTGTTTGTTTCCCCCTCTCCTAAGGGTCTGAATGAAGACCCTAAAATGACTACCCTTAGAAGAAAGAGCCCTACAAGTGTGTTATGCTACAAAAATACATGATATATCAATGATAATCAACAAGATATCTGAAGATATAGCATGGTTTTTAATGAGAGATTATTAGATCAATAAAGGTGTTCCTAGATAAATATAAAAATGTAATATCATGTGCAATGTATTGAATTGGAAATGAAAGTGTTAGTTGTTAGTTGTCAGTTGTCAAAGAGGGATGGAGCATGATGTCCATCATGGCATCCAAGAAAGTGAGATAATGCATGATGTGGATCATGGCATTGCAAACAATTGAAAATCAATCAAGCAATAAACATATAAGGCTATGAGCAAGAAGCATACAAGACTGGCCAAGGGGCTAAGCAAACAAGGGACATGGACACATGTCACTTAAACTGGAAAACAAGCATACAAGGCATGTTCAAATGCCACATATACATATGATTGAAATAATCAAGGTTGATGTGAGGGCCATAATTATATAAAAGAGTACAAGCAAAGAACATTGGCAAATGTCCTTAGGCACACACATGAATAGAAGCAAAGGACATTAGCAAATGTTTTAAGGTACACATAGGAGACAAATAGGAACGAAGAAATGCAATCACCACTAACTACGCAAAGCAAGAAAGGAAAGCATGTAAATATTGGAAATATAATCACACTTAACTAATCAAAGCAAGAAGTGAAAGTACATAATACATGTTAGTCCAAGACTAAGTATATGCTTAGAAATACACAAGTGCTAAAGTGCTATATACTAGTGAGTGTCGATAGAGTAACTTGTGTAAGCTAGTAAGTAATGTACATCAACATGATAACTAAAGTGTCTGGTGTAGGAATGACATAACCTAGATGGTGTAGTCATGTAAAAGATGCCACTAGTGGGTATATATATATATATATATATATATCAATGTATGTCTCAATGTAGAAGTAGGATGCCCCCTCAATGGGTATAGTGAAGCAATCAAAGAGTTGGATGTCATTGCACACACACAAAGGAGATCAAGTGAAGCATGGTAATGTAGATAAATCGACAATAATAACATTGAACAAAAAATGTAAGTCTAGTATAATAGTAGAAATGTAAAGCATGGATAATGCATATAATCAAAATGTTTTTGGTGTTTTGACATATTTGAATGTATTTGGAATTTTGATATGTTGTATTATTTTTGTATTTTGATTTTTTTTTGTTTTTTGTCTTTTGAAATGTTATATTGTTTTGAGATTTTGAGCTATGTATAATCAAGCATACGAAACTACATACAAGAATTTGAAAATGAAATATGTACAATCAAACATGAGGAGATTATGTACAAGTAAGCTGGGAAGGAATGACACTAACCGATGAGTCTCATGAGAGACTCCCTATCATGTTGTCTGGTATCAAACAAATAAATCATGCATGATTGTGAAGCATGAGGAAATGGCTACGAATATGATTCTAAATATTTGGATTCATTGTTGGTATCTTGGAAATCATAATAACCTGTATTATTCCACTCATCATTATCATCTTGATTTTGAACGAATGGAATGCTAGTGTTGACTTTTGTTGTATCTAGATTTTTTCCTTTGATAAATTATGTCTATGAATGATTTACTATAGGATTTTCAATAAATCCCAAACTTTGGTGACAAACATTATCAACTACTGGAATAGGAATAATGATGCTTTCAGCATGCTTGCCTAAACCTTGACCTTGATAATCAAACTATTGTAAATATTTTTGACTAAACCCATGCTACTTTGAAAGTTGAGTCTCATTTTGGAGAGGTGGATTTGCATCTTTTTCATGCTTTACCTATGCTTTTGGTACTGGTTGTTGCTCTGATTTTGCTTTTTGATCCTTTTGTTGTTTTGAGTTATATGCTTTGTTAACCACTTTTGTATTGTTTCTAAATTAGACCCTTTATGAATGTGTTTCCTATGTCATTATGGATTGTTTGATTGATCTACCTTGTATAGGGTCCTCATTAGTAATTATCTGTTGTATATGTTATTTCAATGCAAAACATGAGTTTGTGTGATACCCATGCATTCTATGATATGCACAATAATATCTAAATCTTCTCACTAGATGTAGAGGAGGCAGTTTGATCAACCTAGATTTAATAATTTCCCATAGTACCTCACTTGAACTCTGTTTGGACCTTTGAATGCTTTTCGAATCACTAGTTGTAGAGTTACTTTGTTGTGATTTCTTGTTTTGATATGTAATGTTGCTTGCAACCAATTGACTAGGTGAAGATGCATATACATGATTGACACTAAGATGCCTTTGAAGCTTTTGTATTATAATCTGATTTTCCAATGTTGTGATATTTTTATGTAATAGTTGATTCTATGTTTATAAATCTAAAAATAACTTGCTCATACTGGTGATTTGATCTCTTAGAGTCTCACAAGTGCAAACCCTAGTTGTTTTCGATTGAACATGTAAGCACATATGTTGAAGAGATTTTGAAGAAGCTATAGGCTAAATGTATGCATTAGGAACAATAGTATGGGCTACCTCACCTTTTGGAGGGGTGATAACATGAACCTGGTTAGAGGAAAAGTAGTTATCACCCTCTTGGGGGAGAGGATGAGAAGGAAAATGTTTCTTGTGCATAAGATATGACACTGAAACTTGACAAGTGGTTGTTAGCTTATGCAATAGATCCTCTAGGTAGTAACCATGTATGTGAGATAAAATGCATGTAATTGGAGTTGTAAATTATATAATAATATGCTTATAAAGAGCATTTCATATGAGTGATAACAAGTTTGGGATAGAAAGCATAAATTTATGCATGAATACATAAGAAACTTTGGCATGTGCTATGACATATCTAGTGTGTTTAGCATGACAAACTTGAAATTTTTTCCATGTGAGAGATAGAAAGCAAGAGATGAAACCTTGTATTAAAGACAAGTAAACTTTGCTTTAAAGGAGAGGTATCTTATAATGTTTAACAATGACTTTCTTAATATCATCCCATATTATGAAAAGTAGGTATGAAAAACAAATAATGAAGCTTTGTATTAACATATGGTAAACTTCATCATTCATGTACATGATAGGACAAAGTATGGTCTCCTTATTATTTGCAAAAAATGTAAGAAAAATTTGTAAATAAGTGAGATCCATTTTTGCAATCTGATTATAGATGTAAGATGATACCTCAAGAAGCAATGAGACCTAGTATAGGCAACTAGGGTTTGAAAGATAATTATTTGAATAATTACCATGAAATTTTAAAATTGAAAGTGAATTTTTAAGTTAGATATGTAAGTAAAAAATTATAAATGTATTGATAAATTAGTGATTTAATGGGACCTAGTATATGCAATTAGGGTTTGGAAAAATAAATATTTTTGAGAATTATTATTGAATTTTGAAATTTGAATGGATTTTTTAATTTAAACATGCAAGTAAAAATTCAAAAAATGATTGAAAATTTATTGGGACTTAGTATGGGTAACTAGTGTTTGAAAGCAAATTATTTTAAAATTACTACATAATTTTAAAATTTAATGCTAAATTCTAATTTTAATATGTAGCTAAAAAATCAAAAAAATATAAGAAAAATTAGTAGGAAATTTACCTTAAGGTTTCTACGGTTTTTATGCGCAAATGAAGTAAGTCGGGTTCACCAAATGATTTAACAATTTTAGAAATATTTATGTATTATTCCTAATTTAGTTAAAGGTGTTTCTACGCTAGATTCGCTTTTCACATTCAAAGAAGAGAAATGAGAAACTAAGAAGGAAATGGTCTAAGGCTTGTATGTACCTGGATGAAGTCGTGTGCACCGTATCCAGACGTCGTGAGAACTCCTCTTTGGTTGTGGAGGATGACACCTGCAAGAGAAAGAGACTAAGACAAAGAAGGCGTTAGATGAGGAGATGGTGGGTTGCCAAGCAAAATCTTGATCCCAAAAGCAAAAGCTTGAGGGATGTCAACCCATTGATTGATAAAAAGATGTCTAATAAATAGCAGAATGATAGAAGACTACAATGATAAAGACTGAAAAGGAAATGGAAGCAAATACTTACCTGAATGTTACTGTCAGCCTGATCACAGTCTCCAGCATCGGTGGTCCTACCGACGTTGGTTGTCAATGTCTGCCGACATTGGTTAGTCTGCCGACATCGGTTGGGGCAGTGGTCTCTGCGGCCGGCGTCAGTCGGGGCAGTAGTCTGTGGATGGGTCTGTGGTCTGTAGACAGGGCTGAAAAGGGGTTTGGACGGGTTTTCGTGCTGTTTGGATGGTTTGAGAGAGTTTGGACGGGTTTATGGTTTTGGATAGGTATGAGAAAGGGTCTGGGTTTTGTTAAGGGTCTGAGAGTTTTGAAGAGGTCTGGGATAATGGACAGAGTGTTGAAAAGGGATAGAGGGGTAGATGAGGCAATAGGGAGATAGAGAAATAAGGATTTGAGTCTGGTCTGGTTGACAGTCTGGTCTGGGGGGTGATATTACTTAAAAGCAATAAACTGAAAACATAATGAAAACATAGACAATATACATACCTGTGGCCTACAGGAGGAGTGTTGCTGATACCTATTCCTGTTGTTGATGTAGCCTGTGTGGAGGACCTATTGTTGTTGTAGAAGCCTGTTGTGTGAGGGAGAGTGAGAGGTCTGGTTTGAAGATTGGCAAATTGATTGGCAGAGTGGCGGATCGTCAAACATTGAAGATTCAAGGATTCAAGAGTCGGATCAAGAGCAGGGGCAAATTTTTTTTATGATTAGCCTCTCCAGAGGTTAAAAATTTGGTTTAAGTAAAACCAACGTCGGTGATCCCGCCGGCGTCGACCGACATTTGACCGATGTCGGCGGGTGGAGAATGAGTAAAAGAGCCACCAAGCCCATTCTCCATCCGCCAAGTGCATGATCCGTTGGAGAATTGTCAAATGTTGGGCTAAATACACACGAGAGTTGGTTAGGCGGTTAGAAAGAAGTAAGAATAGGTCTTGGGTGAGTCATAGGGTGGGAAATAGTCCAAGGCGAGGTGTCAGATGAGGTGTTATAGGTGATGTGTCAAAGGGGAGGATATTAATAATAAATTATTATTTTTAAATTAGTAAGTGCATGGTTTAGGAATGGGTTAGGAATGGATCAAGGGGGAGGATGACCAAGGGTTAGACACGATTTCAGTGTATACATTTGCCCCTTTTTGTCTTGTTGGTTGTTCTGGACGAACTGCAAGACAAAAACATGAGTTGATTGCCCCAGGTATGGGATGAGGTGTTCCCCCCTCAAAGCGAGAGTCGAGGGAAGGGAACCTGAGATCGAGTGTCGATTTGACAGAGAAATGGATAGAGAGAGGGTGAGTGAGAACGTTGCAATAGTCGTGATTGCACGTATACTACTTCACGGGATGGTCGGGTCAAAGTGCCACAAGTCAAGGGTCGAGGAGTGCCAAAATTAAAGTAACCGGGCCCCAGCATATAGTTGTAGCTGATTGGGTGACTCAATCTAAGCTGAAGCTCCAATGGGTCATCATGTTCCAGGTATCCCGGGCTCAGGAAGTGCTCCTGAAAACACGAAAAAGTCACAAGTAGTGGGGATCAACCGACTTGTGATCCTATACTTGTGAAGGTCAAAAATATGCGCACAATTTTGCTAACCATTCATGAGATAGCATACATGCAAAAACAACCAAGGCAAAGTCGCTTTGGAAGTGGTCGGAGTCGAAGGAGATAGTCGCGATCTCCATGGTCATTGGTCGAGGTGGATGGACGAAGGAATGGCCGAGCTAACCTCAAAAGACCCCATGTCAATTGAGTGCTACCTACACAGCCCCTGTTGGAAGGGCCTCAGGCCAATGTAGTTCTCCCAAAAGGGAGGAAGAGTCAAAGTGGTCGATGGTCTGGTCGGGGTCAAGGTCATGGTCAAAGAAAAGAAGGTTTATCCATCAGAGAGATGAACAAACAGAGGTGGTCGAGCTAACCCCAGAAGACGTCGTGTCATCTGAGTGCTGCCTACATAGCCTCAGTCTTAGGGCCTCACCAATGTAGTTCAAAATGAAGGGTCCAAGTGGTAGATAGGTGGTCAAAGTGGTCGATAGACTGGTCTTGGTTAAGGTCAAGGTCGAGTGATGAAGGAGAAAAGGGGTTTGTCCATCTGAGAGACGAACAAATAGGATAGCCGAGCTAACCCCAGAAAATGTCGTGTCATCTGAGTGCTGCCTACATAGCCCCGGTCTTAGGGCCTCAGACCAATGTAGTTCGAACAAAGAGGCAAAATTGGTTGATGATTGGTTTGGTCATGTGTCGAAATGATGAGGAGAAAAAGATGTTACAGCCTTTTCCAAATGGTGTATTCTGTAACATTGGTCGAGGGGTCTTTCATCCCTAGCAATTTTTCATAGGTGTGATGGATGTATGTTAGAAATGAATTGAGGTCTATTTATGCTTCAGCAAGTATTGGTTTATGCTTAACATAAATTGTGTGGTTGATAGTTTCCATGTGTATTGGTGTCTATGGAAACCAGAATGAGTAGGTTATGTGAGTGGTTTGAAAAGAGTCGGGTTGAATTGTTTGGATAAATGATATGGTTGAATGTTACCAAAGTGCAAAAGAAGTGAAAGGCATAATGCTCTTTCATTGACAAGGACCAAAATGAGAACATAAGTAGGGGGTTTTTAGAAACAAAAATCCTCATTCATGCATTACGTCGATGACCATAGGTTGTGTTAGAGCGGTAATCGAATCATTTTGACATTAAAATGAGCTCGAAGTCCCTTGAGTAGGTGATGTGATATGTGAGGAGAGGGTAACCCCTTGTTAGTAGTGATAACTTTGCCCCTTTTGATAGGAGACCCTGAGAACGACTATAGGCATGTCCATGACTTTATAACTTGTCAGTCATTTTTTATTTTTTTTTACGGTGGACTGATCGATGCGGGAAGTCCACATAGGGATGTTGTTTTGCTGGGTGGTCATATATGTGAAGCTAATCGATGCGGGAAGCTTCAAAAAGAGTGCTGTCTGTAGCAAGATTTAGTCATAGCCATCCTTCGAGGGAGTGGTCTATACTTTGCTTTATATGTTTTTTTTGATATGTCTTTGGCCTAGCTGTCCTTCAAGGGAACAGTCTAGTAATACAGCAATTGTGTAGCTATCCTTCGAGGGAACAGTCTACATTTAGATTTTATGACCTTTGATATGATAGGTATCCCATTTTTTGACATGTTTCTGTTGACTAAAGTTTTTAGCCATGGACGAGCCTCTGGAGGTTTAAGGGTTCCCTTTTTTTTAGGACAAAGCATTACTGCTTGACAAAAAGGGTTGACGAATGTTGGAAAACAAGGTTGAAAGGAATAGGAATGACAATGACAGGGGGTTGCTCAAGGGACGAGCTCAAGTAAAACGTCAAGTGATCGAGTACTCGACTAACAACAGAATGGTCGAAGATGCAAGGCATAAATGGGCTCAGGTTCTTATAAGTCCCTGGGCCATGCTTGTGCGTTATGATAAGGTCCGAGTCAATTAAGAACGGACTTGCCCCATTTGCCTCTTCAAGATTGGTCACGTATTGATGTTGGATGGGTTGATGATTAAGAGGTTGGGTTGAATGTTTGGATTGAATGTTTGGTCGAGGTCATGATTGATGATTGGTTAGTGTCTAGTCGATGGTCTGGTCAATGTCATGGTCAATGTCTGGTCATGGTCAATGTCTGGGTGAATGTCTGGTTAAGGTCTGGATCGATGATTGGTTGATGTCTGGTTGATATTTGTTGATATTTGGTCAATGGTTGGGTTGAAATTGGTATGAGGTCGATGATTGGTCAAGATTGGTTGAGACTGGGTTGAAGCTTGGTTGATTGATTAGGTGAAAAGGTTGGTTGATTGATTCGGTTGAGACTGGTCGAGGTTGGGTTGAATGCGCAGTCGAGGTTTGGGATTAAAAGAGTGATTGATATTTGGTCGAGACTGGGTTGAAAGGTTGGTCGAGGCTTGGATGAAAGTTGAATTCCCCCAGTGGCTAGGGAGAAGGTTTGACAAATTGGTCAAGGTCAGTTGAGGCTTGGTGGTTAGATTGACTGTGTTGATATCGAATAAGGGGGTTAAAGGGGACAAAGGGACCATAGTCTGGCGTGGAGATCCTGATTTAAGTGATGAAGTTGGAGAAGTATGGGTTGGTGTTGATGATTTGTCGAAGGGGAGGTAAAGAGGATCCTTGATGAGAAGGGTATCCTTTCTCTGATGTTGATGAGTGACAGCTTTAAGAGTGCAACAATGCTCAGTGTCATGTCCCAGAGTGTGGTGATAATGACAGAATTTAGAGTTGTCAAACCAAGATGGTCTTGATCCGAGAGTCGATGAGTGGGGCGGTGTTGAAGGCTTGTTGCTAACATGGTCGAGAAGAAAGGTGTCATTCCCCAGACATTGGCGAATGGCAACCTTGAGGGCACAACAATGCTCAGTGTCGTGCTCAGGCGTGTGATGATATGCACAAATCTAAGTGTTGTTGAACCAGAGTGGTTTTGGTCTGAGAGATTGATATGGTTTAAGAGGCGGGAGGTTGATGCGAGAAAATTGCAACAATTGCCATAACAGCAAGGCATAAGAACCTGCTAATGGGTCTGGATGTCTTGTTGTAGTGGGGGTTGATGACTTTGGTTTAGGAGGCATTGGTCGATGGATTGGAGGAGATATATGTCTGAGGGGTTGAGGGAGTAATGGAGGTGACTTGCCTCTGTGAAATGTGGGAGTGGGAAGCACTACTATTAAAGTGGACGGATGCGGGCCCAAGATTGAAGGTAATGATGAAGGTGGGGGAGGAGTCCTCCAATGTGGTCTAGTGGCCTTCTTTGGTTTGGTTTGAGGACCACCATTGTGCGAGGCGAGGTTAGATGTGGGTTTGGGTTCAGATGTGGACGGAGATGAGCGAGATGTAGCAATCTCTGGCAAAAGGTAAGAGGAAACCATGACTGAGTCTTCCTCGATCAAAATGGATGGAGAGACTGGGTCTTCTCTTGGTGGAGAAGAAATAGGAGAGTGTGGCTCCTCAAAAGGGCAGAGGGCAGGGATGATTGTGCCCTCTGTTTGTGGTTGAGGAGTAGGCAAGGTAGGGTCCTCCATTGGTAGGAGGAAAGATGAAGGTGGGCTTAATAACATAGGTATGGTCAAGGCATCCTCCAGTATAAGAGAGGTGGATGGAGGACTAATAAGAGAAGAAATTTCTTCATCCTGTGATGAACGAATAGGAGAAGAAGAGTCTTCCACCTGTGAAGGAGGTTGGTCAGGGACAAGAGGCAAGATAGTGTTGATTGTGTGTATGTCATGCTTGTGGGAGCTATCAGCCATGGTCTGGACGTTGTTTTGAGTAGGAGGATGGTTTGGGAATGGATGTTTGAAGATGTCGTGTGTTGGTTGGGTGGGGCATTTGGGTTATCCAAAACAAGATCCCCCTTGTCGATCATGTCTTGGACTATGTTTTTGAAGGTTTGGCAATTGTCGATGTCATGGCCTTGGACGCAATGAAAGTGACAGAAGTCGGCCTCCCTATACCATGTAGGGAGGGCTTTTGAAGGGTCTAATTGAGGTGGTCGAATTGGAGGGAGATTGAGGACCCCCTGCTTGACAAGTTTTTCCAAAATGGAAGCGTATGATTCTCCAAGTGGAGTGTATGAATGCTAGATGTAACATTGTTGGAATTGTTTGGTGATGCTTGGAAATGTAGAAGGTTGAGAGTGATTAGTTGTTATCGAGGATGGTGATCTAATGACCACAGTGTTGGCCACTCCTTTGGACTTGGAGTTGGCAGAAGACGGAGATCTGGAAGAAGAAAGGTCATTGGTTCTTGTGTTAGTATTACGCAATTTGACATTATCCTCTTCAATGGCGCAGAGTTCGAGCTTTTGGGCCATGGTGAAAGCTTCGTCAAAAGTGCAGAATGTTTGAATCTACAAGGTGGAAGAGATGTGCCTGGCACATGCTCGAGAAAAGAGGTTGATGAGCTCAAGTTGAGGCAAGGAAAAGGAGAGTTGGTTAATCAAGCCCCTCCAACGGGCGACAAAATCGACTATTGATTCGTCATCAAATTGCCTAATGGAGTAGAGGTCTGTGATTGAGACTTGTTTGGTGATGTTGATAGAAAAATGGTCGAGAAATAATTGGGCAAGTTGAATGAATGAAAAGATAGAATGTCTGGTAAGAGAGCTATACCAGTCAAGGGCGGGACCAGAAAGGGACATAGGGAACGTGCATAAAAGTAACGCATCATCGTGGGCTATGAGATAGCAAGCATATCTAAATTCCCGTAGATGTTGTTGTGGGTCTTCCTTACTCTGGAAGCGAGTAAATTTAGGAAGCTCCCACTGGTTGGGGTATGGTCAGATCAGGACAGAAGGATGGATGGGTTCATTGCAAATTTGCTCATACGAGAGAGCATTGCGTGAACCAGAAATAGAGGTCTCGAGATTGGACATTTTATCCATCAGCATTTTGATGAGATCTGCTGACGGATTGGCAGATGGGGCACCCCCTAGGTTGTAGGGCGCTTGAAAGGCATTGAGAGGGGCATACGACGTAGTCGGTTGCGCTTGTAGGGGTGCAACATATGTGTAACTAGTTGCAGGGACAGAAGTGGAGGCCAAAGGTGGTTGGGTCATGGAAGTAGAAGGCATAAGTTGACTAGACACAGCCAAAGGTGGTTACGTGGCGGCATTGGCAAAAGGGGAGGTAGACACTCTTGCATTTATGGGTGCAAGAGTGTGAGGGGTCGAGACAATCAAGTTTTGGTATGATGTAGAACTTGGTTGAATTGTGTGTGGTTGAGGGGGTAATGGAACCCCGATGGAGGTAGGTCTAGATGGAGAGGCCAAACTTTGCGTATTGGCCATGGTCGAGTTAACAGTTGAGGCAAAAGGCTGGGTAGCGGGTGGTGTTAGTGTCATCGCCATTTCACCCAAAAAGTCTCGCATTGGGTTTTTTGCGAGATAGTTTTGGAGGGCTGTGACATTGAGGTCCAAGAATCTTTCAAAATCTTGGTCCCCTTCAGGGACGATGGGGGTCTAAGTTGGGGTCGGTCGAGTAGGAGTTCTTTCGGTCTCCGAGTGGAACTCCATTATAGGACTAGTTATAGACGGGGAAGGCGAAAGCGATTGATGGCTAGCGTGGTCAAGAAGGGCCTTGGTTTGACTGCGTGTCAAAACCATTCAAGGCAAGAAGGGGGTCAGGTTCTAGAAACTATGTTTTTTTCAGTTTCAGAAACTCAAAATGTAGTTTTGGCAGAAAAAGGGTCGGGTTTTAGGCTGTTATTTTGGGAAAAAAAGACTGTGACAGTGACCGACGTCAGTTGAAAAATTGATGTTGGTGAGAAATATGGCCGACGTCAGTCAGATAACTGATGCCGATGGAGGAAGGTGGCTGACGTCGGTGGTAAAGCCGATGCCGGTGACTGTGGTTTCCAAAAACTCAGAAAATTTGAAGATTCTTGGAAAAAAAGGAAGAAGAACGTCCTCACTAGCTAAAAAAAACTAGATAGGAACAAAAAAATAGAGATGGAGACAGGCAAACCCTAAGCGTTAAATCCTAAGAATCAACTTTTAGAATCTTGTGGCTTATGCCTTAAAGTGATGTTTGGGGAGGTTGGCTATTAGAGGGGTCCAAGAAGAGGTAGTCTATGGATGGTTTCAGGTTTGTTTAGGTGCTCAAGAGTCTAGGTTAGGTTCTGTACATGGCCTGGTGCTAAGGAGCAAGCTCCCCTCACTTCACGAGCCCAGTGATAAGCTGGTCTCGCTTAGCCAAAATATACTTTCCCTAGAGATTAGACTCTGCCAGAGAACAGAGTGGGCTTTCCCCTTGGTGATGAAATCCAAGTGGGATTGCCAGGACGGGTAAGGTATCCGCTGGGTGATGAAATCCCAGTCGGGCCTTGTCTCAGGTGAGTTTGATGTTTGATTTGGTGTAAGTGGTTTGGTTGTGTAACATAAAGTGGACTACGATTAATTCAATATGCAGTTTTTTAATTACTAGGTGTGGACTACGAAATGCAAGCAAGCAGAAATGAAATGCAATATGTTTTAAGTCCCAAGTCAAAATGTTAAGTTGGAATGAAAACAAGTTGAGAAAGGGTTGAAGAATATGACTTTTGACTAGTCTAGAAATGCAAGAAAAGAAAGAAAGGTTCTTTTTAATCCTGCTTATGATGTATTTTAGAAGAGAAGAAAGAGGTGAAAAGGGAGAAACCTAATGCACCTAAATGAAAAAAGAAGGAAAAGAACCCAAGGAAGGCCCTAAGGTCCCACCGAGCGTGCCAGAATGTTTCTACGCTAGATTCGCTTTTCACATTCAAAGAAGAAAAATGAGAAACTAAGAAGGAAATGGTCTAAGGCTTGTATGTACCTAGATGAAGTCGTACGCACCATATCCAGACGTCGTGAGAACTCCTCTTTGGTTGTGGAGGATGACACCTGCAAGAGAAAGAGACTAAGACAAAGAAGGCATTAGATGAGGAGATGGTGGGTTGCCAAGCAAAAGCTTGATCCCAGAAGCAAAAGCTTGAGGGATGTCAACCCACTGATTGATAAAAGGATGTCTAATAAATAGCAGAATGATAGAAGACTGCAATGATAAAGACTGAAAAGGAAATGGAAGCAAATACTTACCTGAATGTTGCTGTCGGCCTGATCACAGTCTCTGACGTCGGTGGTCCTACCGGCGTCAGTTGTCAATGTCTGCCGATGTCGGTTAGTCTGTCGACATCAGTTGGGGCAGTGGTCTTTGCGGTCGGCGTCGGTCGGGGCAGTAGTCTGTGGACGGGTCTGTGGTCTATGGTCTGTAGACAGGGCTGAAAAGGGGTTTGGACGGGTTTTCATGTTGTTTGGATGGTTTGAGAGAGTCTGGACGGGTTTATGGTTTTGGACAGGTCTAAGAAAGGGTCTGGGTTTTGTTAAGGGTCTGAGAGTTTTGTAGAGGTCTGGGATAATGGATAGAGTGTTGAAAAGGGACAGAGGGGCAGATGAGGCAATAGGGAGACAGAGAAATAAGGATTCGGGTCTGGTCTGGTTGACAGTCTGGTCTGGGGGGTAATATTACTTAAAAGCAATAAATTGAAAACATAATGAAAACACAGACAATATACATACATGTGGCCTACAAGAGGAGTGCTACTGATACCTGTTCCTGTTGTTGATGTAGCATGTGTGGAGGACCTGTTGCTGGTGTAGAAGCCTACTGTGTGAGGGAGAGTGAGAGGTCTGGTTTGAAGATTGGCAGATTGATTGGCAGAGTGGCAGATCGTCGAACACTGAAGATTCAAGGATTCAAGAGTCGAATCAAGAGCAGGGGTGAAGAATTTTTATGATTAGCCTCACCAGAGGTTAGAAATTTGGTTTAAGTAAAACCGACGTCGGCGGGTGAGAACAAGTAAAAGAGCCACCAAGCCCGTTCTCCATCCGCCAAGTGCATGATCCGTTGGCGAATTGTCGAATGTTGGGCTAAATACGCATGAGAGTTGGTTAGGCGGTTAGAAAGAAGTAAGAATAGGTCTTGGGTGAGTCATAGGGTGGGAAATAGTCCAAGGCGAGGTGTCAGACGAGGTGTTATAGGTGATGGGTCAAAGGGGAGGATATTAATAATAAATTATTATTTTTAAATTAGTAAGTGCATGGTTTAGGAATGGGTTAGGAATGGATCAAGGGGGAGGATGACTAAGGGTTAGACACGATTTCGGTGTCTACAAAAGGGTCTGAGTAGTAAAATTAGTAAATAAATATGAAATAATTAAGCTACTAATTTATGTAAATTAGATTGTAATTTTGACCTTATAAAAAATAGTAATAAGATGGAGAAAATAAAACTTAGTTGAAAACTAGCTGATACAACTGAGATAGGGTCTGAGATTCATTATACAGGACTGGGACACTATCACAAACTAAGATCTGACCTTCATTTTATAATTAGATAGGAGCACTGAACATGGATAGGAGTGGCATTGGCATTATATTCCACCTCTGTTGCTATTATCTTAAAGATTTTAGCTTTTTACATTTTGTTTACCAGGTCTGTGTGACCCTATTCGTGATGTTTCGACAGCTGGAAGTCTGTAGAGCAGATCTTCTCTTCAAACACTATACTCCATTGTACTTTGACCAATTTCAAGAGAGAGGGGGGTTAGTGTGTGGAATATTCACTGAATGTGTATCCACACCCCTTGTGTGGGCACACTGTCTACATACCAATTCTTTGAAGAGAGATCAAGCCATATGTAGTTCTACCACTTGATGTGCTTTGTGTAATTGAGTGTATGAATATGCAAAATGCTAAACTAGATGTATTTGAGGTGGCTAGGGATTGTTGTAAGGATTTGAATAAGTTTGTAAGTGTATTGGTTGGTTATATGTAGACAATAAGGAAGATTGCTTGAGTAGTCTTGCTTGTAATCTTACTTACTTAGTGATATTTGCCAACCCTTTCCAAATGATCTTTGAATGGGTTTTTATAGGGATTTTTTAGTTATGAGTTGAATGTACTAGCATTAGGTCGACAAGGAGAAGGATGGGGAACTAGAAAAAATTGACTGTTGGGGCTAAAATTGTACTTGGATAAGAGCACTAAAAACAAATAAGAGTGGCACCAATGCTATAATCCAAGTGTGGTGCTGTTATCTCGAGCTGATTGGACATGGAGGGATGGATTAGTCATGGAGAAAGGGGTATGGCTTAGCTGAGATCAGGTCTAGAAGGCTACAGATGACTGAGAATCAGTGAAAGATCCCTAGGAGGGTCATGAAAACAAGCAAGAGGAACCTAATGGGTTGGGTGTCATTAGCCACACTCAAGTTACCAATTTTTGCATTTTATATGACTACAATTTTCATCTAGTGGTTAGAGGGCTAAAAGTCATGTATTATATTGTTCTTTTGCTTATGCAAATGATGAAATATGTCTAGACTGACCTCAGGAGGTTCTAGTTTTAAAAATATATCCATTTGGAAGAAGATAGGGCAAAGGACATTAGCACCATTTTGGCAATACTAGCACCATATAACATTAGTGTCCTTATTATGGCGCTATTGTCCAACTGATAGAATACTAGGCATGAAGAGCTAGGATCGAGAAATGAGGGTCTAGGACTACTTTATAGTTAACTAGGGACATCTGTGGCCTGCATAAAGGTTTGATAAATGTGACAATAGGCTCTAGGATAGGTCTAGGGCTAAAATAGGAATAACTATTATCAAGTAGCACTTTTATCACTCAAATACCACTTTTGAGTGATTATATATAACAAAGGCTCGAAGCTCACAACTCTCATAGCTTTTAAAGCTATCACAACTTACAACTAAGTAACTCACTACAATCTACAAGAATCCAAAATATTGCATATCAATAAAACTTACAAAGGGATGTACATATAGGTGGAAGTTAGATGAATCCCAACCATACCATGCAGGTGGGACTAACTTCCCCAAAATAAGTGGAAGAAAGGCAATGAACCAACATCTCAGTACACGTGGGATGAACATTATTAATGTACACAAAGAACACACAACTAAACAAGCTAAATAGAAGTGCAAGAAAACCCTACACATCAACACCTCTTTTAAGTATAGTTTAGGTGGGTAGAAGAAATTGGTTCTGGTAACAAGCCTTGATGAAGTACCCAAGTGCATAGTAACTTTCATAAATTGGATAGAAAAAAAAAAACCCATAAGAAAAACTCTCCCCAAAAGAGAGAAAAGAAGAGAAGGTTAGAAGGTCCCCCAAAGATGATGCTGAAGAATTCACACTCCAAGTACAACTCACAAGATGATCGATGTCGATAATGAAATCCTCTAGTTGAAGACTGTAGAAGTTCCATCTGTATCGAACAATATTTTTTCCTTTTACCAAAGGAAGAACATGATGTATGTACTGAAATTCTACCCATTCCATAATGGAAGATGAAGGAAACATTATGAAGAACTTTGAATATGGTTTAAATCTGATGTGTGCAATAGGTCTGACAAGATCATGAATAAAAACTGAATATAATGCCATTGAAGTAGACCTGTTAGAATAATGACATGGAACATTCACTGAAATAATGTCCATGTGAAGTGTAGAACATGGCTCAAATACTCTTAAAACTAAAGAAGAGACTGCAAATGAAGCACACAAATCCACATAATGAATATCCACATGAAGAGATGAGTCATCAATACTCTCAATAAATATACTCTCACTGAAAATAGTAGAGTCCTCTAAAGTAGGAGGAGAGGGTAGAATAATCTTTGAAGAGATAATAGGAAGAGGAGGAGTGATAGAAATCTCAGCTAGATCTCTGAAAAGAGTCTAAAGAGTGCTCCAAACAGTGGAGGGGCACTCTGTGTGCTCCATTTGATGGTATATATCCCATGAAACACACATCAATAAGTGACTATAAGAGTTGGCCCAGTGATTGTATTGACGAGGGTCAGTGGCAATAGAAATATGTCCATATAAAAATAGAACAAGGACATGTTCCATGAGCAAGCATTCTATGTACATCTGCTATGAAACATAATCATTCTTTTCAAGAAGAATCACTAGTGTAGAATCAACTCTCCTCATCCGTTGGTATCTCTCAAATGGATTCGACATGACACTGAGAAGACACCAAATAAGTGCAATAAGAAAAATACTACACAAGTGATAATACATGTTTAAAGAATAGACGTCAAAATCAGTTGATAATACATCTAATAATACAAGAGTAATCAGTGCAGTGGCCATCAAAATGACACATGTAAGTTGATAAAACTATGTGCATACAAAAGAAAATGCAAGGCTCATACCAAGTCCCTGAGACAATCAACATTGACCTCCCCTAAAGTTTGCAAGCACAAAACATGCTCAATATTGAACGTCAAACTCGATTGAGATTGTGTCCATGAATAATTAGTGCTTATGATGTCAAAACTGAGCAACACACATGATACAAGCAAAATAAGCCAAGAGGAATGTCGGGCTCTACCGATAATGCGTCTAAAAGGAGATAATAAGTGTAGAAAATGGGCCAAGAAGGAGAAGAAGAAAAATTATCTTGCTTGTGAGGGGGTTTGGCCTCCTGTCAAACTGAGCCTCTCCCTTTATCTTCGTCAAATAAAAAATACGAGTAACAAAATAATAAACAAACAACTCCATTATATTTCCATTTACAATATGTTTGTCCACAATAATATCTCTCAACAAAATATTATTTTTATATAAAAAAATAAAAAATAAAAAATCATCCACCGTTATAATGATATTGTTTTTAATAAAAAACAAGTAAAAAATCTTTCATTTAATATCCCAAAGATATTGTCCTCATCTTGATTATGTTTCCCATTTAATCAAATCAAATCCACTAATTTTACAAAACCACATGTATTATCTTAAAAATCATGAATTACATGAGAAAATCGTGATTTACTAAAGACTGTGGTTTTCTAAATCCATTTTTTGTGAATAGTACCACAATCAGTAAAAATGTCTAACTTTTAAAATTTCAAATTTCAAATTAAAAAATTTAAAATGATCGAGAAAGCTGAAAATGAGGTGCACAAAACCAAAAAATAGTTTTGAACAATTGTTTACAGTTGAGAACACTTAGAAAAAAAACATTTTAGTTTAAAATGGATTTGCAAAAAAGTAACAAGAAACCTTGATTAGAGACTTGGGGAGAGAAAACTCACTGAGTGGTGGATGGAGTAGCTATCAAGAAATTCACTTGGCCCAAGACAAAGATTAAAAAACTAGAATTCAAACTTGAAAAATGAAACTTGATTGCTTAAATATCAACAAATACAAATGACAATGCCAAATTGTTAAAGGAGAAAATACTATAGATGAACACAAACCTGCAAATTTTTTCTCACATTTTTCAAGAATACAAAACAATAATCAACTCAAGATTTAAAGTATTAACAACAACATAAAAATCAATATTCGTTGCCAACACTTTGAAACAAATAAATGTTTGCAAGAAACAAATTTCACGTTATCCTTAGCTCACAATACCACTACTTTATTTATTTTTTATACATAGTCTTTTAAGAAACACATGTATATAACAAAAATAACAAAACATCTTCAAAAACACTACTAACCAACGAAATATGAATAAGTATTACAAGAAAACTACACATTTTTATCTAACTTCGCCTCTACAAATAAAACACTCAAATTCCTATTTAGAAATCATTGTCATATTTAATTCAAATAGTCAAATTTAATTCAAATATCACTTTAAACTATACACTTTATGATTGATCCCATAAACAAACCATCCTCATATTTAAAGAGTTTATAATTGATCTCATAAGCTACTTGATATCCATACACATTATTATTAAAAACATTAATTTGTGCATTGTGTTTCCACCACCCCTAAAAATATAAAATATGCACTCTCTTTTTCCATGCTTCTATAAGCATTTAAATGTCGCACAGATTACTAACATGTTACCACGATGAGATCGCCACAAAACAAGAAAATTCATACGCAGCAAGTACCGTTAGCTATGCGAAAATATTTTCTGTCAGAACTTACTCCAAAAACACATAGCGATATGCGCTTTGACCTCCAGTTTTTCGAAATCTTATCTGTTGGAAAGGCTATGATCGATAATAGATATTGTATTATGCAACGGTAACCCATAAATTTCAATTCATAGCTATCAATAACAAGTTGATTAAGACACAAGAGAAGCGATCTGTGCTGAATTTGCTTTAACCTGAGGCAGGACAGCAAATTTTGTGCTAATTTAGCGGAGCTTATGTTACTGTAGCATTTAGCACAGGCTACTTGTTATGCAGGTCAGAAATTAGGGCTTGAAGGCCATGGGCGCCCCAAAGCAAAAATGGACAAAGGACGAGGAAGCGGCCCTTCGCGCGGGAATAGATAAATACGGTCCAGGCAAATGGTCGGCAATTCTCAAGGATCCTAATTTAAGCGCCTATTTGGCATCGCGCTCCAATGTCGATCTAAAGGTAACCCTAACCCTAACCCTAAATTTAATGTTTCAGGTTTTCATGACGCGCAATTTCTGTCTACATGTTTCTGAGATTGACATGTGGAACCCTAATTTTAGTTTTTCTTGTTCTGCTTTCGTAAATTTTGGTTGATGGTGCGAGATAAGCTTACTCTACTGTTATTATTTTTTTTGGCTGGTAGATAAATGGTTACGACCATCCTGGAGTGCCATATTCATTGGGGAGCCAACTTTATGACTTAAACCTGTAACCCAGCTTTAATAAGCCCTTTTGCCTTTATGCTGTAGCTTTTGCCTACTGCTGAGCTACAGCATACGCTAATATTTTAAGTTTGAGTCACACTTAATTTTCCTTTGTTTGTTATGCCTCAATCTCATCCCATGTGCTCTTGTTATGAGGCAGTGTGACACATTCTTAAAGTTTCCCCATTAGCAGTACACCACAAGCTCTTTGATAGGTTTGAGGACCTCTTATGTGCAGGTGGCCACATAAAACTTGTAAATCTCGCAAATAGGAAAACATAGAATTTTAATCAGGAACATTTGAATCAACATTTTGGGCAGGGGAAACTCTGAGCGGACACTGAAGAGGGGAAGAGGCGGGGGCTGGAGGTTCCAACATCCATTGAACTATTTTTTACAAAATTACATTTTTATCCTTTTAATTATTCTTGTGGGTGCTGCCAGGAAAATCTAGGAGAGATTTGCAGCAAAAGTGGTTTCATTGGTAAACGGAATTTGCTACTCGGCTGCAATTGTTTTTGGGAATTTTATTTAGAAATATCAGTTATAAATGGAAGGGAAACTTATAAAAATATTAATAGACTTAAACATTGCCATTTTGAAACAATATTTCTTGAAATAGCTCAGCAGTTGCTAAAAACCTCCAGCCCACCCTCTCAGCATCCGCTCAAAGTATGCCCTGAAAAAAATGATTACACCATTTTCTCTGTTGAAGATTCCAAGTTGTTCTGTTTGCAGGTGATACATGTTTCATGGGGCCACTTATTCATTGAAGATAGGAGTGATATCCTCTTCCGTGGGACCGCATCCTTAGTGCACCCCAAGTTCCATTACACCACAACCCTTGTGATAGGATTTCAGGACCTCTTTGTCATAAGGCTTTCTACTGATTGAGAAAACCTAAATGGAACTATGGGAACGATATTACTTAGCTTTTCCTATTGCATTCTATAGTAATGATCTAATATTATTATAATTTTAGTGAGATAAAATATTTACAACTACAAAAAAATAGTCTTGCCGGTCATACTTGCTAGAATATTCAGAGGTGGGTTCCCGTAGCATTATTATTTTTTAACCAGATAAACAGATGCATCAGGCCTGCCTCCCTTAATACGGTATTCCTTCAGCTTAGTTGATAAGCTAACTAATTCCTCACACCACATTACAATTTCTGAGTCATGGGAAATCAAATGCATTGCCATCTTACACACAACTGCATTGACTTCAGAGGGCATGCTTATTGGGTTTAAGCAAGGTTTTTTTTGTGTTGATAAGTGTCCCTCCTTGTTTAACAACTGAAAGCCAAGTTGGATCAATAATAATAATGTATTTTAACAAGGCACTATCAAATAACTGCTCCAAATAATGAAATTTGGTCAAATTCAACAATTTGTATAGACCTTGAAATCAGTGTGTGTGTCCAGTCGGCAACACCCTATGGGGCTTGCAATCTAGACTGTGTTCTTTCAAGAAAGTTTGAAAATGTTATGGGAGAAAGGAGACAGAGAGACTTAAAAACTGGTTCTCCCTTACCATATAATATTGAACTATTTTTATATGAAAGAAAGAGAGGGTGTTTGTTCAAGGGTTCAACTTTCAATTTGACATTTATACAAGGGATTCATTTATTTAATTTGCGATGAACAACATTTTGCAAATATTGCCAACTGTACATACTCACTTGGCATCACTATCCTTCATTATTTGTTCTTATTGGTGCTGGAATTGATGCCAAACTTAATGTAGTCTTTGGTACTGAACCCAACTCTTCACATGCTTAGGTGGAAGCTATGGACTTTTTGTAAATTTTGAGTTACTTTGAACCTAAAACTGTTGAGTGTTCATTCACGTTTCTCAAGACTTTTGGAATCCTTGTGGTTGTGAATGAAGAGTATGGATTTTTCGCCAACTTTAAGAGTACTCAACAACTTATAAATTTGAAGAACCAAATGATATCTTCATAGTTACTAGGAAACTCCAATATAGTGACAAGGACCGCATGCCTGTCTCTGTACCCACATTTTTTGATAACAATATTTATCTACAATATAGCTGTACCCTTATTCATTTACTCATGTATGCTGATTTGAATGGTATCTCCATCCACGTACCATTACCTGTATCCCACGTCTCCTGGTAACTATGTATATCTTCTATTATTGTTTGAAAAACCAATCTTCCAGGTTCTAGATAAAGTATGAATTTAGTCCATTTTCATCTCAAAATGATCTAAGAATTCAGAATTTCGGATGACAAATTGTCATCAAGATTTGGACATTAGCCCTGCATTCTTTTGGGTTGTTGGAGAGAAGAACTGTGGAATTAATCAATTCATATCTAATAAGCACCCAATAACTTGGGATCTTATAGTAGGTAAGTGATACATCTTAATTGTCACTTTTCATCTCAACTAATTGAGTTTTGTAGACATTGTAGTCTTAGTAGATTTTCAAAACAAGGCGACTTGACAACTGGACACTTTGAATGTCACTTTGTCACGAGTTGTACTGTGGCTTTGAAATCTTTCAGTTTGTTACCAAAATTTTGAAGTTGTATTTGACAGCTTGGAACTTTGAGGAAGTGATTGACATCTTTTGACTGACATTCAGCAAAAATCTTTTGGGCTGTGGGAAGCCAAAAAATAAATTGTTTAAATGTTCACAAATGACCAAAAATAGGTCAATGGGACTCAGAGTACATTCAGTTATAATATATACATACTAGGGTGAACTTATCTTAGATTAAGAAAAGTAACTAAGTACAAAGCACCAAAGAAGCATATACAGAAATGGAGTATACCTAATTGTTAAACTGTGAGTGATAAAAGCTATGCAAAACATAGTTGGACCCCACATGGAAGCATGTAGCTGACGAAGAAAAAAGCAGTAAATCATAACAAGAGGACAGCAATGTCATTTGTGTGTAGCAAGGTGTGGGCCTGAATATCCAACGTCATCGATCACAACAACTGGGCCAGTGCAGGAGCTGATGAGGCCAGGCTGGTCAATCCTAGGAGAAATTTGAGTACTCCCTCTCCTAACATTTATGAGAATTCTGTGGTGATAGATAACAAACTAGCATCGCACCTTTGCTTTTGTGATCTAGCATGCAAACAGGGGGAAGACCATGAACGCCGATGTGAAGCAGATTTACTCTGCCTAAACTGAGACTGGGACTGGGACACTAGTAGTGATGAGCAAAAATGAATCCCATCTTGCTGACCTGTCCCTATCTGAGTGTGAATTGGATGTATCCAACTGGTGTTTACTGTCTCCAATGCCTGAAGTGGGTTGAAAGAAGGAAGTAATCATTGTGACAACTATAGGATTCTCCTTTCAGGATTTATGTCTGAGAATGACAGACTCTTGAAGAAAAAGGGCCAAGCACTTCTTGTATGGTTGCCAAAAGAAAGCGGATTGAAAACCACTTGACTGTCTGTATGGACAATAGTATCTCCCTCAGGTCTCATAATAGCTAGCTTATGGACTTGATAGATAGTAGATTTTACTTAAAAGTTATGAAGATTGGAGGGCCAACAAACATATGGTATCTCGCACCCACTTATCTCTACAATGTTTTGTGTTTCTACTAACTTCTGAGATTTAGTCAAATTTCAGGACTGCTCTGATATATACCTACATCAAAACCATTTTCCACTGGCGTGCTCTCCACAGCTAGCACCTTGTACTAGTCAAAAGCTTATTCTTATTAGCTGATATATTACTGCAACAAGTCTTTTTTTTTAATACAGAGTTGTGTTATCCCACAACGCATGTGTGATATCTATTACCCTGTCTTCTTTACCTTGCCACCTCCAAGCAATTGTTGATTTACATGAAAAATTTGCTTAGCACTGGTTGTGACAACTGATATCTTCCCTGGATTAGCCTCCCCTCCAATGTTTGCAACTTTACTTGATCCATCTCAACCTTTTGAAGCTATTGAATGATTTTTTCTTCTCTCTACAAGCTCCAAACAAAGAAAACAGAATCTCTCTGATTGCAAAACATTGAAAATCAGAAAGTTGATCTAGTTTTCTGAGTAAATCTTACCCAAAGGTTGACTGAAAACATTAACTGCCATCTATGATATTGATTTTTTTAAGGTTTTTAAAATTAATGGAAAGTAGAAGAAAGACATAAATTTTAAAAAATCTGTCTGATAATCATGCTCTCTGGATGTTAAACCCTTGAAAAAGAAGAATGTTGCAACTTATCATGTACAGTGTTGTTGAACTACTTAACCTGATCTGATGACAATATAATTCAAAGCATTACATTCATACTTTATAATGAAGTCTTGAACACAACAGGCTGAAACTAAGATGAAAGCAAAATCACATAGCCGGGAAAAATCCTCCCTCCTGCTTTCCTGTGGGTAAACATAAGAGACAAAAAAACATTTGATATCATTTCCATTTTGGGAAAAGGATTTTGGCCCAGTCCATAAAAATAAAAGCAAGATGTTTCTGTCATGTCTATTTCTACCTGTTTCTGGCCATATAATATGGCAAATGTGGATCCATGTACCCATCATAGTCCACTAATGATAAATAAAACAGATTTAAGAAAGAAGAAATTAATTATATTAATGACCACAGGTAACTAAAGTACATTAATGGGACTCAAAAGTACAAGAAGTTACAATAGAACAGTAGTAGGGTAAAGATGAACCCTAGAAGCTGAAAACGTGACTAATACTAAGGCTAAAACACTAAAATAATGAAAGCATAATGAGACTGGTTAAACCCAAGGCGAGTAAATCCCAGCCATAGATTAAAATTACAAATGTAAATAGCCAAGTCAGGGGAGGACCCCGCAAAGGATATAAAGAAAATGAAGGCGATGAAGACCAAGGCAGGAATTTGACAGAGTCACATGTCTGTATCAATACTTGGTGCAGAAGGAGAACTGCCAGCATCATCATCCTCCACCACCACAGGACTGATGCAAGATCTGATAATATCCATATGAGAAAGAAAGAAAGAAATTATATTCATGTCCACAAATGTCCAAAAGTAGGTCAATGGGACTCGAGAATGTATCCAATTACAGTAGAGATTGCTAGGGTAAAAGGACCCTAGGATCAAAGACTAACTAAATACAAATGTTAATAAAATATTACACTTTAACCGTTCAAAAAGTCAGAAGTACTTTAAAAGATGCATTCACCGTCTTATTATTTTATAATTTAGCAATGGAAGCAAATATTTATCTGTCAGAGTTTTTGTTTGTAAAAAAAAGGGCAACAGGGGGAAGGTTGCATCTGAAAAAGGATGTGGCCCACAGGTAAACGAATGTTTTCAGATGAAACAGGAGTGGTAGCTGAAAGAGCATATGGAATTTCTTAAATACACACTTTCATTTTTCGATGCATCCTCTAAAGTTAGACGACTATAAAAACAAACCATTACCCATAAATCTAAAAACATCAGTTAAAAGACTAATTTTGTAGCATAGAAATCGAATCCAAGTTAAAAAAATTTTCTGGAAGGAGTTACATGGACCATGACAGATCAAGAAGATTCCCAAAATTTTCTATTGATTTTCCTTACTTTTAATAACATTTTGTAGGGCACAGTCAGAAGAGATTTGGAGTGAGACTCAAAGTAAGATATTATATTGTTAGGAAAACTGCAATAAAAATCCTGTGTACCAACATGCACTTGATGTAGTGTCTTTGTTGTCTGATCCTTAATGATGATTATGATAAGATAATGAATGTTGTCATGATGAAGATGATTCCCCCAAAAAAAAGTATTTTTATTGTTCAGAGGGACAAGAATAACCCTCTTTAGATTTATTTATTGAAGTGCTAGTTTTTTCTATATGACATTTTGTAACTGATTTTTTCTTTAGCGGTCTACATTACTTCACCGCAGATCTCAGTGAGACTCATAGATGTACTTGGAAACACCATTTAACTAGGAATGCTAGGATGTTGGCTTCACCTTCTATGAAATAGTTTTGTGCTTTTAGCATGCTATTGGGGAAATTTAAAGTTTTAGTTTGGTCTAAAATGCTAAGTTCTTTTTTCCTTGAGAGGTGATGTTTACTTAGAATGCTAGAAGAGACATGTCTTCCCCATGTTATTTGGCAAGTCTACTTTGGTTTTGCTGGACATTCTGATTGTCACAGACATTCCAGCAAGTGGGTTGTAGCTTATGGGATAATTTATTGCAGCTGATGAAGAAGATTCTCATTTTTCAATAATCGGGTTGCATGTTGGTTTGCAGTGGTAATAGGTGGTACAATGTAGTTTGATTTTTGTTGATGGAGCTTTTGTGCATATGTGGAGCTGAATTACACACTCCTTTGCTTGCTTATGGTTGTATGTGGATATTGCTGTGATGCATTTCTTTGCTTAATCTTCCTATAAATAAGAATTGTAATAAAGTCAGATTATTACTTTATATCCTTTCTGAACAATGACCTATAAAAACAATGGCACCATAGGTTGTATCTTGCATGATATAACAACAGATTATGTAATACATCTCCTTTTTCAACAGTACTTTCTATCTATTTATTAGATCCATCTACGTCTGAAATTAAATTTATTGTTTGCCTTGATCTACACCATTAGGCTGGTTTAGATAATTGAAAGTGAACTTTTTGATACTCTGGCTGTAATTGTTTTATCAGTTTTGATGGCTATGAACATTGGGGTGCCATTGTTAGATATTGAGAAGGCAAAATCTCTCGAGTTATGCAATTTCATTGTTTTTTTTTTTTTGATAATTAATATTTTTATTGATATCAAAAATACCAAGAAGGTAACTTACAAATACAACAAGAAGCTAGCTTTAGTAAAAAAGCTAACTTGCTAAATTCCTCCTTGAGAATCTAGCCTAAACAAATTTTCTAAAAAGAACAAGCATTATTTAAGCAAGTTCAAGGAATTTGCGTGCAAGTCTGTTCTTTAGGCAAGCTTTCTAATATGGACGTCCATGCATGATGCATGCAATCCCCACGATTGTCCTTACTATTTTCCGGATTAACAATATCCTTTGCCTCTTAGAGTCGCCCTCCTTTTTTGGATCAGAACCACTCCGAGTTCCTGTTATTTTAAACATTCCTTAAAAATGATTTCCCTTAATCTCTCCATCTCTTGGGTTCCAAAGATGTTTTTCATATTTCCTTTGTTAATTTGGATTGGGATTGGAGGCCGTAATTTGCTAGCCAATATGCGACTTTTTTTCCTTTCCGCATGATGTGTAACACTTTTACTTGCTCAAACTGGTTCCGGATTAACTTCGCTGCTTCTATTATTCTCTTCATCCTCCATTTTAAACTTATGCTATGTTCCATCACATTAATGACAATAAGTGAATTGCCCTCTATTTTGATTTTCCTGGTGTTCTCCTTCAAAGCCAGTCTCATCCCTAAGATGAGGGCCTTGGTCTTAGTGACATTATTCATGTTGATTCTAGTAGAGGTTGCCTCAAAAGCAACAACTTGGCCTCTATAATCTCTGATAACGACCCCGATTCCTGAATTATCGGGATTGCTTTTTGATGCTCTGTCAAAATTAACTTCGAACCAACCCTGTTTTGGAGGGAGCCATTTCACGTTATTTCTTATTATTTCTTTTCTCTGTTTCTTACTCGGCTTCATGGTGTCATATGTTCCTTTGATCTTGCCCCAGTTTTGTAGTATCCTTGTTTCCTTTGGGTCGACTTCCTTGTTCTTTTGCTGTTAACTGGTGGCAATTCGCTGATTAATGGTGGCTTCAATTTCCACCCAAACTCTTTCTTACTTATGCTTGGCCTTGTTTTCAAAATTCTCGCATTCTGTTCAATCCAAACCTTCCAGGTTAAGATACTTGGTCCGATGTCCTAGATGTCTTTCAGAATATTCAATTTTTTGTTGCTTTGCTAAGCTTTTAGGTGATTGGGGAGATTGTCATTTAGGGTCCAGCTTAGATTGTACTTTTTAGGAAAACATTCCAAAGTTCTGAGGTATCTCTGCAATGTAGTAGGAGGTGCTCTACAGTCTCTTTGTTGTTATAGCATGGCACATCTTAATGGGCCTTGGAAACCTTTCTTTTTTAGATTTTCTCATGTTAGGATCTTTTCGTGCGTAGCCAAACATAAGAAGGCTTTCGCCTTCAGCCATGCTTTTGAGCTACATATGCTGTTCCAAATGGCTTTATTGGGGTTCCTGGGATTATCTGCCATCTATGCAACATAACCTTCTTTCATTGAGTAGGTCCTTGTGCCTTTTCTATTCCATTTTATCAAATCTCTTTTCGGACTTTAGGGAATCCTAAAACCTTGGAGGATACCATTTAGTTTCTTTTGAGGTTCATTCTATGTAATGCTAGGATGTTGGAAAGTCTTCCAGTTTAGGATCTTGTAGCCCAATTCCATGCTTTCAACCCCCAATAATCCTTCACTCTAACCCCCCATTTCTTCTCTGATACGCTCGAAGGTTGGTTCCATTTTTAGGGGGTTTTGGGCTATCCAAATATCTTCCCCAAAGTTAGTGGTTTCTCCATTTTTGACCTATCTAAAGCAATCTTTTAATAGGAACTTTCTGGTCTCTTAGGACGTTCTTGATGGTGGATCCAGTGGGGAGTTCCTTAGCCGTAAATATTCTATCTGGATCCCTTTCATCTAAGTATTTTCCTCTTAGCAACTCACACCAACCTTTAGAGGGGTTGGCCCCAATCTTCCACACTAGCTTGGCTAGGAGAGCCAAATTGGCCTTAGTCAGGTTTATAATCCCTGCACTTCCTTTGGATAGTGGTTTACAAATTTTTTCCCAGGTCAATAGAGGAAGTTTGGCCTTGTCCTCTGTTCCTTGTCAAAAAAGGTTTTTCAGCATTCTATTCATCTCAGAAAGAGTTCCAACAAGAGCTTTTAGAAGAGAGAACCAATGTGTGTCTGTAGCTTGAAGGACTGTCTTGATGAGAATAATTCTTCCTGCACATCAGATATTTGCCTTTCCAATTGCATAGCTTGTTCTTCATTTTCTCAATGATTTTGTTCCAAAGGCTTTTCTCGCCCTTTCCTTTGAAAAAAGGAAATCCTAAGTAGTTGTCAGGGAGGAAGGCCTTCTCAAAACCCATAACTCTACATAAGACAGATTGAAGATTAGGTGAAGCATTAATGAAGTAAATTTTGGACTTACTTTTGTTAATTAGGTGCCTAACAGATCCCTTATTATTCTAATCTCTTGTAGTCTGGGGAGGGCAAACATCATTGTATCATCCACAAATTGTAGATGAGTATGGGCAGCTCCACTTGCAGAGGCTTGGATCTCTTTTTTTTTTAATTTTTCTTTTAGATCTCCTATGCTTCTCCCTAGGGCGTTTGCCATGAGAATGAATAGATAGGGAGATAACAAATCACCTTGCTTGAGACCCTTGGAGGAAGGGAAATACCCTTTTAGAGAGCCATTTATCATCACCGAGAATTTGGGAGAAGAGTAACAACTCTGCATCCAGTGTGTCCATTCATCATTGAAACCAAATTTCTGGAGGATCCTGTCTAGGAAAGTGCAATTGACCTTTTCAAATGCCTTGGAAATGTCTATTTTCATAAGTATACCTTATCTCTTATTAGCATTGAGAGAGTGTATGATCATGAGCTGTGACAGTACCATCTGTAATTTGTTTGCCTTTGACAAAGCCTCCTTGTTCCTTAGAGATCAATTTAGGCAAAATACTTTGAAGTCTATTAGCAATAACCTTGGCAATGATTTTATAGATCGTGTTACAAAGGGATATTGGTCGGAAATCCTTCGGCATCTTGTTATTGGATTTCTTAGGGATAAGAACGAGAAAAGTGGAGTTGATTGCGCTCAACATCTGTTGGGTGTCCTTTGATTCTTGAACCACTTCTTGAATATCTTCTCCTATGAGTTTCAAAAGTGTTGATAGAAAAAGGCTGGAAATCCATCTAGGCTCACTAGCCATTTCGAAGACCACTTTCTTAACTTCCTCCAAAGATATGTTTTTCATTAGGATTTTGTTATCCAATTGAGAGACCAAACAAGGGATTTGCCTTTCAAAGGATTCTTGCTCTTCTCGATTCTCCACATTTTCTTGCTTCAACATGTTTTCCCAATATCTCACCATATAATCTTTAATTTGCTTCGGTTCCTCCAGGCTGATCCCTTCTAGGGTTTCAATCTTTTGGATAAAGTTCTTGTCTTCTGATCCTGCACAACAAATGAAAGAACTTGGTATTTCTATCTCCTTCCTCCAACCATTTTACCCTAGACTTTTGTTTCCAATAGATTTCCTCCTTATTAAGGACTTCTTCTAGATTCTTAGTGACCTCCTCCTCTTCCTCAAGTAGGTCAGTGGAGTTGTGGCTGTCCATGTTTAACCCTTGAATCTCACTACTTCTCTTAAGTAAGTCTTCTTTGGTCTGAAAAATATTTTTGAAGATGAGATGATTCCAATTCTTTACAACGATCTTAAAGTTGTTCAGTTTCTGGAAGAAAATGAATAGTTTGGTCCCATATCTTTTATTTGGGGCTTTGCACAACCTGGAGACGAAGTCATCCAGGTTGGGGTGCTCTAGCCACATCTTTTTGAACCTAAAGGGAGTTTGATTGGTTGTTCATCTTGTAGGAGGTGATGGGCAATTGGCCAATGATCTAAGCCTGAGGTTTTAATCTCTTCCACCTCTAAGATCTGTTCCAACTAGTTTCTAGAGGCCAAGAACTTGTCCAGTCTCTCAAGGATGAGTTCTCTACTCGATCTTTTGTTGCTCCAAGTGAACCATCCTTGCTTGCTTTTCCAATCCCATAGATCCGATCTTTCCATACAAAAATTTAGAGGTTGCTATCTTTATCTCTGGAAACTCCTTTCTTTTTTGAGGAATCGATTTTAGTGTTGAAAATCCCCCCATGATTCAAAAAGCTTTTTCATTTGTTTTGATTATATCTTCAATTTGCTATTAGGTTTGCTCTCTCTCTTTTTTTTTTTGGACCCCATAAATATTAACAAGGTAGATGCTGAATCCAAACCTTTGAGATTCCACCTTACAAATGAGGTATTGGTTGTGGACTCGAATGGTTTCAAGACTGACCAAATTTGGTTCCCAAAGTAAAGCTAGCCCCCCTACAGTGCCTAGGGCATCACACCCTGCCATTTCTCTTCCAATTTTCCTTGAAAGTCTCTCATTGTTATTTGACAAGTTTTCCAAATTCTTTTCCTGTAGCAACACTATCTCCGGATTGTATTGAATAATAAGTTTTAATGTTCTCCTTTTCGAATGGGCATTGAGGCCCCTAATGTTCCAAGAGATAATCTTCATTATGGAAGATTAATCTGCTTGGTGCTTGCCAAGAAAGTGTCTACTTGCTTTTGGGTCCCTGCTCTTATGGCTTCCATTGCTTCTTCTTGCCTTTTTTTCATCTTACTGGGTCTCTCTCCCCTTCTCTTTCCAAAGTTTCCTTTGGAGTTGATATTTGGGGTTTGCACCACTCCTATAATTTCATCCTCTATCTTAGAACCTGTCTCATTATCCTTATCCATGCTCGTCTAGTTTTCCTTATGCTTCTGAAGATCCCCTGCTTTTTTCTCTTTTGTCCCTTTTTCTTCATTTTTTTTCTTTGGCTTTCCTTCGTTTCCGGTGTTAGAGTCTTTGAGTAGATAGTTCAGTTCCTCTTTGAAACCGTAGTTTGTTGTGATATCCTCCATTGCATTTCTATTCTGCTTCCCTTGTGTTTAGGTTTCCAGGTCGCATTATATTTTGTCTATCGAGGTGAACTTCTCTTCTGTGCCTTTTTTGGTGTCTTTTGGGGACATTTTTTAACCATGTTGCTCTTATTTTTTATAGCGTGTTTCTTTTTTGGTTTGACAAACCCTTTTGAGTCTTTTTTGGTGGTTTTTGAAGCTCTTTCTAGGACATTGTTTTTCTGTAATGTTGGACACTCCCTAATGAGGTGTCCATATTCTTGACATCTTTTGCAGTGGAATGGGATACTCTCATAATCAAGGTCTTCAACCCATTCCATATCTCCAACTTTCAAAGTGACATTTTTGGGAAGGGGTTGTGGGAGGTCTAACTCAACACATTCTAGCATAATTGGATAGTCCTTGTCCATGATATGGTTAAGATATGTCTACAGGTCTACCAATAGTATTGGCTATGGTTTCAAAAATGGAGTAGAATTCTTGCGGAAGGGCATACATTCAGATTCAGACTGGTGCCGTGGTAGGGAGCTCTTTTGATGGTTTGAAGGCTATGTGCTAGTGCTTCATGAAGAGACCCAGGTGCTTGGATAAATATGGTCCTCCCCCGAATACTTTGTCTTTGTTAGATTTGCTAGCGAACAATCCTATGAAATACCCTTTGACACAACTCCTCAGTTCGTAGTCTCCATTCGTCTTCCAATTTTTTTTGGTCCTTTGATGCATCTCTTCCAGGGTTAGCTGAGCACCCGTAAATTTGCAAATCAGGTTTCTACCATGCAATCCTGCTATATTCTTTCTGATTTCCATAGGATCCAACATGGCAATCGGGTTTTCATCCACAATTTGCATGCATGTTCTTGTGACTCCAAAGCTCAAATTTCCAATCTTTTTACCAGCCGCCCTCATCAGAGCATTAATCTCTATCTCAGAGATTGAAGATGTAGCTCCAGTGGTTTGTGGAGCGGGGGGGCAGGCATAAAAACCCCAGACAAATTCATCCTGTAAATAATCAAACTACTAGGTTCCTTAGCAATCCTTCTCAGTTGGATACTTGTAGATCTTCAAAAAACCTTCAAACCCTACTTGCGCTCAATATTTCCATCCTCCCGAAAGCCATAACTTTAATTTAATATACATTTTCCAATGTCATTGTATTTTTACAAATGCATAATTTGAAAATATAGCATCATACTTTATAAACCTTAGTAATAAGGGTAGTTCATTTGTTAACCTTATAATTAAAGGTTAGTCGGCATTCAGTTTGTTATCTTTCTCACTTCATACGTATTATTGTAATGATGTTAAATTATTACCTTTTATCCTTTGTGAACAATGACCTATAATAAGCAAGGGCACCATAGGTTGTATAATTCACGATATAACAACATATTCTGTAATGCATATCCTTTTTTGACTCTACTTTCTATCTATTGATTAGATCCATCTATGTCTGAAATTAAATTTCTTGCTTGCCTTGATCTACACCCTTAGGTTGGTTTAGATAATTGAAATTGAAGTTTTTGACTTTTTGGCCCTTATTGTTTTCTTAGTTTTGATGCTAATGAATGTTGGAGCGCCATGCATTAGATATTGAGAAGGCACAATCTCTCGATTGATGTAACTAATTGTAATTTTATAAATGCACAATATGAATATATAACATCATGTTTTATAAGAGTTAGTAAAAAAGGAGGGTGCATTAGTTAACCTTTAATTAAGGTGGTTGGTGTCCGGTTGGTCGTCTCTCCCCCTTTATTTATCCACCTACAACATTTTTTATTTGAACAAACAACAACACATCAAACCTTTCTCTCCCCACTTAACGAGTTTTCCTCTTATATTTGTTTGGCTCTCTCTCATGGTATTAGAGCTACAGGTGTGTGATGGTTTTGGGAACATCAGGAGAGTTGTAGGAGAGGAATTGTATGGTCAAATTCTAAAGGAATAGACCTACAGTTAAGTTCAAGCTCCTAGAATTTTGATAGAGGGAAACCAACATGAGTTCCAAGGCATTTTGTGGGTTTGAGGCGGAATTTCAAATGTTTGAGTGTGTTATTGTTGTAATAGCTGCCGATGACGGATTTGCATGGGCTTGTACAAAATTGTATGGATAGGTTTTTTTAAAAAAAAAAAATTATTTTTTGCAGTTTTTTATTTTTTGGGTTTTGGGCACACATTTTGAGACATTTTTGAGCAGTTCTGCCATACAGATCAGCATTCAGTCTCTTGCATAAATTGTTGAGTTTCATGTCACAAATAATTTTCAACTTTGGTAATTTCTGAAATATAAAAGCAGAAGTCTTTGGTGTTGGAATGGACGTGTTCACACTGGCTAGTGGTTTGGGCTTTTACCAAACCACTTTTGTTTCTAGACATGTTCGCACTTGGGAGTTAAGCTTGATTGGCAGTTTGTTAAATAGTTATGTGTCGAATATTTGCACACCTATTTTGTGCATGCAAATATTCCATATCAACTAATATTTGTTTCACACAATTGTTGTGCGTAACAATTTCTTATGCCTATTTAAGAGGCACTCCCATTACTTCTCATAGATCGGTGGAGAGAGAGAAACTTGTGAGTTGTATTATTCTTTGAGAAAATAATGAAGATATTTATCTGTGTATAATGTCCGAGATGCCTTTTTTGTTGTAATGAATGCATTGTGCATTTCAACATGGTATCATAGCTGCTCCATGTAGCCATTACTCAACCTCCTAGCACTATTTCAAGGTCATGTACTGATATTTGATTATTATTTGCACAAGCAATATCTTGTTTGCAATTTTTTGTGGTTGTCCACACCGTACAGATCTATGTAGTCTATGCACCTCCATTGTGTTGCATTCACAAATAAAGTTTGATTAACATTTATTGTTTTGTGTGAATCTGGAGCGTTGGAAAGGAGATTTCACCATTTACTCCTATGTGGGTTAAAAAACCTACGTTTTTCAGTTTACTCCTCCCAACTAGTTACTAGTTGGAGCTTCCACCATCGATGACAAATCTTTGTTGAGCGTTGCTTTAGTCTCCACCATCTATGACTCTGAAATATATTGACCGTTGTTGGTGTCAAAAAGTGATGGCCATTGTTGGTGTCTACAAAGATTTGCTTATTTATCTATTGTATGAAGTTTTGTTTGCAGATCAAGTTATCTTGAGGAACCTTCATTCACTTATCCAATGACCTGCATGCACCTCTAGTTGCCTCCATACCATCCAACTTCACATGGGCGCTTGGGTTCTTGGATAGACATTGTCTGATCAATAGCAAGAACTTTGTTTTTCCCTGTCGGAGAGAGAGAAATGCACCACGCTGTGCTTATTGGTTGTAGCGTGGGCCGTTGGAGGCAATTTGCATTGGTAACGTAGTGGATCTAAGGATCCATTGATCAAACTCGCTAGCCTTGATACAATTGCATGCACCTTGATCTTATTTAGTATCCATTATGTTTGATCAGCGCAATGTTGGTAGTTTTGAGCTTTGTGGATTGAACAAACACTTTCAACTCGTGCCAACAATCTGGGCTTACCTAATATCCACGACGCTTCCACCATTGACGGCCTTGGTTGTTATCTATTGTGGTATCATGCTTGCTAGTTGCTTCTCTTCATTGTTCTCCACCGTCCAACTTCCCACTCAAGCTACCTACATCCCAACGAACATTCATGACATCCTTTTGTAGTTTGTTGCATCCCACCAGCGTTGGTGACATTGGAATTTGACAGTGCTACGCCAGTGAATGGACCTTATTCGACCGATAGAAAAACAGACCTTCGATAAGCATTTTTGCCTCCAGCAGTGGTCCTTGAGCTTCTCGATTGAGATCTCGCCAAGCTCCCACCTTGTACACCACAACTCGATCAACCGAACTCCTCCACAGTCGTTTGACGTGTTTCGTGTTGACATACTTGTACATACATTTGCATCCAAAGACACCTTGCTATGTGGTTGTGTTTCCAATGCAACTGAAAAGGTTCCATATATTTGTTTTTTGATTTTAATTATTTTAAAAATTCAAATTCAAATTCAATATAGTTGGTTAAAATGTCGAGAGTGGTGGCATGGTTATGTCTAACATGGTAAAAATTTCCCTTAGGAGAGTTAAGGTGTCGAGCCATCATTTCTTCATTTTTCTAAACAAAATTTAGGGGGAAATTTATGAAGTGGGGAGAACATCTTTATGGCAACATATGCTATGTAAAGAGGCACTTTCTTATAGAGTGGTGAAATTTATTTCACTGAGGAATTTTAAAAAAAAAGTGGGGCTAGTTCTTTTAAGTGGATAGATAAATATTTTTTAAGTGGGGGCATTTATAAAGTGGAAACTAGTGCGGGAGGGGCAAATTTTTGTTTGGTGGCAAAGTATTTAAAAGAGGAGTACATTTATTATTTTTTAAGTCTCACACTTTCTATATATCAATTGTTAAAGACAGAGGGTGAGGTCCGGTCTTATGGTGAGACCCCCTCGCAAAACACTTCATCTTTTGGTATGATTTGTACATAGGACGCTTTTTCGATGGAGTTGACATCGTATTTTGGTGTGTTTTATTGTTCTTTATGTCACTTGTACTCGCAAATGCATTTTCGGTGGTAATCGACGTCCTTTTTTGCCCATTTTTCCATTATTGGTTTTTTCCATTTTCAAGTATGGACTCATTATGTTTGAACCCCTTAGTTCTTCAAACTACACCACCTGGAAAACCAAAATGCAGATGCACTTGCAGATGAAGGGATTGTGTAGAGTTGTGCTTGGCAATTTTCTCGTTTTCATAGATTAGGACGATATTGTATGGCATGCATCCTTGCAAAAGGAGGCACTTTTGTTTATTCGCCTCCATGTTTTTGAGAGTTTGTAGTTTCACATTGTACATGCCACGTCACCTAAGGAAGCATGGGACATTATTTCTATATTGTTTGATGCGGTCACTTCACCTCCACATGTCCCTCTTCCACCTTCCTCTTAGATTGAGGATTCTTCTGTTGGTGACATTGTTTCTCCACCGTCTTCTCCCATTTGTGCGGGTGTGATTCTTGACGGTAGTTTCCATGAGGACTCTTTGGCATCTTCGTCTTCTCCTTTTAGTTCTTGTTCTCTTTTCATTGTCAGTGAGGACATATTTTTTGAGGATGAGACAATTATACCACCTCTTACTACTACTCATGATGTAGATTTGACTACTAGTGGTCACTTGGATGAGGTACCTTCACCTTCACCTATTGATGTACATTCTGATACAATGGTTGTTGCTCCTATTTTTGATTTTGGTATGACTCTTGACAATACCCTACCAAGTCCTAAGCAACCCATTGATTATATGGCCTCTTTCCTAGCACTTCAGGAAGAAAACATGAAACTTTTGATGTAGAATTTTTTTTTTGCGCTCCTTGATTTATGGAAATGGTGCCCTCATATGTTCTTTGCATAAGAAACTAGTTGGTATGACATCATGTTGTGTTATTGAATTTGGTACGCATCCACTTGATGCACTTTTACAGTGCGATTTACCAGATTCTGAGCAGCCCATTATTCCGTCTGTTTCTCTTGTTGCAGATGATACTTATGTGCCTATTGTTGTTGCACACTCTGCACATCCCACTCTAGTTTCACCTGCATATATGCCGGCTTCTTTTGAGAAGCATACCACTGGCTTTGGCTCCCGCATGCTTTGTTCCATGGGTCACAGTACCAAACTTGTAGGCATTGGAAAGCATTTATAGGGCATTGCTTATCCAATTCAACCTGTTATGTTGATTGCTTGGCATTGCTTTGGTTATGATGCAGGGGCTTCATCTTCATTGGGATCTGTTGATAGAGCTCCATATTTTGTTCGTTCCACTCTTCGTGAGGATTATGAGCTACATATGGGCTCTTTTGCACCTTCACTCTGGTCCGAGAAACCTGAGACTACATTGGTCAGACATGATCTACCTGACACTTCTTTGGATGTTACCTTGCATTTTTCTACTGTGGATTTTGCATCCACACATATGCAGGCATCTTCATCCACTATTAGTGATCATTTGGGGTGGATTTTTGATCATTCTTGGTGGTGTCAACAACGTTCTTTGAGAGGACTCTACAGGGGAGGTTCTTCCACCACTCAGCGTCTTCAACCGCACATTGCTCCTCCTCCCTTTTGATGCTCCTTGGATATTTGAGCTCTTTGTTAAGTAGATGTGTTTTTTGGGGCCCACATCTCTCATTTCACAACTACCGTCCACTACAACTTGATTGCATTGTGGAATTTTTTATGGTGCTTGGTGATATTGTTGTTGGATGGGACTTTTGTTTGTGGTCACATTGAGAGTCATGGAGTTTTTTACTTCATGTTTTGTTTGCTCCATGTTGAGCACTTTACTCTTCAGTTGTTGACTATCCCATCATTGTCATGGGCATATTTTTTGAGATATTTGTATCTGTATCTTTGATGTTGACAGTCTGCTTCAGAGTTATTGTGGAGTTTGATCTCCCTCTGAAGAGTAGCTACTCTAGTGCAGCCCAGTGTCAGTGTTTTAGTGTTTTGTAGTGGGATTGGTCTACTCATACAGATATGTTTTTTGAGTCACTACATCCACTTCAACATTAGGCGGAGTGTGTACACATATTGTTTCAGGTGTTGTGCTCATTATTAGCCCTTGGCACACCACATTTTCTTTTGGAGGTAGTTGATTGAGTGCATTTGTATTTGATCGCCTTTGTTCCATCCAGTGCACCTCTTTAGCGTAATGCTTGAATATTGAGCCGTTTGCTTTCTTGGGACACCTTGCAGCATATGTTTTTTGCTCTCTCGACTTTAGTTATTGTTACTGGTTTTTGGGCACCTTGTGGTGATACATTTCATCTTTGGTGACTCTTTTTCTCCAGTTTGTGATCAGTATATTTTACAGAGTGAGCCTCGTACAGAGTATTAGTTTTTATTTGAGTTGATGGTTACAACGACTCGACATCCATGTACTTCGCCGGTAAGATGGATTGGTTACCATAGGGACACTTTATATTTCACCATGATTTGTACATGGGTACTTGATCATGCCTAGTTGTCGGAAACTATCAGTCTCTTTGCTTTCTTTTTTCTCAGTCCCTATTCTGCACTTAAGGGAGGGTGTTGGAGTGGACGTGTTCACACTGGCTAGTGGTTTGTGATTTTATCAAACCAGTTTTGATTCTAGCCATGTTCACACTCACATAGGTGTTAAGCTTGATTGGGAGTTAGTTAATTAGTTGTTATGTGTCGAATATTTGTACACCTATTTTGTGCATGCAATTATTCCATATCAACTAATATTTGTTTCACACAACAAATTATTTGTTGTGCGTAACAACATTTTATGCCTATTTAATAGGTACTCTTATTACTTCTCCTAGATTGATGGAGAGAGAAACTTGTGGGTTGTATTATTCTTTGAGGAAATAATGAAGAGACTTATCTGTGTGCATAATGTTTGAGATGGTTTTAATGTAGTAATGGTTTGCAGGAGAGACCCTGCGGTTTCATGAATGCATTGTGCATTCCGACATTTGGTATTTAGTAACTCTTGATTTGTCTCGATGTTTGGTGGTTATTGCTAGTTATGACAATGACAAATTTGAATAACCTTATGGTGTCGAACTTCCAAAAGGTTTGATGGTCAAAATTTCAGCATTTGGAAGAATAGGATGTCGAGTATCTTTGTGTGTAGGGATTTGGATGGGTTTATCAATAAGGAATTGCCTAAGAATTAAATAGAAGACTTCACATTAAATCAAGATAAGGACTTAGATTGAAAAAATATGGATGCTTTGATGTTGTTCGCTATATCTGTTAATGAAATGTTCATTCAAATATTATGTTTCAAATATGTTGTAGAGGTGTGGAAGAACTTGAAAAGTATGCAATTTTTTAGATTTCAAGGGCATGTTACTCGAGGAATTTGATGTTTTCACTCAAGATGCATGGTCTCTTCAACAACATTTGTTGAAGTTTAAAGACGTAAATGATCAACTAACAACCATCGATTGAAAAGTAGATGACAAATGATTGATAATAATTGGTTTTCATAGCCTTCATCTTTCATTTAGTACATTGTCGAGATTTTGATTTTCAATCACACTGCGATTTGAATTTTGATAAATTGTGTGGCAAATATTGCACAAGGATAATTGGATTAGGTGGTTTGGTTCAAGTGTGGAGTCAACCGTAGAGAGTGCTTTGTTGGCAAATTTCAAGGGAAAGAAGCACAATCAACAATTTTATTCAGAATCTCGACCACATTAGGGGATAACACTTGTAAGTTTAATAGTAGGTGTTATTTTGGTGGAAATAACGGTCATACAAAGAAAGATTGTAGGAAGAGGTTTGCATGATTAGAGAAAAAGAGGAAAGCACGACAATCTAGTTTGGTTGGATGAAGAGGAGTGTCATCTAATGGTGTCCCAATCCTTTCATTTAGGAAGGGATATTTGGTTCTTTGATTCATGTGTTGGTAAGCATATGACTAGCTAAGGTGATTGGTTTGTGAATTTTGTTGAAGGCTCGAGCAAGATTTAGCAAAATTTGATGATGGCAAGTCATATATTGTGTAAGTCCATGGAGTTCTCAAGGTCAACTTGAATGAGGTTAAGAAATTCACATTCCAAAATGTCTTTTAGTTTGACTATGAATTTGATGTATATTAGTCAAATCATTAGTTATGGGCACTTGAAGGTTGTATTTTTCGGATGATAAGTGTCTAGTTAGGGGAAGAGTTGTGGTAAAGCCCTTGCCAAGGGGGTTAAAGATCATAGTCTTTATAAGTTTAAGTCTACTAACACATCAGAGGTTAATTATTTTGCTGCATCCAATTCGGAGTTTGGCACCAACGATGTGGACATCTCAATGGAATCTATTTCTCTTTGCTATCAAAAAATAATATAGTTGTCGATTTACCTTCATTTCAGATTGAGAGACATGTATGCTCAGCTTGTTTGGAGGGGAAACTAAGTAGGAAAGCATTGCCAAAGGAAATGGCTTGGAGGTTCACTTGTTGTCTTGAATTGGTGCAAGCAAATGTTTGCGGTCCAATGAATCTAAACATCTAGAAAATCAATGGAGGTAAAATCTATAGCTGGTGCTTTATACTTCCTACTTTATTTTGATGATTATGGTAGAAGGATATGGTTGTATTTTCTCAAACACAAGAGTGAGGTGTCTGAGAAATGCAAACAATTTAACGCTGCTATAGACATGAATTTTATTTTGAAAACAAAGTTCTTATGTATTGATAATGGTGGTGAGTTTTGTAGCAAAACACTAGCTATTTTTTGTACAAAAAGAGTGCAAAGTCAAATTTCTGCCCCTTATACATTGCAACCAAATGGAGTTATACACTGCAACCAAATGGAGTTATGGAGAGGAAGAATCGAGTGGTGATGGAAATGACTTGATGTGTGCTAGGAGCTAAGAGTATGCCTACGAGGTTTTGGGCAGAAATGGTAAACACAATTGTCTTTATTCTTTAATAGGAGTTCATCCAAGTTGTTGTAGGGAATCACACCACGAGTCTTGGTTATGCAAGAAACCAAAGATATGTTGTTTTAAAATCTTTGGTTGTGTTTCTCATGTTCATGTTCTAGATTAGGTTCGTAGTTAATTGGATAAGAAGATCAAGAATTTTGTATTTGTTGGCTATGGTGAGCAGTCAAAAGCACACAAAGTCACATACATGCCTACTAGAAAGGTAACTATTAGTAGGGAGGCTGATTTTAATGAGGGAGATAGCCTTTTCAGTTCTGATTTTCCGTTGAAACCAGTAGTAAAATCAGTTTCTCCATGTATTTTGAGTCTTAATGACATGGCTTTGGATGGTACGTAGTATGTGCAGGAGGTCCAAGAGGTTTCAAGGGTTGAAATCCCTGTTGGAGAGGCTGATTTTCCTCTTAGAAAGGTTGTTAATGATTTGGATTTAGATTTGATTCGATTGAGTAGGTTGCTCCTCTAAGGAGACCAAAGTTGTATCATTCTACTCTAAGGGATTTAAACCAAGGTGAGTTGAACATGTCTAATGTTGCTTCAAGACCAATGAGAAATGTCAATAAGGTATATGACACATTTGAGGGTGGTGGTGATTCCCCTTTTGTTGATAATAGTGTGAGCCTTCTTCTTATAAGGAAGCACAAGGAAAGTCGGAGTGAGAGGCAGCGACGAAGGATGAGTACAATGCTTTCATGTAGAGTAACACTTGGGCGCCTACTGATTTCCCTGTTGATGCTTAAAATTGTGCTGTTTCCAACACCAACATGGGAAGTTTCAGGAATGTGGGACTTGCGACTTGAAACGACCTCTAGATTTTAAAGAAGCTGGCTCTTCTTTATCTCAAATGTATTATGGGAAAAAGGGATAAAAATTAAACGGAATCACCAATGCAATGAAAGAAAATTTAACTATGGCGATGCCCCTGAGTATGATTCGTTCCTTAATACTAAGCACAGTGAAGCTATCTTTAGGATTCAATTACATTAAAGAGCAAACAATGCATGATCAATGTAAAAGATGAAAACAAATAGAATCAAAGGCTCACAACTTAGACAATTTTGCAATAACATAGAATATATCAATGAAGGCACAGAACTCAGTCTTCTTATTAATTTTTCAGTCACATAAAAGGCACTGATATATGCACAGTTATACAAACTTTTTGAATTAAGAAAACAGAACAAAGACAAATGATATTACTGTCCACATGCAAGAAAGTCTCAAAAACTTCTTGTAAATCTCTGATAACAATCGATATGCAGAAAATTCTCTCCCTTTCCTCGCCTCCTTTTTCCTTCTTGAACCTGCGATTTGAACCCATATTTATAACATAGGACTGGCTCAAGATTGCCCGCACGATCAAATCCCAACGGTCTAACCGAACTAGAACTTAACTAGAAGTGTGTGACAGAAGATATCTTTCGGATCTGAAACGGTTAGCCTCTCTGCAAGTTCATTCGCTGAAACAAATACACGTGGCATTTCCCACTGTGAAATAGGTGGGGACACTTGGCAGCATCCGTTAGTCTTAACAAGTGACACGTGGCGACTTTCGCTTGTCTATAAAAGCTTTAGATACCTTTTGAGAGCCCTGCAGAAGATGACACATGGCGGGTTCCGCTAAGCTTTAGAAACACTATAGAAACATTTGTGACTCATTTAGATTCACACGGACGATGACACTTGGCGCGCTCTGCTTACTTTAGCAACTCACCCGGAGCCCACCACAGTCCTTTCTCAACAATGAAACAAAAGGAAGAAATTGCGGATGTCGAAACTTGGCGGTCTCCGCAGATATTACAAGGGAAACGCAACGCTTTCCGCGTAACTTAGAGAAACATATTAAAACCTTCCACAGTTGCCACTTGGCGCTTTCCGCGCGCACTGAGAGAAGCTTATTGAAAGAAGCTTTTGAAATTTATAAGAAACTGAAACGCGGATGCTGACACTTGTTGCGCTCCGCGGGTATATAACAGGGCACGTGGCTCCATCCGCGTTACTTAGAGAAATTATAATGTGTCCTGGCTGATGACACTTGGCATGTTCCGCGCGACTCTGAGACTTAGACAAAACTTAGGCAAAACGAAAACCCGCCTCCACGCTCTATGTCAAAACTTTCATTGCTAAAATTGAAACGTGCAGGGACAAAATTAGAGCGCACAACTGAACCTCAACAAAATGTAGAGTATTTTACTGTACAGTTCTTGGCGACCCTGAGGACTTTTAAGCCTGCTCAAAAAAGAATCCAAAGAATATATAAAAAATGTGGCAAAAAATCACAAATTCTGTAAGGCCATCTGATAAATAGACCATTCAGCATCAGATAGTACCTATTTATTTTGCAAATCCTGGAAGGCTAAATCAAGGTTGATGATGTCCTTGTGCGAAAAACTCTGCAAAACATGAACTGCAATCTTCAATTGGAAATCAAGCTGGGCCATGAGAATCAAGACAACTTCCGCTTTTGGCACTGATGAAGCATCTGTTAAACCTTGGAAAACTGATTGATCATTTTGTTTGGGTAACAAAAAATGCTTAATCTCATCAACCATTAACACAGTGTTGCTATCAGGAAAGGGGAGGGAAGACCCAATTGCATCAGATCTTCAATATGCTTCTTCATGTCTTTTACTCCCTCTTTTACCACATCTAGGAGCTCTTTGCAATTAATTGCTGTGGAGTTGCAACTGAGAACTTCGTTCACCCTTTTTGCAGCAATCATTCTGTCACTAACCCTTGCTGCTAATAACGTTTCATCAGTTGTGTCATATAGCTTTTTCAGCGGCATTTGAGAATCAGACACTCTCAAAGAGACAGTGGACAGAGTGGCCTGGACTAAAGTCTCCACCTTTTCGCACAATTTTTGTGCATTTAGTAGGAAAGTTAGAGAGGGTCTGAGCTGAGTTATCTCTTCATATATTTTTTTCCATACTGATACATATAGTTCCTTGACCAGGTTCAGAACCCCTGCATTTTTTGGCCTATTAGCCAACTCAAGTGTCAATTGTTTTGTTATTTGTTGCTCAGCTTGAAGTTGGCCCTGTATGGTGGCGGTATTGTTTTGCTCATTCAACAGCTTCTGCTGGAACTGAGTGACTTGTTGCAGGTTTTCTTGACATTTTTTCTGTAGTGTTGTCTTTTCCTGCCTTAGGGCTGTTATTGTAGCTTTCTCTTATGTTAGCTCTTTTTTCAAAGAAGCATTTAGGGCTTGAATAGCCTGGTGAATCTGACAAGAAACAATATCTTGCAACTGTTTGTTGAGACTCTCTATTTCATCATTCTTTGTTTTGATTTTTATAGCCAAATTGCTACCATTTGCTTTCTCTTGAGCCAGATCAGCTTCCATCTTCTGCAGCTTCGTTGATACTTTCAAATAATCAAGAGCAACATATGTATTTAGTGGTTGATGCTGCGAGGGCTCTACCTCCTTATCTGAATCAGGTTGAAGTTTCAACTTTTTATGTTTCCTTGGCCTTTTTTCTTCTTGCTGTGCTTCCTTCTCTTTAACGTTTACCACTGTTGCTAGTGGTGATTGCACAAAACTAGGAACTCCAAAGGTTGACACTGATAAAGAAGCTCTGCGTAGTGAGGATACCACATTCTTTTGTTTTTTTATAGTGACTGTAGATGAGGTTTGTCCTGGGCCCTGCACTGTATGAGTGGATTCTGCTTCCCCCTTTGACTCTCCACCCTGTGTCTGCAGTTTGCTTGTATCAGGGTTAGAGACAGGTGATGGATGCCATTCATCCCAGATTGCCTCCCATTTCTCATCTGAGTTTACATTACCAAAAGAGTGAGATATCTCAAAAATCTCCTGCCTATACTTTCAATAGGCTTCTATTTTTTCGGGTTTTCATTCTTTGTTCTTCAACGCCCTTTTTAAACCAGAAGTCATTATGATTTTAGGGTCAAACTTTTTTCTTAACATAAAAGGTCTCCTATGGCCTGGCCTCCTGAAAGGGCAAATCTGTCAATTCTACATACAAATCAGTTATATCTTCCTTAGGGTTTTTCTGTCTTCCCAAAAGGGACGACCCTCATGCACAATTTTAGCGCCGACTTTGTTATTCTTGACCCATAAGGTTATGAAACTGCTTGGGTCATATCTCCATTTATCTTCAATCAGAAAGAAACCCAGGATGGCTAGCTTCTTCAGCGACAAGTGCTCAACATCTCTGACCTCTAGGGCCATGTTTTTTTTATCCATGGAATATTATACATTTTCTTTTTCTTCTTCTCAGTGCCATAGTCATTCTCAGCGACAAACACTTGCCATGTGACCTCTAAGAATGCTAACCAAGGAGTCAAAATCTTGGGTAGCAACATTGGGTCTCCATTAAAACCATGGACCCTAATGATGGTATGATGAGATCCAAAAAAGTAATCACAAGGAATAGTGCAATGTGTCATGAGGCCTTTGACACTTGGAGTTAATTTATTTTCAACAGGTTCTGGGCTTAGGTGACAAAAGGCAGGGGCAACAAAAAGTTCCCAAAATTCATATGGGTTAGAGGTTTTGGATAAGATATGTGTCCATGCGGACACATGAATGGTCTTATTATGACCAAAATGGTCATACATATTTAGATGCATATATTGTGAAAAGATGCTAGAGTTTTGATATAATATGAGGTGAAACAGATAAGAAGAATACTTGAAAACCCTTTTAGATTTGAAGTGAGTGAGTTGGTCAACCATTGAATAGGGAATCTGCTCTGAGAAGTCCAGTCGATATTCTTGAGACTTGTCTACAGTTTTTAATCTGAAGAGAATGGCCATTTGCCAATCATAGACAGTTTGTCTTCATTCCAAAAATAAATGCCATCATGGATAGTGCCTCTTGACTGGCCTGTGCAAATTGTGCCCTTCCTGTTGGTAGCATTGGCACAATGGTATCGTCCCCTAATTGCAATTCTGATATGAAAAACCTCAATTGATTATTAATGTTTGCCGACGTTTTCTGCATTTTGGCAATGGTGGGAAATGTGGCTGTTTTGTCATGATATAGGGCCAACATGTTCTTAATGGCCTTCGTGTAATTTGCACCATGAATTGACCCTGTTGTATGGTGTTCGAGGGCGCATGAAACAATTCTGCGCACATTTGAACTAAGTCGGGGCACTGATGTACACTTGGGACAATGAATTGTGCCAATTGAGAAGTCCATATCCTTATCCCAAATGTTTTGGATTGTCTAGCCTTGGCCTTCTGGATACATCTTTGGTGTGCCCCTTCTCACAGAGTTTTGCCAGACTTTTGAAGGGTTGGGTCCGCGATTCTGTTTGCAAAATCTTTCACTTTTGCTGGGTCGATCGCATAACCAACTTCGGGGACTCTAGTCCTTGGATAGGTCCTTAAGGATTGTGTAGGGGCCGAAGCATATGATTTGCTGGTGAGAAGCTTATCAATGGATTTGTAAATCCCAAAACCCCTGTTGTGAAGACTGTGCCTCCTCCATATCTGTGTCTATACTGAGAATTAGTGAACTTATGTAACAAGTATGGAAGTTTTGCAACAGGGAAGACACTTTTACCAAGCAGGTTTTGCTATGAATTGAAATGCAGGTAACAGGGATTTTTCTAGCAGACGTAGGAATGGATGAGACACATTTAAGCCTTAATTCTTGTTATTAGGGTATTTAATGACACATCAAGTCTCATAAATGGCATTCAACTAGAAAATCGTTAGTAAATTTTATTAAATCTGTGTGAGACAGCGTGTCAGACACGTAATACAAGTGGCTGCATAAAGATATCTTGGAGAATTTTGGGGATTTAAGAGAGATTTAGTGAATGCGAGAGTTTCGAAAATTTTGAAAAGACTTTGAGCCGCGGCCACGTGTTCATAGAACACTTATTAAAAGAAAGAGCAGAAAAAAAATGAAAAAACAGAGCAACAAGGAAAGGGAAACTATCTAACTATAATACATGGGAGATACTGCTTAAATGAAACGTTTCAGGTAGATCCCATTCACAGGAATCTCTTCGGGTTCGCCCTCTATCGTTTCGAGCTCAAATGAATTTTGCTGTTTACATGTATGAATCTTATAGGAGCCAGTCCACAATGCCTCAAATTTATTGTGTCGACCCGGCTTGGCAGCGCTCGCATCCCATTTCAAAACAACTGAGCCTACTTCGAAATGGGGGTTTGAAGTCTTTTTATCGAAGTAGTCTTTGATTATTTTTTGATGTTTCATTAATGATTCATGCGCTGTATCCCTCTTTTCTTGAACTTCCAGGAGCTCAGCAAGTCTGACCTGCATGGGGCCATTCTCCTCAATTTCAATCTGTTTTAATAACTGAAGAGCAGGAATCTCCAAGCTCAGGGGCATTACAACAAGCTTACCATAGACCAATTTATATGGGGACATCTTTGTCACTTGTTTAGGCGTAATTCTATCAGCCCACAGTGCTATATTAAGTACTTTATGCCACTCTTTGTGATGATCAGCCCCTATTCTCTTAATAAGTTTAATCTGGTTCTTGTTGGTTGATTCTGTCAAACCATTATCTTGAGGGTAATAATTTGAAGAAGTTTTCAGATAGATTTCATATTTTAGTGCAAAGTCGGATATTTTTGCCCCTAAAAATGCCTTAGCATTATTTGAAATTATGGTACAAGGCCCAAAGCGAGTAGTGATATCCCCTAGAAAGTCTAGAATCACTTTTTCTGTTGCTTCTTTGAGTGGCACTGTCTCACTCCATCTGGTAAAATAATCTGTGGCAGTTAGAATCCATTTGTGTCCCATACTCGACACCGGATTGATCATTCTAATGAAGTCAAGACCCCATTGAGCAAAGGGTTCATCAACAATTATAGGACTAAGGGGCATTGCTGCATTCCTTCTCTTCTCCACATAATATTGACAAGATTGACACTTTTTGACCAGTTGATAACAATCTGTAAATAAAGTGGGCCAGAAATAACCTCGCTGACTTATCTTTATAGCGATGGTTCTTGCAGAAAAATGTCCACCTGAGACTCCATGGTGCATTTCATGTAGTATTTTTTGAGCATCATCTTTTTCTATGCATCTTAAAAGTATGCCATCAGTATTTCTTCTGAAAAGAACTTGATCAATTAAAACAAAATGGACCCCTTGCTACCTATAGTATCTCCTCTTGTCTTGAGAGAGCTCTTTTGGAAAAATCTCATGTTTCATAAAATGTTTGTGACCTAGGAGTTTTGATCAATTTCTTATATCCTCAATACATTTTCTTTTTCTGGTTCTTCAGTTATCATGTTTTCCATATTTTGAGCCATGTATTGGCACAACCCCCTACCTCTGACCAGCGTAGTGGGTCTGACCTCTACATCATACTCAAGGATCTTTGTTATCTAGTTTGCTCTTTTTTCAGTAATTTCACCTTCCATAATGTATTCTCTGACACTAGGATGAGCCACAAGTATCAAAATCTTAATTCTTGATACCATATGCTTGAATTTTTTGAGGGCTTTTACCATAGCATATACCTGTTTCTCCACAAAGTTGTATCTGGCTTCATACTCCTTAAGAGTCTTTGAGAAAAAGACTATTGGGTGTTCTCCCTCTTGTTGATCATCTTTCTGTGTTAGGACAGCAGCAACACTGAACTCTCCTTCATAAACATACATTATAAAAGACCTCAAAAGCTTGTTTTCCTTCTGTAGTCCACTTGAACACTAGGGCTTTCTTCAACAAGAGTGTCACTGATCTCATTAGCCCTGCAAAGTCTGATATGAACCGACTGACAAAATTAATCTTTCCCAAAAAAGACTGAATTGCGTTCTTATTTACTGGCAGGGACAAGTTCATTATCGCTGTGACTCTCTCTGGATCTATAGAGACTCCTTTAGATACTATATGTCCCAGTAGTTTGCCTTATTGCAAAGATACACTTCTTTGGATTCAGGGATATTTCAAACTCTTGACACTTCTTAAAAACATATACTAGATGATCAAAATGATCAAACACATTCTTGAAAAAAATAGTGAGATCATCAAGATAAATCAGAATGATTTTATTTATGAGTTCTCCAAATGCTACATCCATTGCTCTTTGAAAAGTATCTCCAGTGTTTGACAGGGCAAATGGCATCTTGGCATATGCAAATGTGTCTCATTTGGTAGTAAATGCAGTCTTGTGTTGGTCTTCATCAGCGAACCAAATCTGATTGTATCTAGAGAAACCATTTAGCAAAGAAAATCTTTTTGACTCAGCGACAGTTTGTAAAATTTGTTCCATAGAGGACAGGGGATAGAGATATTTTAGAGATGCTCTATTTAGATCTCTGAAATCCATACAAAGCTTTATGTCACCATTCTTTTTTCTGACTAGAATTAGATTGGATACCCAGGTTGAGTGTTTGATTGGAAAAATTATTTTAGATTCTAAGAGTTTCTGCAACTCATCCATCATCAAAGGTTCAATCTTTGGATTCACTGGCCTCTGCTTCTGTCTGACTGGCTTAGATCCTTCAATCAGTTCTATAGTGTGCTGAATGATGTCTCTGTTATAGCCATGAAGGTCTTCATAGGGCCAGGTTATTACTCTGTCATATCTTTCACACAAGTCAATTAGTCTTTCCCTTTCCTCTTGGGTTGCAGAATTTCCAATTTTTAGTTTTCTCCCTTCACTCACTTGTATCTCAGAATAATCTGCTTTCTTTGCTTGAAACTTTTTCTTCTCTAGGGTTACATCTTCTGGATCAAATAGGTTTTCTAAAGTAATCAAGCTTTTGTGAAGCTTATTGGTATTTAATTGAATAATTTGGTCTCCATATGCTTCTTCAATTTTGGGTTGCAATTGATTAGTGAATTCCCCTGATTGTTGCAAAAATGAGTCCCTAAAAATCATTTTCAAATACTTGCCAATTTTCATCATTGTCTGGGATAGTTGGCCTTACTATAACTCTGACTGACTCCCAACTTACTGTAACTTTGACTGACTCCCAACTTACTATAACTTTGACTGATGAAAATTGACAAGTCTTTGAAAATGATTTTTAGGTACTCTCATTTTTGCAACAGTCAGGGGAATTCGCTGATCAATTGCAACCCAAAATTGAAAAAGCATATGGAGACCAACTTATTCAATTAAAGACCAATAAGCTTTCCAAATGTTTGATTACTTTAGAAAACCTATTTGATCCAGAAGATGTAAGCCTAGAGAAGAAAAAGTTTCAAGCGAATAAAATAGATTATTCTGAGATACAAGTGAGTGAAGGGAGAAAACTAAAGATTGGAAATTCCGCAACCCAAGAGGAAAGGGAAAGACTAATTGACTTGTGTGAAAGATATGACAGAGCAATACCCTGGACCTATGAAGACCTTCATGGCTATAACAGAGACATCATTCAAGACACTATAGAACTGACTGAAGGATCTAAGCCAGTCAGACAGAAGCAGAGGCTAGTGAATCAAAGGATTGAACCTCTAATAGTGGATGAGTTGCAGAAACTCTTAGAATCTAAAATAATTTTTCCAATCAAACACTCAACCTGGGTATCCAATCTAGTACCAGTAAAAAAAAAGAATGGTGACATAAGACTTTATGTGGATTTCAGAGACTTAAATAGAGCATCTCTGAAAGATCACTATCCCTTGCCCTTTATGGAACAAATTTTACAAACTGTCGCTGGATCAGAGAGATTTTCCTTGCTAGATGGTTTCTTTGGATACAATCAGATTTGGTTCGCTGATGAAGACCAACACAAGACTGCATTTACCAGCAAATGGGGAACGTTGCATATGCCAAGATGCCATTTCCCTGTCAAACGCTGGAGCCACTTTTCAAAGAGCAATGGATGTAGCATTTGGAGAACTCATAAATAAAATCATTCTGATTTATCTTGATGATCTCACTATTTTTTTCAAGAATGCTATTGATCATCTGAAATCTGTTTTTAAGAAGTGTCAAGAGTTTGGAATATCCCTGAATCCCAAGAAGTGTATCTTTGCAGTACCTCAAGGCAAATTACTGGGACATATAGTATCCAAAGGAGTCTCTATAGATCCAGAGAGAGTCACAACCATAATGAACTTGTCTCTGCCAGTAAATAAGAGGCAATTTAGTCTTTTTTGGGAAAGATTAATTTTGTCAGTCGGTTCATATCAGACTTTGTAGGCCTAATGAGACCAGTGACACTCTTGTTGAAGAAAGCCCTGGTGTTCAAGTGGACTACAGAAAGAAGACAAGTTTTTGAGGAGGTCAAAAAAACAATTTCAACGCCGGTACTTAGTAATCCAGACTTTTCTAAGTCTTTTATAATGTATGTTTATGGAGGAGAGTTCAGTGTTGCTGCTGTTCTAACACAGAAAGATGATCAACAAGAGGGAGAACACCCAATAGCCTTTTTCTCAAAGATTCTTAGGGAGTATGAAGCCAGATACAACTTTGTGGAGAAACAAGGATATGCTATGGTAAAAGTCCTCAAAAAATTTAGGCATATGGTATCAGGAAATAAGATTCTGATACTTGTGGCTCATCTTAGTGTCAGAGAATACATTATAGAAAGTGAAATTATTGAAAAAAAAACAAACTGGATAACAAAGATTTTTGAGTATGATGTAGAGGTCAGACCCACTACGCTGGTCAGTGGTAGGGGGTTGTGCCAATACATGGCTCAAGATATGGAAAAGATGATAACTGAAGAATCAGAAAAGAAAAATTTATTGAGGATACAAGAAATTGCTCAGAACTCCTGGGTCACAAACAAAATCTATTTTATGAAACATGGGATTTTTCCAAAAGAGCTCTCTCAGGGCAAGAGGAGATACTATAGGTAGCAAGGGGTCCATTTTGTTTTAATTGACCAAGTTTTTTTCAGAAGAAATATTGATGGCATACTTTTAAAATGCATATAGAAAGATGAGGCTCAGAAAATACTACATGAAATGCACCATGGAGTCTCAGGTGGACATTTTTCTGCGAGAACCACAGCTATAAAGATAAGTTAGGTAGGTTATTTTTGGCTCACTTTATTCATAGATTGTTATCAACTGGTCAAAAAGTGTCAATCTTGTCAGTATTATGTGGGGAAGAGAAGGAATGTAGCAATGCCCCTTAGTCCTATAATTGTTGATGAACCCTTTGCTCAATGGGGTATTGACTTCATTGGAATGATCAATTCGGTGTTGAGTATGAGACACAAATGGATTATAACTGCCACAGATTATTTTACGAGATGGAGTGAGGCAGTGCCACTCAAAAAAGCAACAAAAAAGATGATCTTAGACTTTTTGGGGGATATCACTACTCGCTTTGGGCCTCTTCGTACCATAATTTCAGATAATGCTAAGGCATTTTTAGGGGCAAAAATATCTGACTTTGCACTAAAGTGTGGAATCTATCTGAAAACTTTCTCAAATTATTACCCTCAGGGTAATGGTTTTGGCAGAATCAACCAACAAAACCCTGAGAAGACTTATTAAGAGAATAGGCACTGATCATCACAAAGAGTGGCATAAAGTGCTTAATATAACACTGTGCACTGATAGAATTACGCCTAAACAAGTGACAAAGATGTCCTCATATGAATTGGTCTATGGTAAGCCTGCTGTAATGCCCTTGAGCTTGGAGATTCCTGCTCTCCAGTTATTAAAACAGATTGAAATTGAGGAGAATGGCCCCATGCAGGTCAGACTTGCTGAGCTCCTGGAAGTTCAAGAAAAGAGGGATACAACACATGAATCATTAATGAAACATCAGAAAATAATCAAAGACTGCTTCAATAAAAAGACTTCAAACTCCCATTTCGAAGTAGGCTCAGTTGTTTTGAAATGGGATGCGAGAACTGCGAAGCCGGGCCAACACAATAAATTTGAGGCATTGTGGACTGGCCCCTATAAGATTCGTACATGTAAACAAAAATTCATTTGAGCTTGATACGATGGAGAGCGAACCCGAAGAGATTCCTGTGAATGGGATCTACCTGAAACGTTTCATTTAAGCAATATCTCTCATGTATTATAGTTAGATAGTTTCCCTTTCTTTGTTGCTTTGTTTTTCCCTTTATTTTTTTCTTCTAGCTCTTTCTTTTAATAAGTGTTCTATGAACACGTGGTCGCGGCTCAAAGTTTTTTTAAATTTTTTGAAACTCTCGCATTCACTAAATCTCTCTTAAATCTCCAAAATTCTCCAAAGTACCTGTATGCAGCGACTTTTATGACGTGTCTGACATGCTGCGCCACGCATATTTAATAAGATTTACTAATGGTTTTTCGGTTGTAGTCATTTATGAGACTTGATGTGTCATTAAATACCCTAATAACAAGAGTTAAGGTTTAACTGTGTCTCACCCGTTCCTACGTCTGTTAGAAAAATCTCTGTTACTTGCATTTCAATTCATAGCAAAACTTGCTTAGTAAAAGTGCCTTCTCTATTGCAAAGCTTCTATATTTGTTACATAAGTTCACTAATACCCAGTATAGACATAGATATGGAGGAGACACAGTCTTCACAACAGGGGTTTGGGATTTACGAATCCATTGATAAGTTTCTCATCAGCAAATCATATGCTTCGGCCTCTGCACAACCCTTAAGGACCTATCCAAGGACTAGAGTCTCCGAAGTTGGTTATGCAATCGACCTATCAAAGGTGAAGGATTTTGCAGACGGAATCGCAGACCCAACTCTTTAAAAGTCTGACAAAGATCTGCGAGAAGGGGCACACCAAAGATGTATTCAGAAAGCCAAGGCTAGACAATCCGAAACATTTGGGATAAGGATATGGACTTTTCAATTGGCACAATTCATTGTCCCCGATGTACATCCGTGCCCCGACTTAGTTGAAATGTGCACATAATTGTTTTATGCGCCCTTGAACACCATACAACAGGGTCAATTCATGGTGCAAATTACACCGAAGGCCATTAGGGACATGTTGGCCCTATATCATGACAAAACAACCACATTTTCCACCATTGCCAAAATGCAGAAAACGTGGGCAAACATTAATAATCAATTGAGGTTTCTTAGATCAAAATTGCAATTAGGGGATGATGATATCATTATGTCAGTGCTGCCAACAGGAAGGGCACAATTTGCACAGGTCAGTCAAGAGGCACTATCCATGATGGCATTTATTTTTGGAATGGACATAGCTGTCTATGATTGGCAAATGGGCATTCTCTTCAGATTAAAAATTGTAGACAAGTCTCAAGAGTATCGGTTGGACATCTCAGAGCAGATTGCCTATTCAATGGTTGACCAACTCACTCACATCAAATCTAAAGGGGTTTTCAAGTATTTTTCTTATCTGTTTCACCTTATATTATATCAAAACTTTGGCATCTTTTCACAATATATGCATCTGAATATGTATGACCCAAGTTTCGGTCATAATAGAACCATTTTTGTGTTCGCATAAACACATCTTATCCAAAATGTCTGACCCATATGAATTTTAGAAATTTTTTGTTGCCCTTGCCTTTTGTCACCTAAGCCCAGAACCTGTTGAAAATAGATTAACTCCAAGTATCAGAGGCCTCATGACAAATTGCACTATTTTTTGTGACTAATTTTTTGGATCTCATCATACCATCATTAGGGTCCATGGTTTTAATGGAGACCCAGTGTTGCTACCCAAGATTTTGACTCCTAGGTTAGCATTCTTAGAGGTCACACGGCAAGTGTTTGTGGTTGATAATGACTATGGCACTGGGAAGAAGAAAAAGAAAATGTATGATATTCCATGGGTAAAGAAAAACATGGCCCTAGAGGTCAGAGATGCTGAGCACTTGTTGCTGAGGAAGCTAGCTATCCTGGGTTTCTTTCTGATTGAAGATAAATGGAGATATGACCCAAGCAGTTTCATAACCTTATGGGTCAAGAATAACAAGGTCGACGCTAGAATTGTGCATGAGGGCCGTTCCTTTTGGGAAGACAGAAGAAACTCTAAGGAAGATATCCCTGATTTGTATGTAGAATTGACAGATTTGCTCTTTCAGGAGGGTAGGCTATGGGAGACCTTTTATGTTAAGGAAAAAGTTTTTGACCCTAAAATCAGAATGAGTTCTGGTTTAAAAAGGGCGTTGAAGAACAAAGAATGAAAACCCGAGAAAATAGAAGCCTATTGGAAGTATAGGCAGGGGATTTTTGAGATAACTCACTCTTTTGGTAATATAAACTTATATGAGAAATGGGAGGCAATCTCGGATGAATGGCATTCGTCCTTTGTCTCTAGCCCTGATACAAGCAAACTGTAGACACAGGGTGGAGAGTCAGAGAGGAAAGCAGAATCCACTCATACAGTGCAGGCCCCAAGACAAACCTCATCTACAATCGCTATAGAAAAACAAAAGAATGTGGTATCCTCACCGCCCAAAGCTTTTTCATCAGTGTCAACCTTTGGGGTTCTCAGTGTTGTGCAATCACCACTAGCAGCAGTGGTAAACGTTGAAGAGAAGAAAGCACAAGAAGAAGAAGAAAGACCAAGGAAACATAAGAAGCTGAAACTTCAGCTTGATTCAGATGAGGAGGTAGAACCCTCACAGCATCAACCACTGAGTACATCTGTTGCTTTTCAGGTACGTGTTATTTCTCTTTCTCAGTGTTTTTTTCTTTTATAGGGGTGGCAATTCCAACTGGCAAAATATTATCTTTGCCACCTCTGCTATGCGAATTTTCCAATTTGTCCCACTTATTACTATTCAGGTCATGTCATCACAGGGCACATCATTGCCTCCTTTTTCCCCCTCTGTCCCAAAGAGAATACCTCTCGAGATTCCCCTTAGCCAACATTTGGCTATTCCCTATGGATTGCCACAGGGTTATCCTTTTGCGGGCGGGTATATTGCCTCTCCCTCTACCTTCCAAGCTCAAGCAAACACTACTAAGAAGGCTAGGGAAGCCTAGATGGATAAAAAGAGGAAAAAAGATAATAAAGCTCTGGCTGCACTACACATGAGGTCACTATTTGACCCAATCCAGCAGCAACTAACTGTGACTCATTTGTCACTTAATGTAGTCAGGGCAAACGAGCAAATGCAGCCTCAAGATTATACAGTGAGTGCAGTGGCTATGGATATGTCACTTTTCAGACCACAGGACAGGGTTGCGCTGCTGAATGAAACCATTTCTGCTGTAACTACTGATTATTTAAAAGTATCAAAGAAGCTGCAGAAGATGGAGGCTGATCTAGGTCAAGAGAAAGCAAATGGTAGCAATCTGGCTACAGAAATCAAAACAAAGAATGATGAAATAGAGTCTCAACAAACAGTTGCAAGATACTGTTTTTTGTCAGATTCACCAAGCTATTCAAGCCCTAAATGCTTTTTTCAAAGAAGAGCTAGCGCAAGAGAACGCTGCAGTGACAACCCTAAGGCAGGAAAAGACAACACTACAAAAAAAATGTCAGAAAACCCTGCAACAGGTCACTCAGTTCCGGGAGAAGCTGTTGAATGAGCAAAACAATACTGCTGCCATACAGGCCCAACTTCAAGCTGAGCAACAAATAATAAAACAATTGACACTTGAGTTGGCTAATAGGCCAAAAAATGCAAGAGTTCTGAACCTGGACAAGGAGCTATATGTATCAATATGGAAAAGAATCTCTGAGGAGATTACTCAGCTCAGACCCTTTCTAATTTTCCTGCTAAATGCATAAAAATTGTGCGAAAAGGTGGAGAATTCAGCCAAGGCCACTCTGTCCAGTCTCTTTGAGAGTCTGATTTTCAAATGCTGCTGAAAAAGCTTTATGACACAACTGATGAAATGTTATCAGCAGCAGGGGTTAGTGATAGAATGATTGCTGCAAAAAGGGTGAACGAAGTTTTCAGTTGCAACTCCGCAACAATTAATTGCAAAGAGCTCCTAGATGTGGTAAAAGAGGGAGTAAAAGACATGAAAACGCATATTGAAGATCTGGTGCAATTGGGTCTTCCCTCCCTTTTTTCTGATAGCAACACTGTGTTAATGGTTGATGAGATTAAACCTTTGTTGTTAGCCAGACAAAATGATCAGTCAATTTTTCAGGGTTTAACAGATGCTTCATCAGTGCCAGAAGTGGAAGTTGTGTTGATTCCCATGGCTCAACTTGAATTCCAATTGAAGACTGCAGTTCATGTTTTGCAGAGTTTTTCGCACAAGGACATCAACTTTGATTTAGCCTTCCAGGATTTGCAAAATAAACAGGGACTATCTGATGCTGAATGGTTTGTTTATCAGACGGCCTTACAAAATTTGTGATTTTTTCCACAATTTTTATATATTCTTTGGATTCTTTTTTGAGCAGGCTCAAAAGTCCTCAGGGTCGCCAAGAATTGTAGAGTAAAATACTCTACATTTTGTTTTGAGTTTCAGTTGTGCGCTCCAGTTTTGTCTCTGTGCGTTTCAGTTTTGGCAGTGAAGGTTTTGACACAGAGCGTGGGCACGAGTTTTCATTTTGCCTAAGTTTTGTCTAAGTCTCAGAGTTGCGCGGAACATGCCAAGTGTCATTAGTCGGGACACATTATAATTTCTCTAAGTAACACGGATGGAGCCACGTGCCCTGTTGTATACTCGCGGAGCACGACAAGTGTCGGCATTCGTGTTTTTGTTTCTTATAAGTTTCAAAAGCTTCTTTCAGTAAGCTTCTCTCAGTGCGCGCGGAAGGTGACAAGTGGCAATTATGGAAGGTTTTAATATGTTTCTCTAAGTTATGCGGAAAGCGCCGCGTGTCCCTTGTAATATTTGCGGAGACCGCCAAGTGTCGACATCCGCAGTTTTTTCCTTTTGTTTCATTGTTGAGAAAGGACTGTGGTGGGCCCCAGGGGAGTTGCTAAAGTAAGCGGAGCGCGCCAAGTGTCATCTTCCGTGTGAATCTAAATGAGTTCCAAATGTTTCTATAGTGTTTTGAAAGCTCAGCGGAAGCCGCCACGTGTCATTTGTAAAGTAAGCGGATGCTGCCAAGTGTCCTCCCCTGTTTCACAATGGAAAATGCCACGTGTATCTGTTTCAACCAATGAACTTGTAGAGAGGCTAATCGTTTCAGATCCAAAAGATATATTCTGTCAGACACTTCCAGTTAAGTTCTAGTTCGGTTAGACCGTTGGGATTTGATCGTGCAGGCAATCTTGAGCCAGTCCTATGCTATAAATATGGGTTCAAATCGTAGGTTTAAGTGGGAGAGAGGAAAAATAAAAGAGAAATGAAAAGGGAGAGAATTTTCTGCATATAGATTGTTATCAGAGATTTACAAGAAGTTTTTGAGACTTTCTTGTAGTGGCCAGTAATATCATTTGCCTTTGTTCTGTTTTCTTAATTCAGAAAGTTTGTATAACTGTGCATGTATCAGTGCCTTTTATGTAATTGGAAAATTAATAAGAAGACTGAGTTTTGTGCATTTGCTGATATTTTGTGTTATTGCAAAATCGTCTAAGTTGTGAGCTTTTGATTCTATTTGTTTTCATCTTTTACATTGATCATGCATTGTTTGCTCTTTAATGTAATTGAATCCTAAAGATAGCTTCACTGTGCTTAGTATTAAGGAATGAATCATACTTAGGCGCATCGCCAGAGTTAAATTTTCTTTCATTGCATTGGTGATTCCGTTTAATTTTTATCATTTTTTCTCACAATACATTTGAGATAAAGAAGAGCCAGCTTTTTTAAAATTTGGAGGTCGTTTTAGGTCGCAAGTCCCACATTCCTGAAACTTCCCATGTTGGTGTTGGAAACAGCGCAATTTTAAGCATCAACATTTCCACCAGGTAAAAAGATAACTATTTATAAAACCATATTGAAGGCAAATGGTTTATTAGAAAAACATAAAGCAAGGCTTGTAGTGAAAGGGTTTGCTTGCCAGGAGGGGATAAGATTATGATGAGACATTTGTCTCTACATCCAAGATGAAAACAACCAGGGTAGTGATTGCCTTTGCTCCTCAATTTCATTGGAAAATGTTTTAGATGGATGCTAAAAGTGCCTTTTTGAATGGTGTTTTGATGGAGGAGTTGTACATGACACAACTAAAAGGTTTGTGATTGTTGGCAAGGAAAAAATTGTGTTCAAGTTGGTGAAGGTGCTATATGGATTGAAGCATGCGCCAAGAGCATGGTACACCAAAATTGATCATTTTTTGATTAATTTAGCGTTCAAGAGGAGTCCTTTTGACTCCAATCTTCACATCAAAAGCTCTATGGATGATATAGTCAATTTTATTGTTTATGTGGATGACTTAATCATAACAAGAAGTGAGACCCGCGATATTAACAAGGTAAAATCAGGTCTTTGCTCTACTTTTGACATGACGTATTTAAGTCTTGTACAACATTGTTTAGGGGTTGAATTCTTGCAAACAAATAGAGATGTGTTTGGTTTTTTACAAAAATATGCAAGAGGACCATTTGAGAGATTCAACATGGTGGATTGTAAGCCAAGGATGACCCCCACAGAGGCTGGTTTGAAGCTGCCAACCCCAAGTTGAGCAGGTCGATGTATCATTTTATAAAAAAATGGTGGGCAGCTTGATATATCTCTCTTCCACTAGCCTTGATCTTTCCTTTGTTATTAGCTATGTTAGCAGATTGCAACCTGCTCTATCAAATCAAATCTAAATCAGCATCTTTCCTTAAACTCAATGCTGATCAATGGAGGGCAGCAAAAAGTTTCTCGAGGCACGTCAAAGGCACAAAGGATTTTGGAACTTGGTATGATGTTTTGAATGATTTTCAGCTGGTTGGCTATACAGATTCAAACTGGGCTGGATTAGTGGTTGACAGGAAGTCAGCAATTGGATATATCTTTACTCTTGGGACATGTGCCATATCTTGGATAAGTAATAAACAAAAGACTGTTGCTTTGTCTTCCATAGAAGCAGAGTATAAGGCTCCTGTTTTGGCTGCATGTGAGGCAGTTTGGCTGAGGAGGATCTCAGTTGATTTACAATTACATAACGAGCAGCATGCATGTATATTTTGTGATGATCAGGTTAAGCTCAAACTGTTAAAAATTGGAGTTTTCCATGCGTGTACCAAGCACATAGACGTTCATTTCCATTTTATTCATTTGCCGGTCGAGAAAGGAGTTATTGAGTTGATATATCAGGTGGCAAATACGTTTACAAAACATCTATGTATCGAAAAAGTTTGTTGAATTGAGGGATAAACTTTTTATGTTTTTATATAAGACCATCAAGGGACAGTGTTAGAATATTTAATATAATGGTCATAAATGTAAGTCAAGTACTTATATTATCCAAGTACATTGACATGCAGAAAAAGTGCACAATATGAAAATATAAAATTGTGCTTTAAAAATGTAAGTAATAAGGAAGGATGCGTTAGTTATCGTTATAATTAAAAGCTAGCTGGTATTTGGTTGGTTGTCTCTCCCACTCTATGTTTCCGCCTATTTTATTTCTGATTTGAATGAAAAACAACACAATTGATTACTTAATATATCGCCTGTTTTGAGAGGGCTTCTTTCTATCATTTGATTGGATCCATCTTCGTCTGAAATTAAATTTCTTCATTGCCTTGATCTACACCTTTAGGTTGGTTTAGATAATTGATTATCAAGTTCTTAAGACTCTGGGCTTAATTGTTTTAATCTGTTTCGATGGCCATGAATGTCTAGAGTATGGTTGTGCCAGATATTGAGAAGGCACAATCTCTCGAGTTGTGTCATTCAAATTAATTTTATTAAGTAGATTTTTTCAAAGTAATTCTACAAGGCATGTACTGTATCATGCATGATATAACGGCGGATTATGCAATGCATCTCCTTTTTCAAGAGAACTTTCTCTCTCTTTACTAGATCCATCTTTGTCTGAAATTAAATTCCTTCCTTGCCTTGATCTACACACATAGGCTGGTTTGGATAGTTGAAAATCAAGTTCTTCATACCCTGGGCCTTATTGTTTTATCAATGTTTATGGCCATGAACATTGGAGTATTATTGTGTTAGATATTGAGAAGGTACAATCTCTCAAAGTGATGTCATTTCATTTTAATTTTATTCAGTAGATTTTTCATTAAGGTACATATGTAATTTTTTTAAGTTTAACTTTTTGGCAGGATAAATGGCGAAATATTAATGTTACTGCAAATGGATGGGGATCCAGGGAGAAGGCAAGACTGGCATTCAAAAAGAGCTCGCAACTGGCAAAGCAATCTGGCAAGCACGTTGCATTGGGTTTGATAACAAATGGCAGATCTGTCGATGCAGAGGATGTTAAACCATTAACAGCTGTAGATCCATCTTTACACAACTCAGACTCCATGCGGTCTATCGGAAGGTTGGCAAATTGTGTTGAGTTTCATTCTGTGCATCTGTGCTTTCATGCCAATTTTGATCTATATGCTTTGGTTGTCATCGGTTTTGTAAAAGAACCATTGAATGTATATTTATATGTTTTGCTATGACTGTTTGTTCATTCTTTGTATGTTGTGTTTGTCATATGTTTTTACTCGACTTTTAAATTGTGTCTCTTACATACCTTTTGGCTGTTCTGTACTTGTCTAATTGCAACTGCATTAGAGTGTGTGTGTATCACATTAGAATTGTAGATCTGTTTGCTAAACCTCATTGATCTGCAAACCATATACCAATGTCAATGTTGTCATATACCAATGTTAATGTTGTCTTGTTTGCAGGTTAGATACTCTCATCATGGATGCTATTGCTAGCTTGAAGGAACCTAAAGGATCTAGCAAATCTATGATTGCTTTGTATATTGAGGTAGATTTTTCTTAAAATTATGCATCTTATGTAACTAAATAAAGTACAATATAATCGTATAGAAAATGGTGATTGAGAGATCCTCTCCCCCCAAAGCAATGAAAGCGGGCATGTCTGCTTTTATATTCTACATCTAAATGCAAAAAAATTATATTAGTCACTTTTTTATTCTCTTTCTTATCCATAGATCTGATTCTTTTTTGGCCTTTTTAGGACAACAGGATCCTTAGATTTCCTTTTTTCTGGATTAATTCAGCCTCCATTATTTGGCCGTGTACTTTTACATTGTTTGGAGTCATCCAGTTTGCCAATTTCAGCTTCAGTCATGGAACCATCTTATTTTTGTACTATAGGTTTGGAAATAAATTAAGTTTCAAAATGTGATTGACACTTTTTCATTCCCCTAACGAACTATTTTCAGTGGTGGGAGATAACCATGATATGGAATTAATACAAATTTCAATTAGGTTCTCCTTGGCAACCTTTTTCTTGTTCAAACAAGGATTGATTTAAAATCTATTAGGGAAAGTAGATACATAATCACTTGACGCCTGTCTAGGAGATATGGGTGATGAATTGGTATTTATTTCTTCCATGCTTATTAACATCCTTGGGATTTATGCATACATAATCAACTGCATTAGTCATGCTTTTAGCTTTATAGAATCTGCTTCATGTGTAATGACTAATCCAGAACCCACATTCTTCTTATTATTATCCAAATTCTCATTACTCATGGCAGTAAAATTACTAAAAATATATATATTTTCTTTCAGAACCAAAATTTATTCTGTTACCACTACTAAAATTAGGCTTATTAACACATCTGGCACAATTTGTCCGCAGATAGCCATCATTTTGACAGAAAAAATATGCACCAAGATTCAAGACCAATTTATTTACAATAATAAGACTTGCCATCATGAAACTCCCAAATCAAGTTTGCAATGTGAGCAATTGTATGAGAAGCATTAGGCACTCTTCATTCCTTCATTTTTGATTTTTTGTATGATGGTTTGGCCTTCAACACTTCACCAATCTTTTGCAACAGTTTAGGTGAAACTTTCCAGTGGTGGAGCAATTGCAAATTTTCTCTTAAGAGGTAACTTCAAATAAGGATCATCTGTCATGTCATCATTGTTTCTCCAATACCTTCTTTGGTGACAATTGTGAAAAAGTTAAAAGCTCAATGTTAGATAGCAAGGCATTTTATACCAAATTGACCGCACCCATGTTTCATAAAATTCTTTAGGAGGATTTTCTATAATATAACAGCTAAGTTGCTGGTACAGGGACATGGTTTTCCTGTTTGTTTTTGGGAACTCGGGTACGGTATGGCTTATATATGGATATCTATGTTATATGCATAAAATAAACAAAAATAGAAAAAACCACTATTGATAACTGATAATTCAAAATATTACATGAGTCATGACATATGATGTCACATAGTGGTGCAGTTCCATGGTGGGGGTTCCTAGTAAAGGAACGCCCCACCACACAGCCATCAACTTTGACGGTGGATTCTTAACACATTTTCATTATTACAGCAAAACACAAGATATTATTAGCTTTACAAGTTGCATAGGGGCTCTCGGCCCCTTCTAAGAGACCTCAGTGGTTGTCTCACTCACCCTCTCAACTTTGCATTCTAGTAGAGTTTGGCACTCAAGCCTCAGCTTTACTTCTATAGTCTCACTTTCCAATACCAACCACCTCCATCAACAACCCACAACCATCAACTACCTTTTCGGTTGGCTTGACACTTTTATTTATAGGTGCTAGAGCTTGGTCACCATTTGGTCTGGTCAAGGAAATGTGCAAGTGTCTCCAAATAACCTTAGTGCCCAAATTCGAAGGCCTATGCTAGGGTAGCTTAGTTTAGTTAGACCTTGAGCCTTGCGGTTCTGACAACAGTCAATTCGGATCCAAATTCGAAGGCCTACGCTAGGGTAGCTTAGTTTAGCTAGACCTCGAGCCTTGTGGTTATGACAACAATCAATTCAGAACTTGCCTTGTAGATCGATCGTCCTTTGTCGTCATTTCAATTCCCAGCTTTGCCAAGTGTCTTCTTTCCCAGCTGGCTGATTGACTGCTTGTCTTGTATAGTCTCGGGCTTTGTGCCTCGCTTCCACGCTCCCCAGATGTAGGTGTCTTCCTTTCTCTATGCCTCGTGCTGTAGATAGTCCTCGCTTGCTGCTTACTGGTTTGGCCCTTTGGGACTTTGTTGATTGTCTTTGTTTTGCACGCCATCCATGTGTGCTTCCCAACTTGTCTCTTTGTGCGCTTCTCAACGGTTTTTGGTGAAGAAGCAAAGTTTTTCTCCCCTTTTCTCCTCCTTTCCTCTGCTATTTCCTTCTCTTGTGGGTATGCGCCCACTTGCTTCATTCTCCTTGTGCCAAGGGTTTTACTTTTGTTCAAAACCCCTTTGTGCACTTGCATTCACCCTCTTTCTTACGCACTTGCCCCAAATTTTCTTTCGCAGCAAGTAGGTATTGCCCTTCACCCTTCATGCCCTCTGTGTGGCATATTTGAGCGGTACTTTGTTGTTGTCTTTCTTCTCCCTTACCTCTACATGCGCTGCTACTGATATCTCATCAGCCCCTTCTTATTAGCTTCGAGGTTATCTTCTTTCGCTCCTTCAACGTCTTGTCTTTTTCCCCCGCTCTTGTAGGCATCGTCTTCATCCTGTGCTTTTCAACGCGCATCTCTACCCTTAGCCTCTTGGGCATATATTTCATCTTCTTCTCACCCTTCGTCCCTTGCGTGCTAGCTGCAAGTGGACCTTCACTCTCTCCTTATCCTTCTTTATCCTTTCCATGCATTGTTCTCCTTGCACATCTCATGCCTTATCCAGCGCTAGTCCTTTTTCATCTTCCTTGCACGTTGCTTCTTCATGTTGCGCATCTCCTCCGTTGCACTCTTCTCACCTTGGGTATAGTTAAGGCTGACCCTTTCTTCATCTTCTCCTCCTTGAGGCTTCTATCCGCCTTGTGCTCTCTTATCCTTATGTTTTTTCTTTCTTTACATCTCTGCCTTCTTCTAGGCATGCTTCACTTGCTCTGCTCTGCTACTTGCACCATGCTCTTGTGCAACACTCTCTTTTGCTGGGACTTCTCCCAACAATTTTCTTCTTTCTTCATGCATCTTTCAAGTCTAGGGATCTCTACTAACTGCCTCACTGTTCGGTGATTTGCTAGTCTTCAGTTGCTCTTCGCACAATTCTTCTCCACACTTTACTCTCTTTAGCATGTTCCAAGTCCAACAATCTCGCCTCTTGCTAGCTGCCTCAATGTTCGACACTCTGCTAGCCTTCACCCGCATTTCGACTCCAACCTTTTTTTCTCTCTTTGGTGCATTTGCTAACTTGCATCCCACTAGCTGCCTCAAAGTTTGGCAATTTGTTAGTTTCAGCTGCATTCAACTCACTTTGCCTCTTCTTTCTTGGCGCCTGCTCCCACTAGCTGCCTCAACGCTCTATTAGCCTTACTTGCACTCAATGTCACTAATTCTGCTAGCTGCCTCAAAGCTTGGCGTTGTGCTAGTTTCTAATTGCTCACATGACAACTCTTCCCATCTTCTTTGGCGTGTCTTTTGCTTTTGCTAGTTACCTCAAAGTTGGGCGATTTGCTAGCCTTAGTTGCACTCATATTGCTCTTTTGCTAGCTGCCTCAAAGTTTGGCGATCTATTAGCCTCTAGTTGCTCTCAGGGCAACTGTTCTCATCTTCCTTGGCATGACCTGTGCTTTTGCTAGATGCCTCAAAGTTGGGCGATCTCTAGCCTTAGTTGCACTCATATTGTTCTTTTGCTAGCTGCCTCAAAGCTTGGCGATCTGTTAGCCTCTAGTTGATCTCAGGGCAACTGTTCTCATATTCCTTGGCGCATCTTGTGCTTTTGCTAGCTGCCTCAAAGTTCGGCGATTTGCTAGCCTTAGTTGCAGTCAACGCAACTCTGCTTCTTCACGACTCTTCTGCTAGCTGCCTCAAAACTTGGCAATTTGCTAGCCTCTAGTTGCTCACAGGGAAACTCTTCCTATCTTCCTTGGCGCGTCGTGCGCTTCTGTTAGCTGCCTCAAAGTTTGGCCATTTGTTTGCCTTAGTTGCGCACTCAATGCAACTTTGCATCTTCACAGCTCTTCTGCTAGCTGCCTCAAGGTTCGATGATCTACTGCCCTTATGCTGCACTTTCTGCTTCTTCTCTTGGCGCGCATCTTGACTATCGTGTGACTAGGCTAGTTGCCTCAAAGTTTGGTGCTCTGCCATCCTTAGTTTCTCTCCTGCAACTCCTCATTCTCAACACTCTCCTGTAGTGCCTTTGGTTGCTTCCTCTATTTGCTCTGCACTTTCTTCCTTTATAAGCGCATTTGTTGACTTCTTCACGACAAGTAATTATGCTTGTGCACTATTCCATGTCTCCTCTGACTTTTGGTTTGCTTTTGTTCTGCTGCTTTGCGCCTTGTCCTGCGCAACTAGATACTTGCCCATATCAGTCGATCTCTTCTTATCGACTTTCCTTCTCTTGCAAATCCTCTCTACTTTTTCGTTGACTCTTCTCCTCGTGCGACCTACATCCTTGCGTGCTCTAGGTTGAGCTTCAAGCTAAGTTCTTCACCTCCTCTTTAGCTTCAACTCCTCATCCCAAGGTGCATGCATTTCACCCTATCGCTTGTTGTGTTTGGCAGTGTCTTGTTGCTGTCTCGACAACTTCTCTTTGGTGCACCCTCCACATCGTGCACAAGAATACTTGTGCTTTTTTTCTCCACTTGTGCGCTTTCTTTGTGCAACCTTCGTTTGAATGCCCTTCTCCTTTGTGCATCTTTTTAGGGTTGGCTCCATGGCCTCCTGAGTCGGCTCCGTTGTCACCTCCTTTGACTGGGTGCCCTAGAAACTTCTTTCTAGGTTGAGGTGGGTCTATGCATGCACTACTTGGTATCGTAACATGAAAACCACCTATTTCCTTTATTTGCCTCATCATCTCTTCTTCTCCTCAAAGTCTCTCCATCTCCTTGTTGCACTGCACCACATCATCCTCCACACACTCTACACCCCTATGAGGTCCCCTACACTCTTCAATGTGAAATTGCACTTTGCATCCATGACCCACTTCATCTTCTTCTTTGGGTCTTCTCCTTACGTTGTTATGCATTATAGCGCCTACATCTTCCTTTGCGCTCTTCGTTCTCTACCCATCCGCGCTTGATGGAGAGCCTTTTCTTCAACACCTTCTAACCAACACTTTGATTGGAAAATGCTCTTTGTGTGCTGACTGCCTCAGATCGGTGATTTTGTTGGCGCTCCTTGCCTCTTCACCTCTTCTTGCCCCTATTGCCTCTTATCAGCGATTCTATTGTGATTTTACTTCCCTGTGCTCGACTGCCTCTAATTGATGATTTTGTTGGCCTCTTCTCTCGCGCTTGAATGATCTTGATCGGTGATTTTAGTTGGCGTCTTGTTCTCAAATTACTTCTACACTAGTTGCTTCTAATCGACAAATTTGCCACACTTATATTTTTATTGCACCCATGGACTTCTTCAAATCGGCATTTCTGTCTGCGCTCTTATCTTTTTATCATGCTCACAAATTGCCTCAAGTCGACGTTTTTGTCTGTGCTCTTCTCTTGCGCTTGACTGCCTCAAATCAACGGTTTTGTCGATGCTTTATATTTTAGGCCATCCATTGTTGCACCCACTGGCACAATTCTATGTAGGTGCTCTTGGAATCTTTAAACTACTATCACGACTCTTTTGTGAGCTTCTCAACAGTTTTTCCTTGCGTGCTTCATCAACTACTCTTTTGTGCTGTCCTCCGGTGCCCAACATTTCCTTCCCCCTTGCACTCCAAAACTTCCCCCAAGCAAGATAGTTGGTTCACATGGGATACTTCCCTGCATCACATAGATTTATATTATCTGTTCAAAATAATAGGAAAATAGTCAATTGTCATACTTAAACTCAAGAATTATGTGAACAAATCATCACATTGCTCTTCATCAAATTCATCCAAATCATCCATTTGTCCATTAGAACCAAATGTGGGAGGACTGGGAGTGGTTTACTTAGTTGTGTGTGTTTGTTTTCCTGTTTTTTTATTATGATTGTTGAACCCGTACCAGCACAATTATGTTATTACATTTTTGCTAATGAGAGTTGGGTACCTAGGCTAATAGAATAACCTGGGGAACAATATCACAACTATACTGGTATGGATACAGGGTATCTATGTTATATGCATAAAATAAACAAAAATATAACAATTGATAATTCAAAATATTACATGAGACATGACATGTCACATAGGTTTATATTATCTCTTCGATATAGGAAAATAGTCAGTGGTCATACTGAAATTCAAGAATTATGTGAACAAATCATTACATTGCCCTTCATCAAGAGCATCCAAATCAGCAATTGGTCCTTTAGAACCAAATGTGGAAGGATTGGCAATGGTTTAGTTGTGTGTGTTTGTGTTCCTGGTTTTTATTATGATTGTTGTCCTTGTGCCAGCACTATTATGTTATTATGTTTTTATTAACGAAAGTCGGGTACATAGGATAATAGAATAACCCGGGGATCAATACAAATATCACAACTCTACTGGTATGGGTACAGGGGCCTCTGGGGGGTAACCTAGAGAAATATACCAAGATTTTACCTCACATTAGCCATAGTTACGAAATATCCTTTACTAATGTTTTTTGAGCTTTTTGATGGTTGGTTGTGGGATATGCCCTATTGGTTTCACCTTTTTTCCTTGTAAAATGTGCAGCCTTATTTGAATCAGCAATAAAACTTAAAGAGACATTTCTACACCAAAAAAATCATTATCAGCATATACTTGTTGTAGAAAGAAAGAAATAGATTATATTAATCTTCATGAATGGACAAAGAGAGAACAATGTGCATATTTTAAAGAGAATCAATTTGCATATTTTCTGGGATGGCTCCAAAAAAGGATTAAACGTTACAGAGACAATCTCTTAGCCTATGGTTATTTGAGCTATATGAATCAGATTACCCACGGACCTGCCTTACAGTATATACCTGAACTAGATCTTTATGGCATTACTAATTTTCAAAGAACAGGAAAGGATTCTGATTTCTCCAAAATTCAGAAGCAGGTCAATGGGAATAATAAAATCAGTAATTAGGAGTGCTAAAATGAACTCCAACAACAAAAAAATAAGTATTTAAAAGTAAAGGTAAGAAGGAAAAAAACCTAGCAAGAGGGGGTTAAACTAGTGTTCCAGGGGGACGTGTCCCCCCCAAAATCCCCACGTTTTTGGGACAGGGATGTCCCCGAGATGTGGGGACGTTAGGGGGATGTTCCCCCTCCGTCCTTTCACCTCCACCGTCCCCAGGATGTTTCCCTCAAAGAGGGGACGTCCCCTCAAAAAGGGGAACGTCTGAGGGACTCTGGGACGTCCAGGGGACGCCCAGACGTCCCTCAACCCCCCAGGAAACTTCCAGGCGTCCCCCACACTGGGGGACATCAAAGTAGCATTTTTTTTTAAAAATTTAAAAAATATTTTGGTTTGTGAGCCCTCTACCCTAACCCTAATTGCTAATGGGTCCCACGCGCATCTCCACCCCCAAGGGCTCCCAAAAGCTTTTAAAAAGCGCCATCCCTCTTATTACAAATCACACAAAAACTTCATTGAGTGAAGTAGGGAGCTGAAAGTAGAGGCAACAAGCTAAGAGGAAGAAGTTTGCAAGAGTGAGAGAGCATTAAGAGAGGAAAAGTGAGATCAAGAAGAATCGGTTTACTTATAGCTTCATTCACTTCGTTAAGAGGAACAGGGTTACCTCTAGGAGGGCAAAGAAGCTTGTGGTTGTACATAGTGCCTTGCATCTCATTGACTGCAACACACTTACAAGGAGAGCCCAATAGCCAGATGGGATGTAGAGCATGTGGAGTCCATCAGTTCTAGTGACGAGGAGTTTGGCGAGAACTTTGGGGATGATTAGCCATTGGCTCAATAGTATATAGTATTTAGTAATTTGTTTTTGAACATTGTTGATACTTGATTGTAATCATGAATCATCATTATGAAATTTTGAAAATTTTGAATTCGATATTTTGATTTTCAATGTTCATTGGTTCTATGTTTCAAACTTGAAACTTCATTGTTAAAAGTTAAAAGTTAAATGTTAATTGTTGATGTTCAATGCAATATACTTATTCCTTATACATCTTTTTATAACTATTTTTTCAAGTACTATATATGTATTTGTGCTGCCCTCCCGCGCCCCCCGCCATCCCCAAACTTAGGCCTGCCATCCCCCCAACCCCCCATTAGGAAACTCTGTGGAACTATGGGTTAAACCCAAAACAAGTAAATTTTAGATAACATTGTTTTTTACCGAGTTAAAAAGTTTACTAAACAGATGTGTCCTCAAATCGAGATCCATAGATTTAATAAAGTATCAAATCATCATAAAAACAGTATGAAAAATCTCCAACCTATAGCTAGGTGATATAAAAGTTTGCTGGCCCTTAGCCTTTGCAATAAGATCACCACTAACAACTTAACAAAAGTTTTAACAACATATCAAAGAAACCAGCAACCCAATTGGACTTAGATGCACATTCACATATTTATCTTGCTCAGCATCATCAATAGGACCACTGCCATCCAAGAACAATTCCCTCATACTCAGCTTGTCTCTGCAGCTGCCTTGCATCGATCATGTCTATGATACCATGAAGAGACTTCATCATTACTTGTGTTTTACCTTCTATGAATTTCTCATCAAAGGCAGGATACACATCTCCATAACTTGAATTTGGCAAACTTTGAAGGAAGAATCAGAAGAAAGGCTAGTCTATTTTATCTAGGGTTTCCTGCATTTGAATCTAGCGGGGTCAAGTTTGTTTCTGCGTGTACCCTTCTGATTCTTCCTTCGAAGTTTTTGCCAAATTCAAGTTATGGAGATGTGTACATGCAGAAACAAACTTGACCCTGCTAGATTCAAATGCAGGAAACCCTAGATAAAATAGACTAGATGATCTGTGCTAAGCCCAAGAGATGCACAAAGGACAATCCACAACTAACTAAGCTAGATGGATTTGCTCAATCAGAATTGCAGATTATAGAACATGCAATGGAATTTAAACAGAGATGCAAATTAACCATTACAAATTCAGGGTTGAGTGTGAGCAAAGTGCTCTTTCTATTATCAAGAACAACGAAGGATTGAAAATATACAATGCAAGTGCTAGGTCATGTAAATATGGAATACCGAACCCCAAGAAGGATTGCACTGGTGATAGGATGTTATCAAATTTAACTTGATCAATGCACGGATTGATGCTTGCAAATTATTCTTTAACTCTCTCCTATCTATATGCCTTTCTACTGAAAGCAGTAATATTTTACAGTAGATTACTTAATGCAGATGGTTACAAGAACCATTCGTATTATTAACCAATTCTTCTTCTTTAATAGTCATTGATCATGGAAGATGAAGAGTTGATCTATTGTTTGACATGGAGTCAGAAATAGAAAATGCTTTGTTGTGTTGCACATGTGGAGCCCAAGAAATTGGCAGTTCAATCAATGGCATTATTTCCTGGAGTTGGTGATTTGTGAGCTTTGCAAAGAAGATGTGGACAAAGAAGGGATGGTGCCCAAAGAAAAGTGTCACAACAGAGGAGTTTCACAACGAAGGGGGATATTCACAACAAAAGGAGAACTTCACATCAAAGGAAATACTTCACAATGAAGTAAAAGTTTTGCAATGAAGGAAACACTTTGCAACAAAATATTTTGCTGGAACTTTGCAAGAGGCATTCCAATTCATTAGAAATCTTGGGAAAGGTGCGCAGAAGCCTTTGGAAGGTTAGAACTTGATCCCAGAATTTTGGAGATGCTTTGATCATTCGCCCTTTCTTGAAAAGCAATGGTCCCTCCATTGCATGAGTAGCCACTTGTTGAAATTGCTTTTGGAGCTGTTGGAATGTGTACCACTTAGCTTGATCAGTATACTACCCTGTTTTCACTACTCAGAACAACTTGTGGTCACCATGCCGGGTTTGAGTGGATGTAGTGTCGATGAGTGCATCATGTCTTGTATGACCAAGAAATGCAAGATCCAAATTTGAAGGCTGTTGGACATTGAAAGGCTCGAGCAAAGGTGTGCGTAGGGCATTAGAAGCTCACCGTTGAACACTAGACGGATGCTCAAGCATTGAGGAAGGTCAAGAATGAGGGCGTTCTCACCAGTACTGTGGAGTATGGTGTATGAACCATAACTCAATGGTTTGATCTTTAGATGAGGACCTTGAAACTACTCTTTTTGAAGCTGAAGCCCGACCTTGTCACCAATCTGAAATATGTGGGGCATGCGATCTGCATCATGTCATATTGTGTAATTTTGCTGTTGGCTAGCCAAGATTTGCAAAAGGTAATGTCCAAACGTGCTGCAGGTTGACATCCATAGCATGTTTGAAATGGACTATGCTTGGTAGAGTTGCGAAGAGCCCATTGTAGGCATGTTGGATGAATGGTAAGTTATCATCCCAAGTTCGAGGATGAGCACTGTTTTACATTCGAAGCAATCGAGTGAGTGTGTGATTCACCACTTCTGTTTGCCCACCACGGTAACAAGCTGAGGATCCAATTATATACAATGGAGAGAGGTACCCCAAAGTTTATTTAAATGTGTTGAAAGAAAAGTTTGGCTGTTTCAGGTGCCCTAGTTACCTTCTTGCATGCCACCGTGATAGCCATCTTTGAGAATCGATCCATTGCTATGAAAATACAGTCATGCTAGTACTTGGTTGTTGGCAGGCTTGATAGAAAATTCATGCTGATGGATTCCCATGGTCTGGACAAAAGTGTAAGAGGTGTGTACATACCCAAATTGTAATTGGCAAACTTGGCTATACTATATGGAACACAAAACTTGATATGAGCCTCAATATTTTGCACATGTTAGGCTAGTCAATGTTTTTGTGACGTAAAAGTGCCAAGATGCTTTGGAGTAGTGTGCTTCCCAGATGAGCCTTGTGCGAGGTGTACTTGAAGGAACACACATGACTGAGCTTGAAAAGAAGCGAGCCTTCTAGATAGAATTCACCAGCTTCTTGTCCTTGAGAAAGGGCGTTGGAGTTGTTTGCAAAATTTGGATCTGCAGAGTATTGAGAGGCCCAATCCATGGGATTGTAGCTCTTAGTATTGAGCACTGGGAGAAGCAAGGTGACTGGAGGTATGCTCAGACAGTCAACTTTTTTATTGTCTTTGTCCTTATTGTGCTTTGTTGCCAAATGGAATTGTTGTAGGTAGGTCATGCATTTCATGTGTCTAGCATTCTCCAACTTGCTTTGAGTGTGTAGAAATTGAAGAGGCTTGGGATCTGACTGAATGACAGTTTCCTTACCGAGGAGATAGTGTTGCCAGTACTTTACAACTTTGGAGGATGCCATAAAACTCTCACAAGTAGAGTATCTCTGAATGCTGTTGCTGAATGTCTCAGAGTGGTATGCAACTGGGTGTCCAAGTTGTGTGATCATAGTGCCAAGAGCAAAATCAGATGCATCCTTTTGGATTTTGAAGGGCTGATTGATGTCAATCATTGCAAGGAAAGGGGCTGAGCTTAGCTTAGATTTGAGTTCGTCAAATACTTGCTGCTGTGCAGCTGTCCATTGAAATGCTGATTTGGCTCACATAACTAAGTTCCATGGCCATGAGAGGTGTGAGAAACCTAGCACAAACTGCTGGTAGAAGTTAGCGAGTCCAAGCAAGCTTTGCAACTCAGTGATATTGGGAGGTGTTGACAAATTTTGAATGATCTTGATATTTGATGGATCCACAATTCCCTCATTATCAATGATGTATCCCAAATATTGAACTTGAGTAAAAACAAAAGTACTCACCTAAGTCAGCTTGCATTTTGTTGGTGCGAAGTGTGCTGAGGACCTTCTAAATACGTGCAATTTGCTCTTCCCATGTCTTGCCATAGTTGAGGATGTCATTGAAGTAGACAATGCAAAAGAATTGGTGAGCGAACACAATAAGCATCATGAAGATGGTAGGAGCATTGATTAGACCAAATGGCATGGCCAACCCATTTAGGCCTTTTGGTTTGAATGCACTCTTCTATGTCACCCTAGTTCGTTGGATCTTGGTGACAAATGGACTTGAGATCAATCTTAGTGAGTGGAGTTGGTCCTAAAGATCCCTATTTTTAATGGCAATCTTGTTGAGCGCATGGTAGTCGATGCAGAGTCTCCATGAACCATTTTTATTGAATGCAAGGCTGATTGAAATCTGTATTTGAATCTCATTACTCTCCCAAACTGATCTGCAATACAAATAACTATTTGGAAGTGGTGATCCCAGAATGAGATCAATTTGATCCTTACTGAAGCAATTTGTAGTGATGACTTTGGGTTCTTCAAAGACATCTCCATTTTGATGTTGGAGTTGGTCAAGCTGCTTCTATTGAGCTACAAGTTTGGAAGATGCTGCTGCAAGAGTGTGCTTCTTTGCAACATTGTTTGTTGACTTTGGATGGACCATGAGTAGAGCAAACTTTTGAGCATGCGAGACAAGTTCCCTGCATTCCTTCGTAGATACAAATGAGATGTTGGTCTTCGAAAGTGTCCGAAATGTGGTATATTGAGTTTTTGATCTGGATTGACCAACATTGTGGCTTAGCTTTGTAGGTCACATCTCAATCATACAAGTATGGCTTGCCAAGAAGAACATCGTAGCCTTCTAGAGGAGCTTCAACACAAGTAAGAGAATCCCGCATGGATGAGATTTCTCATACTTGAGTGTGCATTGTTGAATGACTTTTAGATCAAGCCCGTTTTGAAAACATCCAAGTGAATATGGCTGGGGGGGGTTCCTCTATTGCCAAACCCAGATGCTTTGTGGTGTCTTGTGCAATGATATTCTTCTGGCTTCGATCGTCAATAATGACAGGAAGCAATTGTCCTTTTACCCAACTTTTGGTGCGAAAAGACACTCTTTTCTCAACATCAGCCGGTGTTTGTTGATTGTTGATGCACATTAGGATTTATGTCTCGCTCTTCTTCAACGACGAACTACTGCGAAAATTGAACAAGCAAACCCTGTTGTGTGCTACATTCTTAGTCGCTATGGGTGTTAACCCTGTGATGACTACCCTTGCCTTTATTTTGGGAAGGATTCTTTGGCTGAGTAGCCTGCTGCTTTTGTGAATATTGTCCAATAGGAGGTTTATGCTGTGCCCTATTAGACATGTTTTGTTGTTGCATTGAAGTGTTGTGGTGGAGGACTGGGAATCATTGTGCCTTTCATTTTTCTTTTGGCTTGCCCTTCAGTCTTAACAACTTGTCTACATGCTTCTCCTATGTTTTCACATGCCTGCAACTTCATGGCAGCCAGCCAATGTACTTCAGGATTTGATGTAGATCTATCGCAAAAAGATTTAAATGTGCATATAGTTCATGGAACTTGCTACTGTAATCAATCACGGATTGACATTTATTCGCCTTAACAACTGGAATTTCTTATAAACATCATGATAATGCTTATGTGGGTAAAATTGCAAATGTACTGTAGCAACAAATTTTGACCATGTATCAATAGGTTCATATTTGCTCTCTTTTGAACTTTGGAATACCCAGTTGAGCCTCGAGTAGGACATCTTTAAGGTTGCAAAGGCGATCTTCTCATCGTCAAAGAACTTATTAATGTTGTAGTAAGCTTTTAGCTACCTTAGCCACTCAACCATTGCCTCGATGTTGATTTTGCCTTGAAACACTAGGATGTTGACTTGGCGGGAGCCACAGAGGTGGTTGGACCTAGTTGCATTATTAGATCTCGAAACTAAGAGAAAATTAACTTCCGTTTTCCATCCAAAGCAGTCTAAATGAGTTCTTGGACATTTGTTGTAGAAGAATTCTTTGTTTCGTCACTCATATTGCATATATGCCTTCGCTTGTCATGATATATTGATACAGAACTTGGTTGAATACCTTCTTTTCGATTTTGCGAACGAGTTGACATGCACTAGTAAGATGCTTATGGAAATAAGCTTTGATACTAGTGATCTGTGTCGAGCTAAGGAGATGCATGGAGAATAATATACAACTAAGCTAGATGGATTTACTCAATCAAAGTTGTAGATTATAGAACATGCAATGGAATTTGAACAAAGAGAAGTGGAATAACCATTACACATTCGGTATTAAATGTGAGTATAATGCTATTCTATTCTGAAGAATAGGAAAAGAATGAAAAGATACAAGTGCTAGGCTATGTATATCTTGTATACCGAACATTGAGAAGGATTTTCATGATGATAAGATGTTAAAGAACTAATCTAGATAGATGTGCACATCAATGCTTGCATATTATTCTATAACTCTTTTCATATCTATGTTATTCTATTGAAGGCAAAAATACATTACAGTAGATTACATCATGCAAATGATTAGAAGATTCATTCGTATTCTCAATTGAAAATCTGCTATTGATTGTGGAAGATGAAGTGTTGATTCTCCATGTGACATGGATTATGAAGTAGAAATTGCTTTGTCATGTTGCACATGCAGAGCCCAAGACGTTGGTGGATTGAATCATGGCATTATTTGTTGGAAATGTGAATTTGCAAGCTTCGCAAGGAAGAGGAAGCTTCACAAAGAGGAGATAGAGTGTCACAACAAAGAGGAGCTTCGCAACAAAGGGAATGCTTCGCAACAAAGGGAACGCTTCGCAACAAAGGAAGAGCTTCGTAACGAAGGACAAGCTTTGTAGCAAAGGATTTTGTTGTAACTTTGCAAGAGGCTTGCCAAGTTTGCAAATGCCTGCAAAAAGCTTGGGAAAGGTGCGCAAAAGCCTTGGGAAGGTGAGAACCTAATCCTTGAACATTTGAGATGCTTTGATAATATAATACAAATAATCTTATAAAATGAAGGCCCCTCGCCAAAAGGAATTGTCGATAAGCCATGATGAGGAGGCAATTGGATCATGCACATCATCAGATTCAGTTGGCTAAGTTAATCGATTCTTAGTAAGATTCAAGAAGTGGTTGTGACTGTTTATGACCAAATAAAGATAGGTTTTGTTGCATAGGCTAAAACATCATGGGGAAAACATCCAAAGCGATTTTAGATTGCATATTTGGATTCTCCTCGAAAAGTTATGTGCTTTCAAAAAATAGGCACTTGATTGTGAGTTCTTATGCAAAATTTATGGCATTTGAAAGTAGCACGACTTTGTATGGTGACAAAATAGTTAGTTAAAATAGGTGGTGGTTATGTATCTACTAGTCTGCATAAAGGGGCGGTTTTTCAACCTTATGCGATGGTTTCACAACCTTACGCAATTGGTTCGCAACCATCGCTCTATCTAAAGCGGTGGTTTTGTTCGAATAGTTTGTAGAAGAGTAAGTGATAGGAAAACGGTCTCTCTTCATCTTTCTAACTTTTGGGCTCCCAATTCGAGCCTAAGGATTTTTTGGATTGTATAGAAGAACCTGTGGAGGTTCAAGGAAGGCGGTGGAAGACAAATGGGGTCAATGGAATCCATTATTTTCCATTTCCGTTCATCCAATTCATGGAGAATGGATGCAATCATTGTTTAGTGTGATTGCAGAAGGCCACATAGCTGAGATGCTTGAATGCAATGTTGAGTTTGCATGAGAATCCATAGAAGGGTGCAGAGAACATTTGTGATTGTAGGATCTCAAACACTTAAAAAGAGCATAGGAATCAATTGAATGCATGAACATGAGCATAACACTTGTTCATGACAACAAATAGTAATTCAATTGATTTTTCTATGCTCAACTGCTTTGTGGGAATCGCATGGTTTTGGTAGCTGTGTGTCTAGAATGCATGTTATATAAGGCAACAAGTATGAGCAATTTAGTGTCATGTCAAAAGCATAGAACTTGGGAGCAGCACGTTGGAAAAGTAAATCCGTGTTCACAAATTCTACGATGGAATGCCCCATAGTTTCCAGGTTTGGCTGAACCTAGACTATGTTCGGTTCAGAGTCTTGCCCTTTTTTTATCAGTTTTTTTATATATCTAGTCTCCATGGAAAAAAATGGAAAAAATGAAAAGAAAAACCTTTAAATGAAGAAAACAACACCTAAAACGAAGTGCTGCGTGTTGGTTGTCAGGGCGATCGACGCTGCTCACTGCTAAACTTGCCAATGATTTAAAAGTTGTGCACAAAATCGCCCTCGTCGACCTGTGCTTGAAACTGCCCTTGTCCCACGAAGTTGTGCACGAAACCGCCCTTATGCCACGTGAATCGGTGCCTACTATTAGATTTTCTGGGATCGTCGGCGTTAAACTCAAATGCATTTTAGGTTTTTGTTGGCTTGTTCAGTGATGCGGGCATGCCTCCTCGATATGCAACATTAATATTTTGAAATAAATCATTATAATTTTAAGGCATTAATATCTTGAGTATTAATGCCTTGATATGAATACTCAAAATATTGTATTTTTTAAAAAGTTTTAATATTATTATTATATTTATTAGAAATAAATCATTATAATTTTAATAATACATTTGGAGGTATACTCATAATACTATATTTATAGTAATTCTATAATTTATACATTATAAAATATTAATATACATGTATTAATTTATTAATCAGATAATATATATTAATATATATGTATAAATTTATTAATTATAATTTATAGTCATTATATTAGAATTTTTTATACAAATATGTATTAGATATATTTTTTTAATTTTTAAAATTCATAAAAACTTCCGAACCAAACCGAACTTAGCGAACCGAACTTTTTGCAAAATTCCAAACATGTGAACTTTTTCCCCTACTAAACAACCCGAACTTTTCTAACATGGTAACTATGGAATCTCCATGCAGATTATGGGTCAATGGAAATTGAGGCGATAGTTAGATTCTAGAGGAAAAGAAGGGCTAGCATCCTCATCAATCACCACTAAAGGACCGATCATGCTAGTCCTGTAGTTATGTGGAGCAGAGCTATTGCCTTATTTGTGGATGGAGTGAATAATGCATTGCATCCTAGACTGGGAAAGCCTGAGCAAACAACCTCATTCTGCACTTGGTAAATAAATGTGTCTGTACATCATCTTTAATAAACACAACCTGAAGCTCTTCAGAATTTTCTGCTTTGCTAGAGTTCATTTTTCAATAACCCTCCTGGTATCTCTAGGAAAGAGTAAAAGATGGGATGCTGGATGGGAGGGAACATGAATAAGGAACTTATCGGGAATTTCATAAAGAGAATAGGAGCAGTAGGTTTGAGAGTCAATTCCTGAAGAGGGAACTTTGCTTGAGAGTATGTCTGCATTTCCTCTTCATATCAATGATTAAGTACAATATCAATGATTCCAGATCTTTTACATTCCTTGTCACATCAACAGTTCATTGGACATGTACCCTTGGGCCATGTTTTTTAGTGGTGAACAATGTCGGTAAAGGAGGCAAGGGCAGCCTTTCAAAAGGGCATGGAATGAGAAGTTATATTTAGCCATGACTATAGAAATAGAATGGTAGTTAGACACATACTGAGCAAGGTGGGCAACATAAGCATTTTCAAATTAAGCATCAAAATGAATTGTGGACTGATGAGTGTCAAGGGAGGCAAGGAAGAGGGTGGGGAAGAAATGGAGTAAGATTAAAAAAAACATGATCAGGAAAGGCTGTTGGTAAGAGATATGAAAATCGTGAATGCGGGGTAGCATATACTTATTGGCTAGAATATAATCGGCCACACACTTGTGCCCCCAACTTCAGGGAAACAAGTAAATCTGCTTGACTCAGGGATGAGGGGAGTCCGTTAAGAATAAGGAGGCTGTAGGACACACCCCACTAGAGAAGGCACCTTTTGTAAACTATGACTGGGTTCTGTCCTTCGCCAAAGGCTTTTTGCAATCCAAAGTCCTTTGAATCTATCTCATGTAGACAAATCTCATCCTTAGTAAGACCATGAATAGATGTCTGGTGGATCTCAGTGTGGGCATCAAAATCACTGAGAAGAATGACATCACACCATAAGTGTGAAGTATAGAAGATGAAAGGTAGGAGGAAGTAATAAACTACGAAGGATTATATCTCAAAGGGTATGGAATCAAAACTGTATTTGAAGGGATCACGATAAGCCATCGACAAAACTTTAGATTGGAGGAAATAAGGATTGGGGCATGCCCCACAGTAATGGATTTGTGAAGACCATGCATTTTTGAATCTCACATTGGCAAGTCATGATCCAATGATAACTGGTAACAGGATGTAGTGCTTGGTTTAGGGTTCTCATGGTCTTAGTGAAAAAAATAACATCCCAAGATGATGCGACATTGTAGAAAGTACACGAAGAAGACCTCACTACAACATTGCAATTTGAGCAGGTGATATAAAGGCTGGTACATGGTATCAGGACCCACGGGTGCCATCATTTGGTCAGGGAAGGATGTGATTGCTTGTGGGATGGGGGTAACCAAGGTGGTGCGAGGATGATTGTGAAACACTGCCGTGGTTGCATATTTTCAGCCATTTTTTATCTCTCTTTGCAACTGCAACTAAAGCTTGAGACTTTTGATACTTTTCCACTTGAAACCGTGGAAGGGGAAAATATTTATAGCTTTCAAGGCTTGCTAGTGTTCTGTAACAGAACAGAACTGAATGATAAATGTGCCATCTGATGTCATCTACGCCGCGTTGAGAGTTGTCTTTTATGTTCTGTGAGGTTTGATGTAAGAAATCATGGCCTGCCTATAAGGGAGGATCAGTGGGCTTTTTGAGGCCACAGACCAGAAGGTTGACTTCCTTGACTTGCTATACTCTTTCCTCTTCGATTTTTGTCTGTATAAGCTCAACAATGAAGGGTTCTTTTTTCCTTTGACCTCCTGCACCCACTAATTATGTTCTTCATCTTGCTTTTGAAGGAACTGCTGGTAAGCCATGTTTTCATTTTGTCAGATTCTTGTGTCGAGTATGAATCTCTGTTTGCTGGCTTTTATATTTGACACAGCCTCTTGAAGGTGTTCTATTCCATTTGTCGGTGGTTTTTGAGGTTGCTCAAGTTTTGCAATCCTCGTCTCTTGCTCCTGAACTTTGGATTTAGGTTCTACAATAATATTATCCATATCCTGTAATTGATTCTGAAGCTGTAACAACAGGTCATGAAATGTAGCTCTTAACCTCTCTCTAGGTCAGAGATCTTTCACATTTTACAAGAGGCAAGAAAACTATGCAATTTGTGTATTTCCTTCATGAATGCCAAGTCAAAGATCTCTACCTTCATATTTTTTTTCACCGTTGCACGAGCCATTGCTCCATGCCACAGGGCCCAGGGGTATTGCTTATTCACAAACTACTTAGCTTATAGATTTAAATCTTCCTTCATAATGGACTTTCTTTTGCAGTGATTCTCAGAACAATTTTGTGGAGGGTTTTCTGTTGCCTGCTAACCTCAATTCAACTGCGATCAAATTGGAGTGCAAACAAGCCCTTGAACCCACATGAGTTTATCGTGGCTTCTTTTAACTGCTGTTTCTTTGTGTCATTTGGTCACTTATATTATAATCTAAGGAGCTCAAGCCTCAAACACTATGGACACCTATGGGTTTTTTATGGATGATTTCTTTCTTCTGACGTATGAAATTTGGACCTTAACAAATTTTAATTTTGTTTTTAGCAGTGGCAAGATTATGCAAATGTGAGGCACACACTATTTCTTTGTTGTTTTACTTGTACTGCACTTACAAATACTAACCAGTCTTTAAACATACAAATTCCTCCTCTTTTATATGTAGTTTCTATTTTTCATTGGGTATTGCATATATTCTGCGTACAGTATATTCAGGGAGTTTAATTCTAATGGATATGAAAAGTTCAAAAATATTGTTTTTTTTCAAAACAATCTTGTTTGGTTCTCCTATGCTACATTTATTTAATCTCAGTCTGTAATACTTCTAAGGTAATACTCCTCCCATGGCTCTGTCTCCTGAAGAGAGCGCTGTGCTTTGTACCACTCCTAAGAAGTGTCCTGGGGCAAACACAAGTGTTGCTATGGGAGAGAGTCTGCAATGGAAAAACCCATGCCATTATGCTTGGCCAGTGACATCTCAAATCAAAACACTCTTTTATGTCCTAGCAACAACTTTCCTGAAAAAACCCATGCACAATTGGTGGGAGGCCAAACATTTAAAGAGCCTCTGAGATATACATGAATCATCTTCAGTTTCTCATCAAACATGGGAACAGGTTGAAAGACACGTTTGGGAGCTTTCACCGCAGTTTCAAAAGCTCCAGGAAAATCAAAGAAAAGCCCTCAAGTCACACAGATTCTTTCAAGAGAGAAATGTCAAATTTACATGGGCTTGCCAATGAATGTGGGTTCAGACATCATGCTTTTTTTAGGTGCATGACATTTCTAGATAATTGAACAGGTAGTTATCGCAGCTGGAATGACATGGATTGAAGGAATAAGAGGGGAATCTAAGTAGTAAATACCTTCAGTTAGATTGTGTGCTATATGCAGAGTATCCAGAACCTAGGTTCCAAACAAAGCTTAAGTTCAAAAAGCCTCTCTTAACGGTTTTCTCGTAGTTGTCTTTTTTAGGTTATTTCATAAGTTTAAATTGATGATTGTAATAGTCTAAGTTACTGATTCGGGTTTGCCAGTACGGGGATTTTTTTTTGCCTTGGGCATGGCTTGGGTTTGGCCATACAAAAAATTTATAAAAAATAAAAAATATAGAAATTCGAGCCTAATAAGTAGGAAATTAGTGACACTAACCACATAGTATGCATATGGGCTCCACAATCTGCATAGGAAAATGCTTACAATGTTGCTTGATGAAATTTTAACCCCAGAACAGCAGTGGAAGGTATGCAATGAGAAAACGAGAGGTAAGTGTTTTGGGCACAGCTTGGGTTCGGCCGTACAATTTTTTTATAAAAAATAAAAAATATAGAAATTCTAGCCTAATAAGTAGGAAATTAGTGACACTAACCACATAGTATGCATATGGGCTCCTCAATCTGCATAGGAAAATGCTTACAATGTTGCTTGATGAAACTTTAACCCCAGAACAGCAGTGGAAGGTAAGTATGCAATGAGAAAACGAGAGGTAAGTGTTTTTACTTGTGTTTTGATTTTTCATGTGTTCTTTTATCCTATGTTTGTGTCTTTCACTTAAATTTTGGGGTTTGCAATGCGTTTTTTATTTTTTCTAATCATTGTTTTATGTCAAAATCTGAGTTTTTTTTTTTTTTTTTGTTAAGTAAAAAATTAAAAAAAGCATTTTTTGCGGTCAGATTCTGCCGGGGTTCATCCTGGGCTACCTGGGTTCATCCAGAATAGCAGAAGAACCCTGCCTGGGGACGTACCCAATCCGGGTACGGGAACCCGGGCTGTTCCTTAGGGGGACCAAGCCCGTACCTCCCCCTCCGTACCTGGATCAGGTACGTCCCCAGGCAGGGTTCTTCTGCTATTCTGGATGATTCGGTATTTTAGTAATAGTTTATTTGGAAATCTTATGACATTTTACAAACGCAGGCCGTTCCTTAGGGGAACCAAACCCGTACCCGGATCCAGTACGTCCCCAGGCAGGGTTCTTCTGCTATTCTGGACGAATTGGTATCTTAGTAATAGTTTATTTGGAAATCTTATGACATTTTGGTTTGAATTGGCCATGCCAGCATATATATTTTTTTATGTGCAGAAGAACCTGGGTCGCCTAGTCAGAACCTGGGCCGTTCCTTGGGGGAAATGACCCGGATTGGGTATGTCCCCAGGCAAAGGTTCTGCTGCTATTCTGGACGAATTGGTATCTTAATAATAGTTTATTTGGAAATCTTATGACATTTTGGTTTGAACTGGCCATGCTAGGATATGTATATTTGTGTGTCTTTAGCTTTAGTCCTTATAAAAGCAAATGTATACAAGACATGTTATTGTTTGGAGGCTTTATTGTATATCTTAAGAGCTAGTTCTGTTTTTCTCTTGCATTATCAGAAATAGCAGCTTGGTTAGGTCTACATTTTTTGTAAATTATTTTATATCTTAATAGGATTTGTTTTCATGCTTATTAAATTGATGTTTTAAAGAGGATATTCCATTAATTGTATCGATGCAGGAGAATAACTTCGCATCTCCAAACTTGAAAAAAGTTTTGTCTTCCAAGCTGAACTCTTTAACAGCATGCGGTAAGCTGGTGAAGGTGAGCATCTGCAATAGGTAGTTGTTATACTTATAAATGATATCGAGGGATGTACTGACCCTTTTTCATTATCCATGCTCGAGTTATTGCAGATTGGACAAAATTATATGCTCAATAGAAGTTTTCTCCATGGCGATAAAGGAGCCAAAAGTTCACATTTACTACAAGAAGAGATTGAGGGGAAACACCTTCCAAACCCTTACAAGAATCCTTTGAAGAGACTCAGAGAAGAAATACCGCTCCTGACAAAATCGGAAATTGAGGCTGAACTGTCAAAGATGACATCAATGAGTGCTGAAGAGTCTGCTAAATTTGCTGCTGAAGCAGTGGCTGATGCCGAATTAGCTATGGCTGAAGCAGAAGAGGCCACAAGGGAAGCTGATGCTGCAGAAGCTGATGCAGAAGCTGCACAGGCTTTTGCAGAAGCAGCAATGATGAATCTTAGAAATTCTAAAAATTGTTAGTAATAGTTTCAACATATACATCCTTTACAAGAGCTTTATAATATCAAAAGATTTTCAGTAGCTCAGTTGTATTAAATATTTTACTTCTGGGACATATACTAAATTCTCATGGCATTTCTGCATATTATGTTGTGTACAGCTGTTAGAAGCTGGAGATGATTGGGATGCTGTTCGTTGAGAAGCGACGCACAGGTGAATAGAGACAAGAAGGGCGATTTTGTTTTACACAAGTAGCATTCTATGGGTTCTAGACGTGATTTTAAACAAAAAAGCACCAGAAAATCTAGACAATTTTCCCCTTCTTGGGGCTGGATGAAGGTTCACCATACCATGTAGGAGCTGCATCTCACTGTACACATTGTTTCCCCTTGATGAAACTTACCAGACGAGCAACTTTCACAAATTGGGATCAACAACTTGTGATATTAGTGCAAAATGATTTTCTGTTACAGAATTATATGTAAAATTGCTCTCAGTCCCATGGGGTACTATGGTTTTCTGTCTTTAGAAATGTGGCACTTTTGAAACTGAATCATACTGCTGGGAGATAAATCTAGGATTGCGAGGATTTTGCTAGCTTTTCTGGGTTTACATTGGGAATTGTATAGTAAACATGCCTTTATCCTTGTTATTTGCAAGTTGAAGTTTAGGATTCTGTTCCAGTCAGCACATATTGTAATGTGCAGATTTGCTGTTAGCGCTTGTTACTAGCATTAGCACATTTCAATTTGAGATCAAGAAGCACATGTATTCATGCAAGAGGTGGTTAATTTTCGAACTGCATACATTTCTCTATAGGCGTGTGGATACACGTTGTCTGATGGTTTGTGTTATGTATCTCATAATGTTGCTGTATGCTGTAAAGTTGGACATTGTTATGTGTTAGAAGACCTATACTGCATGACAGAACTCCTGTTTCACTTCTATCACTGTTGCTGTGCCAAGCAAGATAAGTAACTTGGGTTTAAATACAGTAACTACATTGAATATCTATCTTATATCAAATGGAATTAAATTCATAACTTCTGTTTTGTTGGTCCATGGAGTTCATCAGGGTTTGTATCACGAGCTATTTAAATCCTGTTTTGTTAAAGCTAATTACATGTCACACGTGAACTGTTATAAGGCTATAAACTTCTTTGGGCATGATCAAGAGAGATAAATTGCCCAAAAAATACGTATCTTTGCCGTAATGAGGATTGGGCTCTTATACATAGCTGCAAAAGCCTGATGCAGAAAGAAGGCAACAACGTAGTCCCAGCCTGGCAGGTGGTGATGTAGGAAATTCATCCTTTGTAAGGGCCACTTCACCTGCGACATAAACTAGTTTACTGACTTGGCAGTCCAGGAGAATGTTTCTATATATACAAGCGGAGATTTTCCGATGCAAAGAATGTGAGAGGCATTTGTCTTTTTGAGTTGAATTGAGAGAGGCATTTTTCTTTTAAGCCTTGAAATTGACTTTGAAATTATATTTGTTGTATAGTATGCTCTCAACTTTGTAGTAAAAATCTTACTAGTAAATTTAGAACAATTTATTATTTGACACGTGTAAATGGAATCACTGAGCTCTAGCATCGTTTTCAAAATAGCAAATTTTATATGAATAGACGTGAATGTGGTTTGTTGCGAACATAATCTTGCTGGTGACTTTCATTGGCATTATAGTGCTTGGTTTGCATGCTTTAAAAAAATCTGGAATACAATTACAATATTTTTGAAGGTGTGGATTATGAAAACTTAAAAGCATAAGCAAATAGCGAGTAATTATTTATTGGGCCTTAAGGTTATTTTACCATGCAACTCTTGGAAACACAGTAATAACCACACAAACATGTGTGTATATATATATATATATATATATATATAAATAAATAATGGGCTCATTTTTAATATCTTAGGTATATCATGCACAACAAATAAAAATGAGGAAATGGATTTGCCCTAGTATAATTTTTATGCATGCAATTAGAATTATACTGTATAAATGACAGTATAATTTTTATGTGTGCAATTAGAATTATATTGTAGAAATTACTCCATATCTGGGTCGAGTTGAAACTACAAACTCATAACACTTTAGTGTCAATCATCTATCATGTTTATTCATTATCAGAGTAGTTACATTTATAGGCAAGAATCTCCTACAAATAGGAAGATCTTCGTCTCAAATCACTCAAAATCTCCCTAATCTACTTTTTGAATCTTTTACACACTTGTCTTGTACTATCTCTCGCCTTATCTCTTAAAACTATCTCAAAGCGTTAAATTAGTTGTTTTTATGACTTCACTTACATTATTGAATTATTCTCTCCACATATTGAATAACTTCACATTAATTAATATTACTAACCTAACCTATGCACACATTTGAGGACTAATTTCTAACATTTTCCCTGATAGTAGTCAGATGACATAGAACATTAGAAAAACATATTTCTTGAGCAAGTGCGTGATCATCCTCATTCTTTTGTTGTGGTGTTTGGTTGGCTTTGTTGTAAGTTGCCATTGTCTTAGGGTTGGCGTTGACATTTATATGTTTCATATTTGGCCCCCCTCAATTTGAAAGACCTATTGGATGTCAGTTTCCATCAATAATGTGTCCATTTACAAGATTATAATGATTTTAAAAAAATTGTCGAAACATATATCTCAATTTTCAATTTTCAAGGGTTTGGTGGGGTTTCTAGAAAATCTATGTAGATTTGAACCATCGAGGTCTCCAAATGAAAAATGAACAGTGTTATTAGATACAAAAGATGTCAAAATCATATAGGACTCGCTGTAAACATGACTTTATTTTGTGGTAGTAAATTTTTTAACCATTTTTAGAGGGTTTGAAAGCAGTTTTTTTGAAATATGCAAAAAATGTATTGCTTAGTATTCAAAATAGAAAACACTTTTTGAGTTTTTTTAGGGTTTCCAAAATATCAAGTGGGTCTTTGATAGTTTTGGAGGAAACCATACATATTTTTCAAGTTCTAGGATTTTCCTTGATGGTTTTTTTACCATTTTCAATCGGTTTTAGAGACTTTTGCATAACTCTAATTTTTCTCAAAGCCTCAGCTTTTGTGACTGTGCGTCTTTATCAGCCACATTGACGTGATTCGTGCTCATGCATCCTCATCATTTGTATCAATGCCACCCAACCATGTGCATCCTCGTCAGTTAAGGCGAAGCAATTCTTGCCTCTGCATCCCTGAGCCATGTAGATGTGACTTGTGCCCACGTACCCACTTGTTGCACTCGATTGCACGTTTGTGCCATGACTTTTCGTGACTACCAGTCGCTTCCGCCTGCATTCACTCACTGCACTTGGCCATGCCTACCTGCCACATCTTGTCGTGGCCATCCGTGTGTCCTCCAAGTTTGTGCTTATGCATGCTCCAATCCCTATGTCCACATGTCTCCTTGTGTTCACACTACCCACGACACCCATATGGTCGTCAAATTTAAGCTCATGTGCTATGACGCTATTCATTTGAAAAGTGAAGGTATTTTTAGGGTGACATCACACTTCCATAAATCAAATCAATCAAGAGCGGGGGCACTCAACCTACTTCCAAAAAAAATTATGTAAAGTGGAGAAGCATATTTTATGAGCAAGAAATCATCAAACTTCCTTTAACTTTTAGCATGTAGTTCCTTTTCAGGTACCATTTTTTGTAACAAGTGAGTTTTTTCGATCTCTACGTATTGGTAATATTCTTGTGCCTTCTAAAATTAAATGTCTACATATTCAGGGGGTCGCATATCATTATCGTTCTAGCACACTTAGTTTAGCACATTTTCTTTTTACACCATGGATTAAAGTCAAGTTCCGCTTCTTACATTGTTCAAGTATCACGAGTGGAAAGTCAAAGTTCAAATCCTCTTGAGGAGCAAACGCTTACACCGAATCATGATAGGTATAAAAAAAAATTGACACTTAATGCAGAGAAAGTGAAGTGGTTTAATAGAAGTGACGAATCATATGGTGTATTATGCATGTCTTTGTCTCCTAATTTATTCTTTCATATTGAATTTGCAATTACCCCTAATGAATTCTAGACCACATTCGAAAAACTTTTTGGGACGGACAAAATGAGAGGTCATGAGTTGGAGAAAGAACTCATCAGTTTGAGCCTAGGTAACTTTGATACTATAAGAGCTTCTTCACAAAATTCAAATCATTCAGGTTATAGTTGAAACTATGTAATATTGACAAAAATGACGATCAATTGATTCTTTCCATCCTTTCCAAATTTGATTAAGACTATTTTGTCTTTGTTTCTACTTTTCATGCCACCAAGAGTGCCCTTGGATCTACATGGACTATGTAATCCTTGGATGATTTTGTTGCTGACTTGACTTAGGAGCAAAACAAGCTTATTCAAATAGGTACGCTGAATTAATCTAAATTGCATGCCTTAATTGTGATTCATGACAAAAAGAAGGCTTCCAGTAGCAAGGAGAAAAAATCTAACAAGAATGATCTAGACTAAAGACAGGGTAAAAAATATGACATTGAGAATAAAATATCAAGAGTCATCCTCAGATGGAAAACTTAAGAAAAAGTGACTCACATGTGCCTAATACAAAAAATCCAAGCATGATGAAACTAAGTGCATAAAGAAGCAGATTGACCAACTAACAAATATACTCAAGAAGCATAATATCAATGTCCCTGATTCTATCAATCAAAGTTCATCGACATAGGAATCTTCTAAGGTCAAAGACAGTAAAAAAAGTAAAGCACTTATTGTTGTTGTATCCCAGCCTTCCACATGGGTAATTGACTTTGGTGCCTCTCACCACATGGTACCCTAAGGACCTTTTCTCATCCTTGCAGCTTTATTCTATACCTTCCATATTGTTGGGTGATGATACTTTCATGAAGTTAGTGGGAGAGGATCTGTTGAATTGAATGATAGGATATTTCATGATGTTTTGTGTTCTCTCTTTATCCACCAATCTCCTATTTGTTTATCAAATCACTTACAACGGTTTGAGTAAAAGAGTTGAGTTCACACCTAATTTATTGGTTATTAAAGAATCAGACTGACTCCATAGTTAAACTTGGGAAAGCAGGTCACTAGTCAAAATTGTATACTTTCTCACTTTTTACTCCTAATCAATCATCTACTGCACTTGTCACTCACTCAGGTGGGATGAGTAAATTATGGCATGAATGATTCAACCATCTCAATTATTGCTACCTGGAGTAACTCAATTGTCATGACATGGTTTGAGGGTTGCCTCGTGTTCATTTTTCTGATGGAGTTTTCCAAGGTTGCATACTTGGTAAGCATCATATAAGGATAAGTATGGCAAAGGTAAATCTTGAAGAGCTACATAGATATTGGAGCTAGTTCTTAGTGACATTGCCAAACCATTTCCAGCTCCTTCATTCAATAAGACTAAATATATGCTTACATTCATCGTTGACTTTTTGAGGTATACTTGGGTGTACTTTCTTAAGTATAAATATGAGGTTTTTAATCATTTTCAAGGCTTTGAGGTGCTTGTATAAAAATAGTCACATAAATCCATCAAGATTTTGCACACTAATAATGTTGGTATGTGAGTAACTAATTTGAATAATTATGCACTTCAGAGGGATTGAACTACAACATACATTTCCATATATTCCTCAGTAGAATAGTTTTGCAGAGCACAAGAATAGGTCCTTGAAAGAAATGGTAAATCATATGCTACATTCCAAGCCTCTTTCACCATAGTATTGAGCCGAGGCCATCAACTGTGTTTGTTATATCTAGAACTATGTTTCTCATAAAACATTGAAGGGAGTCACTCCTTTTGAAGCTTGGAGTGGTTGAAAACCCATAGTGAAGCACTTTCAAATTTCTAGATCTCTTGTTATGGCCTACATTTTGAAGAAGAAATGTAAGACAATGGAATCTCAAAGTCACCCTTGCATCTTCATTACATATCCTGAGGGTGCTAATGGATACATGTTTCTCCATCCCATCAGCGATGAGTTGTTCATTGAGAGGATTGTTTATTTTTAAGAGAGTCCCTTGGACTCCACCCTCGACACCTCTCCCCCTTCCTTGGACACTAAGATTTGATGACATTTATGACGATTCAGTTCCACCTACACAGCTCCTTGATGATCTAGATTCTTATTCTAGTTTTGATGATGAGAGTAATGATGATGACTCACCTCCTCCTTCTCCTAGAATATCTTTAGAGGATGAGAAATCTCCTCCTGACTCTCTGAGAACCAGTCCTCTTTAGGCTAGATAGATACTACAAAGTGTTGGCCAATAGGTTGGAGATCCATTAGATAATAGGTGAACTCGTTCATAATTCCAAGATGCCCGATATGTATTCGTTGTATCTAATTTTGATCTACAATTATTTCGTGAGACATCAGGTACTCTTGAGTGGGATACTACTATGGAAGAAGACTATAGTTCTTTGCTAAGGAACAACACTTGAGATTTGGCCCCTCGTCCTAAGAGAATGAAACTTGTTTGATGATGTGTATCTACCAAACAAAATTTTTAATAGATGGGTTTGTAGACAAGTTCAAACAACCATTGATAGAAGGTGGCTTTTCTCAGGTACCTGACATTGACTATATCGAGACATTTTTTTTAGTTGCCAAAATGAACTCAATTTGACTCACTCTTACCATTGATGTAGCACATCATTGGGATGTTCATTAGATGGGTTTGAAGAGTGCATTTATTCAAAGTGACCTCAAAGAGAAAATATACATGGAACAACCACAATGAATTGTGAAATATTCCTCCTTAGTTTGTAAAATTTAGAAATCTATCTATGGCCTCAAACAAGCTCCTTAAGATTGGTATGTCAAGATGGACTTGTTTCTTCTTTTAGTTGGGTTCACTGGATGTCATTTTGATCTGAATGTTTACATCTTGTGGTAGAATGATTCACTATTGATTTTGGTTCTCTATGTGGATGACCTATTGATTATAGGGAGTTCTTCATCCACCATCGTAGTAGTGAAAATTGCTTTGTCTGATAGGTTCTTAATGACTGACTTGGGTTTGTTGTATTACTTCTTTAGGATTGAAATTTATCAGTCTGACTCTGGAATCACTATTTCACAATCCAAGTATGCTCTTGATTTACTTGCATAATTTAACATGGTTGACTGTAATCTAGCTCCGACTCTCTCTTATTTGGTGTGAAGTTTGACGTTGAATGTCCATATCTTTTGGTTGAAACTACTTCGTATTGACAACTTGTTGGTAGTCTCATCTACCTTATGCACACTAGACCTAACATTTCATATGCAGTGGGCATGGTCTCTATATTTATGCAAGAACCATATAAGTTGCATTGGAAAGTAGCTAAGTGGAATATCTACTACATTTAGGATAAACATAGTTTCGAGATTCACTATGGAGTAGGCATTAATATTAACTTGATTGATTAGAGATTTAGATTGGGTTGATGATATTTATAATTGCAAGTCTACTTTAGGGTATAATATTTTCCTTGGTTCAGATCTGATTAGTTGGTTAAGGAAGAATCATAATGTTATTAATTTTTCTTCTACATAAGAAAAATATGGAGGAGTTTTTTTTTATCGAAGATTGCACCCAGATAGAGCAACTGGAACAAAGAATGAATGAAATCTTGAACAAAGCAAAGTGGCTAATGAACAAGAAGCTATGAAAGAGAGAAAATCAAATGAGATCAATATGAAAATAACATGTATTCTTGGCCAATGCACAAGAATAACTTACAATAGGTGTTACTAATAGGAGGAAGGAAGTGTAACTACCACCTAGAATAATGGTAACTCCCATACCCAGAATAGCTAGTCAAAGAGTAATCTCCACTAGCTAATAATGATGGTCAAGTAACTTCCAAAGACTAGAGACACCTAAGCAAGTTGAATCCTTGTGTGTAGGAATTGTTTGAATAAAAAAAATAAACATAAAATAATATCCTACACTAACACCATTCTTAAGCATAACTTAGGTGTATAAAATAAATGGGTCCTAACAACAAGGCCTGATGAGTTATCCATGTACAAAGCAACTCTCATAAAGTAGATAAAAGGAGAAAATCCATAGAAAAACACTCCCATCAAAAGAGATAAAAGAAGAAGAGAGTGTTAGAAGCTCCCCCAAATATGATGTTGAAGTAGTCTACACTCTAAGTATAGTTCGCAAGATGACCAATGTCGATAACAAGATCCTCTACTTGAGGGTTATAGAAGATCCATCTAGATCAAACAATGCTTCTTCTTTTTTCCAAAGGAAAAACATGAAGTGTGTACTGAAATTATGCCCATTCCACAATGGAAGATGAAGGCAATAATATGAATATATCTGAAAGTGGTCCAAATATGATGTGCGGCATAGGTCTAGCAGGATAGTGCACAAGAACTGAATGTAATTCCACTAAAGTAGGCCTGTCATAAGGACATGGAACATTCATTGAAATAATGTCCATGTGACATGTGGAGCATGGATCATAAATTGAATAAGGATAATCCATAAGAATAGATGAGTTGTTGATGCTCTCAATAGGTTTACTCTTATTGAAAATAGTAGAGTCCTCTGAAATGCAAATCTATGATTGATATGGAAGAGTAACATCTTGTATAGGAATGAATGTAGAATATACCATATGATAGCTAATATCTGACAGAATATCATTCCATAGTGGTGGCTTGATAGAAGGAAGAGCATTGTCCATTATAAATGTGTCATCACAAGAAATAGAAGTAGGAGGAGAGAGTGCAACAGTCTCTGAAGAGACACTAGAAAGAAGAGTGATATAAATATTAGTAGGATCTCTGAAAAGAGACTAAAGAATGATACAAACAATGTAGGGACATGTGTATGTTCCACATGGTGATGAAGATCCATGGAAACATATAACAATATGGCAACAATAACCTTGTCACAAGAATTAGCCCACTTATTGTACTGAATAGGATCAGTGAGAACATGAATCTATCCATATAGTAATGTAATGTGACTCTTCCTTATGAGGAAGTGTTCCATGTAATCATGCCAAGAAACATAGTTGGTCTTTCCAATAAGAACTATTGATGTAAAATCAACTCTCCTCATCCAATGGTATCTCTCAAGTAGATTCAACATGGTTGAGAGAAGATACTGAAGAAGTGCAATGAGAAAACAATGCAGAAAGAAACCTATACTGACCTCCCTAATGCACACTCAATGTGAGGATATTGGACTTAGACAAAAATGCATCCAAGAATGAACAATTTGTGCAAGGAGTCAACAAGAAATGGTGCATACTCTAGAGATGGGATTTGGACAATGTCAAAAATGAATCCACATAATTGAGAGAAATCAATGCACGAGTGACAATGATACTCAATAAATAGACGTCAGACATGGTTGAAAATACATCCAAGTATATAAGACTAATCTGTGTAACTGACACCAAAGTGGCACATTAGTTGTGGAAATAATTGTGTGTACAAAATAAAATGTAGGTCCCACAACAACCCTCTTGGACAATCAACAATGACCCCTATATTTTCAAGTACAAAGCATGCTCAAGTAAATGGATGTTAGGCTCAACTGACATTGCATCCATGAATGTGAGAGCAATTTGTGCTAATGATGTGAGTACTAGTGCATTCTCTATGTATGGACATTGGAACCAGATGACAATGTGTCCAAATAGGTAAAATAAAATAGTGCACAAGTGACAATACAGTCTCAACAAATAGATGTTAGACTATGTTGGCAATACATCCTCAAGAATGAGTAATCAGTGCAGTTGACACCAAATTAGTACATGTGAAAAAGCAAAAGGCAAAATAAGATGTTAGAATCTACTAAAAATGCATTTATAAAATAATTTAATCAAGTGCATAACAAGTGATCAAGCAAATAAATAAGGATAAGAACATTTAGTTTGCTTGTGAGTGAGTTTGGTTGTCTGTCAAATTGGATCTCACCCTTCTTCAACTAGTGAGAGAACAAAAGGTATATTACCAATTAAAACATAATTGTTATCATTAAAATTTTCACCCTTGAGGAGGGTGTGCAAGCCTCCTCACTTGAGTGATAGCATGGAGACACCTCTAGGTTGTGGTGGCCTAATCAATGAGGTGAATCTCTAGATAGAGCTATCCCTTAATGTTATCACCTTTAAAACTGCTACTAGACCTACTACTTGCAAAGGAAAATGGATAGAAAGGAATGAAAACAAAAAAAAAGAGAGGTGATGCACCAAATTTGACACCTTCCATTTATCTATATTGCACTAAGAACATGAACATGGACTGCAATCTATTACACTAACTCAAAAAGGACCTTCAAGCATGAATGTTTTAACATGGAGGTCATAGACAATGTATTGAATAAAAGGACTAATAAAGAGGTATAAGAAAGACATTAATGATTAAAATCTATTTCTAAATATGCAAAGCTATCCAAACTCACCATATGACTTGCAAGAAGACAATCCATTTGCAAAGAGGTAGGAGAAGATAAACGAGAGAGAGTGAAGGCGCTACTACTAGCATTCATAAATAATCACACAAGTACACTAATATAAACATTTAAGAATGTAATAAATGGCTTTGTTCAATATTCAAAGGCATAGTACAAGTGTTCAATTGAGTAGGGCTTCACCATACTTAACAAGAGGATCCATAACAATCCATTCAAGGCAGCATATAGAGAAGAATGTAAGAAGGAAAGAGAGGAGAGGCATAGGAGGAACATATGACAACTGTCCTCTCTTGATGAGGCAAGTTAAAATCAAGCAAATTGTTAAAGAGTAGTCCAATAACATCTTTCTCACAAGTGTCAATTTGATGTGATATTCTCCCTCATCAAAGGTGGCATGGAATGACTCTTCACCTTCTAGGATGACTCATCAACTTCATTTTAAATTGCCATTCTTGATCTAGAAAGAGTTACAAGTCTATGTCTCACCATGTGTCACTCTTGATCATGCTTTTTGGAGTCCTCTAATTCCATCCTAGTGCACTTCAATGTCTCCTTCATCTTAATGAGGTTGAGGATCAATTTTCAAGCTTCTTCAAACTGATAGGAACTTGCATTTCATTGAGAAACTTACTTGGTTGAAGTGGAGACCACAAAAACAAGTTTGTCTTTCCATCCTTGGCTAAGTTCCTTGCTTCAAGACTACTATCATAGCTTTAAAAACTCTTATATACCCTACAGGGAAGCATTCTACCTTTGTTCATGCTCAAAACCATCTCCAAGAATGAGATATAGGTGCATTAAGTTTGATAAGAACTCTTAATAACATGTTTGCTCAACACTAGGTGTCTTGAACCCTAAAAATGATGGTGTAATCACTATAGACCTTCTTCATTAGGATTTAAGAGCATCCTAACCTACCTTCTCTAGGTCATATGGTTCCAAGGAACTATACTAGGTCTCACTGAGTCAAATTCTATGGAAAACCCTCAAAATTACATTTTAAAGCTTATAACAGTCATATCTAGGCCAAATTCCATACAACAGTACCTCACATGTGAAAAAATAGTGAATCACTCGGTGTCTATAGTTGTGTAGAGGTTTTTAAAATATTTTTTAGGTCATATCAATCCATTAGAGGCATTTAGAAGACTAATCTTCTCCATCGGGACACTTTAGAGGTTTTAAGTTGGGTTCAAACATGCCTATAATCTTAACAATGATTCATAAAGGTGAGGGCCGTAATCCCTGAACTAATGCCACTAGGTTTGAGTATGGAAGGCTTAATAACATATCCAATAGTCACTTTTCCCCATGCAACTTATCCAAGTTACCACATAAATAAATTATGCTTTTCAAAGAGGTTAACTTGACATGATAGGATATTAAAATGATAGCTTTGACTTGTGGACACCTTACTGAGGTCTATATCACCTATTCTAACATACACAAGTGGTCTAGTGAAGAAGAGGAACTCTCCAACCCATTAGAACTTGACTTAGTTATTTGTGAGGGTTTGAGGGCAACCTCCTTGAAGTGACCATAGAAACCTTCATTTATCATCATTTCTCCATTGTAGTGAGCTCAAACTTCATATCTCTACTGGTGTCTCACTCACTTTTTAATACTTTCCAACTGTTCAAACCTCTTAAAAAAAGGTAAGTTTCTTCATTTTCACACATTTAGGCCCATGTGTGACCATTTAGGCCTTCTAGGCCTAACTAGGATTCCTGACCTCTTCACTACCTTCAGTCATATTGAAAACTTTATGAAGGCCTCGTTAGCACCTTGTAATGAATTTTATGAATCATTTCCACTCGCATCAACTTTATGGTTTCAAACAACACTTACATTTATCTCCAATTCTCCTAAACAAACCAATAGGTGATGTTTTAGGCTCTTGACTGCAAGTCTGAGATGGAAACCCCTTCAATAGGTTTCTTAGCATGTTGATCTTTAAAAAATATTGTAGAGTCACTTCATGTTCTTATTGACCTTCTATAAGCTTCCTTATCCCTTGACCAACATCTTTCATGTGTTTCTATCCTTATACTAACTGCCACCGACCTGTAGGTTCACATTTGGACTCTTAGACTATTAGGTTAACTAGAATGGGCTTTCTTAGACCAATCTAGTCTCTTGATGATTCTAATAAGGGTGAACACTTTTATCTTATTCTCACTACCATTTGAAACACATTGGATTTATATCCAACACTACAAAGTCAATGTTTCTTCCATTTAAGCCTATCTTTTACAACATTAGTAGACACTACTTATGCATTCCATATTTACTACAAAAAACCCACGACAGTAGACAGGGGTCGAATGGCTATATGTTTTCTATATTAAAGCTAAAATGCATAAGGAGTGTCTACTAACATTGTAAAATATTGGTATCAGAGCCAGAAGAATAGAAGATTCTGTAAGAAATTCTATTCCATTCCACTAGATCTTTCAATATCCTTACTTTGAAATTTTCTTTGAGAAATTATTGCATCGAGTCTCTTGGTCATTTATTAATTTGTCTTAGGCCCCTTTTTATCTCTGCAACTTTATTTCCTATCCAAAAATTTCTCGTTTCCCATAAATTTAATCTCTGATCATGTAATTTGGAAAATCCCAAGAAACTTCTACAGTGAAAATTATTAATGAGTTTGAATTAGAAGGACTGTATGAGTTACCTCCTTTCATTCTAGAACAAATATCTGAATGTCCAAATATAGAAATTATAGAAGAAACTCTCGAAAAAGAAAATAGTCTGTATAAACCATATGCTATAAAGTTTTCTCAGGTCTATAAAAAGTCTAAAATTTTAAAGTCTATGTATAATAGTACTTATCTATCTTTTTCCAAGCCTCGTATAAAGTCTGTCGAGCTTACTCTAAGTTATAAACCTAAGAAGACTTTCTAGACAAATTTATTATCTTTATTAACCAAATCTCAAATCAATTACATCCGATCTCATGATGATGTTAAGTTTGTTCATTTTGGTCTTATTAGGGTTTTGGTAACTCCTTTAATTCCTAGTAATATAAAACTAGTCTTATATTTAGCCCTATGTGATAGAAGACAAGTAAACTTCCAACTTGCCTGTCAATTATCCAGTCTTGGTTGTATAAATGATAATGTTATCTATTTTGAGTTTGTCCCAACCTTTCTGTTGCAGTCTGTGACAAAGGTTGCAAGGAATTAAAATTTGGATCTCTGGATTGTTGCAGATTGTTTACCTCCCTATTTGGTCTTGATATGTTTGGATAATTTAAGTATGCTTCCATAAATCTGACTATTGTCTACAGCATGACTAATACTAATCACCCCAAGATCCTAGAAAATTTACCATATGCCCGTAGATTAAGTGGCACTATCCAATTGCAAAAGGGGCATATAGAGTCCATAGATATTCCTTCTGGGAGGAAGCTTGACTGGCTAAAAAATGTGACACCAAAAATGAAAGGTCAAGCCAATGTCCATAAGATAGATGGTAAAACAATAAATATTGTGCCCAGATCACTTTCTTTCAATCATTCTTCTACTACATCTTCTAGAATATCTTCACCACAAAGAGCTTCTTCTTCTGCAAAAGAACTGTCAAGTTAGGACACATTTTTATAGAAGATGAATAAATTAATCAAGGACATGATCCAAATGATCAGATACCTTGCACCATGATGAGTCTTCCCAGAAAAAAGACTCTTGAGTTTTATATAGACAATCAAATCAATTTGTACAAAGGTGGAAGATGGCCACCTCAAAAAGACATATATAAACAATAAGGTGTTATCAACTATTTCTTTGTAGCATACCAACCACAACCAGGTGAAGTAGAACCTTCGAATGAATTCAAATAGAGAAATTACATGTCTAGATTTAATGCACACCTCTCTGAGAACTTTGATGACCTTTGTAAAGATGTTTTGTATATAAGGCATAATTTGAATAAATTAGCCATTATTGAAGACAATACTAATCATGTTAGGCAAGCTTGTAATGACAGTCAAAAGTATACAGATCAAACTTCAAATTATGTCAAGCCTACACATGATAAGGTCAACACAATGCACAGTGCAATATCTGCATTTAGTACCCAATTATCTTCTATAGATTCTAAGTTATCAACCTTAGAAGACAGTCTTGAATGGTTTGTGAAACAAGAAAAGAAAGAAACAGTAAGATTGAAGAAGTTACAGAACAACAGCCTGCATTATCATATGGAACTAGTTCTATCAATTTTGGTAGTAATTTCAGGCCACTAAAAAAGAGCAAAAATCCCAGTACTTCTCTGATGTAGTGAACTCAAATCCCCTTGCAGCCATGGTACTTGAATATCGATGATACACTCAATCCTATGAATGAGATTACTACTTGGTGTAATTCAATGAGAGTTATTACTATAGCCTCCAATCTGGATCCTCCTACTACTTATCTCTTTGCTTCTAAATTATTTTGGGGAATAGTTACTCAATGGTGGGATGCCATGCCAGAACAGGAACAATATGCTCGTGTTCATAATCATCCTGATCCATTAGCTATGTTATATCAACTCTTAATAAATGAGTTGTCACCCCTATAGAAAATTGAGAACTTGAATCTCGAAAATGGTTACTTAAATGGAGCTTTTTGACCTAAAGCAATTTGATGTATTCGCCAAAAAATTTAGAGACTTGGAATATGAAGCCTGATGTTTTGGTTCAATGGAGACTAAAATGAAGTTTCTGCAAGCACTCCCCTATAATCTAATACATAAGTGATTGATTATATTGATCTAAAAGGATTAACTCTAGTTGATATGTCTCTCTCTGATGTCATAGACTTTGCCAAGCAACAAACTATGCAGCTAGTATCATAAATCAAAACTATCCAGAAACTCAATAAGCATCAAGCCTCAAGAATTGCTCCTACTTTTCCTGAAACTACCCCATTTGACTTTCATCAATTTGTCCAACCATGTAAGCACTAAAATAAGCACCACTCCCATTTGTCCTTCAAGCACCACTCATTCCCTTGTAAGCATTCTTATGCTCCTCCACATCGCTTCTTTAAAAAGTGAAAGACTCCTCATCCTCCTTCAAAATCCCCAATTTGCTATATCTATAAAAAACCTGGCCACATTGCACCCAATTACTATTATAAAAATTTAGCAGTCAAAACAGTCTATTTCTCTAACACAACATCATGGTGGGATGTCGTAGATATTGATGAAGATATTTATCACGAAGAAGACATCTATGAACCAGTCCTAGATGAATTCTCTGATGAAGAATTTGATAAAGATGATGTAGAGCAATTGTTCACCAATATGCAATGGCCCTGGTCCCATGATTATTCAATCCTTCAATTTGAAGCTTATGGAAGATGGTCTCGTCATCATGAAGAAATACCTGAAAGAAATTATAGACCAAGAAGCAAAGGATATAATAGAAGAAAAAGTAGAAGCAGAGGAAGCCAACCATTTATGCCAAGAATGCCACCCTCAATGCAAAGGCCCAATAATCCTCCTTTTCGGTTCCAAAGTACATTCAAACCAAGTGACTCTTGGGTCAGAAATAAGTTTTCCAGTACTGACCTCCCAAGAGAAATCCATTCTCCAAAAATAGAACCTCAATCCGATGTATTCTTACCTGGTGAAAAAAATGAAGAAGAAGTAGAAGCAGAAGATTTCTTTTACTCTGAGCAAGATTACTGCCTAGAACAAGGAGAATGGAGTAATATCCAAGAAAAAGATGAAGCACAAGTAGAAGAAGCATTCTACCAAGATCAAATTTCACTCCAAGATCTAGTAAAACATAAACTGGTATGATCAATGGTAAGTTTTCTCAATTCATTACAATTGATATCAATGGTAGACTGATAGATGCACAAGTTGATACTGGTGCTTCATTCTCATTTTCTAAAACACAAATCATTCAAAACTAGAAGAAATTGGATGATTCCATGGCTTATATGAGCTGAGATGTCCAAAAAAATAGCTTTATTTTCAACATGTATAAACATCAACAATACCTTAGGATACAAAATAAAATCTTCCATTGTGATTTCTTTACACTAAATAAGATGCCTGTTGATATTCTACTAGGTGGTGCTTTCATTGATAGGTATTCACCTTATGGGTTGACACCCAAAATTATCATGTTCACTATTGAAAATGAGAGACTGAGAATCCCTCATCTAATCTATACTACTGAAACATTTCTTAGCTCAATGAGTCAGACCCCTGAAAATATAGTTCCTACTGAAATAATAGAAATAGGAGAAAAGATAAAAGCCATAATTTGTTCTGACAACCCTCAATAATTTTGGTCAAAATCTATTCCTGAAATGGATATCAAACTCATTGAAGGCAAGCAGATGGAAATCAAGAAAAAAATCCCAATTCTATCACAGGATTATAATGATATAGAGAATCAGATTAAAGAATTAGAAGTTAATGGCTTTATTGAAAAATCAACCTCTCCCTATTGTTGTTATGCCTTCATGGTAAACAAGCATTCAGAGCAGAAGAGAGGCAAAAAGAGAATGGTCATCAACTACAGACCATTAAATGCCGTTACTCAGCCATATCCTTATCCAATACTAGACAAAAGTTATCTACTAGAGAAAGTTGCCCAATGTAAATACTTCATTCAGTTTGATTGTAAATCTGGTTTCTATCAAATAAGGGTTAAAGAGTCTGATAAAGAAAAAATAGCATTCAGTTACCCTTTCAGCGATTTTTAGTGGACAATAATGCCATTCAAATTAATGAATGCTCCAGCATACTATCAAGCTTATATGGATGGCATATTTAAAGACACTTTTATTTTTTTATGTGTATATATTGATGATATATTGATTTTTAATAATAATCTTACTCAGCATTACTCCCATTTATCTAAGTTCTTTGAGCTGACGAAAAATGCAGGAATAGTTTTGTCTGAAACAAAAATCCAATTATGTAAGCCAGAATGTAACTTCCTTAGAATGGTAGTTTAAAATTCAAAACTATAAGTCCAGTCTCATATTAAATAAAAAATCATCACTTTCCTTAAACAACTTGATAAACCAAAACTCCAAGCATTTTTGGGATTATCGAATTACTTAAACAAATTTTATCCTAATTTTGGTAAAGATAAGTTTGTGTTACAAGAACTTCTCCAGCAAAAGAAAGGTTTCCAATGAAACAAAGAACATACGACATTAATCTAGAAGATAAAATCAAAGGTATCTTCACTTCTAGAATCATATATCCCAAAGTCAGATCAATTCATGGTGTATAATGATGCTTCTGATATCTCATGGGGAGGAATGCTAGTTTGTTGTATTGTTAATAAAGAGTTTGTATGTGAATTTGCGAGTGGTGTGTTTAGCCCTAATGTTCTGAAATGGATCTCTTCTGATAAAGAGATTTATGTTGATAAAAAATGCCTTGATAAATTCACACTGAAATTACTTCACTTGCCACATTTTATTGTAAGAATCAACTACCCCTGGTTTTTAACCTTATGAGAAAAAGATCATGGTAGGAAGGATGACAAAGGAAAATATGTAAGATGGTAAGCTTTCTTCAACTAGTTTAATTTCTCAGTTGAACATATCAAAGGCACTGACAATATTATAACAGATTGGCTTAGTCAAAATCCTCCTACAATAATGATGCATCAGCCTCATCTTGGTTTCAATTTAACTAGAATACATAAATCAAGGATTTGATTCTCTAAACATCTTGATCCACGAACAGATTCTACGTGAAGTTCTATATCCAAGTTTCACAAGGATTTCATATGCATCAGCTATATATCTACAGATGTCTTATGCAGTCTCCATTGAAGTAGACCGTCACAGGAGAGAAGGTGTCTTCACCATTAATCACCTGAATAGTGAATTGTTGTACAACCAATTCACCGACTTGATAAAACTTCCATTATAGACATGGTGAATCAAATTACGGACACCACACAATGAGCATCTTTATAGGTGGATAGCACGGTATGGTCTACATCACATTCACGAGGAAGAAAATCATGAGCAGGACACTGTGGTCCACACCATTATTCAGAGACAACTAGAGTGGGAATCTTATTTCTATATAAATATATGCATTAGCAATAATGGGCCCCTACATTGGCATCTTTTCAGCACTTTCCAGCTAAGATGTCTTTTTATACCCATTAGCGAAGATGACTTATTGACAGAAGCATAAACATTATTGGACCCACCAAAACAACTGTCCTCATCTAGTTTATCTAACAACATCTCAATGTAGCATACTTTTGAGCTGTAAAGTATGAAGAGACATACACTGCCTTGGTAAAGATTCTAGATAGGACATTTCAAATAATATAAATAAGACCTCTCTGCATATGTTAGGATATCAGAAAAATCTATAGAGTTTTAGTAGTCTTTTATTAGTTCAAGCATATGCTCTTCTCTTGCCCTTAATGGGAACTTGAGAATCAGAAACTTGTTCATAAATATTTTTAATAAAAAGTGTTTTAGTAATATTAAAGCCATAGCCATTTGGCCCCTTCCTACTATTATGAGTTTTTTGAATTAAAATTGGAATGCATAAAGAGCGTCTACTGACATTGTAAAAGATTGGTATCAGAGCCAATATTTTACAACGTCAATAGATGCTCCTTATACATTCTAGCTTTAATATAGAAAACCCATGACAGTAGGCAGGGGCCAAATGGATACGACTTCAATATACTAAAACACTTTTTATTACAAATATTTATGATCAAGTTTTTGATTCTCAGGTTCCCATTAAGGGCAAGAGAAGAGCATATGCTAGAACTAATAAAAGACTACTAAAACTCTATAGATTTTTTTTTGATATCCTAACATATGCAGAGAGGCCTTATTTATAGTATTTGGGAGGTCATGCCTAGAATATTTTCCAAGGCAGTGTCTTTCCCTTCATACTTTACAGCTCAAAAGTATGCTATATTGAGATGCTGTTAGATGAATTAGATGAGGATGGTTTTTCTGGTGGGTCCAACAATACTTCTGCTTCTGTCAACAAGTCATCTTCGCTAATGGGTTGAAAAAGACATCTTAGCTAGGAAGTGTTGGAAAGATGCCAGTGTAAGAGCTTATTATTGCTAATGCACAGATTGATATAGAAATAAGATTCCCACTCTAACTGTTTATGAATAATGGTGTGGACCACAATGTCCTGCTCATGATTTTCTTCCTCGTGAATGCGATGGGGACCATACCGTGCTATCCACTTATAAAGATGCTCATTGTGTGGTGTCCGTAATTTGATTCACCATGTCCATAATGGATGTTTTATCAAGTCGGTGAATTGGTTGTACAATAATTCACTATTCAGGTGATTGATGGTGAAGACACCTTCTCTCCTGTGACAGTCTGCTTCAATGGAGACTACATAAGACATCTATAGATCTATAGCTGATGCATATGAAATCCTTGTGAATCTTGGATATAGACCTTCACGTAGAGTCTGTTCATGGATCAAGATGTTTAGAGAATCAAATCCTTGATTTATGTATTCTAGTTAAATTGAAACCAAGATAAGGCTGATGCATCATTGTTGTAGGAGGATTTTGACTAAGTTAATCTATTATAATATTGTCAATGCCTTTGATGTGTTCAACTGAGAAATTAAATTGGTTGAAGGAAGCTTGCCATCTTACATATTTTTCTCTGCCATCCTTCCTACCATGACCTTTTTCTCGGAAGGTTAAAAACCAGGTGCAATCAGTTCTTACAATGAAATGTAGCAAGTGAAGTAATTTCAGTGTAAATTTTTCAAAGCATTTTTTAATAGTATAAATATTTTTGTCAGAAGAGATCTATTTTAGAACATCAAGGCTAAACACACCACTCACAAACTCACATACAAACTCTTTATTATCTATACAACAATCTAACATTCCTCTCCATGAGATATCAGAAGCATCAGTATACACCATGAATTGATCTGACTTTGGGATATGTAATTCTGGAAGCGAAGATACATTTAATTTTATCTTCTAGATTGTTGTTGTATGTTCTTTCTTCCATTAGAAACCTTTCTTTTTTTTTAGAAGTTCTTGTAACAAAAACTTATCTTTCCCAGAATTAGGATAAAAACTGTTTAAGTAATTTAATAATCTCAAAAATGCTTGGAGTTTTTTTTTTATCACGCTGTTTAAGAAAAGTGATGATTTTTTCTTTAATATGAGACTAGACTTGTAGTTTTAAATTTTGAACTACCATTCCAAGAAAGTTACATTCTGTCTTACATAATTGGATTTTTGTTTCAAATAAAACTATTCCTGCATTTTCTGCCAGCTCAAAGAACTTGGATAAATGGGAGTAATGTTGAGTAAGACTATTACAAAAAATTAGTATATCATCAATATATACACATAAGAAATTAGAAGTGTCTTTGAATATGCCATCCATATAAGCTTGATAGTACGTTGGAGCATTCGTTAATCTGAATGGCATTACTGTCCATTGAAAATGGCTAAAAGGGCAACTGAATGCTATCTTTTCTTTATCAGACTCTTTGACCCTTATTTGATAGAAACTAGATTTGCAATTGAATTGAGAGAAGTATTTGCATTGGGTGACTTTCTCTAGTAGATAACTTTTGTCTGGTATTAGATAAAGATATGGCTGAGTAATGACATTTAATGGTCTATAGTTGATGACCATTCTTTTTTTGCCTCTCTTCTGCTCTAAGTGCTTGTTTACCATGAAGGCATAACAACAATAGGGAGAGGTTTATTTTTCAATAAAGCCATTAACTTCTAATTCTTTAATTTGATTCTCCATATCATTATATTCCTGTGATAGAAGTGGGATTCTTTTCTCGATTTTAATCTGCTTGCCTTCAATGAGTTTGATCTCCATTTCAGGCATAGATTTTGATCAAAACTATTGAGGGTTGTTAGAAAAAATTGTAGCTTTTATCTTTTCTTCTATTTATATTATTTCAATAGGAACTATATTTTTAAGGGTTTGACTCATTGAGCTAGGAAATTGTTCAGTAGCATAGATTGGATGAGGGATTTTCAGTCTCTCATTTTCAATAGTGAACATGACACTTTTGGGTGTTGACCCATAAGGTGAATACCTATCAATGAAATCACCACCTAACAGAATATCTACAGGGATCTTATTTAATGCAAAGAAATCACAATAGAAGATTTTATTTTGTATCCTAAGAGATTGTTGATGTTTATACATGTTGTGAATAAAGCTATTTCCCTTGACATCTAAGCTCTTATAAGCCAAGGAATCATCCAATTTTTTCAGTCTTAAATGATTTGTGTTTTAGCAAATGAGAGTGAAGCACCAGTATCAACTTATGCATTTATTAGTCTACTATTGATTTCAATTGTAATGAATTGAGCAAACTTACCATTGATCAGTTATGTGAGATAAGCTGGCTGAGGTATTTCCAAAGGAGGAATATTGGTACATACCAGTTTATGCTTTGCTTGATCTTGGAGTGTAATCTGCTCTTGGTAGAATGCTTCTTCTACTTGTACTTCATCTTTTTCTTAGATATTACTACATTATCCTTGTTTTGGGCAGTAATCTTGGTCAGAGTAAAAAGGATCTTTTACTTCTAATTCTTCTTCATTTTCTTCAACAGGTAAGAATACATCCCATTGAGGTTCTATTTTTGGAGAATGGATTTCTCTTGGGAGGTCAGTACTGGCAAACTTATTTCTGACCCAAGAGTCACTTGGTTTGAATGTACTTTGGAACTGGAAAGGAGGATTACTGGGCCTTTGCATTGAGGGTGGCATTCTTGGCATAAATGGTTGACATCCTCTACTTCTGCTTTGTCTTCTGTTATATCCTCTGCTTCTTGATCTAAAATTTCTTTCTAGTATTTCATCATGATGGTGAGACTATCTTCCATAAGCTTCAAATTGAAGGCTTGAATAATCATGGGACTAGGGCCGTTGCATATTAGTGAGCGGTTGCTCTAAATCATTTACTAATGATTCAAGAGCATCATCATCATCTTCATCAAATTCTTCATTAGAGAATTGATCTAGGATTGGTTCATAGATGTCTTCTTGGTGATAAAGATCTTTGTCAATATCTATGACATCCCATGACGTTGTTGTGTTGGAGGAATAAACTACTTTGATTGCTGAATTTTTACAATGGTAATTGGGTGCAATATGGCTAGGCATTTTGCAAATATAGCAAATCAAGGATTTTGATGGAGGACGAGGAGTCTTTCACTTTTTTAGGAAGCGATGTGGAGGAGCATAAGAATGCTTACGAGGTAATGAGCGACGCTTGAAGGACAAATGGGAGCAACGCTTCTTTTGGTGCTTATGTGGCTGGACAAATTGATGACAACCAAATGGGGTAGTTTCAGGAAAAGCAGGAGCAATTCTTGAGGCTTGATGCTTACTGAGTTTATGGATAGTTTTAGTTTCTGATACTAGCTACATAGCTTGTTGCTTGGCAAAGTCTATGACATCAGAGAGAGACATATCAGCTAGAATTAATCCTTTTAGATCAATATAAACAATCACCTTATCTATTAGATTATAGGAGAGTGCTTGCAGAAACTTCATTTTAGTTTCCATTGAACCAAAACATCGAGCTTCATATGTCAAGTCTATAAATTATTTGGAAAATGTAGCAAATTGCTTTAGGTCACAAAGCTCTATTTTAAGTAACCATTTTAGAGATTCAATTTCTCAATTTCCTATAGGGGTAAAAACTCATTTATTAAGATCTAATAGAACATAGCTAATGGATCAGGCTAATTATGAACACGAGCATACTATTCTTGTTCTGGCATGGCATCCCACCATTGAGTAACTATTCCCCAAAATAATTTAGAAGCAAAGAGAGAAGTAGTAGGAGGATCCAAATTGGAGGCTACTGTAATAACTCTTATTGAATCACACTAGGTAGTAATCTCATTCAGAGGATTGAGTGTATCATCGATATTTAAATAACATGACTACAAGGGGATTTGAGTTCACTGCATCAGAGAAGTAATAGGATTTTTGCTCTTTTTTTGTGGTCTAAAATTATTACCAAAATTGACAAGAACTAGTTCCATATGATAATACATGTTGTTCTAGAACTTCTTCAATCTTACTGTTTCTTTCTTTTCTTGTTTCACAAACCATTCAAGACTGTCTTCTAAGGTTGATAACTTAGAATCTATAGAAGATAATTGGGTACTAAATGCAGATATTGCACTGTGCATTGTGTTGACCTTATCATGTGTAGGCTTGACATAATTTGAAGTTTGATCTGTATACTTTTGACTGTCATTACAAGCTTGCCTAACATGATTAGTATTGTCTTCAATAATGGCTAATTTATTCAAATTATGCCTTATATACAAAACATCTTTACAAAGGTCATCAAAGTTCTCAGAGAGGTGTGCATTAAATCTAGACATGTAATTTCTCTATTTGAATTCATTAGAAGGTTCTTCTTCACTTGGTTGTGGCTGGTATGCTGCACAGAAATAGCTGATAACACCTTGTTTATATATGCCTTTGTGAGGTGGCCATCTTCCACCTTTGTACATATTAATTTGATTGTCTGTATAAAACTCAAAAGTCATTTCTCTAGGAAGACTCATCATGGTGCAAGGTATCTAATCATTCAGATCAGGTCTTTGATTAATTTCTTCATCTTCTATAAAAATATGTCCTGACTTGATAGTTCTTCTTGCAGAAGAAGAAACTCTTTGTGGTGAAGAGATTATAGAAGATGTTGTAGAAGAATGATTGAAAGAAAGTGATCTGGGCACAATATTTATTGTTTTACCATATGTTTTATGGACATTAGCTTGACCTTTCATTTTTGGCATCACATTTTTTAGCCAGTCAAGCTTCCACCTAGAAGGAATATGTATGGAATATATATGCCCCTTTTGTAATGTGGCTAGGCTTTTTACAGATATAGCAAATTGGGGATTTTGATGGAGGATGAGGAGTCTTTCGCTTTATCAGGAAGCGATGTGGAGGAGTATAAGAATGCTTACGAGGGAATGAGTGGTGCTTGAAGGAAAAATGGGAATGATGCTTCTTTTGATGCTTACGTGGCTAGATAAATTGACGATAGCCAAATGGGGCAGTTTCAGGAAAAGCAAGAGCAATTCTTGAGGCTTGATGCTTACTAAGTTTTTAGATAGTTTTGATTTTTGATACTAGCTACATAGTTTGTTTCTTGACAAAGTCTATGACATCAAAGAGAGACATATCAGCTAGAGTTAATCCTTTTATATCAATAAAATCAATCACCTTATCTATTAGATTATAGGGGAGTGCTTGCAGAAACTTCATTTTAGTTTCCATTGAACCAAAACATTGGGCTTCATATGCTAAGTCTCTAAACTATTTGGTGAATGCATCAAATTACTTTAGGGCACAAAGCTCCATTTTAAGTAACCATTTTTGAGATTCAAGTTATCAATTTCTTATAGGGTTCTCGTAACTCATTTAATTCCTATTAATATAAACCCAGTCTTATATTTAGCCCTATGTGATAGAAGACAAGTAAATTTTAAGCATGCCTGTCAATTATCTAGTCTTGGTTGTATAAAACCTTCTTGAGCTATTGGTTTTATATTACTAAGAATTAAAGGAGTTATCAGAACCCTAATAAGACCAAAATGAACAAACTTAACATCATCATGAGATCAGATGTAACTGATTTCAAATTCAAGTCATAAAGACAATAAATTTGTTTAGAAAGTCTTCTTAGGTTTATAACTCAGAGTAAGCTCGATAGACTTTATACGAGGCTTGACAAAAGATAGATAAGTACTATTATATACAAACTTAGACTTTAAAATTTTAGACTTTTTATAGACATGAGAAAACTTTATAGTAGGTGGTTTATAAAGACTATTTTCTTTTTCGAGAGTTTGTTTTGTACCTCATGTATCAAGACATTCAGAGATTTGTTCTGGAATGAAAGGAGGAAACTCATCAATATTTTACAACATCAGTAGATGCTCCTTATACATTCTATATTTAATACAGAAAACCCATGACAGTAGGTAGGGGCCGAATGGCTACGACTTCAATATTACTAAAACATTCTTTATTATAAATATTTATGATCAAGTTTTTGATTCTCAGGTTCCCATTAAGGGCAAGAGAAGAGCATACACTTGAACTAATAAAAGACTACTAAAACTCTATAGATTTTTTTGATATCCTAACATATGTAAAGAGGCCTTATTTATAGTATTTGGCAGGTCTTGTCTAGAATCTTTGCCAAGATGATGTTTGTCCCTTCATACTTTATAGCTCAAAATCATGCTACATTGAGATGCTATTAGATGAACTAGATGAGGATAGTTGTTCTGGTGGGTCCAACAATGCTTCTACTTCTGTCAACAAGTCATCTTTGTTAATGGGTAGAAAAAGACATCTTAGTTGGAGAGTGCTGGAAAGATGCTAGTGTAGGGTCCCATTATTGCCAATGCATAGATTGATATAGAAATAAGATTCTCGCTCTAGTTGTCTCTGAATAATGGTGTGGACCACAGTGTCCTGTTCATGATTTTCTTCCTCGTGAATGTGATGCACACCATACCTTGCTATCCACCTATAAATATACTCATTGTGTGGTGTTTGTAATTTGATTTGCCACATCCATAATGGACACTTTATCAAGTCAGTGAATAGGTTGTACAATAATTCACTATTCAGGCGATTGATGGTGAAGACACCTTCTCTCCTGTGATGGTCTGCTTCAATGGAGACTGCATAAGACATCTATAGATTTGTAGCTGCTCCATATGAAATCCTTGTGAATCTTGAATGCAGATCTTCATGCAAAATTTGTTCTTGGATCAGGATGTTTAGAGAATCAAATCCTTGATTATGTATTCTGCTTAAATTGAAACCAAGATAAGGTTGATGCATCATTGTTGCAGGAAGATTTTGACTAGGCCAATCTAATATATATTGTCAGTGCCTTTGATATGTTCAACTAAGAAATTAAACTAGTTGAAGAAATCTTGTCATCTTACATATTTTCCTCTGTCATCCTTCCTACCATGATCTTTTTCTCAGAATGTTAAAAATCGGGTGTAGTCAGTTCTTACAATGAAATGTGGTAAGTGAAGTAATTTTAGTGTGAATTTTTCAAGGCATTTTTTAACAGCATAAATTTCTTTGTCAGAAAAGATCCATTTCAGAACATCAAGGCTAAACACACCACTCGCAAACTCACATACAAACTCTTTATTATTTATACAACAAACTAACATTCCTCCCCATGAGATATCATAAGCATCAGTATACACCATGAATTGATCTGACTTTGGGATATGCAATTCTAAAAGTGAAGGTACCTTTGATTTTATCTTCTGGATGGCTACCGTATGTTCTTTCTTCCATTGAAAACCTTTTTTTTGAAGAAGTTCTTGTAACACAAACCTATTTTTACTAAAATTAGGATAAAAACTATTTAAGTAATTCAATAATCCCAAAAATGATTGGAGTTTTGGTTTATCAAAATGTTCAGGGAAACTGATGATTTTTTCTTTAATATGAGACAGGAGTTGTAGTTTTGAATTTTGAACTACCATTCCAAGGAAGTCACATTCTGTCTTACATAATTGGATTTTTGTTTCAGACAAAACTATTCCTGCATTTTTTGTTAGCTCAAAGAACTTGGATAAATGGGAGTAATGTTGAGCAAGACTATTACGAAAAATTAGTATATCATCAATATATACACATAAGAAATCAAAAGTGTCTTTGAATATGCCATCCATATAAGCTTGATAATACGCTAGAGTATTCATTAATCCGAATGCAATTACTTTCCACTGAAAATGGCCTAAAGGGCAACTGAATGCTATTTTTTCTTTATCAGACTCTTTGACCCTTATTTGATAAAAATCAAATTTACAATCGAACTAAGAGAAGTATTTGCATTGAAAACCTTTCTCTAGTAGATAACATTTATCTGGTATTGGATAAAGATATGGCTGAGTAACGACATTTAATGGTTTGTAGTTGATGACCATTCTCTTTTTGCCTCTCTTTTGCTCTGAATGATTGTTTACCATGAAGGCATAACAACAATAGGGAGAGGTTTATTTTTCAATAAATCCATTAAATTCTAATTCTTTAATCTGATTCTCCATATCATTATAGTCCTGTGATGGAATTGGGATTCTTTTCTCAATTTTCATCTGCTTGCCTTCAATGAGTTTGATCTCCATTTTAAACATAGATTTTGACCAAAATTGTTGAAGGTTGTTAGAATAAATTATGGCTTTTATCTTTTATCCTATTTTTGTTATTTCAACAAGAACTATATTTTCAGGGGTCTAACTCATTGAGCTAAGAAATTGTTCAGTAGCATAGATTAGACGAGAGATTCTCAATCTCTCATTTTTAATAGTAAACATGACACTTTTGGCTGTCGACCCATAAGATGAATACCTATCAATGAAAGCACCACCTAACATAATATCTACAGGCATCTTATTTAGTGTAAATAAATCATAATGGAAGATATTACTTTGTATTCTAAGGGATTGTTGATATTTATAAATGTTGTAAATAAAGCTATTTTCTTGGACATCTAGGCTCTTATAAGCTAATGAATCATCCAATTTCTTTTAGTCTTGAATGATTTATGTTTTATAAAATAATATTGAAGTACAAATATCAACTTGTGCATTTATGAGTCTACCATTGATTTCAATTGTAATGAATTGACCAAACTTACTATTGATCAGCTATGTGAGATAAGCTGGCTGAGGTATTTCCAAAGGAGGAATATTGATACATACCAGTTTATGCTTTGTTGTATCTTGGAGTGAAATCTACTCTTGGTAAAATGCTTCTACTTGTGCTTCATTTTTTATTGGATATTATTACATTCTTCTTATTTTGGGCAATAATCTTGGTCAGAGTAAAAGAAATCTTCTGCTTCTACTTCTTCATTTTTTTCAGCGGCTAAGAATACATCCCATTAAGGTTCTATTTTGGAGAATGGATTTCTCTTGGAAGGTCATTACTGGCAAACTTATTTCTGACCCAAGAGTCACTTGGTTTGAATGTACTTTAGAACTGCAAAGGAGGATTACTGGGCCTTTGCATTGAGGGTGACATTCTTGGCATAAATGGTTGGCATCCTCTGCTTCTACTTTGTCCTTTATTATATCCTCTACTTCTTGGTCTGGAATTTTTTAAAGTATTTCTTCATGATAGCAAGACCATATTCCATAAGCTTCAAATTGAAGGCTTGAATAATCATGAGACTAGGGTCATTGCATATTGGTGAGCGGTTGCTCTAAATCATCTACTAATGATTCAAGAGTGTCATCATCATCTTCATTGAATTCATCTAGTACTGGTTCATAGATGTCTTCTTAGTGATAAAGATCTTCATCAGTATTTATGACATCTGACCATGTTGCTACATTGGAGGAATAGACTGCTTTGTCTGCTAAATTTTTATAATGGTAATTGGGTTCAATGTGGCTAGGGTTTTTGTAGATATAACAAATTGGGGATTTTGATGGAGGACAAGGAGTCTTTTGCTCTTTCAGCAAGTGATGTGGAGGACCATAAGAATGCTTACAAGGGAATGAGCGATGCTTGAAGCACAAATAAGAGCAGTGCTTCTTTTTGTGCTTACACAGTTGGATAAATTGACAACAACCAAATAGGGCAGTTTCAAGAAAAACAACAACAATTCTTGAGGCTTGATGCTTACTGAGTTTTCAGATAGTTTTGGTTTTTGATACTAGCTACATAGCTTGTTGCTTGGTAAAGTCTATGACATCAGAGAGAGACATATCAGCTAGAGTTAATTCTTTTAGATCAATATAAGCAATCACCTTATCTATCATATTATAGGGGAGTGCTTGTAAAAACTTCATTTTAGTTTCCATTAAACCAAAACATTGAGCTTCATATGCCAAGTCCCTAAACTATTTGGTGAATGCATCAAATTGGTTTAGGTCACAAAGCTCCATTTTAAGTAACCATTTTCGAGATTCAAGTTCTCGATTTTTTATAAGAGATGCAAACTCATTTATTAAGAGCTGATATAACATAGCTAATGGATCAGGTTGATTATAAACATGAGCATATCATTTCTATTATGGCATGGCATCCCACCATTAACTATTCTCCAAAAGAATTTAAAAGCAAAGAGAGAAGTAGTAGGAGGACCCAGATTGGAGGCTACTATAGTAACTCTCATTGAATTACACCAGGTAGTAATCTCATTCAGAGGATTGAGTGTATCATCGATATTTAAATACCATGGCTGCAAGGGGATTTGAGTTCGTTGTATCAGAGAAATACTGGGATTTTTGCTTTTTTTTTGTGGCCTAAAATTAGTACCAAAATTGACTGAACTAGTTCCATATGATAATACATGTTTTTGTTCTGGAACTTCTTCAATCTTAAGTGGTTCTTTCTTTTCTTGTTTCACAAGCCAGTCAAGACTGTCTTCTAAGGCTGATAACTTAGAATCTATAGAAGACAATTGGGTACTAAATGTAGATATTTCACTATGCATTGTGTTGATCTTATCATGTGTAGGCCTAACGTAATTTAGAGTTTGATCCATATACTTTTTAATGTTATTACACGCTTACCTAACATAATTAGTATTGTCTTCAATAATGGCTAATTTATTTAAATTATGTCTTATATAAAAAATATCTTTACAAAGATCATCAAAATTCTCAGAGAGATGTGCATTAAATCTAGACATGTAATTTCTCTATTTGAATTCATTAAAAGGTTCTACTTCACCTGGTTATGGCTGGTATGCTACACAGAAATAGATGATAACACCTTGTTGTTTATATATGCCTTTATGAGGTGGCCATCTTCCATCTTTGTACAGACTTATTTGATTATCTGTATAAAATTCAAGAGTCTTTTCTCTGGGAAGACTCATCATGGTGCAAGGTATTTGATCATTCAGATCAGGTCCTTGATTAATTTCTTCATCTTTTATAAAAATATGTCCTGATTTGATAGTTCTTCTTGTAGAAGAATATTTTTTTTTGTGGTGAAGAGATTCTAGAAGATGTAGTAGAAGAATGATTGAAAGAAAGTGATATGGGCACAATATTTATTATTTTACCATCTATTTTATGGACATTAGCTTGACCTTTCATTTTTGGCATCACATTTTTTAGCCAGTCAAACTTCCACCTAAAAAGAATAACTATGGACTCTATATGCCCCTTTTGCAATTGGACAATGCCACTTAATCTATGGGCATATGATAAATTTTATAGGATCTTGGGGTGATTAGTATTAGTCATGCTATAGACAACAGTCAAATTTATGGAAACATACTTGAATTCTTCAAACATATCAAGACTAAAAAAGGAGGTAAACATTCTCCAACAATCTAGAGATCTAAATTTTACTTCCTTGCAACCTTTGTCACGGACTGCAACAGAAAGGTTGAGACAAAACTCAAAACAGATAACATTGTCATTTATATGAACAAGACTGAATAATTGACAGGCATGCTTGAAGTTTACTTATCTTCTATCACATCGGTCTAAATATAAGACTGGTTTTATATTACTAGGAATTAAAGGAGTTACCAGAACTCTAATAAGACTAAAATGAACAAACTTAACATCATCATGAGATCGGATGTAATTGATTTCAGATTCAGATAATAAAGACAATAAATTTGTCTGGAAAGTCTTCTTAATTTTATAACTCATAGTAAGCTCAACAGACTTTATATGAGGCTTGACAAAACATAGATAAATACTATTATACACAAACTTAAACTTTAAAAATTTAGATTTTTTATAGACCTGAGAAAACTTTATAGTAGGTGGTTTATACAGACTATTTTTTTTTGAGAGTTTCTTCTGTAACTTCTCTATCAGGGCATTCAGAGATTTGTTCTAGAATGAAAGGAGGTAACTCATACAATCCTTCTAATTTAGATTCATTAATAATTTTGATTGTAGGAGGTAACTCATAGAATCCTTAGAAGTTGCACCCCTATAGGAAATAGAGAACATGAATATTGAAAATGGATACTTAAAATAGAGCTTTGTGACCTAAAGCAATTTGATGCATTCATCAAAAAGTTTAGAGACTTGGCATATGAAGCTCGATGTTTTGGTTTAATGGAAACTAAAATGAAGTTTCTGCAAGCACTCCCCTATAATCTAATAGATAAGGTGATTGCTTATATTGATTTAAAAATATTAACTCTATTTGATATGTCTCTCTTTGATATCATAGACTTTGCCAAGCAACAAGCTATGTAGCTAGTATCAGAAACCAAAACTATCCAAAAACTCAGTAAGCATCAAGCCTCAAGAATTACTCTTGATTTTCTTGAAACTACCCCATTTGGCTATCATCAATTTGTCCAGCTGCATAAGCACCAAAAGAAGTGTTGCTCCTATTTGTCCTTCAAGTGCTACTCATTCCCTCCTAATAATTCTTATGCTCCTCCGCATCACTTCCTGAAAAAGTGAAAAACTCCTCTTCTCCATCAAAATCCCTAATTTTATATATCTGCAAAAAGTCTGGCCACATTGCACCCAATTGCCATTATAAAAATTCAGTAGTCAAAGCAGTCTATTCCTCCAACACAGTAGTGTGGTGGAATGTCATAGATACTTATGAAGATCTTTATCACCAAGAAAAAATCTATGAACCACTCCCAGATGAATTCTTCGATGAAGATAATGTTGACCCTCTTGAATCATTAGCAGATGATTTAGAGCAACCGCTCACCAATGTGCAACGGCCCTAGTCCCATGATTATTAAAGCCTTTCATTTGAAGCTTATGGAAATGGTCTCACCATCATTAAGAAATACCTGAAAGAAATTCCAAACCAAAAAGTAGAGGATATAATAGAGGACAAAGTAGAAACAGAGGATGCCAACCATTTATGCCAAGAATGTCGCCTTCAATGCAAAGGCCCAATAATCCTCCTTTATAATTCTAAATTACATTCGAACCAAGTGACTCTTGGGTCAAAAATAAGTTTTTCAGTACTGACCTCCCAAGATAAATCCATTCTCTAAAAATAAAACCTCAATGGGATGTATTCTTACCTGCTGAAGAAAATGAAGAAAAAGTAGAAGCAGAAGATTCCTTTTACTTTGACCAAGATCACTGCCTAGAACAAGGAGAATTTAGTAATATCCAAGAAGAAGATGAAGCACAAGCAGAAGAAGCATTCTACCAAGATCATATTGCACTCCAAGATCTAGTAAAGCATAAATTGGTATGTACCAGTATTCCTCCTTTAAAAATACCTCATCCATCTTATCTCACACAGCTAATCAATGGTAAGTTTGCTCAATTCATTACAATTGAAATCAATGGTATAATAATAGATGCACAAGTTGATACTGATGCTTCACTCTCATTTGCTAAAACATAAATCATTCAAGACTGGAAGAAATTGGATGATTCCTTGGCTTATAAGAGCCTAGATGTCTAGGAAAATAGCTTTATTTACAACATATATAAATATCAACAATTCCTTAGGATAAAAAATAAAATATTTTATTGTGATTTATTTACACTAAATAAGATATTTGTAAATATTTTGTTAGGTGGTGCTTTCATTGATAGGTATTCACCTTATGGATCGACACTCAAAAGTGTCATGATCGCTATTGAAAATGAGAGACTTAGAATCCCTCATCTAATCTATGCTACTAAAGAATTTTTTAGATCAATGAGTCAGACCCCTAAAAATGAATTTCTTACTGAAATAACATAAATAAGAGAAAAGATAAAAGCCACAATCTGTTCTGACAATCCTCAACAGTTTTGGTCAAACTTTATGCCTAAAATGGAGATCAAATTCATTGAAGGCAAGCACATGAAAATCAGAAAAATAATCCGAATTCCATCACAGGACTATAATGATATGGAGAATCAGATTAAAGAATTAGAAGTTAATGGATTTATTGAAAATTTAACCTCTCCCTATTGTTGTTATGCCTTCATGGTAAACAAGCATTCAGAGCAAAAGAGAGGAAAAAATAGAATGGTCATCAACTACAGACCATTACATGTCATTACTCAGCCATATCCTTATCTAATACCAGAGAAAAAGTTATCTACTAGAGAAAGTCACCCAATGCAAATACTTCTCTCAGTTTGATTGCAAATTCAGTTTTTATCAAATAAGGGTCAAAGAGTCTGATAAAGAAAAAATAACATTCAGTTGCCCCTTCAGGTATTTTTAGTGGATAGTAATGTCATTCAGATTAATGAATGCTCTAGCGTACTATCAAGCTTATATAGATGGCATATTCAAAGACGCTTCTAATTTCTTATGTGTATATATTGATGATATACTTATTTTTAGTAATAATCTTGCTCAACATTACTCTCATTTATCCAAGTTCATTGAGCTGATAGAAAATGCAGGAATAGTTTTGTTTGAAACAAAAATTGAATTATGTAAGACATAATGTAACTTCCTTGGAATGGTAGATCAAAATTCAAAAATCATCAATTTCTTTGAACAGCTTGATAAACCAAAACTCCAAGCATTTTTGAGATTATTGAATTACTTAAACAATTTTTATCCTAATTCTAGTAAAGATAGGTTTGTGTTACAAGAACTTTTCCAGAAAAAGAAAGGTTTCTAATGGAAGAAAGAACATATGGTAGCGATTCAAAAGATAAAATCAAAGGTATCTTCACTTCTAGAATTACATATCTCAAAGTCAAATTAATTCATGGTGTATATTGATGCTTTTGATATCTCATGGGGAGGAATGTTAGTTTGTTGTATGGATAATAAAGAGTTTGTACATGAGTTTATGAGTGGTGTGTTTAGTCCTGATGTTCTGAAATGGATCTCTTCTGACAAAGAGATTTATGCTGTTAAAAAATGCCTTGAGAAATTCACATTGAAATTACTTCACTTGCCACATTTCATTTAAGAATCGACTGCACCTAGTTTTTAACCTTTTAAGAAAAAGATCATGGTAGGAAGGATGTGAGAGGAAAATATGTAAGATGGCAAGCTTTCTTCAACTAGTTTAATTTCTAAGTTGAACATATCAAAGGCACTGACAATATTATAGCAGATTGGCTTAGTTGAAATCCTCCTACAATAATGATGCATCAGCCTTATCCTAGTTTCAATTTAACTAGAATACATAATCAAGGATTTGATTCTCTAAACATCCTGATCTAGGAACAAATTCTACGTGAAGGTATGCATCCAAGATTCACAAATATTTCATATGCAACAACTATAGATCTATAGATGTCTTATGCAGTCTTCATTAAAGCAGACCGTCACAAGAGAGAAGGTGTCTTCTCCATCAATCACCTGAATAGTGAATTATTGTACAATCAATTCACTGACTTGATAAAGCATCCATTATGGACATGGTAAATCAAACTACAGACACCACACAATGAGCATCTTTACAGGTGGATAACACAGTATGGTATGCATCACATTCATGAGGAAGAAAATCATGAGCATGACACTTTGGTTCACACCATTATTCAGATATAGCTAGAGTGGAAATCTTATTTCTATATCAATCCATGCACTAGCAATAATGGGCTTCTACACTGGCATCTTGCTAGCACTTTTTAGCTAAGATATCTTTTTCTACCCATTAGTGAAGATGACTTGTTGATAGAAGTGGAAGCATTGTTTGACCCACCAGAATAACTATCATCATCTAGTTCGTCTAACAACATATCAATGTAGCATGCTTTTGAGTTGTAAAGTATGAAGGGACAGACACCGTCTTGGCAAAGATTCTAGGTAGGACCTCCCAAATACTCTAAATAAGGCCTCTCCGCATATGTTAGGATATCAAAAAAAATCTATAGAGTTTTAGTAATCTTTTATAAATTCAAGTGTATACTCTTCTCTTGCCCTTAATGGGAACCTGAGAATCGAAAACTTGATCATAAATATTTGTAATAAAGAGTGTTTTAATAATATTAAAGTCATAGCCATTCGACCCTGCCTACTGTCATGAGTTTTTTGTATTAAAGTTGGAATGCATAAGGAGTGTCTAATGACATTGTAAATGATACCAATCTTTTACAACGTCAGTAGACACTCCTTATGCATTCTAGCTTTAATATAGAAAACTCACGACAGTAGGTAGGGGTTAAATGGCTACAGCTTTAATATTACTAAAATACTCTTTATTACAAATATTTATGATCAAGTTTTTGATTCTCAAGTTCCCATTAAGGGCAAGAGAAGAGCATACGCTTGAACTAGTAAAAAACTATTAAAAATCTATAGATTTTTTTTGATATCTTAACATATGCAGAGAGGCCTTATTTATAGTATTTGGGAGGACCTACCTGGAATCTTTACCAAGGTGGTGGTTGTCCTTTCATACTTTACAACTCAAAAGCATGCTATGTTGAGATGTTGTTAGATGATGTAGATGAGGATAGTTGTTCTGGTGGGTCCAACAATACTTCCACTTCTATCAACAAGTCATCTTCGCTAATGTGTAGAAAAAGACATCTTAGCTGGAAAGTGCTAGAAAGATGCCAGTGTAGGGACCCATTATTGCTAGTGCATAGATTGATATAGAAATAATATTCCCACTCTAGTTGTCTCCGAATAATGGTGTAGACCATAGTGTCATGATCATGATTTTCTTCCTCATGAATGCAATGCAAACCATACCATGCTATCCACCTATAAATATGCTCATTATGTGGTGTCCATAATTTGATTTTCCATGTCCATAATGGATTTTTTATCAAGTCATTAAATTGGTTGTACAACAATTCACTATTCAGGTGATTGATGGTGAAGACACCTTCTCTCCTATGACGGTCTACTTCAATGGAGACTACATAAGACATCTGTAGATCTATAGCTGTTACATATGAAATCCTTGTGAATCTTAGATGTAGACCTTCATGAAAAATCTATTCCTAGATCAGGATGTTTAGAGAATCAAATCCTGGATTACATATTCTAGTTGAATTGAAACCAAGATAAGGCTAATGCATCATTATTGTAGGAGGATTTTGACTAAGCCAATCTACTATAATATTATCAGTGCCTTTGATATGTTCAACTAATAAATTAAATTAGTTTAAGAAAACTTTCCATCTCACATACTTTCCTCTGCCATCCTTCCTACCATGATCTTTTTCTTAGAAGGTTAAAAACTAGGTGCAGTTGATTCTTACAATGAAATGTGGCAAGTGAAGTAATTTTAGTATGAATATCTCAAGGCATTTTTTAACAACATAAATCTCTTTGTTAGAAGAGATCCATTTCAGAACATTAGGGCTAAACACACCACTCACAAACTCACATACAAACTCTTTATTATCTATACAACAAACTAACATTCCTCCCCATGAGATATCAGAAGCATCAATATACACCATGAATTGATCTGACTTTGGGATATGTAATTCTAGAACTGAAGATCCCTTTGATTTTATCTTCTGGATTGATGTCGTATGTTCTTTCTTCCATTGGAAACCTTTCTTTTTCTAGAGAAGTTCTTGTAACACAAACCTATCTTTACCAGAATTAGGAAAAAAATAGTATAAGTAATTTAGTAATCTCAAAAATGCTTGGAGTTTTGGTTTATCAAGCTGTTCAGAGAAACTGATAGTTTTTTATTTAATATGAGACTGGACTTGTAGTTTTGAATTTTGAACTACCATTCCAAGGAAGTTACATTCTCTCTTACATAATTGGATTTTTGTTTCAGACAAAACTATTCCTGTATTTTTTGCCAGCTCAAAGAACTTAGATAAATGGGAGTAATGTTGAGCAAGACTATCATTAAAAATTAGTATATCATCAATATATACACATAATAAATCAAAAATATCTTTGAATATACCATCCATATATGCTTGATAGTACATTGGAGCATTCATTAATCTCAATGGCATTACTATCCACTAAAAATGGCCGAAAGGGCAACTGAATGCAATTTTTTCTTTATCAGACTCTTTGACCCTTATTTGATAGAAGCCAAATTTGCAATCAAACTGAGAGAAGTATTTACATTGGGAGACTTTCTCTAGTAGATAATTGTTGTCTGGTATTAGATAAGGATATGGTTGAGTAATGGTATTTAATGGTCTGTTGTTGATGACCATTCTCTTTTTGCCTCTCTTCTGCTCTGAATGCTTGTTCACCATGAAGGCATAATTACAATAGGGAGAGGTTGATTTTTCAATAAAACCATTAACTTCTAATTCTTTAATATGATTCTCCATATCATTATATTCATGTGATGGAATTGAGATTGTTTTCTTGATTTTCATTTGCTTACCTTCAATGAGTTTGATCTCTATTTTAGGCATAGATTTTGACCAAAACTGTTGAGGGTTGTCAAAACAAATTGTGACCTTTATCTTTTCTCTTATTTTTGTTATTTCAATAGGAACTATATTTTTAGGGGTCTGACTCATTGAGCTAATAAATTGTTCAGTAGCATAGATTAGATGAGGGATTCTCAGTACCTCATTTTCAATAGTAAACATGACACTTTTAGGTGTCGACCCATAAAGTGAATACCTATCAATGAAAGCACTACCTAATAGAATATCTACAGGCATCTTATTTAGTGAAAATAAATCACATTGTAAGATTTTATTTTGTATTTTAAGGGATTGTTGATGTTTACACATGTTGCAAATAAAGCTATTTCCTTGAACATCTAGGCTCTTATAAGCCAACAAATCATCCAATTTCTTTCAGTCTTGAATGGTTTATGTTTTAGAAAATGAGAGTGAAGCACCAGTATCAAATTGTGCATCTATTAGTCTACCATTGATTTCAACTATAATGAATTGATCAGACTTACCATTGATCAGTTGTGTGAGATAAGCTGGCAAGGTATTTTCGAAGGAAGAATATTGGTACATATCATTTTATGCTTTGTTAAATCTTGGAGTGAAATCTGCTCTTGGTATAATGCTTCTTCTACTTGTGCTTCATCTTCTTCTTGGATATTACTACATTCTCCTTATTCTAGGCAATAATCTCAATCAAAGTACAAGGAATCTTCTGCTTCTACTTCTTCATTTTCTTCAGTAGGTAAGAATACATCCCATTGAGATTCTATTTTTAGAGAATGGATTTCTCTTGAGAGGTCAATACTAGCAAACTTATTTCTGACCCAAGAGTCACTTGGTTTGAATGTACTTTAGAACTGCAAAGGAGGATTATGTTAGGATTGTGGAGCTAAAAGCTTCACTGATGCAAACAGGAGAGGAGGTTGCTGAAGGTTGCTGAGTTGCAGAAGAAGTTGGGGTCGGTCTGATCAGCCGACGTCGGCGGGATAGCACAGAGAAGCAACCGACGTCGGTCATATATCGGCCGACGTCGGTCACCTCCAGGCGGACAGGGACCGGCGTCGGTCGCCTGTGTGGTTCGACTGCGAGCTATTTATGGGCAGTTAGCTAACGAACCAAGAGTTTGCATGATGAGTGCTAATTTTAGACTCATAGCTGCGGATCTAATTATGGTAATTAGATGTCTAATCATTGTTTGGATGAGATCTATATAATAGACTCATGGTTGTATTGGAAAAGTGTGCTAGGGAGTAAGAGAGCATAATTATAAGCTCCTTCTGTGTGTGAGGTAGAGCTATGGTGCGTTCCTCCTAGTGCCACAGTACCAGGTGTGTTGGTGCTGGATTGGAGAGCCAGCGGGGTTCTTCAAGAGTGTAGGATCTTGGTCACAGTTGCATGGCCTATATAGGAGATCTACATGGTAAGTAAGATCGTTGATCTGCAGGTGTATGTGTGTGCAAGGTCGAGGTTCACAGGTGATTAGAACCATTGCTTGATTTGCAGGTGTGCAAGGTCATACAGACAGCAACACTATAGGGAGCAGTATCAGGCAGGATCTACTTGGAGTACAGGGGTGTACTCGGATAGAGCAAGAGGAAGGCAAGGGAGTTCCTTCCATAAGTATGGTCTGTTGAATTGCAGGTTGTTGCAGATTCATGGGAGATCTACTTGAAGTACCTTGAGTACTTGTGGAGCACGTGGAGTGCTTGTGGAGTGCGTGGAGCACTTGTGGTGTGCGTGGAGCACGGAGAGGTGAACACCAACTCTGTATTTGAGTTGGGTGTTGGGACCTGTGAGAGGGAGAGCTTTGGGGAGAAGAATTACTGTTCACTTGAGGCGTGGGAAACCTCTGTAAGGTGGTGGAGAAGAAGTGGCATCTTCTTTATTGTATTCTTTTCTGTATAAAGTGTTAATACAATTTGGTATTGTCTCTCATATGCTGTGTTATTCTGAATTCTAGTTACTTGGTGAATCTGGTTAATTTCCGCATATTAAGTTGCTTGGTATTGGTAATCAAATTGTGTGCTTCCGGTGTACACCCTCCCAACAAGTGGTATCAGAGCCTTGGTTGTAGGTTCTTGAGCTTGATACCAACAGGTGGTATCTGAGCTGAGGTTGGAGGAAGCAGGTTTTGTGTTTGGTTACAGGTCACTCTCAGGGGTTTCTGATCGAGTGGGAGTAGAGCAACTGCAGATCAAAGTAAGCTAAGAATGGAGGAGTTGAAAAGCACAGATGGTCACTCACGGTCCTATGGAAAGAAAGAGCAGGTAAAAGATTATTGTTGGTTGGTAACAGATCAGCATGAAGAAACTGAAGATACAGATGTAGCAGGTGTTGTTGCACAGGATGTGTTTGCAGGTTTTTTGGATAAAGTTGAATCTTGGATAAAAGATTCGGTTGCCTCTTTCCATGCAGTTCCAGGTACAGGAGCTGGTAAGCCTTGTCAGATTATTGGCAAAGGCAAAGTGAAGCTGAAATTGCAGGCGGCCAACACACAGGTGTTGATGAAGGTCATGCAGGTCCCAGGTTTGGAGATATGGCTAATTTCTTCAGAAATATTGGGTGATGAGAGATGCACAAGAACTCTCACAGCGGATGCACTTGAATTCACTGGTGGTAAGAAAACAGGTATCCTTTATCTACTTGTTTATATTACTGATTCTTCTTTTGTTGCGGAGATGTGGCTTCGTAGGCTTGGTCACATAAGCAGGAAGGAGATGCATGTTCTTAAGCGGAAGACAGATATATTTGACATGCTTAAGAACTGGAAAGCCTTGGTGTTTATGGAGGAGATGGCAGACAGAACCCAGTGGATGTGGCTGGATACTTCTGAGCAGGGCAGTTTGGACATGGATTTTGGTTCAAAGAAGCTCGCGGGTAAAAAGTCATCACTCACATGCGAACAAAGGTACCGATGTCGGTCAGGAGGAACCGGCGTCGAACAGACAGGTGCCGATGTCGGTCATGTGCAGACCGAAGCCGGTGATGTCGGGCAGGGTAAGACCGATGTCGGTCATGGGACCGACGTCGGCAGTATTTAAGACCGATGTCGGTTAGGAGAACCGACGTCGGCAGCAGGGACACCAGCGCAGGCAGGTTGGTAGTCAGGTACAGACGCATGGAACCGACGTCGGTCGGGTGCAGACTGTGGAGTGACCGAGGTCGGTCACTGTAACGAATTTTGGGTGGACAGCACGCTGTCAAGGAGTCTCAAACACCCATACGGAGGACTGAAGGCGTAAGTAGGCCCTCAAATTCGTTGTTCCTCTTCTTCATACATGTTGCTGATTGTAGAGCAGGAAGGATCCAGGAAACAGGTGTGAGCTTGGCATGGATGAGGATGTGATTCCTTGGAGGAGAACCAAACATGTGTGTTTTGGTAGGGTTGCCAGCAGGTATGAAAAGCACAGAGACGAATGGATTCCTTAGTAGAAGAATGGAGAGAACGGATACATGAGACGGAAGACCAGGTATATGGTCTTGAGGAGCTGCAGGACAGTGTTACAGGTTTTGACAGGTGGAGGACGGAGCATGGCTTCAGTCAATGTCAGGGTAACTACTGTGATTTGACTTACCAGGGGGATGATGAGTCATGACATCATTCTGTTGCTGTATGTGGATAGTATGCTAGCTAGCAGGGGTGTACATACAGGGTTTTGCTGAGCTAAGGGTAAGATTAGTTCAGTGGCATGTCAGGAGGAGTTTGGAGCAGCGGAATTCTTTGACATGGGAGGCATGGAGATCACAGGTTAATTTTGTCTCGAGTGGGAGCTGATGTGAATCAGGTGTTGGCGAGGTTCGGGATGCAGAGCCGGAGCACACTAAGGGCTGGACAGGTACAGTGTCCGAAATCACATGAGGTCTGGTATAGACCTGAGTATTCCCATGCAGTGGGAGCTGTCAGAGAGTTAGGAGCCAATTCGGGGAAGTGAGTTCTCAGGTTTTCTGAGAGGGACCGGCAGCAGGTGTTGCTATGCAGGGTCAGGACTTCACTACATGTATTTGTAGGTTCGGATGTGGCAGGTTACTCGGATGACAGGTGGTACACCATGGGATGTGTGGTGGGTTGTCTTCAGGTGGGAGCTTGAAGAGGGATACAAACCAGGAAACAGATTAGACGGAGTACAGGTACAGGTACAGTGCAGCTGTTTATCTCCAAGTGGGAGATTGTTAGGATTGTGGAGCTAAAAGCTTCACTGATGCAAACAGGAGAGGAGGTTGCTGAAGGTTGCTGAGTTGCAGAAGAAGTTGGGGTCGGTCTGATCAGCCGACGTCGGCGGGATAGCACAGAGAAGTAACCGACGTCGATCATATATCGGCCGACGTCGGTCACCTCCAGGCGGACAGGGACCGGCGTCGGTCGCCTGTGTGGTTCGACTGTGAGCTATTTATGGGCAGTTAGCTAACGAACCAAGAGTTTGCATGATGAGTGCTAATTTTAGACTCATAGCTGCGGATCTAATTATGGTAATTAGATGTCTAATCATTGTTTGGATGAGATCTATATAATAGACTCATGGTTGTATTGGAAAAGTGTGCTAGGGAGTAAGAGATCATAATTATAAGCTCCTTCTGTGTGTGAGGTAGAGCTATGGTGCGTTCCTCCTAGTGCCACAGTACCAGGTGTGTTGGTGCTGGATTGGAGAGCCAGCGGGGTTCTTCAAGAGTGTAGGATCTTGGTCACAGTTGCATGGCCTATATAGGAGATCTACATGGTAAGTAAGATCGTTGATCTGCAGGTGTATGTGTGTGCAAGGTCGAGGTTCACAGGTGATTAGAACCATTGCTTGATTTGCAGGTGTGCAAGGTCATACAGACAGCAACACTACAGGGAGCAGTATCAGGCAGGATCTACTTGGAGTACAGGGGTGTACTCGGATAGAGCAAGAGGAAGGCAAGGGAGTTCCTTCCATAAGTATGGTCTGTTGAATTGCAGGTTGTTGCAGATTCATGGGAGATCTACTTGAAGTACCTTGAGTACTTGTGGAGCACGTGGAGTGCTTGTGGAGTGCGTGGAGCACTTGTGGTGTGCGTGGAGCACGGAGAGGTGAACACCAACTCTGTATTTGAGTTGGGTGTTGGGACCTGTGAGAGGGAGAGCTTTGGGGAGAAGAATTACTGTTCACTTGAGGCGTGGGAAACCTCTGTAAGGTGGTGGAGAAGAAGTGGCATCTTCTTTATTGTATTCTTTTCTGTATAAAGTGTTAATACAATTTGGTATTGTCTCTCATATGCTGTGTTATTCTGAATTCTAGTTACTTGGTGAATCTGGTTAATTTCCACATATTAAGTTGCTTGGTATTGGTAATCAAATTGTGTGCTTCCGGTGTACACCCTCCCAACAGATTATTGGGCCTTTGCATTGAGGGTGTCATTCTTGGCATAAATGGTTGGCATCCTCTACTTATGCTTTGTCCTTTGTTATATCCTCTACTTCTTGTTCTGAAATTTATTTCAGGTATTTCTTTATGATGGTGAGACCATCTTATTTAGGCTTCAAATTAAAGGCTTGAATAATCATGGGATAATCATGGGACTAGGGCCATTGCATATGGGTGAGCAGTTACTCTAAATCATCTTCTAATGATTCAAGAGCGTGATCATCATCTTCATCAAATTTTTCATGAAAGAATTTGTTGGGTGAATATTTTGTCAACAACTAACTAATGAGCAAAACAGGTCTCTTCAACCATAGCATAGGGAGTTCGATCAGCCAAATATGCAAGTTTACCACATCAGAAGTTGACAAATCTCTCCTCTCATCAAGGGGAGGTTCCCTATAAATATGAGGAGCTACATACTATATATATATGCAAAAAATAACACTCAGGGGTAGGACAACACCATCCATATATTTTTTTTAGAGATGATGTTCACAGCCAAAGGAGAAATCTTGGTGAAATAACAGGAGGCACTTCTTTTCTTTTAGAAGTGGCCTACAACTAACAGCAAGAATCCTTTCAGGTAGGTAACAAGTAACTGGTAACAAGGGTGGTAACCAACAGAATGAGGTGTAGCACAAAGTCTCCACCTCAACTTCCCAAGAGTGAGATACGAAGGATAATGAGGGCACAAAGTCTCCCACAGTTGGCTTCAGGACACCTTCCTAATTACTTCCACTAGTTATGCTTATTTCTTTAAAATAGACAAGAACACATTCAGGAAACAAACATAAGAATAATCTCCTAAATGACATAAGCTATAACAGCACAAAGTCTGAAAGTAACCTGCTTTCTCATTCAAACAAAGAAATATGATCAATAATTTGAGCTCAAAGTCTCAATAATTGCCTTTCAATTTTGGCAGAGTTTTGCTTCTATAATAGAGAGATCTCTTTTACATAAAGTAAGAGAATACAATATATAGTAACCAAGAAAGGCTTGGCACTTTGTTCCATGGAGCGGCCCATGTTGCATTCAATACCTTGAATGCATGTTCAGTTTTGTCAAGGGACCATGCTAGAACAGGGCGGCTGCCTTAACTATGGCATGTCAATTCATCTCAAATGTCTTTTCTTGGGCCTAGGTCATCTAGTTTGTCACCTGATATCTGCGCAACTATCCACTTCACCTTTACTCCAAGGGAGACAAATAGGTCGCACCTTCAATGTTTGCAAGCTCAAATATCTACTTGGTGGACTGTTCCACCTACCGAAATAACTTCTACATAGATATTTTTGGTCTTTCCCTCTTTCCTATTGCAATTTGAGCTCTCAGGCTATCCCTTCAACTGGTCACTGAGTTGCTTACAGATTCTATGCTACATTTGAAAATCAATGGATATATCATTACCCTAAATTTGACGTCTACGAGGACGTCATTGGTTAACTATTTCAATGGTTTGGATGGCCTCCTTGGTTCCATCATTTCTTTGGTTCATTCACTTGAACCTTCTTCTTGAACTGGTCTCAAGAATCTTTCGCTTCTTTCTTTTGCTCGGAGCTTTATTTGAACCATTGAACCATTTTGGTTCAAGGTTCAATGATTCATCTTCTTCCTTAGAAGTCTTTGTTTTCTCTAAGTCTCTACGAGCTTTGAAAGAGTTCGTAGAAATGTGTCTATAGAGTCTGTAGAAATCGGCCTGTAGAGTTCGTAGAAATGAGTCCATAGAAATCATCCTGTGAAGTTCATAGAAATCAAGCCTGCAGAGTCCGTAGAAATTGACCTATAGAGTTCATAGAAATGAGTCTGTAGAAATCAGCTTGCAGAGTCCATAGAAATGAGTTCATAGAAATGAGCCTATAGAGTCCATAGAAATCAGTCATGGGTCTTAATGTATTTGGAACTTCCTGAAGGGAAGGTTTCCCTCTGGGCCTTGAGAAGGTCCATTTTTTGGTCGCTAAGAGCCCCCCGCAAGGGTACCTGCCCTTTGGGGTCCTTCGAGCGGTCTTCGAGCTCCAATTCTTTCGGACAAAATGTTTGAAGGAATTCCTTCGAATATTTTGTCCGAAGGAAATCTTCCCTTGCCTTAGTCGCTTTCCGTTGAGCTTTTTTCTTTCGAGTGAATTCTTTCAGACAAAAATTCGAAGGAATTTCTTTGAACTTTTTGTCTGAAAGAATTCGCCTTATCTTTTGCCTTGAACAAATCCAAAGGAATTCCAACTTTTTCTACCTTGTTCATTTTTGTGAAGAAAATCTTACCCTTTCAGCGTTTTGCAATGGTCCATTTTGCTCATCACCTGCCCTCTGCAAGGGCACTCGCCCTTGGTTCACTGCCCTCCGCAAGGGTATTTGGCCTTTGGTTCACTGCCCTCCACAAGGGTATTTGGCCTTTGGTTCACTGCCCTTCGCAAGGGTATGTGGCCTTTGGTTCACTGCCCTTTGGGCTTTGGGGCACTCCTTTGAACCTCCCGATTAAACCAACTTTGGTTCAACGGTTCAATCTTGTGTTTCGCTCATTCAATTGACCGCTTGAACCAACCGCGTTGAACCAAACTCATTGAACCAATCGCGTTGAACCTTTGAACCCATTGAACCTTTGAACTATTTTGGTTCAAGGTTCAACGATTCAACAATTCAAGCCTTCTTTTTTTTGTTAAGTGTTTTCAAGCCATTGAACTTGCTGAAGCGGTTGAACTTTGAACTCTTGCCGAAGTGCTTAACTCATTAAGCTTGCCGATGTCATTGAACCTTTGAACCCGTTGAACTATTTTAGTTCAAGGTTCAACGGTTCATTCCTTTGATCAAAGCTTGCCGATGGACCTTTTGGTTGAACCTCGGCGTTGAACCAAGGTTGAAAATGCCTAAGTGTTGGAGACTTGTTCCTTAGAGAGAGCTCGCCTGTTGAACTTGCTGAACCTGCTAATCCCTTAATTGAAAAATCTTGAATAATGAAGAATGCCCAGATTGATTTTTGAGAAGGGAAGAGAGAATTTTGGCTTGTAGGACCAAAATAGTTCATGTGTTGTCCCAAAAAGGAGTGACAGATTTTGGGAACAACATAATTCATCTAGGACTGGTTCATAGATGTCTTCTTGGTGATAAATATCTTTGTCAGTATCTATGACATCCCACCATGCTGCTGCATTGGAGGAATAGACTGCTTTGATAGAGGATGAAGAATAAACTACTTTGATGGAATAGACTACGTGCAATGTGGCCAAGATTTTTGTAGATATAGCAAATTATGGATTTTGATGGAGGACAAGGAGTATTTCATTTTTTAGGAAGCGATGTGGAGGAGCATAAGAATGCTTATAAGGGAATGAGCGGTGCTTGAAGGATAAATGGGAGCAGCACTTTTTTTGGTGCTTACGAGGTTGGACAAATTGATGAAATCCAAATGGGGCATTTTTAGAAAAAGAAGGAGCAATTATTGAGGCTTGATGCCTACTGAGTTTCTGGATAGTTTTAGTTTCTGATACTAGCTACATAGCTTGTTGCTTAGCAAAGTCTATGACATCAGAGAGAGACATATTTGCTAGATTTAGTCTTTTTAGATCAATATAAGCAATCACCTTATCTATCATATTATAGGGGAGTGCTTTTAAAAACTTCATTTTAGTTTCCATTGAACCAAAACATCAAGATTCATATGCCAAGTCTCTAAACTATTTGGCGAATGCATCAAATTGCTTTAGGTCAAAAAGCTCCATTTTAAGTAACCATTTTTGTGATTCAAGTTCTTGATTTCCTATAGGGGGTGCAGACTCATTTATTAAGAGCTGATATAACATAGCTAATGGATCAAGCTGATTATGAATACGAGCATATTGTTCTTGTTCTTGTATGGCATCCCACCATTGAGTAACTATTGCCTAAAAGAATTTAGAAGCAAAGAGAGAAGTAGTATGAGGATCTAGATTAGAGGCTATTGTAATAACTCTCATTGAATTGCACCAGGTAGTAATATCATTTAGAGGATTGAGTGTATCATCAATATTCAAATACCATGGCTGCAAGGGATTTAATTTTACTGCATCAGAGAAGTACTGGGATTTTTGCTCTTTTTCTGTGACCTAAAAGTAGTACCAAAATTGATAGAACTAGTTACATATGATAATACAAGCTATTGTTATAGAACTTCTTCAATCTTAACTGTTTCTTTCTTTTTTTGTTTCACAAGCTAGTCAAGACTGTCTTCTAAGGCTAATAACTTAGAATCTATAGAAGACAATTGGGTACTAAATGTAGATATTGCACTATGCATTGTGTTGATCTTATCATGTGTAGACCTGACATAATTTAGAGTTTGATTTGTATACTTTTGAATGTCCTTATAGGCTTGCCTAACATGATTAGTATTGTCTTCAATAATGGCTAATTTAGTCAAATTATGCCTTATATACAAAACATCTTTACAAAGATCCTCAAATTTTCTCAGAGAGGTGTGCATTAAATCTAGACATGTAATTTCTTTGTTTGAATTCATTAGAAGGTCTTGCTTCACTTGGTTGTTGCTGGTATGTTACATATAAATAGATGATAACACCTTCTTGTTGTTTATATATGCCTTTGTGAGGTGGCCATCTTCCACCTTTGTACAGACTGATTTGATTGTCTGTATAAAACTCAAAAGTCTTTTATTTGAGAAGACTCATCATGGTACAAGGTATCTGATCATTTGGATCAGGTCCTTGATTAATTTATTCATATTTTATAAAAATGTGTCCTAACTTGACAGTTCTTCTTGCAGAAGAAGAAGCTCTTTGTGGTGAAGAGATTCTAGAAGATGTAGTAAAAGAATGATTGAAAGAAAATGATTTGGGCACAATATTTATTATTTTACCATCTGTTTTATGGACATTGGCTTGACCTTTCATTTTTGGCATCACATTTTTCAGCCAGTCAAGCTTCCACCCAGAAGGAATATCTATGGATTCTATATGCCCTTTTTACAATTGTACAGTGCCACTTAATCTACAGTTATATGGTAAATTTTTTAGGATCTTGGAGTGACTAGTATTAGTCATGTTGTAGATAACAGTCAAATTTATAGAAGCATACTTGAATTTTCCAAACATATCAAGACCAAACAGGGAGGTAAACAATCCCCAACAATCTAGAGATCTAAATTTTACTTCCTTACAACCTTTGTCATAGACTGCAACAGAAAGGCTGGAACAAAACTCAAAATAGATGACATTGTTATTTATATGACCAAGACTGGATAATTGACAGGCATGCTTGACAATTACTTGTCTTCTATCACATAGGGATAAATATAAGATTGGTTTTATATTACTAGGAATTAAAAGAGTTACCAGAACCCTAATAAGACCAAAATGAACAAACTTAACATCATCATGAGATTGGATGTAATTGATTTCAGATTCAGGTAATAAAGACAATAAATTTATCTAGAAAGTCTTCTTAGGTTTATAACTCAGAGTAAGCTTGACAAACTTTATACGAGGCTTGATAAAATATAAATAAGTAATATTATACACAAACTTATGCTTTAAAAGTTCAAACTTTTTATAGACCTGAGGAAACTTTATAACAGGTAGTTTATATAGACTATTTTATTTTTCAAGAGTTTCTTCTGTAACTTCTATATCAGGACATTCAAATATTTATTCTAGAATGAAAGGAGGTAACTCATATAATCCTTCTAATTCAAATTCATTAATAATTTTGATTGTAGAAGTTGCTTGGGATTTTCCAAATTCCATGATCAGAGATTAAATTTTTGGGAAACGAGAAATTTTTGGACAAGGAATAAAGTTGTAGAGATAAAAAGGGGCCTAAAATAAATTAATAAATGGTTAAGAGACTCGATGCAATAATTTCCCAAAGAAAATTTCAAAGTAAGGATATTTAGAAATCTGATGAAATGGAATATAATTTCTTACAGAATCTTCTATTCTTCTGGCTCTAATACCAATCTTTTACAATGTCAGTAGATGTTCCTTATGCATTTCAGCTTTAATACAAAAAACCCACAAGAGTAGGCAGGCTATGGTAGACATGTAGGTCTATATTTAAGCCTCATTCTTCATGTGGCACTTTATTGATTTGACCAATTTTGGATAGTTGTCCCATGCTTCATTTAGATTCTCTGTATACTTTCCAACTTTCCATTTCACCTTCTACAAATGGCATTTTATCACACTGCCTACAAAAGGCTATAGGTGGCCATTTAGGCTTTCTTAACAATGAGTAACCAAATAAAGAGTTCTCAAAGCCAAATAGATGTTATTGAGGTGTTTCTATCTAGATGAACCTTTATTAACATTTGTTTCTTAACCCTTAACATCCTCGTAGACCCTCAAACAACCAACACAAACATGATTTCACTTGCTCTTTGTCTACTAACAAGCCTGTAGGCAATTTTTAGGCCTAAAAAACTTCATTTTGTTGTTGATTTGATTTCTTGGTTGTTACGTTTAGCCCATGATGGTATTGTGGGAAGAATGGCATAATTTTAGATATCTTTTTCTTCTTTGAGTGTATTCCAACTATCTTGAATACTAACTTAATACCCTCGAGTTCACCTTTTGAGTTTAAATAGTCCCTTTTAAGGCACACAATACATTTAGAGGCTGAGTGAATAAGGTTTGAGCCTTCATGACTAATTTTTCAAAAATGAATAGGTCATCAGGTAATGCCTTTAAGAGTCCAAATATACTCCCATTGCAACTATTTGCTACTGTTGTCAATCAGACTCGTACCCTTGTTAAGGTAGTTTCAGGCCTTTACAATCTACTAAAACATGGAAACAATCCTAGGCTGTGGATGACATAATCATCGGATTGAATCTCTATATTCTAAGGGCTAGCTCCCTTTGGTGTATCAAATAAGATCTCTACTCTACGCTACAAACTGTCAAGAAAAGAAGAAAAAGGGAAATTTGAATAAAAAATCCTATCTAATGATGGTGATACACCTGTATTTTGATTCATCCACTCAATTTGAGCTCCTAAAAACACTGATTAAATAAGAAAAAGACTAAACTTTTAATTCTACTTGACTCTTATGCATCAGTATTTCATGAAAAGATTCTATCTAGTGATCAAAATTTGAGAGAAATGAGGGAATAGGCCTAATTTAAGGCACTAACCAGCCACTTACATCCATTATAACTTCAACCAAAAGACATCAAACACATAATATGACCTACATAATCTAATCAACTAGTAAATAGGTAAGCATCAGGACTTGACAAGGAATAAAATTCTATCATGTATGCAAATCACTGACATAAATATACTATACCAACATCCTAGAATCTAAAAATAGTCATATTTATCTAAAAAGGTTACAAAACTCAAATTTTGGTAGAGTCTAATCTTGCGAAAAGAGGGATGATGATTCAAGACTGAAAAGCCAACTTATATATAAAAAGCATACAAAAGTCAAGAGATTGGCGCTAAAAATAGAAGAGGAGATCAATTCCCACATCTCACAAGTCCAACTTTAGCTATCAAAAGATAAGTAAGCCTTCAAATAATATCTTTTTATCTTATGTCCTGCATGAAAATCTCTTTGACATTTGAAAATAATGGAGAACCCACACAGTAATCATTATTAAAATCTTCAAAATTCATCAAACCTACATGGATCTTCAAGGTTGGCATAGAAGTCTAGATGGTGGGCCTATTTCAGACTAATCTACTCCATGCATGAAGGTTATGCCAGATCTTTAGTTTGAACAAGTTGGACATCTTGAAAACCTTCAATTAATAAGATAAATCAGAATAGATGTGACACTTTGATAAAAGTCAACTCAAACTCAAGACCAATAAACTTCAACAGGGCTCCACTTGCATAAAAAAACTCTTTGAAAATTGAAGCATGCATGAAATTCCATGTTAACTCTTTGAAAAACCATCCAGCATTAAATTCCTTGAGCCCTTCATGCATTCGATCCTCCCCTTTATAACTAAGAGAGTCATGCTTGAAGGTAGTTACATGTCTTTTCTAAGTGTGAATGATTTAATTATTGCATTTATTATTTGGTGTGCTCTAAACTACAGTCTTAGACTATATAACTTCGTATAGATCAAAAAAATAATATCTTTATTGGTTTTTGGTATGTTTATGTTCATTCTGGATGCGTCTAATCTTTCTTGGGCCACTTTTCATGCTCTGCATGTATTCCTTCAGCATTTGTTTGGGCTCTTTGTTTCTATTTCTTGTAGACAATTTGTTCGAGACTTTTCCCTTTGGACTTTTCTTAAATTGCCTGAAAGAACTTATCCCTTTTGCCTTGAATAATTCCTTTGAACAAAAAGTTTGAAGGAAATTATGTCTTTGTGTTTTTGCAATGGACAATTCTTGCAGACAATTTGTCTGAAGGAATTCATGTCCTCGAACTTTTGAAATTGCCCTTCAGATTTCTTGATATGGTCATTCAGAATTTTTGAAATGGCCTTTCCCAAAGAAAAAGAGCCCTTTGGACTTTATGAAAAAAAATCGTCGAAACTTTTGAAATTGACTTTTTTGAAGGAAAATAGCCCTTTAGAAAATTTGAAATGTTCATTCGAAAAAAATGCAAGTGTCCTTCTGCAAAATTGTAATGGTCTCTTCCTTTTTGGTCAAAGAGAAGGTGACCCTTCAAAATTGTTGAAATGACCTTTTTCATAGAGAAAGTGACCCTTCAAAAAAATTAAATGACCCTTCGATTTTTTTGCAAGTGCGCCCTCTTGAAAAGAAAGAACCTTTAGACTTTTTGCCAATACCCTTCAGAAAAGTTGAATAGCACCATTTTTTTGCCGAGAAGAATACCTTCAAGATTTTTGGAAAGACCAATTCCTTCGGGAAAGTTTCAATTATCCCTTTGGAAATTTTGAAATGGTCCTCTTGCCCTTCAAAAGAATCAAAATGGACCATTTGTCGAAAGAAATGACCCTTCAGCTTTTTTGCAAGTGTCCCTTTAGAAACCTTGAAGAGCCCTTCGGACAATTTGACCAAGCCCAATTCCTTCGGACTTATGGAAAAGCCCATTTTTTTGAGAAGTGTTCTTCAGGAAAACTATTGAAATGGACCTTTTTGAAAGGAAAGAGCCATTCGAAAAAACTGTAAAGACCAATTTCTAACAATTGGACAAAAATGCATGTTTATGCAAATTTTTAAATGATAAGGGTTGCAATTTGACTTTTGGGGTCAAAATTGTCAATATTTTAGTGACTCAACTAGGGAAAAAGCTTGTTATGCTTAAGAACCAGACCATTTACATGACTCCTGAACCAAGTAATGACAAATTTGATCCATGACTGCAAATTTTCTTTTGACTTGGCATGAGACAACCTTCATCTTCCAAAAAGAAGGAAAACACACAAAGCAGGGAAAACTAACTAAACAAAGAAAATGTGCAAACAAGCACTTATTAGAACAAAAAAAAAAAAACTAATGTGTTTGAACAATACTTGGGGGGAAACAAACTATGTACAAGAAACTTTGCTCTTCAATACCAATGTTTTGAATGTATCCCATGGACTGGGATTGGAAGCTCTTCACTATCCATCTTTGCAAGTTGGAAGTCATTGTGGGATTTGCAACTAGAGATTGTGTATGGGCCACTCTAAAGGGAATCAAACTTTATGTGCCTTCCTAGTTTAGCTCGATCCTCATCCCACTTGAGGACCATATCTCCCTCTTTGAAACTTCATGACAAAGCTCCTTTGTCAAAAACTCTCTTCACTTGTGCTTGATGAATTTTCATGGATAGCATGGACTGATTTCTTACCTCATCCAACTCAAAAAGCTTAGCATACATGATCTCCATAGGCTCATTCTCCAACAATTCAAGTTGATGTGTTAGTTCTAAAGTAGAAAACTCAAGAGAAATGGGTAACCTTGCTTCCTTACGGTATACCAGCTTATATGGAGAGTTAGATATTGATCTTTTGTTGGTGATCATATCAACCCATAGAGCTGAATTCAACTTGAGATGCCATGACCTCTGATTGTCTTCAATAGTCCTTATGATTTTCAATAGGTTCTTATTTGTAGATTCATCAAGGTCATTGCTTTGTGGATAATAGTTTGATGAAGTGATAAGATAAATCCCATGTTGGAAAACCAATTGACTAATCCTAGTTCTCACAAAATCTATTAAATTATCAAAAATAATAGTTGAAGGAACTCCAAATCTAGTAAGCAAACCTTCATAGAAATCTAGAACAGTAGTTTCGTTTGCTTCTTTCAATGCCACTGCTTCTGTCTAACATGTGAAGTAACATGTAGCAGTTAGAATCCATTTATGTCCTAAACTTGAAGGAGGATTTATGAGACAAATAAAGTCCAATCCTCATTGGACAAAGGGCTGATCCACCACAATTGGTTGAAGAGATAAGGTTGCAAGTTTCACTTTTCCTACAAACAGCACATTATTTGCATTTCCTTACCCATGCATGACAATCACCAAATATACTAGGCCAATAGTACCCACATTTCATGATCTTAATGGCTGTAGTTCTTGTAGAAAAATGCCCTCCACCATGTCCATCATGAAATTATTCAAGCAATCTCTGAGTTTGGCCTGGCTCTATACATCTTAGCAACATGCCATTGATATCTTTTTTTAACAAAACATCATCAACAAGCAAAAATAGAATTGATTGCAACCTAAAATATATTATTTTTTAAGCACTTAGATGAGAGGGATAAATACCATCTTGGAGATAGCTTACCAAGTCATGAAACCAACTAGAAGGTGAGGTATGACCGGCTACAACCCTTTCATCATTTGACACCAAAACAACCTCATCAGTCTCTTGCAAGTCTTGAGCTAAATGCTCACAAAGTCCTTTGCCTCTAATTAGATTTGTGACCTTAATATCCACATCATACTCTATTATCTTGGTTATCCAACCAACTCTCTTCTCATTTATATCTTTGCTCAAAAGGAACTCCTTAATGCTTGGATGAGAAACCATTAGGTGTATCTTATTGTTATACAACAAGTATCTAAACTTTTTAAGAGACCTTATAACTGAAAGAACATGTTTAAAAAAAAAATAATACCTTGTTTCATACACTTCCAAGCCTTGACTAAATAAATCTATTGGCTGCTCCAAAGCCTCATGATTTTGTTGCATAAGAATGCCTAAAATGGTCTCCATGTTAGCATATGTATACAAAATGAAATATTTTGTGAAATCTATATCTATAAGTGTAGGAGAACCAGCTATGGCATTCTTAATATCTTTAAAAAATTTAACTCCTTCTTTGGACCAGCTAAATTTATGATTCCTCTTTAGCATGGCTACAAGTGGCTTAGCTAACATGACAAAATCTGAGATATATCTCCTTATGAAGTCGATTTTCCTAAATAAGCTTTGCATAGCCTTTTTGTGATTAAGCAAGGAGAGTGAAAGAATGGAGTCTACCCTTTCAGAATCTATGCTTAAAACAACATATCCAAGAAGCTTACCTTCATGAACTAAGAAGACACACTTTTTAGGATGTAGAGATACCCCAAATTGCATACGCTTTTTAAATACTTGCTTGAGATGAACCATGTGATCACTTGCACTCTTTGAAAACATTGTTATATCATTCAAATAAACAAGTACAAACTTGCTAATAAGGCCTTGAAATTCCATATCCATGGCTCTCTGAAATGTTGCTCCAATATTAGATAAATTGAATGACAACTTTTTGTATGCAAACATCTCCCACTTGGTTGTGAAGGTTGTCTTAAATTGGTCCTCTTCTTTGACCAAAATATGATTATAGCCACTATATCCATCCAATAAATAAAACCTTTCTGAACCTACAATCAACTGTAAAATATGTTCCATTGATGGTAATGGATAGTGATCTTTAAGTGAAGCCCTATTCAAATCACAAAAGTTGACACACAATCTAATTTCACCAATCTTATTCCATACTAGAATAGGATTTGTCACCCAAGTTGAGTGCTTAATTGGAAATATAGTAGCTGACTCTGTGATCTTGGAAGCTTAGCTCTCATCAAAGGCTCAAGCTTAGGATTAATGGGCCTTTGTCTTTGTCCCACTGGTTTAGTTTCAGACTCTAACTCAATGGTGTGTTGAGATAAACTTGGGTCAAATCCTTTGAGATCACTATATTTCCATGCAAATACATTATCAAAACTTATGCATAACTCAATGAAATCTTCTTTTTGTGAAGGGGTGCATACCTTACCTAACTTTAAAATCTTACCAGCTACAATCTCTACATTGGCATAGTGTTCTTCTTTTGTTGACAAGGATGACCTCTCCTTCCTTAGCTCATCATCTCCACTAAAAATGTTCTCGAGTGTGACCAATCTCTTGGGAAAATTATTTGTTTTTAGTTGCACAACCTGATCACCATACTGTTGCAAATACTTTGATTAGTTTCTTGAAGAAAACTTAACCTCTTCTTGCAAGAATCTCATAATTTTATTATCATCTTCTAAACCTGCCAATTCTAATGATTATATGGAACATAAGGCCTTATAACCACCTTTATATGTGACTAAATTTTCTCACTCTTTATATCATTTGGAATGTTAAATTGTGACCCAATGGCAACGAACCTATCTGTGTGTTTATTCTTGCCTCTTGGTATTGTCTGAATGTTAAAAGCTTAAAAATATTCAAGTCCCATATTTTATGCTTGTAATATTTAAGAAATAAAATTTTACATACATTTAAACATCTTATTTGGTGAACTATAAGTTCACTATCACAAAAAACTTACAAGGAATTGACTTTCATCTTCCTAGCCCACTACAAACTATGAACTAGTGCTTCATACTCAACAACATTGTTTGAACAACCAAACTAAAATTTAATAGAAGAGAAATACCTTTACTTCATTGGAGAAACTAACATCATTACAGATCTGGTATCATGTTTATTCTTTGATCCATCAAAGTACAATTGCCATAAATATTCACTAGATTCATCATCCTTGACCATGAATGGAATTGGCACATCATTCTCATGAAGGCAATACACACTGAGTCCTTCTTCAATCAGATTATAAGGATCATTCTCATGCAAATTAAAAGTGCACTCATCAAGAAAAAATTTTGAAACTCCATCCAAAGGTGATCCATTTTCTACTCCACTAATTTCTAGTACATCATTTGAGATGATAAGTTAGTGTTCACAACACTTGACATAAATGGATCCATATGGAAACATGTAATAGGTTCAGAATGAATCATTAACTTAGTACCATACTTGGTTATGAACAAAAAATAATTCAAATCAGCTAATAAATATCCTCCAATATTTGATGTGAAGTCCCTTGAAAGGCACATAGCAAAGTAAGGAGGCAAGTCTACCACAACAACATCTTGTTGCATAGTAACATTGGGACAAGCATGTAATGTCAATTTCATATCTTTGATAATGTCTATGATATTTCTTGGTGACCCATCCAATTTTAATAACCCCTTAGTGTTTGTCTCATAAACAAGGCCAATCTTGTCTGCAATTTGTTTAGGCATGACTGTACTACTAGCTCCACTATCCACCATACAGTTATGAACCAAAGTATCACCTACTATCAAAGAAAGGTAAATAAGAGATTTTTTTTTTTTTTTTACCTTAGTTATATCCACCTTTCCTATAGTATTTACTTTTTTTACTTATTGCTTAGTCGGTTGATCCCAATTAGCTAAGACAACACCTTCTTTCTCAACTATTTTGGAGATAATCTGAGAGTTGAAAGCTCTTGAATAAGCATATACTTTTGTCCTAAGATGGAAAGATAATCCCACATTTTAATTTTGATATTATACTTTTTCATCTAATCCAATATACTACACTAAGATCCACCAACCTTTGGTTTTACTTTTTGAAGAACTGGTTGCTCACGAACTAGGGGTATTCGATGAACTTTACTAACCTCTATATTCTGATTTTTTTGTATTATAGGGGCAACAAGTTGTTCTTTTTTACTCTTATAAATAGTATTAGAAGTGCTTTAAACATTTTTCATCTCTTGTATTTCATCAATGGCTCTTCTTTTAGCTCTAGTTACATATGCAACTTGACCACTCGTACTGTTAGTTTCAACACCTTGAGTAAAAGCAACATGATCATCTACTTACCAATTTACATTAATGGCATCAGGATGCCCTTGAACTTATTGAGTTTCTCCTTATGATTCCAAACTTGTATCATGGAACTAACCTCCTTGAAAAGAAAACTCTTCTTGTGTCATTTGTGGCATAGTGATATTTTGTAATACCAAAGCTTGGTTTTGAGCATCATTGAGATTTGAGGACTGCCAATCTGAATATTGCATCAATTTGTTTTGAGGTGGGGTGGGAACAATGGCTTTTGAAGTAGATGGAGCATTAAGATCAAGGGCAGCATATGGCTTAGCTGGAGTTATGGTTTCTTGTGTTTGATAAGGTCGTCTATTCTATTTGAAACCTTGATAAGGAGGCCTTTGATCTTTGAAGGGTTGATAGGTGGTCTAATTTTATGGTTGATAGGGCCTATCAGAATGATATTGTTGTCTCTTGAGTTACACTATTTCATTCACAAAGGATTGTAACAAGCTTTTCAACTCTTCTATCTCACTATCTTGACTAGTAGGGGTTGTAATTTGAGCTTGAGGTGATGGAATAGGATCTAAGGATGGAATTTGAAGAATTTGAAGAACTTGAGGGGCTGGTATATAATTAAATTCTAAGAATATAGGCATTGGAGGCCTTGAAGAAAGCTTACCAACTTGTATCAAATTATTATCTACCCTTATAACAACCTCATAAGCATTTGACAAGGTAGTACCACCTATTGACTGTATCATCACACTAATGGCAGAGTTAAAGGCATTCAAATAGTACAAGAATGCATATTCAGGGGATGGCCTAAACAACACAAGTATCCTAGTCCATGTGTTTTGGAATCTGAGGTTAAAATCAGACATGAACTCATGAAGAGCTCTGTTTATAGTAGTTAATTGCTCAACTAAAGATAGGTGATCAGATTTGTTTTCAAATTGCTTGACTAAGGCTGCTTCTAATTCATCCCAAGTAGAAATGGAGTTTAATGAGAGGTTTCTATACCACTGCAATGATTTTCATTTGAAGGAAGCAGTAAGTAATCTAATAGCAACATTATCCTCAATAACATTATGGATTAAATAGAGATTAGCTACATCTTGGATATGCTCAATAGGGGTTGTTTGATTTTCTCTTAAGAAAAATGGGATACTTTTAAGAGCGGACATAAGAATGTCATCAAATAGGGCTAGATTCAGTGGGCTACCTCTATTTAATGGAACAAACACCTAATTTATGATAGCCATTTGGATAGTGGGGATTGTAGTGCCTAGAATAATAGGATAACCAGGAGATAAATATTTATTTTGAAGATATGGATTTTTCCTCTTAAACCTTGATCTCTTATATAATATAAATTCAAAAGGAATACCTTTACTTATTGACCTTGTGGTAACCTTTGGCATGAAATAATTACTTGAATGATACTACGAGCTCTACAACTGGATGTTGGTGATGATGAATATCTTCTTCTACTGTAAAACTTCTTCAAATATGCAAAGAATTTCTTTGATGTCCCACTGAACATGAAAAAAATGTTATCATTCAGACTCACACCCTTGTGAAGGTAGTTTTAGGCCTTCACAACCTACTAAAACATGTAAATAATCCTAGGCTGTGGGTGACCTAATCAGCGGATTGAATCTCTAGACTCTAAGGGTTATCTCTCTTTGGTGTATCAATTAGGATCTCTACTCTATGCTACAAACTACCGAGAAAAGGGAAAAAGGGGAAAATTGAAAGAAAAATCCTATCTAATGATGGTGATAGACCTATATTTTAGTTTATCCACTCAATTTGAGCTCCTAAAAATACTGATTAGATAAGAAAAAGACTGGAATTATTGACTCATATGCATCAGTATTTCATAAAAAAGTTTTATCTAGTGATCAAATCTTGAGTGAAATGAGGGAATAGGCCTGATTCAAGGCACTAACCAGCCACTCACATCTGTTGTAACTTCAACCAAAAGACATCAAACATAGAACATGACATGCATAATCTAATCAACTAGTAAATAGGTAAGAATTTGGACTTGACAAAGAAGAAAATTCTATCACATATGCAAATCACTGACATAAATACACTATACCAGCATCTTAGAATCTGAAAACAATCCTTCTATTTATCTAAAAAGGTTACAAAATTCAAATTTTGGCAGAGTCTAATCTTGCCAAAAGAGGGATGATGATTCAAGGTTGAAAATCCAACTTACATAGAAAAAACATTCAAAATCTAAGAGATTAGCGCTAAAAATATAAGAGGAGATCAACTCCTACATCTCACAAGTCCAATTTTAGCTATCAAAAGATAACTAAGCCTTCAAATAATATATTTGTGTCTTATGTCCTACATGAAAAGTTCTTTGGTGTTTGAAAAGGATGGAGAGCCCATGTAGTAATCATGATTAAAATCTTCAAAATTCATCAAACCTGCATGGATAGTCAAGGTTGGTGTAGAAGTCTAGATGGTAGGCCCATCTTAGACTAATCTACTCCATGCATGAAGGCTACACCAAATCTTTAGTTTGAACAAGTTGGAAGTGTTGAAAACCTTCAATTAACAAGATAAATCAGAATAGATGTGACACTTTGACAAAAGTCAACTCAAACTCAAGACCAATCAACTTCAACAGGCCTCCACTTGCATGAAAAAGCTCTTTGAAAACTGAAGCATGCATGAAATTCCATGTTAACTCCTTGAACAACCATCCAACATCAAACTCCTTGAGCCCTTCATGCATTTGAGCCTCCCCTTTGGAATTGAGAGAGTCATGCTTGAAGGCAGATGCATGTCTTTTCCAAGTGTGAATGATTTAATTATTATATTTATTATTTGGGGTGCTCTTTACTGCAGTCTCAGACTATAGATTTTCTTATAAATGGAAAAATCAATATCTTTATTAGTTTTATGCATGTTTTTGCTCATATTGGATGCGTCTATTCTTGCTTGGGCTAATTTGCATGCTATACATATATTCCTTTGACATTTATTTGGGATCTTTATTTATATTTCTTGCATACAATTTATTTGAGACTTTTCCCTTTGGAATTTTTTTTCTTTCGAGCAAATTTCCTGAAAGAACTCCCTTTTGCCTTGAACAAGTCCTTCAGGTAAAAATTCTGAAAGAAAATATGTTTTTGGGTTTTTGTAATGGACAATTTGTCCAAAGGAATTCATGTCCTCGAAATTTTGACATTGCCCTTCGGATTTCTTGATATGGTCCTTCAAATATTTTGAAATGGCCTTTCCTGAAGAAAAAGAGCCCTTCAGACTTTGTGAAAAGAACCATCGGAACTTTTGAAATTGACTTTTTCGAAGGAAAAGAACCCTTCAAAAATTTTAAAATGGTCCTTTGGAAAAAATGCAAGTGTCCTTCAGGAAATTGTAATGGTCTCTTCATTTTTGGTTGAAGAGAAGGTGACCCTTCAAAAATATTGAAGTGCCTTTCGAAATTGTTTAAATGACCTTTTTTGTAGAGAAAGTGACCCTTCAGAAAATGTAAGTGACCCTTCAACTTTTTTGCAAGTGCACCCTCTCAAAAAGAAAGAACCTTCAGACTTTTTGCCAATACCCTTCAAAAAAGTTGAAAAACACCATTTTTGTTGAGAAGAATACCTTTGAGATTATTGCAAGTATCCCTTTGTCAATTTTGAAATGGTCTTTCATCCAAAAAAAGACCCATCGGAAAAATTGGAATGGTCCTCTTGCCCTTCAAAAGAATTGAAATGGACCATTTGTCAAAATAAATGACCCTTCAGCTTTTTTGAAAATATCCCCTTATAAACCTTGAATATCCCTTTGGACAATTTGAATAATCCCAATTCCTTCAGACTTATGGAAAAGCCCATTTTGCCGAGAAGTGCTCTTCAAGAAAACTGTTGAAATGGATCTTTTTGAAAGGAAGAAGCTCTTCGAAAAAACTACAAAGACCAATTTTTGACACTTGGACAAAAATCCATGTTTATGTAAAGTTTTGAATGATAAGGGTTGCAATTTGACCTGTGGGGTCAAAATTGTCAATATGTATCAATAAGGACCTATAAGTCTGCAGACTTGTAGATCCACAAACTCTCTTTGGACTAGGCTTGAAGGACTCTTGGATCTCTGAATGCAATGGCATGTCATTTTTAAAACCTCCTTGACATGATATTCAATGCTATGTGGGATGTTACTTCTCCTTCAATGGTCTTTGGACACTAAAAACACTCCTTTGTTTGGTAAGGCTTCTCCACCCTGGCTGCTAGTTCAAATAATTCAGTTGTGCATGCAAACAATCTCTATATATCTTGAATATCATGCCTATAATGGTGCCTAAAGATGTCTAAGCTATATTTAGGGTATTTTATCAATTATTTAGCATTTTATTTCATCTATTGAATGCATTCAAAACAACTCACAACTCCTGTAATTTGACTCCCTTGAGCCAACTATCAAAACTAGACTATTGGATACCACACCAAACTTAAACATGAATAAAATTGAAAGAACATGGTATTAAAAGATTAAATGAGTGTTTAAGATACCATTCTCGTGCATTCATCTGGATTCATAACTCTGTATTTGAAGAAGACTGACCCTAGTAGGGTTTTGAGTTCATTTTATGCACCTTAACTTCTTCATGATTGTTCATAAAGTTAAGAATCTTAACCAAATAAAAAATTTAAAAAAGTGAAAGGTCATTAGGGTACCGTCATAGGGTCAATATCTTAGGTTTAAAACTTATCTCTCCTGAGAGTACCATCCACAAATCAGTTGACTATCTTGCGCTGCCAAGAAGAACAATAGAAAATTAGAGTGGGTTTTTGCATTGTTTAGATCTACAACTCTTTTATATATATGGATTTAGGTCTGAGAAGACCATGGAGACCCTTGAAAGATTTTATATCTTTCCCACAATATAAACCCTTTTCAAAATACCTCCAAAAGCATGCTTTAATAAATAGTATGACTGTTCTACCCTTTAGAAATGTTGGAGATGGTGAACCATGTGACTCTTCATCTTCTCCTAACCTATACAAACATTGAAGAAGTTATCTAAACATTTCACACCCTTCATTACCTGTAACTTTGTCAAAAATATTCATTTGTATGTTGGAAAATGATGAATGGCAATTACAAAAAGAACTCCAACATTGGAAATCAGTTATATAAAACGTTTTGAGAATGTGTATGGATAAGTACAACATGATGTCATAATATAGGTGTTAACTGACTTTGGGAAACCCTATTACATGATATAACCTTTATGTTTTCTCCTTACTATTAAGTATCATTTCAACATTGGAATGCATAATAAGACTAATGTAATAAAATACCTCAATCTTGTCAAAAATACCTTAAAATCTTCATATTGCCTTAAAAAAATGTGATCAACTTACTATTTTTGCTTCTTTGACCAATTTAGTCAGCTTTAGGCCATGGTTGTCTTGGAAGAGTCACCACTTTGTCTCTTTGAGCATTATTCCACTTTGACATGATTTCACACTTAACTTTTTCAAACTTACCTTAAACAATTCTAAACACATAAAGAAGGCTACAATGAATGACCAATACATGACAAGACAAAGTGACTTGACTCGTCTACCAACTAGACCATCCTAAATGACCTTGTAAGCTATCAATAAAGACACATTACCTATCATCATAGATCATTAATGACTAACACAAGACCTTCATAATGTTTATCAACAAAGCTAAGATCAAGTACATTAAAGTTTTGAATCATTATCATTAATGGTAACCAGATTTTGGCTAACATCTTTGATGATCTCCTGGGATTGCTTGTCTGATATGCACCTTAGACCAATTGCCTAGTCCATCCATTGGGTTATGGAGACTCCTCATCTCAACACAAAACATGATTTGACCTTAAAACTTTACTACAAACCTCTTGAAACAAATGATTACCTCTAAAACACAACAAGATAAAAAATAAACACACCAATGCAGGACACACAACAAAAAAACAACACAAAACATTGTGCTACAAAGTACTTAGAGGAAAGACAAGACAAGAAACTACTATGTACAATTAACCTTATATAATTGATGCTCCTAGATCAAAAGGAAAACTCCTTGATTCACCTTCATGTGATGAGCAAGAATGGTATACAAGTTTACGATTGGGCTTTGTTCTTGCTTGACTATCTCCTTTCTTGATCACCACCTTTTTTGGCTTAACCTCAAATGGATCTAAAAAAAATCATGTCTCTAACAAAGACAAATTCATCTTGATCTTCAACTCTTACCTCATACTGATATCTATCTTTGGCAATGTGAGAGACCTCCAAAGTGACCATACTTTGATTCATAAAGGCAACAACAACGTCAACTGATATTGGTTCTTTGAACTCCATCTCTTGATCACCTATAAAATTGTCATCTTCATCATAGGTTACCACATCATGAATTTGAACTTCTTGGTGATGACTAATGGGAATTTTTGGCTTGCTAGGAGCATTGTACTTCTCATCAATAACTTCCTCTTATTCTACTTGAGGTGCTAACCTACCAAGCTCTTCAAAGTCCTTGATCATGTCCAATTAGGACTACCACATGTCCTCAAGACCTCCTTGAACTTGTTCATGATACTCAACAAGATCATCGACCATAGTGTTCTCTTCAAGATCCTTCTCATACATATATTCATAACATTCATTGGCCAAGAAAACAATCTTATCACTCTCCTCATGGGATGTAGGTTCACTATCCAAACTAGAGTAAAAGTTGCTTCTTCTTGGTAACTTGAAAGCATGCCAAGTTTAATTTATGTAGTGTCCCCAAATGGGACAATTAGGACAAGTTTGGGTTTCCCAACAAATCCTTATGCAAAAACTATAAATAATCTGAGTTTTGCCCTAAAAACCAACAAACCCTAGCAACAATATATGTCCAAATTTCAAGCAATAACTCCCCATAATAACCCCAATAATTACTGGATATGAAGCTATAATAAAGTACCTCTTTTTATGACAAGATTGAATGGTGATGTGGCCAAAATTTCTTTATAATAATTCTAATTTTTAAGATGTTGGTATAGTTACATTTACCCCTTCCAATCAACCTTGAAACCCTTGTAGAAACTCAAAATAAATATGTTAAAGGATCCCTCTAATTTATTAGGGGTTCCAAAGAACAAATTAGGGTTCTCAATAGTCAATTTATCCCCTCCAAATAAGTTACCACATTTACAAAATTAAGAGAAATAAATATAAAAATCAAACTCTTATTCTATCCCTTCAATAAGGTCCCCAAGTACCTGAACTTAATTAATCCCACTTGAGAAATTATTAAAGCAATTTTTAGAATATAAAATAAATTATTCCCTTCAATATTAGAGCCCAAAAACACTCTAACAAACTACCCAAGTGAATTGTTTCACTAAGAAAAATTATACAAATAATTTTCTAAATTAATTACCTTATTTTCAACCCTCAATAATTTATTATTTGCCTTAATCAACTGAAATTTCAAAAAATTGTGTCTTCTAAAATATTTAGAATTTCAAAACAAAAGTTAGATCAAAATGATCACAAAAATAGTAGCTATCAAATAAAATTAGAATAAAAAATTTCCTTCCATGGGAAGTCCCCCAAAAGTTGTTTTGAAGTTCTATAAACCCTAGTTACAGCCCTAGGTTCCTTCAAACCTAAAAATGGAGCTCAATTGCACAACCAAACAATGAGAAATCAGTGCAAATAGCTTTTCAAGGTATTCACTTTGCCTTTGAACAAGGTGATGTTATAAAACACCTTTGTAGGTTCAATTGCATGCAACCATACAAATTTGAAGTGCAATTACAGTCCTTGAATAGAGTTACCCTGAATGTAGGAATGAAGGTTTTCATCCCTAAACCCTTATCACACTTGAAGGTTTTCATCCTCAAGTTGTGGTGAACAAGCTTTACATAATCAATAATTTAATATTATAAATTCCCATAACCTTAAATGAATAATTCAATTTTTTTTATATCCATGCCCCAAGTGTGGTGCCCAATATAGGAAGATAACTCTCCTTTTTAAAATATTAAAAGAACCTCCTTATAATTTCACTATAAGCCTTAACTTCCCATGACCCTTTAAAAAGCCCCAACTTAAGTGAAAATTAGATCATAAAATGATTTTCTATTAAGGGAATTAAATTGAGGATGTTATATTCTTCTCCTTCCACTCCTCAATAACTCTATCAAAATTTGAGGTGTTTTTAACTTAATGAATAGTTTCAAATTGAAATGTGGGTAAAGAGCTTGATAGATATCTTGACTTGACCTCCATACATTTCTCTTTTTCTTGACTTTGGATAGACATGGAAGAAGGTTCCTTCTCAAGATTAGGCATGACATAATCAAGGGTCTTATTCCAAGAAGGTCTCCAAGATGGAAAGGTCTTAGGCTCTTAAGCAAGAGTGGGTGAAGATTGCATTAGCATAAACCTCTCTAGATGGCATATTGAAACTTAGGCTAGGTTTGGAGTAAACAAAGGTTGATGTAGAGTAGGAGGAGGCATATAAGACTAAATATATTACATTTTTGCATCTCTTAAAGTACTAATTTGTTCTCTAGATATTGAATCAGACCTCTTATTTTTATCACTTCATCAATTGGTAAATGTTGGTTTTCTTTCTCAATAACTACCCACCCAGTCTTAAGTGAGTGCATAAAATTATTCATCATTATGTGTGTTTTCATTTTGAATAGAATGAATATAAGGGTTATATAAAATTATTCCAAGTTTATTCTCTTTATCAATCTCTCTCGATAAATCTTCCAAACTTACAAGGGTTTATTTGAAGTCTAAGAAGGTTGGAGTAGAATCAAAATGACTTTGACAAGGTTGACTAGAGAGATGAGTAGGCTGTCGAAGACGCTGAGTTGGATTAGTAGGGGGCATACAAGACTATTAATAAGCTTGATAAGGTTGACATGTTATTTGAGATCCACTTGGGGTGAAGTCATGAATGCCATCAACCTGATATGTAGAATGTGAAGGCATAGAGTATGCATTTTGACCAAAAGAATGATTATAATACACACCAGTTTTTGGTTTTAGACACTTGGGATGCTTATATTAGCTGAGATTCACTTGGAGTCACCATTTATGCTTGTGTTCATGCCTCCAAAATATGATTAATTAAATATCATCACCAATAACTTTTTAATGGGATGCAATCCTTATCCCACCAAGCGTGCCATAATTGTTATCATCAAAAGTTGCACCCTTGATGAGGGTGTTCAAGCCTTCTCACTTAAGTGATAGCATGAAGACACCTCTAGGCTATGGGTTGCCTAATTATTTAGGTGAATCTCTAGATAGGACTAGCTTCCTTGATGTTATCACCCTTAAAACTACTACTCAACATACTACTTACTTGCAAAGGAAAAGGGATAGAAAAGACTAAAAACAAAGAAAAGAGAGGTGATGCACCAAATTTGACACCCTCCACTTGCCTATAGTTCACTAGTAACATGAACAAGGACAAGGACTAAAATTTATCACACTAACTCAACAAGGACATTCAAACATGAGTGTTTCAACATAGAGGTCATAGACAATGTATTGAATAGAAGGGCTAATCAAGAGGTCTAAGAAGACACTAATGATTGAAATACACTTCTAAAATATGAAAAGCTATCCAAAATCACATATGACCTACAAGAAGACAATACTTTGGTAAATAGGTAGAAGAGGATAAATGAGAGAGAGTGAAGACACTATTACTGGCATTCATCAACAATCACATAAGTACACTAATTATAAGCATTTGAGAAGGTATGAAACAAATTTATTCAACATTAAAAGGCATAGTAGAAGTGTTTAGTTGAGTATGGATTCACCATACTTATCAAAATGATCCATAATAATCCATTCAAAGAATCATATATAGAATAATGTGAGGAGAGAGAGGAGAGGCATAAGAGGAGCATATGACAAGTGTCCTCTCTTGATGAGGCAAGTTATAACCAAAAAAATTGTCAAAGAGAAGTTTAATAACATGTTTCTCATAAGTGTCAATTTGATGTGATCTTCTCCCTCATCAAGGGTGGATTGGAATGACTCTTCACCTTCTAAGATGACTCATCAATTTCATTTGAAACTGCCCATTATTGGTCTAGAAGGAGTTACAAGTCTATGTCTTGCCATGTTACTCACTCTTGATCATGATTCTTGGAGTCTTCCAATGACATCCTAGGACACTTAAATGTCTCATTCATCTTGGTGAAGCTGATGATTAATTTTAAAGCTTCTTCAAACTAATAGGAACTTGTATTTCATTGAGAAACTTGATTGGTTCAAATGGAGAGCATAAAAACAAGTTTGTCTTTCCATCCTTGGCCTAGTTCATTGCTTGAAGAATACTATCACAAGTTTAAAAAATATTAAACACCTTGTAGGTAATCATTCTAATCTATTCATTCTCAAAACCATCTCCAATACTGAGGTATAGGTGCATTAGGTCTAATAAGAACTCTTAATAGCATGTTTGCTCAACACTAGGTGTCTTAAACCCTCTAAATGATGTTGTAATCAATGTAGAAATTCTTCATGAGGATTTCAGAGCATCCTCCCATACCTCATCTAGGTCATATATGGTTCTAATGAACTATACTAGGTCTCACTTGATTAAATTCTATTGAAAACCCTCAAGAACTGCATTGTTAAGCCTACAATAGTCATCTCTAGGTTAAATTTCATATAATAGTACTTCACACGTGCCAAAATAGTGACTTACTCAGGTGTCTATATGTGTGTATAGGTTTTTTAAATATTTTTAGGCCATATCAATCCATTATATGCATTTATAAGACTATTATTCTCCATCGGGTCTCTTTAGAGGGTTTAAGCAGGCCTGTCATCTTAACAATGATTCATAAAGGTGAGGGCCCTAATCCCTGAACCAATGCCACTAGGTTTGAGTATGGGATGCTTACTAACATATACAATATTTAATTTTCCCCATGTAACTTCTCCTCCAATTTCTCACATAAATAAATTAGGTTTCTTGGTTAAAATAGGCTTGTAAGAGAGCTTGAGGAGGTTAACTTGATAGGATAGGTTATGAAAATGATTGATTTGATTTTTGGACACCTTAGTGAGTTATGTATCACCTATTATTACCTCTACAATTTTTCTCTTGAAGAAGATGAACTTATCAGAGTTGTTGCCAGAATATGGATAATGCGAGTGCAATGGAGACGTGATCACACGAGATGAAGCAAGTGCACACCACATAGATGTTAAAGCAATTTGAAAATAACACAAAAAGATAAATTTCACAAGACAAAATGGAGAAAACCAAAATCTGATTAACATGAGATGGCCAAAGTGAGGAATACATATAGGAGAGTACGTAAGTAACTCCTCCACAAAAGGTGGACAAGGCACCCCAAGAATAGATTGTAACTCCTCTATAAAAGGTGGTGACAAGGTGCTAAGAATAGAGAAGTAACTCCCATCAAGGGAGTTATTTATGACATTCTTATGACACCTATGACACATCTATAACACACACCTCCACATAAGCTAGCCTATCCCACAAATGTAGGAAAACTCCATGTATGCACAAGAAATACAATTTCTCTAATTAAAAAATAGGAAAAAATAAAAACCTACACTAATACCCCCCATAAGCGTAGCTTAGGTGGGTAGTGTGGAAATATAAAATGGGTCCCAAAAACTAGGCCTGATGAGGTACCCATGTACAAATGCAATCTCCCATAAGATAGAGAAAAGGAGAAAACCCGTAGGAAAAAACTCTCCCCCCAAAAGAGAGACATAAAATAAATGAAGAGGCTAGAAGGCCCCCCTGAAGATGATGTTGCTACAGATGTGGACTGCACCCCAAGAAGAGCTTGTAGATGAATGAACTTGCTCTCAGTGAAAGGTTTGGTGAATATGTCTGCAACCTGCTCTGAAGACTGGCAAAATATCAAGTCAATGACTTGACTATGAATAAGCTCCCAAATAAAATGCATGTGAATCTCTATGTGCTTGGTCTACTGGTGCTGAATTGGATTCCTGCAAATCTGAATGGTACTCTAGTTGTCACAATAAATGATGGTGGGCTGCCTGATAGGAATGCCAAACTCAGAAAGTATCCCCTGAAGCCAAATAGCCTTAGTAGCTGCATTAACAGCTCCCCTGTACTCTGCCTCTATGGATGATATAGCAATAGCATTCTGCTTCTTGCTAGACCAACTGAAAGGACCAGAACCTAGAGAGAAATTATAACTAGAAGTGGACTTGCGAGTCTGTGATTTGCCAGCCCAGTCTGAATCTATATATCCAACCAAGTCAACCTCTATGTCAAATCTATAATGAATCCTATATTTATGTGAACCCTGTATGTAATGCAAGATCCTCTTAGCTACTTTCCAATGCAGCTCATGAGGTTCCTGCATGAATCTAGAGACAAGTCCCACTGTATATGATATGTTGGGCCTAGTGTGAGTCAAGTAGATGAGACTACCAACAAGTTGTCGATACCGAGTGGCATCAACCAATGGTGAAGAACAATCAGCCTCAAGTTTGACTCCTGATAGAAAGGGAGTCAGAGATGGCTTACAATCAGCCATGTGAAACTGAGCCAATAAGTCAAGAGCATACTTAGGCTATGCAAGAAAAATCCTTGAATCTGACTGTGAGATCTCAATGCCAAGGAAGTAGTGCAACAAAATCAAGTCTGTCATGTCAAATCTATCCTGAAGAGATGCCTTCACCTCTGCAATGGCTGATAAAGAACTCCTGGTGATCAAAAGGTCATCAACATATAGAACCAAAATCAAGAGTGAATCATCCTGCCACAAGAAGTAGACATTGGGATCAGAATGGCACCTAGTGAAACCCGCTGTGAGAAGGAAGGAATCCATCTTGGCATACCAAGCCTGAGGGGCCTGTTTGAGGCCATAGATAGATTTTCTAAGTCTGCATACTAAGGAAGAATCTTGAACAAATCTTGGCAGTTGCTCCATGCAGATCTCCTCCTCTAGGTCTCCATGAAGAAAGGCACTCTTCACATCCATTTGATGCACATCCCAACCATGTGTTGCGGCAATAGCCAAGGTGAGTCGGATAGAAGTCATCTTTGTAATGGGTGCAAAGGTCTCTGAGTAGTCAATGCTTGCCACTTGTGAGAAACCCTTGGCGACCAATTGCACTTATACTTATCAACCGACCCATCTGTTGCAAACTTGGTCCAATATATCCACCTACATCGAACCCTCTTTCTTCCCTTAGGAAGTGAAGTCAAATCCCAAGTGTGATTTTTGATTAAGGAAGAATATTCTTCCTCCATAGCACTATCCCACTCTGGTACCCCCGATGCCTCTTGAAAAGTTTGTGGATCTGAAACTGTAGCAAAGAAGGCATGTGGATCTCTCTGAAAATCCCCCCTAGTATGTTTGTCATCTGTGAGAGCTCCTACCCAAGTGCCAGCATTCTCAAGTGTCTATCTAGCCCAAAGTGGCCTGAAAGTGGGCGAGTCAGGTGCTAACTCCTCATCCTCTGACTGAATAGAGGTGGATGACCCTGCATCACTATCCTCACAGTCTGAACTCGAAGAAGAAGAAGATGTCTCTGGCTCAAGAACCTGTTGTGGCTGATCTAAATCTGACGAGGAATCATCATGAAGAAGTAGATCCGATGAGGGAGAAGAAGTGTCAAGTGTTTAGTCTCTAGGACTCTCTTGAAAATGGACACTTCTCTCAATGAACAACTCATGAGTGACATGATCTAGAAGGTGATATCCCTTGATACCATCCGAATATCCTACAAATATGCAAGGCTTGGACTGCGTTCTATAGCTTTGCATTTCTTTTTTAGAATATGGGCCATGGCTAGGGATCCAAAAACTCTAAGGTGCTCAACATTAGGTTTCCTTTTATGCCAAGCTTCAAAGGGTGTTATCCCTTTCAAAGCTTTATGAGGAACCCTGTTTGAATGTAGCAAGCACAATTGATGGCTTCGGCCCAGTACTGTGGTGCTAAGGATTTGGAGTGAATCATACAGCTACCCATCTCTTTCAAGAACCTATTCTTGCATTCTGCAACCCCATTTTGTGAAGGACTATAAGTGACTGTGCGTTGTAAATCAATCCCCTCTATGGTGCAAAATTGCTCAAACCTGATGCTGACATACTCCCCTCCATTATCAGTTCAAATAACCTTGATGGATTTCTCACTCTGTTTCTCAACAAGAGCCTTGAAGTCTAGAAAAATTTCAAACACTTTAGACTTTTGTTTGAAAAAATATATCTAAGTGTACCTAGAGCAATCATCAATGAAAGTGAGAATGTACTTGGCCTTTGTGAAAGATGGTTTGGGAAAGGGTCCCGATACATCATTGTGGACTAACTCCAAAGGTTGTGAAGCCTTCCAAGCTTTGCCTTTGTCAAATTTTGCTTTAGGATGCTTCTCAAGTGAACACCCCTTGCAAAGTCATTTTGAGAATTATACATGAGGCAAGCCAATGACCATGTCATTTTTGTAAAGTTGCTCAAGGTAGCGGTAGTTAAGGTGGCCAAACCGCTCATGCCACAATTTGCTAACTCCATCTGAATGAGTCTGCAATGTTGTTGGAGAAGAATCTGATGCAAAATGTGAGAAGGTATATGACCTTGCTTGGTGATCTGGCCTACCCACTGCCACTGTAGTATCACTATGCAACTCCCTGATAGCCACTGAATCTGGTGAAAACTCAACTCTCATGCCCTGACCAATATGAGTGATTTGGTACACTGATAGAAGATTGATTGAAAGAGAAGGAACACTTAGAACATTATTGAATGTTCCTCCTTCCATTTCAGCTGACCCTCTCCCTGCAATAGAAATTGATGTGTCATCACCCAAACTAATTGAAGTCATGCTACAAGGCTCTAAAAATGAAAACTCAATTAGTGAAGAGCCCATGTGGTGAGAAGCACCCGAATCAATGACCCATGATGATGTAGAAGCTATTGTAGCTACAACGGCCTTGCCCTTTTCTTTGTCCTTACCCTTGCCTTTTGCCTTGGTAGAATCTTGGGTAGATGAATTCTGCTTGATGGACTCAGGAACACCTATGTTGTTCTTCTCTAGAAGATGAGTTAGGTGATCTATTTGTTTTTTCATGCATTTGTGTTCATCATGCCCTATATTTTTAAAATAGACACACTTAACCTTCTCCTTCTTAGGTTTAGCATTGGAGGATGAAGACTCGGTGTTGTTTTTGGCAGGATTGGTGTTTTCTTTCTTCTTCTCTTGGTCCTTGTTCTTTTTCTTCTTCTTCTTTGTTGAAGTCTTATTCTTACCATTTCCAGCTATCAAAGCTTGGGGTTGAGTAGACTTCATTATGCCCATTTGAATTAGCTTTTCTTACTCCCTAGTCAAGTCGGCAATGAATGAATCCAAGTAAGGCATTTTCCATGTAGTGCCAAGGGCACTTTTTGTGGCATGGAAAGTGGAGACAAAGACTGAATAGCTTGGACCTAGCTTTGCGAGAATAGAAAGAATGAGTTGATCATCTTTCTTCTCTATCTTGCATTCTTTCAATTGCAATCTAAGGGCCTTAAACTTAGTGAAGAAGTCCTGTAGGGTGTCAAATTTGCTAGGACTTAGACTTATGAGTTCGTTTTCGAGCTCATGACCTCTCATCTCATCAAGCTTCCCAAATAAGTTTTATAAGGTGTCCCATATGTCATTGGGAGTCTTGGAGGATTATAAATGGAAGAGAAGTTTTGGAGACACAGAAAAGCTCAGTAATCCATAAGCTTTATCACTACAGTTGTACCACTTGACCTTTTCAGCATCAGTGTTGGGTTTTACTTCAGTACCCATGGTGATCCTATACAACCTTTTGCTTCTAAGAATGATTGACATTTTAACCTTCCATTCATGATAGTTGAAGGGTGTTATGGGTTTAAGTTGAAAAAAATCCATTTTTAAGCTGAATTTAGGTGAAGTTGTGTTGATTGCAAGTTGTGAAATTATGCAGAAAGGAGAATGAAAGCAAAGATTTGCAAGTTGTGAAAAGCAATCACACCCCCTGAAATATTGAGCCCCCCCCCAAATATGCAAGTGCACGTTCAAAATACGTCGGGCTCAGCTGAGAATGTGCCTTAGAGCAATCAATGCAAGACTTAAGAAAATAGGACGTCAGACTCAATCGAAAATGCGTCTTGGGAGACCCAAATTTTAGGCACTTTATAAACTAATGCATTTTTGACAAATAACAAGCCTACACTATGGAGAATTGAATTAAAAATACTTTTGCAAAAAATGGCACCCAAATCCGAGCTACCGTTTTCAAGATATTAAAAGTTCAATTTTCCCGTAAACTAGTGTTTTTGCAAAAAAACACTAAAACATTAAAAAAATGCCTGTTATGAGAGAGAAAGTGGCCTTCCAACCACTCGTTGGATTCAACACGAAACAAGGAATCCAAAGGAGGTTTGTGTGAGGGGGAATTGGCCTCCTGCCAACCCGGGCCTCACCCTTCATCTTCGTAGGTTGAAGATACAAGTTTTAAATGAAGACCCCCAAATTACAAAACTGTCTAAAAAACTAAATATTCAGTCAAATTGACTGATTTTTGTTTTACAAGGCAATTTTAAATTGTAAACAAATAAAGCATAGACAGAATGAAGGATTGCCAAGTGTCCAAGGGGCGCCACATGGGATGCCAAGCAAGGAAGGGGTGCCAAAAAAACACAGTCCAAAATTTAACTTGCAAAAAAGACAAAAAAAATGCAGACCTGTTAGAAACCATACGGCTGATGGCACTTTGCTGGAAGGACTGTGGCGTGGAAGAACTGAAGGCGCCTTGCTGGAAGGAGTGTGGCGCAAGGTTGATTGCTGACCAGAAGCTAGGCGTTGTTGTAGAAAGAATGCACCATCAGAAAAGCTGCGCCATAGCAAGTTGGACGTTGCAGAAAGTTGATGTGGTTGTAGAAGGATGTTGGGCGTTGCAGAAAGTTGGTGTGTTGTTTCGAGCTGGAAGGACTGCTGCGTGGAATTGCTACTCCTCCCTCTGCTCCCTGTACTCAACAATGGCACCCAAGCTAACTACTAAACTAGCGCCTGAAGTGAAGACAGCCAAGACACCCAAAGGCCAAAGAATCTCAAGAAAATGATACCAAAAATTATATATATATATATATATATAAAATCTAGAAATTAAAAAAACAAAGAGAACTCCACTCCTCTTGATTTCAAAATAAACTAAAAGCATAACCAGACACACGATTACCGTTCTTGCTCTGATACCATATCGGAGTTGTTGCCAGAATCCAGATAATGCGAGTGCAATGGAGACATGATCACACGAGATGAAGCAAGTGCACACCACATAGATGCTAAAGCAATTTAAAAATAACACAAGAAAATAAATTGCACAAGACAAAATGAAGAAAACCAAAATCTGATTAACATGAGATGGCCAAAGTGAGGAATACATATAGGAGAGTATGTAACTCCTCCAAAAAAGGTGGACAAGGCACCCCAAGAATAGACTGTAACTCCTCCATGAAAGGTGGTGACAAGGTGATAAGAATAGAGAAGTAACTCCCATCAAGGGAGTTACTTATGACATTCTTATGACACCTATGACACATCTATGACACACACCTCCACATAAGCTAGCCTATCCCACAAATGTAGGAAAACTCCCTTTATGCACAAGAAATATAATTTCTCTAATTAAAAAATAGGGAAAAATAAAAACCTACACTAATAGAACTCTCCAACCCATTATAACTTTACTTAATCCTTTGTGAGGGTTTGTGGGCAACCTCCTTAAAGTGACCCTAACAGCCTTCATTTAGCATATTTTATCCACTGTATTGAGCTCAAAATTCATACATATCTCTTCCCATGTCTCTCTCACCTTTTTATACATTTCAAATCTTCAAAACCCTTCAAAAAGAGATTCTTCATTTTTGCACATTCAAGCCTGTGTGTGACTATTTAGGCCTTCAAGGCCTATCTAGGCTTCCTAACCTCTTCACTACCTTAAATCATATTTAAAACTTTATTAAGGACTTTTTATCACCTTTAAATTAATTTTATATATCATTTACACTCTCATCAACTTTATGGTTTCAAACAACACTCACATTTCTATCCAATTCTCCTAAATAGCCCTGTAAGTGATATTTTAGGCCCTTGACTGCAAGTCTAAGATGGAAACCCCTTCAACAAGTTTCTTAGAATTTTTATGATCTTTAAAAAATGTTGGATAGTCACTTCATGTTATTATTAACCTTATATAGGATTCCTTATCCCTTGACCAACATTTTGCATGTGTTTTTATCCTTATACTAACTACCACCAGCCTATAGGTTCACATTTGGACTCCTAGACCATTAGGTTAACTAGAAAGGGCTTTCTTAGACTGTTTAGTCTCTTTATGACTCCAATAAGGGTTAAAACTTTAATATTATTATCACTTACATTTTTAACCCATTGGAATTCCATCCAACACTATGCAGTTGATGTTTCTTCCATTTAAGCCTATGGCAGACCTGTAGGTCTATACTTAAACCTCATTTTGCAAGTATGAAGGTTATATTCTTCATGTGGCACTTTAGTGCTCTGACCAATGTTTCATATTTATCTCATGTTTCATTTTGATTCTATATATACTTTCTAACCTTTTATTTCACCTTCCACATATGGCACCTGATCACACTACCTACAAAAGGTTGTAGGTGGTCATTTAGGATTTTTTTATTATAAGTTGCCAAACATAGAGTTCTCAAAGCTAAAAAACCTTATTGATATGATTTTATCTATATGGATATTCATTAATATTTGTTTCTTGGTCCTTACCATCCTCTCATACCCTCAAACAACCAACACAAACATGCTTTCCCTTGTTCTCTATTTACTAACAAGCTTGTAGGTAGTTATTAGGCCTAAAAACCTTCATTTTCTTGTTATTTTGATTTCTTGGTTGTTAGTTTTATCCCATGATGTTATATTGGGCATAATGGCATAATTTTAGATATATTTTTATTCTTTGAGTGTAATCCCACTACCTTGAATGCTGACCTAAGACCCTCAAGTTCACCTTTTAAGCTCACACAGTCTCTTTTAAGGCACACAGTCCATTAAGAAGCAGAGTGAATAAGGTCTCAAACTTCATGAATACTTCTAAAAAATGTAATATCTCATCAGGTCATGCCTTAAATATTCCACATATACTCCCACTACAACTATTTGGTACCAAAAGGGACCTACAAGTTTGTAGACCTATAGGTCCACAAACTCTCTTTGGACTAGGCTTGAAGGACTCTTGGATATCTGAATGCAATGGCCTGTCATTTTTAAAACCTCCTTAACATTATATTAAATTCTATGTGGGATGGTACTTCTCATTTAATGGTCTTTGGACACTAAAAACACTCCTTTATTTGGCAAGGCTTCTTCACCCTGGTTGCTAGTTCAAACATTTCAGCTGTGCATGTAAAAAATATCTTTCTTAAAAATAATGCTTCCAGTGGTTCCTAAATATTTCTAAGAGATATTAATTGTATTTAATAAACTATTTTTCATCTCATTTCATCCATTGAATGCTTTCAAAACAACTCACAACTCTTACAATTTGACAGTCTTGAACCAACTATCAAAAACACACTAATGGACACCACACCAAAATCAAACATAAAGAAATCTAAAATAAAATGGTATTGTAGGTATAAAATAGTGTCTAATAGACCATTTCCAATCATTATCATTCATTCATCTGGCTTCATAACTCTGCATTTGAAGAAGACTGACCCTAGTGGGGTTTTGAGTCTATTTTATGCACCTTAACTTCTTAATGATTATTCATAAAGTTAAGAATCATAACCAGATAACCAATGACACAAACTGAAATGGAATTAGGGTCCTTTCCTATGATCATTATATTAGGTTAAAAATTTCTCTCTCCTAAGAGTACCATCCATAAATTGGTTAACTATCTTGAGTTGTCAAGAAAACTAATGGAGAAATAAAGTGGGTTTTTGAATTATTTGGCTCTACAACTCTTTCATGTGCTTGGATTTGGGTCTGATAAGACCATGGATCCCCCTGGAATATTTTATACCTTGTCCACCAACATAAGCCCTTTGCAAAAGACCTCCAAAAGAATGCTTTCTTAAAGAATCGGATTGTTCTACCCTTTGGAATTATTGGAGATGGTGAACTAGGTGACTCTTCATCTTCTCCTAACCTATACAAATGTTGAAGAGGTTGTTGAAACATCTCACACCCTTAACTACCTTCAGCTCTCTTTAAATTCTTCATTTATATGTTTTGAAAATCATGAATGGTAGTTACAAAAGGGACTCCAACATTGGAAATCGGTTATATAAGACCTTTGGAGAATGTGTACAAATAATTACAGCATGATGTCACAATATAGGTGTTAACTAACTTTGAAAAACCCTTATTACATGATATAACCTTCAAATTTGATCCTTACTAGGAAGAATCATTTCAACATTGGAATGCATATTAAGACTAAAGTAATAAAATACCTTAATCTTGTCAAAAATACCTTAAACTCTCTAAATTGCCTTAAAAACAATGTGACCAACTTATTAGTTATGATTTTTTTATCAATTTGATCAGTGTTGGGCCATGGTTGTCTTGGAAGGGTCACCACCTTGTCTCCTTGAGCATTATTCTATTTTGACATGATTTTACACTTAACCTTAACTTTGTCAAACTTACCATAAATAATGTTAAACACATAAATAAGGCTACAATGAATGACCAATACATGACAAGATAAAGTGACTTGACTAAGCTACCAACTAGACCATCCTAAATGACCTTGTAAGCTGCCAAGGAATACACATTACCTATCATCCTAAATCATTAATAACTAACACAAGACCTTTATAATAGATATCAACAAAGTTAAGATCAAGTACATCAAAGTTTTGAAAGATCATCATTCATGGTAGCCGAATTTTGGCTAACAATAATCTCATAATATCTCCCAACAATAATAATGTTTTTGTACTAATAAAAAATTTGTCACTATAATATATTATTTTTATAAAAAAATAATCAAAAACATGCCACAAAAATCAACCTTCCCTTCTACTTAGAAATAAACCCCAATATTAAAAAGTCCCCTCTTAAAATCAACTTCAACTCTCCACCCAAGGCTTTGTAATGAGCTTTTAAAGATTAATATCAATAAAACATTGATCAATACAAAGTATTTATTTTATTTTATTTTAAAAGGCACATTTGAAAATCCACTTTAAATTTGAATAAAATTGTAGTTGTTTTAGTAATACCACAAATTTGGACTAAGGTGGTAAAAGAAAACCACTAATTTCAAAAGGAAGGCAGTTTATTTAAAAAAAACTTTACCATTTGAAGCGACCAACATGAAACTTTTCAAGGAGGTTTTATGGCACCGTCAAGGGAAGCAGAATGCAAATGGGTGAAATTTTCAATGGAGTTCGATGTGAGGGCCAATACCAAAGGTTCTAGATTGAAATGATGGGTGAAATATGCCAAAAAACCTAGCCATAAAATGCTTAGACCGACCCAAAAAAAATCACCCAGTTGATGACATCAGAAGGATACTTCATTTGGGACAAGCCAAAGAAGTATACCGATGTAGGTATGTTCCAAGACTACATAGGCCATAAAAGAGGTCATGATATGATCAAAAAACTAGGTCATGATGTTACAAAATACTGTGTGTACGTATAGTAAGTCACCAATCGAGTTATGTATACAAAGTAAACACGTACAGGATGTGATCCCACATTGATCAGGTCATATTCTATGTTTAGATTATCATGACCAAGCATATGAATACTAGATATGATCTCAATACAAAAAAACCCCTTTGTTCTCATTGTATACTCTAGTTTGGATAATGAGTTATAGTAAAGGAAACTATATTTCCTCCCTCAATGTCAAACTATCCAACCAAAATGGAACTAAGTGATGAAGTTGAGCCACAAGTTGAGTGAGTAGCAAGGTTGAGGTAGCTTACTAACATAATATGACTATGATGGGTTTGGATTTCAAGACTCTAGGCATGCACATTGGCAACGAGGTAAGCAACCAAAATTTAGTGTTGAGGCAATTTAAGACTGTAATTATGAAGATCATAGCCCAAGTGTAAGGGTTATATGAAGGCATGATCTCTCATGACTGGGCCAGATAGGTCTCTCATGACACATCAATGATGTTGCCACAAGAGCAAAAATGTCACCATAACAAAGAATCTCAATATTAAAAAACTAACATAGTAAATAGTTAGACATTCTATTTACCAGATCTCTAATCTAATACCATATCAGGGATTGCACCAAGATCGAGCAACTATAACAAAGAATGCACAGAAGCTTGAACAAAGCAAAATGGCTAATGATCAGGAAGTTTTGAAAGAGAGAAAATCAAATGAGAACAATATGCAAATAACATGTATTCTTGTCCAATGTATCATAATAAATTATAATAGATGTTACAAATAAGAGGAAGTGTAACTACCACCTAGAATATGGGTAACTCCCATACCCAAAATAGTCAATCAAAGAGTAAGCCCCACTGGCTAATGATGGTGATCAAGTAACTCCCCAAGATTAAGGACACATAAGTAACTTGAATCTTCATGTTTAGGAATATTCCAAATAAAATAAATAAATATAATATAATATACTACATGTCAATGTTTTTACTGAGGCTATTTGACTTCAAAAGATTCTTATTGAGTTTGGCATCTAGTTTCAATGACCAACAACCATCTTATATCACAACTAAAGCATAATCTAAATCTGTAACAATTTGGTCCTCCAATGAACTAAGCATATCTAGATTCACATGCATTTAATTTGGGAGCTCATCCATGAGCAAGTCATTGATATCCACTACATCTAAACAATGGAGTAAATTGTTGATATATTCACCAAACCCTTCACTGAGAGTAAGAATCTTCATTTACAGGTTATTCTTGGGGTTCATGCAACTTTGACATCCTCCTTTCATGGGCATTTCTATGAACTTGAGTACCTCATTAGGCCTTTATGTCGTGACCTAATTCTACTACCCACCTAAACTATATTTAATGGTAGTGTTAGTGTAGGTTTTTATTCCATTTAATGGTATTTCTTTACACATATTTAGTTAGTTTGTTTAGGTATCACTTAGGTGTCTAATAAAGGTCATTGTGAAATATAAACCCACATTCATGAGGATGCGATGACATGTTTATCTTTCATCTATATAATGTACCTTCTAAACGCTTTTATGGTTATGTTATTAATAAAATTTATTTATGGTGAAGATAAGCTTCTTCTATTTAAATTATTTTTTGGATTTCACTACTCCATACAGGTTCAGCTTCGTGTATTTGATCATATACAAACTGATCCTCGATTATAGTCCACTTCGACATCTCAACTATGACATGAAAAGATTGAACGTGTTAATTTTAGGAATCTTTGTGATATTTAGAGATGTGATCTTATAATTGGATTGCCTAAAATTAAAATTTATCATGAAATGTGTGTAGGTTACTTACATGATAAGTAACACACTCAAACAATTCATAAACAACATGATGCAAACTCTTCTCATCCCTTAGAACTTATTTATAGTGATGAAAAAGGACCATTTGAAGTTGCGTCTCTTAATGGATCTTTATATGCTTTAAATTTTATTAATGATCACACTAGAATGATTTGGATTTATATTTTAAAGAAAAAACTGAAGTGTTGTCTAAATTTAAAAAATTTAAAGCTTTTATTGAAAAATATTCTAACCTAAAAATTAAAAGATTAAGAACTGATAATAATGGTGAATACATGAGTAAAGATTTTGATTCATTTTAAATTTCATGTGGTATTCAAAGAGATTTAACAACTTCCTATTCTCCACAACAAAATAGAATTACTAAGAGGAAAAATATAACTATCCTAGAAATGGTTATAAATATGTTGCATTCAACAAGTGTTCCTAAAATTTTTGGGCTGAAGCCATGAACACTACTATACATATTATTAATAGATTCCCTAATAAATTTTTATATATTTATACTCTATAAAAATGGTCTAATTAAAAAAACCAATTGTTGCTCACCTTAAGATATTTGGAAGTTTTGCCTATATTTTTATTCCTAAAGTCAAAATAAAGAAACTTGATCATGTCTCCTCTTGAATTTTCATAGATTATAGAGGAAGATCTAAAGGATTAAGAGTGTATGATCCATATAAACTAAATATCATTGAAAACATGAATGTTCAAATTCTTCAAAAATATTTATGTTATCCTTCTATAAAACCCCCTCAAGTTTTCTTTTATGAAAACCAAAACACTTTTGTTCTTCATGAATAAATAGATGCCTTAGAGGAAGATGATCCAAATTTGAATATTTTGAGTTTGAGGGGGGGCTTCTCTATTTTGTATTTAGTCTAAAAAACCTAAGTGGGCTGAATCCTTAATTCAATCTTCTCACTTTGAAAATCTTAATAAAATAACTAGAAGTCAACATACTTATTATGTTTTAATGACTCTTTATAAATGTAGACCCCAATATTTCAGGAAAGCCATTTAAGATGATAGATGGAAAGATGTTATACAATTTGAATATAGATCCTTAATTAAAATTAAGGCTTGGTATCTTGTCCCTCCTTCTAAAAGAACTAATGTTGGTTCTCGATGGCTTTATAAAATTAAATATAACTCAATTGAAAAAATTGACAAATTTAAAGTTAGGTTAGTTATTCAAGGCTTTACTCAAAAACCTTATATTGATTATGTTAAAACCTTTGCTCCTGTGAAAAAAATAAGTAATGTTATATTACGTATTGCTCTCATAGCTCTTAATAGTTGAAAAATACACCAAATAGATGTTAAAAAAAAATGAATGGTGATTTAAGAGAAGAAATATTTATGACTCAATCAAAAGGTTTTGAAGAACCTAACAAAGAATATTATGTATGTAAGTTAAAAAAATATTTGTATGGTTTAAAACAAGCTCTTCAAGCTTAGTATTCTAAAATCACAAGTATTTTGAAAGAATTGAGTTTTTATAGTTGTTATTCTAGTAATGTTCTCTTTGTGAAAATTGAAAATAGTCATATTATCTTAATTATGTTATATGTAGATGATATTCTCATTATTGGCAATCAAACTTATGTTATCCTTAACTTTAAATCTAAACTAAATCACTATTTTGAGATAACTGATCTAAGCATGCTCCAACATTTTCTAGGCATGGTTATATTTCAAGATAAAAACTCCATCTTAGTATCTCAATATCTGTATGAACATAACTTTCTTGTTAAATTTAATATGATTGATTGTAAACATGTTTTTACACCGATTGAAGTTGGTTTTAAGCTTGATCCAAAACCTGCATGTGACAAAACCAATCTTAATTTATACAGATAATTAATTATAAATTTGATTTATCTAACTATTACGAGACCATATAGTTGATATGTTTTAGGTGTTGCTTCTAGATTCATGCAAGATCCATATCTAGATCATTGAAAATTAACAAAAAGAATACTTAGGTATATCAAAGGAACTGTTAGTTTTGTTTTATATTATTATTCCATTGATAATTATAATTTATATAGTTATTATGATGCTAACCATGTTGATGATATTATATATCACAAATCTACTTTTAGATATGTGTTTAAGTTTGGTGCAGAGGTTACTACTTGGAGTAAAATAAATAGTATATTGTTTTTATCTCTTCTACAAAGGTAGAGTATAGAAGTGACATGGAAGTTGTAAAAGAATCAATATGGTTGTGAAGGTTGTTATAAGAACTCCATATGGGTGTCTCTCATATTATATTTATTCTTTGTGACAGTGAAAGTTGTATAACACTGGCAAAAAATCTAGTTCAGTACCAAAGAATGAAGCATATTAAAGTTCTTGTGCACTTTATCTAAGAAAAAGTCTTCAATGGTGATATTGATTTGTATTATTATCCTATCGATGATCAAGTGGCAGATATCTTCATAAAATCAATTTGTACTTCAAATAAATTCAAATTCAAAACAATAAAGGACCTCTTAGAAATTTCATTGAGGGGAAGTGTGCATGACAATGTTACCTCCTAATGGACATGTGTTCCTTTCATCTCTATATTTATTCTCTATTGTAAAAGCATTGTAAAAAGTCACCCTATGTGATTTTGTATAAACTTCACTCTATGTGAGTATATAGTGTACCTAGTAATTAAACATGTTTTGTAATGGAGGTCCTTAAATTATAAAAGGCTCCTAATGCTTGTAAGATTATCCATAAGAAAATGTGGAATGTAGTCCCATTATCATGTTAACCTAAATCCCCCTATGTGGTTTATAGATTATAAATCATTTTATATAAAAATGTGATATTGGAATGATGAAGGTGTTTAAAACCTTCAAGTGTTACATGCTAGCTTAAAATCATTGTGGATGGTTTATGAATGGTAATTCCTTTTGTATAAAAAGGTGACTATAGCATGTATCCCCACTGAACATTAAGGGGGAGTGTTGAAACAATAATATTTGTTAGGTTGCATTGTGGCCCACATTGTTCTATCAAATAAATAAATAATATATTTATTATTTATTAAAAAATTAAATATATATAAATTAGTTGTACGAGTAATAAATTATTATGGTTAATTTCAAGGGGTGGATCATTTAGTTGCAATTGTCCACAGCTCTTATAAAGGTGTTTTAACATTTGGTGAAATATCATTTTTTATTGTTACAACATCATGACTTATGGGAGTGGTGGTCTCCAAATTTTATGTGAATAATTGTGAAGATGTGAGATGAAGAAAGAATTTATTGGATCTATAAATGTTTCTCAAATAATGGGATAAGCTTGTGGGTTTTTTTACCTCGTTGAGGTTTTTCCACATTAAAATTGTGTAATGTGCCATCTCTTTCTTGCATGCATTATTTAATTGTTATCACAAGTTATGGATTTAATTTATTTATATATTTACTTGTCATTCATATTAAACAATTGTTAGATTCCTTTTGTTGGTTATTCTGACATGAAAAATGGAGGACAAGTGTCTACATTAGAGTGAATCATGATTTCAACTTGTCATTGTTCATCCTTATATGTGCACAAATTACTCAAACAAATCCTTAGGGCATCACTTGACAATTGGAAAAGGATCCCAAGTTTTTCTCAAGAGTAATCAATTTGTGACCTCACATAGCATGGAGCAAACATAAAATTCACTAGAAGACGAGTTATTCACAATGCAAGTTTGAGCTTGGAAGAAACACAAAAGATCATCTTGAGACCAAATCAAATGCCTCGTAGAGCATATGATGTACCTTAAAATCAGGAGAGACGCTCATAGTGACATGAGATGAATTTTATAAATTATAGAGAACTAATCACTAAATGTGTATGAGGTCGCAAGGATTACTCAATCATTCATGGCGGGGGATTTTTTGAAACATGGCAGCCTTTGCAACTCAACATATATTGATTTCTTTAGTAAAATTAAAATAATTGCAAACTTACAACATGAATAAGTATTTAGATTCACTTTAATTATTGTTAAAATTGAGACCATTGTGTAGTTCTTGTTAAGACCCTTATAACAAGACCAACCATGCCAAATAAAGAGTTATGTGGCTTGATTTATGAGTGGAAAAAAAATTCCTCTACAACTCTTGCTTTGGGCATTCATTGTGAAAAAATGATGTGGAGACACCTATCAAATTTAAGCCCCTAAATAAATAATATGTTATCTATCCATGTTGAGTCATCCTACAACTTTGAGATCATAAACTTCTTGAGTATGCCTCATTTTTTATTATAGCGTGCTAAATCACATTGAGACACATGCTCACATTTTATTAGTTACGTGGTCAATGGGTTCACAAAGAACTTTGAGTTAATGAATAACTTTTGCAACCCTCTGGATGCATGGCCTCGTTTAATTTAGTTTTATACCACTATGGGTCCATATTATTTTCCATTTATATTCTTACTATGTCTATGTGTTAAACACCAACCCCCTTTGACCTTCACGCCTTTAAACTTTGTTTTTTATAAGAGCCATTTTACATTTACACATAGTGACATGTGGCACATATTCATTAGTCATGAAATTGTCAATCCAAACAATTACCTTTTAACTTTACAAATCATTAGCCACTATGATCTCCAAGTGATCCACATGGCATTGTGGTGGTGGATTGTGACTAAGTCTTGATCAAGATATGTTGTAACCACTAGTTAGCCATGAACCACATATTCCATGGAGTCTCATTTTTCACCTTTTACCTGCAACCTTTGCCTTGTCTACCCCAACTAGTCCACATGTAAAAATGTGATTGGTCCACAAGTGAGATGCGTGGTGGCCTCTAATTCATCCATGTTTGACAGGTGGTGGCCTCTAGTTGTTCCACATGTCCATAGGCTTATGAAGTCCTCCTTTTGATTTGTTGTTTACTCATTGTTATGTGGCCTATGAGAATAAAACATGTGGTTGCTTCACATTGGCCACCCACCACAGACTCTACATAAATCATAAGCCTCTTATTTAATTTTTCAGAGTGAATAGATCCATGGGATTATTCATTATTTTTCATATAATTTGGTGTATGAACCCTCCTCTAGATTAGTCACACCCACATGGTGAGATGAGCTCTTGCATGGTCCCACTATTACATCCACTATGAGAAAAACATGTGGAAACATATTCATTTGTCATAAACCACATACTCACGAATCACTTCTTGTGTATGTTATTCCCCTACTACCATATGGTCAACAAGAGAGAAACATGGAAACATCATGTCAGTCACGCACTCACATAGTTCATGGAATCCCTATTTACTTTGTATTTCAACCACAGCTATGTGGCTAATGGGAACAAGATACATGGTAACTTCTAAACTGGTCCACATGGCAACTACTAATTTTTATAAAAATATTTTTTAGATAGCACAAAATAGGGTTATTATGAAAATAGTATAGGGGACAAGAAGTCCCTCCTCCATTTTCAAGGGAGGCTCCCTTTATTGAAAACATGATTCATTCAAAAAAATGAATATTTACAGTTATACGCATATAAAATTATTTTGTGAGGGAGTTTGTTTTATGAATAAAAAAGAATGTATAACAAAGAGGAAAATAAACAAAAGAAACATAAATAAAACGGAGAAAATCAGAACAAAGACAAAAAGTATACGTGATTAGATAAATGCATATTTTAATCACTTTATTATATTGTAAGCAACAAATAGCATGAACAGTTTAACATTGAATATTTTAATGTGAAGTATATATAAAGATTGAATGAAAATTAAACATAATAAAAATAATCATTCACCAAGATTATAAAAGACGTAAAATTTTATTAAGGCTTCTTGTATTGATCTATGCAAATACAAAGCTTTCTTTCTTTCTTTCTTTACAAAAAAAATTGTATTGTCAAAAAGCCCTTATTACAATGAGAATCTTTGAATTTTTAGCCTGAGAGGTGAATAACCACCTCATAAATTCTTCAATGTTATCAAAACATACTTGCATAATCGATATCAAAAAACTTATTTGTATAATCAATAATAAATACAAATTAAAACAAACTTAGATACCACTAGAAGTCAACAAATATTCAAGACAAAACATTATATTTCGTAAAAAAGAGATTTCAAGATTGCAAAATATTGTGACAAATTAAATACCTTAAGAAGGAAATATGACAAATTATGAGCTCCACTTTTTGTAAAAATTGAGTTCAAAACAAAAAATTGTGTATGAATTCATCTGGTATTAAATAGTTTCATTAAAACTCTAAATAGGGGGCATCGGCCCTCATGCCTAGTCCATAAGGCCTATAGTTTAGGTCTCATTATTGTGCATCCCAAGAAAATTATACAATAATATGGGTTTCAAACTCTTATGAATTATTGAAAACAGAATGTTGGTTCCATAATCGTGAGGTTGGGTCTAATCAATGGAACTCGAAGCTACATAAAATTTATCAGGTATCATTGGTCATGTATATAAAACTACTTCTTTCAAATTTTCATAACCTTCTAAAGTGAAATCTATTGAGTTACTATGCTTAACAATACCTAGTGGCACATAATGCATGGGAATAAGCTCATTGGTAACCATGAAGTTTTCATCTAAATAAGATGATTCCATAAATGTTTCACTATGAATCATGTTACAGCAACTGAGGTGGTTGAAAACTTTGTTTAATAAAAGGTGAATATTGTGATGATGCACTCATGAGGTTGCAAGACTCAAAGATATGAAGGTAATGCATTATGCATACAGTATTCTATAAAGGCAACTAATATAGTAATGATGATGTCATCATCACCTTTCATTGTAAGAAACTTGAAAACTATGTGATTTTCATCAATGGTAATAAAAAGGTGGAAAAAGAATGTTTCTCTAGTTCAATTAGTTGGACTCCAATTTCTAATAGAGTAATAGTAAAAAAAAATCAACAAAACTTGCACCAACAAACAATGCACATAATATTAAACAATTCATTGATATGAATATTACATCAAACTCAATCATTAAATAGAAATTATGAAATACAAAATAAAATATAACATAAAATAAACACATTATTGTACCATCAATGATTTCAGTTTTTAGGACCACACACACAAGTAAATAAAATAACTACATTGTATAGTCTTTGACAAATTTTCATAAGGTAAATTCTAAGTATTAAATTATTTACAAAGAGTTCAAACTTTTAATAAGTTTTCAATAGGCGACTACTCTACGGGACCCCAATAAGTCCAACCACCCAACTAACCAAACTAGCATGTTTATTTAATAACATTAACAATATAATTAACACTATTACTAACACACAACATAAAGTAAATAAGCTAATAACTTTAATAACATTAATAATATTATTAACACTAATGTTTATTTAATAATATTATTAACATTAGTACTAACACACAAACATAAAGTAAATAAGCTAATAATTTTTTATCATATAATCCAGCAAACCCCCTTGATCCAAAAAGGGGTATAGAAGATGATCCAAAGCTTTAACTATGAAGTCACACATTGTACATTATGGTATTGATTAGTGGATGCCACTTTTAAGAAGCTCGCTACCCTACGAGTTGTGGCATAAATGATGAACATGATCAAACCATGTTCATCCCCTCTAACCATTCTGTATTGTACTATAGTAGAATACAATCAAGGCATGCTCAACCACATAGATCCACATAAAGTCTCACATAGAAACCTTTCAAATTACGTATCATGTATTATGCCTAACAATGTTGATGAACTTTTGCTCAACACTATGGTGCTAGCAACTCCTCTGCCAACTTATATAATCACTAATAATTGATTGAAGGCCATATAGCATCTTTCCCCTTATCAGGGGAGAGGTGAGAAGTCCTTGCAGCGATAAATCAAATCCTAACTATTGTGACTACTCCTCATTAGAAATATCAATGAACTAAAATATCAAAATGGAACTAAAAGCAACATCAAACTGTACCAAAAATGTTATTCAAGCATTTGACCAAAACTCTGAGCAAATAACTCACTAGAGAAGGGAAATTATCCTCTAGCCTCCTAATGGATCCTCCAAGATCCTGATGGATCCTCCAACCTCCATGGTTTTTGTGGCTCTATCAGATCCTTAGGGACTTGTGAACTCTGAAGTGCAATTGTATCATCTCCGACAACAGAAGCAATAGAAAATATTTTTACAATCATGATTCTTAAGTACATACTTTCTATTTTTAACTTTCGAGTAAAAGCAAGGTGTTGGATTCCACCAAAAAAGCACCCAATATACATTAGAGCATGTTGTTTCTTCATTTTAATACATTTTTCTCTAAACACATATTTGAATATTTTGAATCAAACAAATAACCACTCAAGTGTGTCTGGAATGTCCCAAAACCTAGGAAACAACTTAATACATGAATACCTCTAGGCAAAAATACAACTAGATGCAAAAGTCGTAAAAAGTCAGAAAAGTCACAAAAAAATACACATCACTCTTTTTATAGTCACTTTAAAAAGTACAAGGGAATGTTCTAAAAAGATTCCTTAAACTAATTTTGACCAAAAAAAGTTTGACCAAAAGAATGGTTTTGTAGGTTTTGAACCCTGAACCCTTTCTTTGCAAGTGACTTACAAAACATACATTACTAATAGAGAATATGTTATTTGAACTGAACTTTCAGAGTTTTTCAAATGAAAAAACAATATTATGCATGTAAAAACTTTTCACCAAATATTCACCTGAGTTAAATTACTGCACTTTCTCTCTTTGTTGTGGGGCCCTCAGCAGTTTGAAAAAACTAAAGTAAAAAAACACATGTTTCAAACGCATGCCATACTTCGATAAACATGCAATCCATGAACTGTACAATGCCATACTAGCTTCAAATTCAAATTTTTTGGGTTAAGTAACTATGATTGGAACCTTCATAGGTTGTCAAAAATGCAGTATTGATATGTTATTACTACAAAAACATTTTTCAACCATACAAACTGTTGCAAAACCATACAACAATCGTGTAGATGTTCTTCAACACTTCCCTATGGTCATACAACTCAAATTTGTATTTTTTTTGGTCGTACAACTCCCATTTACAGAGTTCAATTCCATACAAATAACAAGAAGATGCCTCAAAAGTGAATAAGAACCTTTCAAATTTGAGTTTATGAGATGATTAGTGGTTTATAACAACAAACAAATAATCCAAACGTCGTATGAGTTGTCACAACATCACATTAAGATGATTTTTTTCTTATTTTTGGGTTGTACTATAAAATTATAGTTTTAGGGCATCAAATGTTGTACAATGCAGTAAAAAAATGTTTCAAATTGATCTTGCTAGTGTTCTGTCGTACAAATGAGATTGTCTAAGCTATTGGGTCGTACAAATCAAGTTTTTGCTGCTTAAAAATTGGATTTAGAAGTCGTACAATGGATCTTTGAAGCTTTTTAAAGAAACACAAAATAATTATTGAGATTATAATCTAAAATAAAAAATTGAAATCTTCATACCTTTTTAAATACCTTATTTCTCTCCCCCTTCACTCCATGTGGTAAACAAGGCTCTGGTACCACTATTAAGACCGTGTACACAAGTAAATAGAATAACTACATTGTAGAGTCTTTGACAAAATTTCCCATAATGTAAATTCTCATTATTAAATTATTTATAAAGAGTTCAAGATTTTAATAAGCTTTCACGAGGTGGTTACTCTACGAGACCCCAATGGGTTCAACCACCTAACTAACCAGAGTAATATGTTTATTTACTAACATTAAGAATAGTACTAACACTATTACTAACACAAACATAAAGTCAATAAATCTAATAACTTTCGATCATATGACCCAACATTACTTAGTATTAATAACCCTTATTTTTTGTAAAACACCTCGCATGGATGCAAATTTACACTCTTAGGAAATTTGTGACCTCTACCAATAATGTCTTCACAACTCTAAAAAAATCTTACCCAACAAAATGTTTGTCCAATGGAAACATGTGTTAAACACCAAAGAACTTCTATGGAATATGAAATGCTCAATGAGGCTTCTTTAGTTAAACCAATTAATTTTTTGTAATAAATGTAGACATACATGCCCGACTCTATGATAAAATCAATTGAATTTGAGCCTAAGATCACAAGCTCCTCTAAGAAAATGAATTTCCTCCTGTCAAGTTTGAAAAAATAACCTACTTTCTCCAATAGGGGAACATATAAATTGGATCTGATGTAATAGCCTTGTTAATTACTCCAACATTCTTATCTGTTTTGTCATCAAATTCTTCTAAATCGGTAAAATTCAATAGAGATTTATTTTCACAATATGAGGGATTGTGTAGCATAAATTTTTCCATAAATCATATGAATCGACAAGATTTTGTGCATACTCTCCATCCATGAATCATCCATACCAATGATGTATAGGTTATGATCATAGTCAAAACAATCTAATTGTATCAATTTTAGTTTTCCTATGTAAGACTCATGAATAACTCAACAAATAATTATATCTTATGAACCATATTCATCTTTAACAAGAGTAACAATATCATATGTTTGTATGAACCCCTTGTCATAACACTTGGTGGGACGAGCACGAAGATGGTACAACGCGAGGTTCTCATTTCCTTCAATTTTTGAATCGCCCCCTAAATAAGTTGCAATGTTATTAGCAAAAGAAGATTTATGGTCTACCAAAGAGATTCTTAATTTTTTTCGTCGCAGCAAATATATAGAAAGAGTAGCATCATCTTCAATCTCATTAGTACCCATAAACAATGGAAATTTGACTATTGCAGATTTATTTTGCTTTTGATATAACTCTCAAAGAGTAGCAACATCTAGAATCTCAGTACCTTATACTTTATCACAATTACTAGCATAACATTTTGAACCAAATTGAAATGTTTCCTCAACAACTTTTAAATTACTACCCATGATTAATCACAGAGTCTTAAAGCATTATATTAAGGACTAGGTTAAAAATACTGTGATTATTCATTTTTTTTCAAATAAAAAAGAATGTAAATGAATAAAAAACTAAATAAAAATACCTCAATGGAAAATAATATTGCAAAGAGTTAAATAAATGTACAAAAATTCATATCAAACCAAAAATGATTAGAAATGAATGGCGAGTCTATCAAAATATTTATTAAGGTTTTGATTGAAAATTAAAAAAGGAAATACATCAGAAAAATAAATGAACACGAAAAAATGCCTAGAATACAAATAGCATTGATCGATCTCTTGCTACAAAACTCTACATGAAATAAAAAAACAATAAAAAAAAATGAATCTAGGTATTTTCAAATTTGATTTTTCCATTAAAAATTTTATTAAAAAAAAAATGATGTAACATATTTGGGTTTTTCTACTAGGAATTTGTGTTGGCTATGGCATTTTGGTGCGTACCTATTATGGGTAGGGTTTTTTTTTAATTTTGGATTTGTTTGTTTACATATTGTTTTGTTTTGTTTTTTGTTTTTTTTGGCTTTTTTTTATTTACATTGTTATTAAAAGTGAAAAGTTATTTTCTAGAAAAATGGTTGACTTATCATTGAAATTCGTGTCCTAAAATTTAATGTTAGACTTAGGATGTGGTTGTCTGAGATATTTTTTGATTGACACCAAAACAAACATTAAATATACATTTGTATTTGATTTTTCAAATAAGAGAATTTGAGGGTGGCTAATTTCTTATGTTGTGGCAATTGAGGACTATATGCTACTCTGAGTCAAATGAAACTAGTTTTGCATGCAAGTAGTGCAAGGCATTAGTGTAATCTTGGACTAATTGGTCATGTCCATGTCGCAGTTGTTGTTGAATGTAGTGGTCTTCGTAGACATCTTCAAGATAGTATTCATCCTTGAAGGCTTCAAGGAATTTATCTTAAGTGGGCTCAAACGAAATTTATCCCAAGTTAGCTCAAACTAATCTTCTATTTGGGCTTTCTCCAACAAAGTGTGTGTTTGCCACTTCTTGACAAGTGAAGAAACTTTCTGAAATGCAATCTTGATCTTTTCTTCTTCAAAAAATTCATTCATAGAAAAATATTACTCTAACTTATCTAACCAGTTATCTATTGCATTTATTTCTACCTCAAACACAAGAACGACTAGATATATTTGAAACTTAGGAGGGTCTTGACCACAAAAAAATTTCCTTGATGTTTGAGATGATGGAACCACCCATTTGAGGATTTCAGTGCACTGGTTGAATAGAAATGTTTGTTTTTCTTGAAGAGCCTTCTTAACTCATTATTTATCAACATGTGGACATCATCTTTGCAACGTTATCTCGTCACCTTAACTTTATTGAAACAACACAATATATACTCTTAGGGATCTCGTGGTTTGATGCAAGCTTCAAATACTTCAACCTCGTTCAATGGGTCATACAAGATTATTCGCTCTAATACCAGTGATCTAGATTTCAAAAGTTCCAAGGGACAACATTGTAAATGAGGGTTAGATGGGTTGTATGCATGTGGAACTAATATTGATTTAGATGGAGAATAGAGAACAGTAGAACAAGGATACAAAATTATATTAATATGTTATGTACATGACATACTCTTGAAAAAGATGCATGATTGTCTCCTTTACTACAAGCTACTTACTAACTAATGTTACATATATGTATACATAGATTACAATATCACAAAAGTTGAGGGGTCATCATGGAAATTGAAATGTTTAGGTTTATATATGTGACTCTCCATCTTCAGATAGTTACGTAGTTTGAATAAAAAGTGTGCAATATGATGACAAAGGTTTTCACATAACATGAGCCATTGAAGTGCCACTTGACATGGTATAGTGTGTCGTAGAGTGTCCAGATGGCCAATGTGCAACCTAGAAGTTTTACGCATAAGTTGAGATGCATAATACGTCTAAAGATGTTGCACCATTGACCCATATTGTGCAAAGGTTGTTGCATGGCATGAAGTGGTGCAATGTTGTGTAGGTGGCGCAAAGTGCATGAACACTTTGCTACGTGAAATGTGGAACTGTGTTGAATGTCATTGGGATTGATTATCCAGATTTGCATTGCTCGTCAACCTATAAGGGCTAAAGCCCTTAACACTTTCACACTATGTACCTATCAAGGAAAGTGTGTGATGTCTTCTAAGTTGTGTGGCATGTTTCTTGGGATTATGCGAAAAGCACATGATTTTGGTAGAGCTATGCTAAGGTGATCAAAACACAACGCTATGTAGCTTGTTTCCTAGAATCGTGTGGGAGTCACATGATACAAGGGGTTGTGTAGTAGTCCTCTGAGCTACGCAGCATGTTTCATGACGATACACGAGTGGCCGTTGATGTTGGGAGTTGCACAAAGGTGCTCAATGTGTCGACACTATGTGACGTGTTCTCTAGCACTACATGCGAGGCACATGATGCAAGGGATTGCACAAAGTTGTAAAAGCGACCAAGGCACTCAATGTAAGAACACACATTGGGCCGTTGTGCATGGATCAAATTGGGATCAAAGACTAACTAGGAACTATACCAATGGTGGGGCTAAGTGTAACTTGCCTATCAAACAAAAAAATGGATGACAGTTTTCAACAACCTTCAAATTTTACCTCCGGGTGCAAGACAACTAGCAACATCATGCTTTCTTTTTGATTGTGTTCCATTTTTAGAGGTCGCCATGTTCAATTTTCAAAGGGCACTACGAAGTTCCATTTTATGTTCAAAGAAAAAAGGTTAAGATGTTCAAAGAAAAAAGGTTAAGGACCTAAATTTAAGGGTTTTGAATAGTCTAGCAAAAAATGACAAGAAAATGACCAAACAAAACAATTATAAACATCTAAAATAAATAGTAATATAAAGATTAAAAATACTAAAATAAATAATAATATAGAAATTAAAGATACCACATTCCTTAATCGGAGCTGAAATTTGAATCCTAATTGTGGGCCACAATGTCAATGCAGAATAAAAATTAAAAACTTCGCTATAACCACTTATAAAAATTAGAATCCAAAATATAACACAGAGCCCCACACCGTGCAAAATAATATTTCAGTAAGATTGAATGATCCAAAATTGAGCATAAATGAAATATTACTAAACATATCGTTTTTATACCCAACTACAAGTGGCAAATCCTATCAAATATCTACTAATCGTTTAAATGCAAGGAGGTGAGGACCCGAATACGAAACAAGTGTTGTGAATTAATGGCAAATAGGAGCAAGGAGAAAATGCATGAATTGTTATTCATGTTGAATAGGACCTTAAAAATGAATTTGTGCTAAAAATTAATGGCGAATATTACACTGATAAAATGCTATGCAAAGTTTGAACAATCAAGCCCAAGTCACACTTATCAATCAACAGGGAAATCATGCATTTGAAGTTTTAAATTGATTGTGACAAGGCGATTTAACACATGCATGCTTAAAATTTAATATATTTCCAATGAAGCAGGGCACTACATGTACCGTTAAGATTTGCCATAATTAAAGATTGTAAGTCGCAAGATTTTTCGATTGAGAAACATTCACAACTAAAGTTTCCTCCAAAAGAAGACAACCCAACAAACTAAATAGCAATCTATTGAGTTCTAGATTTTACATACAACTTAAAACAAATGCACTCAACTATTACACAATCCAATAGCAAAATAATGCCTCTTTTATTCAACTAAAATAAGCAGGTTGCTCCAATTGAGTTGGTCATCGTAAGTAGATAAGTGCCGATGTGGTGCCTTGCATTTGAATGTTACAGCTTAATTGCGACTTCCTGCCAAGGAGCTAGGTGAGTTTGCTAGCGTGACACAAACCTTGGTAGCAAAGTCTGATGTGGCAAGTCTTCACATGGCACAAAGTTTCAACAGTGACCATTGCCAGCATGGCATGTTTTCCTAGGCATGCAACAACTTCGAATGGCCTTGTCAAGGTGATGACATGGTGATGTGGCCCCTTAGACTTCAACATTGAAGTTAGCTTGTCATGTTGTTCTATGCTAAGATGCCCAGCATAGAATGTTTCCAACATGGCCTCACCAAAGTGCCATGGGTTACTAATGCCGCCTATAATGTCAGTGAAACTTCCTTCTGGCACATCCTTGACTAAATTGCAACGTTAAAAATCCAGGCCATGAATGCCGGAGAACGGGAAATATATTTGGAAGCAGTTTGCCTATAACATTAATTCTTGTACAAAACAGTCGGAAAAAAATTTGCAAGATTCACCAGGAAAACATAAAACAAAGAACTATGGATTTAACAAGCACATTGCTTCAACAAATGAAAGATTTGTTTTTTGTTTGGATACAACAGAGTTTACAATGATCCGAAATACACTTCGCTACACATATACATAAAAGTTTAATTAAGCTTTCAACAAATGAAAGATTTGTTTTTGGTTTGGATACAACAGAGTTTACAACGATCCATGAAGTGAAGAACGTGCATTGTCAACAAAAATTGCTTGCATAAAAATTATCCTGTTTTTCAGTTCTGCTTAATTTTGTATGCAATGGAGAAAGTGTATTTTGGATCTGGTTAGATCTGTATGGGATGAAGTATAGGTGATGCCGCTCTCAATTTCATCCATCTTCCAAAACCATTAGATTACAGTTGGAATCAATTGCCACAAACTACTTTATAGGTATACCCTTTGTTCTCAGAAAGTAATTGCAGAAACTACTTGATTTGTAATATCAGAATAAAAGATCATTTATACAGCCGCATGCACCACAAAACAATTCATATACTTTGAAATATTATTCAGTATAATTAACAAAACTTTTGTCATGTTTGTATAATTTTCTACGTGATAAACTTATAAGACAAATACCCTCCTGCTGCCGAATTAATGGAAAATCGTAGAGTGTTCAATTAGGGCATTTGTGACGTCCACAAGAAATGTAGAGTTGGCATTACCATCTGCAATGTGACAATATGAGAAGAAACAAAAAAAATCTAATCAATCAGAAGAGCAACATTTTATAATTTCGATTTCAAAATGCCAAGAATTTTCTTGCTCTTGATGAGACAACCAAGACATTGCATCGTCCATAGTCTCCAGCATAATTGCATTACATTGTGACAGTCAATAATGTGAGCCAGCTGCCTGTACAATTTGAGATCACGCACCAAAGGAGTTCCCGTATATTTTGGGTTGATCATACACCAACATACAGTCGACCTTAGATCTCCATTAAATGAAAGATGGTTGTGGAAGAAAAGTAAAATAGTGCAACTTTCAAGGAGGCTCCATAGCATCTTAAATAAAATAAACACTCGATGGCATACCGTTCAAAGAAGAGTACCAAAAAAAAATCCAATGCATTTGCAACAAAGTTCTAACCAGCAGCAAAAACTGTAGTTAAATACCGTGCATTCAAGAAATTTTCACTTGACCAACTACAGATACGCTTGACCCTAAATCATAAAAGGATATTAAATACAATAATGTTTCACATTAAATAAGAAAAAGGAGGTCTCTACTCAAGAAGATTATCGGATTCAGTTTTGAAGAGTGAAATTTGTCACATGTCAAGTTATATTAGGCACAATATATTAAGAAGGTCCAACCAGACAGTAAAGACTTTAGCCGAGCCAATCCAACTTTAATCAACTAAAAACACTGATTGACCCCAGCAACTCTAATAACCGACTCTTACCCCACCTGAGCATGTGGAGTGTTAGACTATACAACGTCATTAACCCTTTCCTCTACACAATGGTAGCTGCTCAGGATCCTTTCCTTCACAACAAGCAACAAAAAGTTCCAAATATCCAATCATAAAGTTAATCGGTGTTTCACCTAAGCCTCTCGAGCAATGACCTTCACTATACAAGTTATTTCATGAACCACTGTAATGAAATTATAAAGTGATGGTTCCACCACAAAACCCTTTCCTTCGATGGAAGTCAATTGAGTCCTAGGTGTAATCTTTGATTCATGTGAACTCACAATATTGGTACAAAGTACATCGTACAAGTGTTAGAAATGTACAGACTGGCCTCATAAAATCCATCATGTGTTATCTTAGAGCCAGTTGAATTCCATTGAGTCTAACAAACCTGCAATCCAAACTAACACTTACAACTCAAACATGATTCAACATATTATGGCCGTATATATGATTCTTAAAATGTGAAATATCGTAGGTATTAGAAACTTAGACCTAACTTCAAATGAATCTCATGAAAACTTTAGAGAATACCATTTTCAGCTTTTGATCAACCAGCATGTGGAGAAGGTGGCTCAGACCCCGCTATAGATGCAAGTGACACTGTATCTTCTTTACCCAAGGCCACATAGTTTAATGGTGCAGTAGGCCGCCTTCTGGCATCCTTGCCAATTCCATTCTGACGCGGAGTGACCCCATTGACCCGTGCAGTATAATCAGAACTTCCTGAAAGCATAGAACCTCCAAGTGAAAGGCGGCGATTTGTAGGGGTTGTGCTTCCATTTGCTCGCAGACCCTGACCTCTCTTAAAGCTATTAATCTTAATTGGACTTGGTTTGGATCCATATATAGCTTCCTGCTCCGTAAGGAATTGTTCTTGCAACCGTTTCTGATCCTGTCAACAATTTATTGTGTAAACTCAATATTTCAGCAGTTGCATCAATAGGAACGTCAAAATACTAAGTTCAATCACCCCACTCGAAGTTTATAAACAACTCACTCTAAGCACCCAACTAAAATTTATAAATCAAGAATACAATTTCACATTCCTATGAGAGCACTGGCCTAGGTCAAATTATTGACCTTCTGCTGGAATTCCAGCATGACTCGTCATTTATTATAAATGAAAATACACTAGGTAATTGGTGTTTATACAACATGACCATATAAAAAATAGTGGTTACTTTTAGGTGTATTTATGTAAATGTTGATTTAGAGAAACCTTTACCATACAACCAAGTCAAAAATTTTGGGTTGTGTATGGGACTAGCACATAGACTACGGAAGTATTCCTTTTAAATGTGGCCATTGCCTCAAGTATGCATGGATGTCTTAAGCAGAATCAAAACCACCTGCACCAACTAATGCTCAAAATCCTACACTGCAAACAATGGATGGATTGTGTAGGCTCCTGTAAAGACAGTGCAACAGGTAACACCCAAAGAAGAATATTAAAAATCGCCACTAAAACTAGTGCAACAGTCAGCTGAGGACTATGACCATCAATGGGAAATCAAATGGGATTGAAGCTTCAATTCAAATACTGACGCGACCTGATGATATGGAAGCTAATCAATACTTCTGACACTCGGCAGAATATGGCTATTGAATCCCTACCATATCTAAGAACTCTTAGATGATACATGCCATAGCAGATATCCCCTCCAGAAGTTGAGCAGGCTACTATTATCAACTGCAGCAAAATATACCTCAACAGCCAGATGACACTTCCAGAATATTAACAATAATAAGAATAGGATCCAACATTAAACCCTATGGAAAGCTTGATCCAAATCAAAATCATCTCAGAAGGCTGAAAATTTAGCTCAGTAAAAGCAGTGTGGCTCTAAAAAAATCCATCATACAGCAAAAATCCATTAAACCTATATTTCGTCCATATAAATTCCATAATCAATGCCTGCCAGACTCGTATGTTTGCCATCAATATCAAATAATGCAATGCAAATCATCTACCCATTCTGAACTAATCATTTAGCAATATGCAATTGCTTGTTGGAAAAGAATAATGCAATACTATACCCGAAATCGTTTTTTCTCCTCCTCTCGTTCTTGCCTCATGAAAGTATATTCTTCCAGCATTGCTAACAGCCGAACCTGGATTTTTTGGATAACATAGCCCCACTAAGAAACAAAGAAACCAAAACACAAAACAAGAGAAATTTATATTTAATGAACAATTCCAACTCACGCCATCGTATAGAAAATGTGTCCTTTTTTCTTCTTCCCAAGCACGCGTTTTGGCCTTCAAATTTTCCACAAGAGCTGTAACAAAACACAACCACAAATGTTTAGGTTGGAACATTAAGTATGTGCATTACAAGTAGTTAAGGCAATCAATATACCAGGAATTTTGGTTACAGTTACTCGGGCCCGCTCAGCACGTTTGAGGTTTATGTGAGCACCTCTACTGGCGCTGTATCTGTTCTCATCCTGTTTAGCAGGTTACAAGTCATCTAAAATCAATTCAAACACTATTAAAACCGGCAGCCCTGCCAAAAGCATCCATTGCTTACCCTATTGTAGTCCTCCAACCAGCTTTCCTCCTCACATGCAGCAAGCCACTTGTCTATTTTATCCATTATTTCTTTTCTGCTTAGAACGTCTTCTTTCGCTTCCAATATTTGTGCTTCAATATTTGCAAGCAGCTCAGAAGGATCCACCATACCTTAAACATGGATCAAATTAGACAGTAAAGTTTCTTGCATAAACTTAATCAACATTATAACAATATATTGACCATACAAGTAAGGAAAGGTTAATACCAGCATCAATCAATGCATTTGACTTCTCTGGTGCAGTGCTAACGTCTGGCTCCAGATGTGCCCGTCTGCATATTTCCTCCAACTCCATTCTCTTCTTCAAAACCAATTCTTTCATTTTACTTGCTTTTAAGTGATCCAAACGTTCAACTTCTATCTCAGCCTGGAACTCAAGCAAGTATTAATATTGTCAACTTTCATTCGGTTGGCAGGTTTCTGCCATTAAATATGGTTCTAACAGTAACAAGCAAAAGACACAACAAACCTGCTCAATGATATCAAGTGCAAGAACACCCGAGCCTGTAACTTCATTATCTGATGCTTCAAGAATGAATACAACATTTTCAAATAACTCTCTTTCTTCCATTGGTGTATCCATCAGGTTCCAAAGTTCAACCAAAGACTTTCCAAGATCATGCAACTGTAAGCAAAGATAAACACTGGGAGCTTTAGGAAAAAATAAGATAGTCAGGAAAGGATAAGCAAGAGCAATGATTGTGAAAAAACAAATATGCTTATAACGAGGTCATTAAACCAACCTTTTGAATACGAAGCTTCTTTTCATCATTCAGTGATTGAATGGTCTGTGACAATCCTTCCAATGTCTCATTGCTTATGTTCTTCGATTGTCCAGGAGTTGAATCATGCAAACTTGGATGTACTTCACTGACAGTTTTCCAGAAGTCCATACCAAGTACTGCACAAAGTCCATGTACCTCATTGACATATTCCAGTACTTTGTGGAGGCGGTCACTCTGCACATGGCTATCAAAAGCATCAGGCTCCTCTTCATACACTTGACATGAAAGAGACATGAAAGAATCATATTGAAAGTCATAAATTTGTACATGCCTTTTCTTTCTGAAGTGCTTGAAGATGCATATGATATTCATCCAACTTTCTAAGTGACAAGTCATCTTCCTCCCCATTAGTTGAATTTAGTACAACATCACTCTGTCGAGAATAGCCAGAAATTTCTCCACGTAATTTTTCAATTTGTGCCTTCACTTCCATGAACTGTTTAATACGCTCCTCCTTCCTCAACCGCAAATCCTCTAATTGTGGTGTAATAATTGCAAGTTGTTCTTTCAAGGTTCCTGATCTTTTCTCTGACTGCAAATGTTCAATCAGAATATAAAGTCAACTAACCAAACTGAGTACAAGCCATAATGGGCTATAGCATCATTTCTTAATACATTTTCAAGTAATAACCACAACCCTGCTGTTAATTAGGCATAAACAAGAATATTCTGCACCAAGATAAACTGCATCCACCATTACAAAATTTGGCAGAATCATAAGCAAAAATTATGCCTAAAGATAAAAACATAAATGATATAGAAGACCTTGCAGTTAAATATGCATACCATGCAAAGGTGCATGGCATTATCAACTTATTCAGTAAACAAGTATAGATTACAGACCTGAGGTACACAGGAAGATTCACCAAAACAAATTCCTATAAAAGATGCTTCAACAGAACTTAATGCCTCTGATTCCAAAGGTAATGAGAAAAAAATCACCATTGGTTAAGGAAAGATAAATGACAGACAGGGCCTTCCATTAGCCCTTGGTCTTGTACCTGCTTCCTCCAGAGCCATGTTCAGCTTTTAAACTGATAATTAAAAATATTTTATCTGCCAATCATGGATTCTGGCGTGCTGCTAATATTAACATCATGGTGACAAGGATGTTTCAATCATTCAGCACATTCAATAAATTATCTATCCCTATCAGACACGTTCCCATTTTATCAATTATTTGTACCAATAATGTTTGTTTTGTTTGATTGGCTGCTTCTATTTATAAAAAATCATGTCCGTATTTTGGCCATCATGGACTACAGTGTAGACATATTTCTGAGAATATAAACAAACGATTAGAAGATTGAAGGGAAAACTTACACTACTATTTGCAAGTCAACACTAATACTATCACACGAAGTTTAAGGAATAATCATGAAAATTGACATATGGGATCATTCCATAACTGACTGGCTTTCTAATATCAATGCCAATGGAATCCAGTATGCTGCACAAATTAATGAGAACTGTGAAAAGAATTCACTACATGATGTCTTTAATTTTTAGTATTTACAGTGTCTTTGCCACCTTTTCACACACATTTGAGAATCCTGTAATTGCAACAGTCATACACAACTCCTGCAATGTGAACAGTGATAGTTCATAGTGGCTACACATATCAGTCATTCAATCCCTAACAGTTATTTAATTCATCTTGGAACAATGTGATTCAGTGTGTAAAATTATAATTCAGCCTTCTTTTGCCTATAATATGGGTCATTTCTCTATTTAGACAACAACCAAAACTTGTTTTACCATCACTAGCCCAAATTATTATTCTGTTGTCACTTTCAGAGGTCAAGTTTGAGATAAAACTCTTAGGGCTACCATGCTTATTACCTCCTTTTTACCTATCCCAGTCGTTGAAGGTGTTAAACACTCTTTGATAAGCAGTTTCACACCACAATGTAGATCATCAGCAAAACGGCATCCCTCTTCACATGCTGCCAGCAGGGTTCCCCAGTTCATTTACTGTTCGCATCAGGTGTGTTGGATAAGATACTCTCAACAGAGGACAATCTTTATTTATCCTCGCATCAGGTGCGTCAGATGAGCTACCCTCAACAGGGAACCATCTAGTTCCTGTCACCCACAACCCAGGCTAGGGGGACAGGCACATATTACCAGTTTTTTCTCTATCTTTGGAGAATTTTCTTCAATAATACTTGTAGAGGCTCTACGGGGATTATTGAATCTGCATAGGAGTGTCAGCTAGGCCCTCTTAGCCCAGTTCATTCCCCTATCGACATCATAAGTTATGATATTGGCCCTTTCACAGTGATCTTTTCTTTTGTTGAACAAGGACCAGGCTTTGTTTCTTGCTTCGAGCTCCATTGGCTCCCTTCTTGGGGTTTCACTCAGTGGTCTTCCTTTCACACGTTTATTTTATTGGATCATTATAGCTTTACCTATTCTGACTTGTCTAAGGTTTACCTGTATTTGGTCCACCTCCTCTACTTATGCCTTTGCATTATTTTTGTGTTAGCTACTTTTTCATCTCTAATCATTCTTTTTAACAATAAAACTTGCACACTATAACATCTTGCTCTTTTGCCACCCAACGACCTACTTTGGTAATTTGTGACACTGATAACAAATATAGTGTCTTTCTGAAGGCTGCTTGTAAAAATACTCTTTCCTTATACAAGCGGTTATCGGGGTACCTCCTTCCACCTTTTCTCATACCAGACATGGTGGATTCAATCCTCAGTCCGGAGGGTCTTCTTCCCCTCCACTCCACAAGATCCAATCAGTCACATATTTCTAACTCCTATCTACTGCTAGGAAACCATTAGCCATGGATGCTATGAGAATTTCTAAGACATTCTTTGCACCCCCCGCAATTTCCCAAACAGGTCCACTTAGTCCAAGACCTTATTTTATGGGCATTATCAAAATATTTCATTGGCTCTTCTGGGAAGCTTGGTGGGGATGTCAGTTCTAATTAGAATAGATTAGGACCAACAGGCAGTGTGGGTGCTTACCAAAATAAATTCTGTTAAAAAAAAATGTCTCTTGGATAACTTGAATTATAACTTACAACTAAGAATTAGCATATGTCTCTTTCTAGATAACAGGGAGTCATTTATGAAAAGGGAATAGGAGGTCATTTAATATGGAAAATGCACCTATGGGCTTTGCCTTCATTTAGAGGTTATCATTTCAAGTTAAATTTGTGTTAATGCAACTCTCATTCACTTTCAAGCAATTTCTGCCACATCCCTTTGCAATAAGAACAATATCTCTTTGTTGCAACACTCATATCACTTAGTATTGTTGCTTTGTTCTTTCCTAAGTGGCTCTGTGCCTCTACAACCAAGATCTGCCATATACACTACATTAGGAATTTTAAAATACTTCTTACTACCTTTGTACCATTGCATAACTAGTTGACACTCTGCCTTCCTCTTCATTTTCTTTGTGAATATTCTGCAAATCAATGAATCTCCAAGCACTAGTAATCGTGAAGGCAATATCATCCATCTTTTCATGTATTCATTCCACGTTGGGTTTCCATCCACCTCATGTGGGGTAGCCTGGGTGTCATCTACTTCTTGACAGATGAAATTGTTGATGGCTATCTACCACAAATTACTAAGAATCAATGAATCATCTGCCTGGTAATCTCAAAAGCAATATCATCCATATCTTCACATGATCATTCCACATTGGGTTTCTATCCACCTCATAGAATAACTAGATGACACTCTACCTTCCTCTTCATTTTCTTCATGAATATTCTGCAAATCAATGAATTTTCGGGCTAGTAATCTCGAAAGCAATATCATCCATCTTTTCACGTATTCATTCCACTTTTGGCTTCTATTCACCTCATGTGAGGTAACCTCGGTGTCATCTGCTCCTTGAAGGATGAAATTATTGATGGCTATCAGCCACAATTTACAGAAAATCAATAAAAGCAATCTCATCCATCTCTTCACGTAATCATCCCACATTGGGTTTCCATCCACCTCATAGAATAACTAGATGACACTCTACCTTCCTCTTCATTTTCTTCATGAATATTCTGCAAATCAATGAATTTTCGGGTAATAATCTCGAAAGCAATATCATCCATCTTTTTACATATTCATTCCACCTTTCGTTTCTATTCACCTCATGTGAGGTAACCTCGGTGTCATCTGCTTCTTGAAGGATAAAATTATTGATGGCTATCAGCCACAAATTACAGAAAATCAATAAAAGCAATCTCAGCCATCTCTTCACGTAATCATTGCACATTGGGTTTCTATCCACCTCATAGAATAACTGGATGACACTCTACCTTCCTCTTCATTTTCTTCATAAATATTCTGCAAATCAATGAATTTTCGGGCTAGTAATCTCGAAAGCAATATCATCCATCTTTTCACATATTCATTCCACCTTTGGTTTCTATTCACCTCATGTGAGGTAACCTCGATGTCATCTGCTTCTTGAAGGATGAAATTATTGATGGCTATTAGCCACAAATTACAGAAATTCAATGAATCTCTTAGGGCTAGTCCGAAAAGAAATATCATCCATCTCTTCACATACTCATTCCATATTGGGCTTATATTCATACCTCATGTGGGGTAGCCTGGGTGTCATCTACTTATTGACAGATAAAATTCCAACTTCTATGTGACTGTAAAATACAAATGAATATCCTATGACTGTATGTCTCTAATGCACATGGGACCTGAAATTTAGGCAACAATGGCTCCAAAATATAGGGCAGTAATCAGCAAGAGCAACTGTCATATGCATTGAGGCTTATGCAAATACGAAGTATATACAAACCATAGATCAGAAATAACATTCAAAATAATAAAGCATAATCATAACTGAAACATTATTTCAGTAAAGAGCATCATCTTCATCATGAACAATACTTATGTAAAGGTAGATGTGAAGGTAGAAGTAATTTTTTAGTTCACCACCACCAATTTGGTGTATGGGACCCCGCTTGTGGAACCCCACAACAAGATCGTTTTTCCATTTACTTTATATATTGTTCAACGAGGCATACAACCCTACCCTTCTCCGTTTTCAAACATGTGACCTTCCCTATGGAGTAAACATGCTTTCACCATCAAGCCACTCAGAATGTCCACCAAGCATAAGCAAATCAATCCATAAAGATTTTACAGAGCCCTCAATGACATCCTCGAGATGTTCACATAGTGTAAGCTATGATGGGTACTCAGTTGAAGGCAACTGCCGGTACACAACCACCAATAACAACTCAAAATTAAATTAAAGCTGTGTATTCACTTTGCATTTATCATTGTGATAGAGCACAATGTTGTATTTATTTATTTCTGGCATGTCTAACAAAATGTCTAAGCATCAAACTACCAATCAAACATTTAATCCAAGAATATTGGAGTGTAAACCTGTGCTGGCAGGAAAGCAGTTGACAAGATGTTGTGATGTTCATATGTGGCACTGTGTACTCAGTTGAACGCAACTGCCGGTACACAACCACCAATAACAACTCAATTAAATTAAAGTTGTGTATTCACTTTGCATTGATCATTGTGATAGAGCACAATGTTGTATTTATTTATTTGTGGCATGTCTAACAAAATGTCTAAGCATCAACCTACCAATCAAACATTTAATCCAAGAATATTGGAGTGTAAACCTGTGTTGGCAAAAAAGCAGTTGACAAGATGCTGTGATGTTCATAAGTGGCACTTGAAGGTGTCACGGGCAAGTGAATCTTAATGAATGAAGTATAGATATGTGACGTCACTGTAATGTTAGTTGGCACTATGGCAAATATTTTGTTGATACCGTTGTAGCCAAAAACTACCAAAATGAAAAACAAAACCATGTTGTTGTCTTTTTTTGGCTATAATATAGAACTTTTTAATGGATAAGGTGAGTCAACATTGACCCACTCTCTCTAACCTTAATCGACTTTAATTTTCAACTTTTTATGGACCTAATTCAACAATTCTATATGAGGTTATTTATAGTCTACATGCTTTGGAATCATTACTTGAAAAAAACTCTAGTTGTGTTTTCCCAAATGTTTTCGCTCAAAATTGAAATTTCAATTTTTAACATAGCTACCATTGCTGATACACATCTGGCATATATCTAAATGTACCTGGGCCACAATGACTTATGCATTAAATATGTATTTAAAGTAATACAACAGTTTATCTGCAACCTTTCCCATTCTTCCAGTTCAACTCAGTTCTTGCTAGTATAGATATATAAATTATAAATAATTCGCTTGCCTCTTAATTGATTATATTTTGGTGTCAGCCAATAGTAAAATGTGTGCAAATAGATTGACCTCATAGAATTAAATCCATCAAACTAGTACCGGCACTGCACATGTAAACCTGTGGACGTCTATAGCAAATTTAATATTGTGAGGAGGAAATTTTCCAGATCCACTTGTGATCAAATGAGGCAAACAACTAATTGTGAGCATAATTTATAATGCTGATAGTGTTTTATTTTATAATGCTGATAGCCTTAGCATTAATCTTGTTCTTTGAGCATTGGTGATGAAAATATGTTTTTAAAATGATGCATTTACACATTTTCTCTGCCACGTTAGCCCATTATACTGAAAATTGTAATATTATTGCACCGAAAAATGATACAAATGTTGCAACTCAAGCAACCCTAGAGACTGAAAACAAGGTTATGTCGCTTGAGATGCAGCATGCATGGTGCAAAATCCAATAAAAGCTTTGGTAGGCAATGCAACCCATGTCACAACCCAAAGCCCTACTGAAAAAAGAAAATAAACATCAGATGGCAAGGTGACAACCAGCCCCATTGTAAAGTGTGTCGCCGCTAGTCCCTAAGCAAGGTGAGACGACAGGCTTGGGATCAATGACCAACAGGCTAGCACCCAGTTCTCATAGCCTGCACCCAACATGCAGCAGCCAACAGATGGAACAACGTGTTGCTCCCCTACTGCATCCGTCCTAGCAGCAAACGGACGTGGAATTATGGCACATGCACCTTTGGTTTAGCATTGGAAGTAGGCAGCAATCAAATTCTGCATCCATCCTAGCAGCACGCAGAGGTGGGATTGTGGCACACATGCCTTGGTGGAGCATTGGAAGTAGGCAGCAATTGAAATTCTGCATCCGTCCTAGCAGCAGGCAGAGGTGGGATTATGACACACGCACCTTGGTTGAGCATTGGAAGTAGGCAACAATCAAAACAAGTTTCCAACACTATTATAGAAAAACAAACACCCTTCATGGGCAGTTCAATGGTTGTTTGTACTGCCCAGTTACCAGGAAATGGGTACAGATACAGGTATAGGTAATGCCTCATTTTTTGTGACCTTGGGTATGGTTTGTCGTGGAGAGGTCTAGGCATAAAATACTTGCTCGGATATCTTAAATATATCTAACTGAAAACACCAACATGTATCGCTCTCGAGGCACCTATCTTCAAATTTTTCACATAGTTTCACCCAGTGAAGGGCTCCACATTGATTAACAACTCCATCACCTTCTCTACAAATTTCCTGCTGACTGGTAATATATGGACTCAATCTAGCTGCACCAAACTCCACCGTATGCCAAAGATATCAAGATAGTTTTATCAACTTCTCCAGACAAGAAGAAAAACTGCCTTGTGAGGGTCTAATGTACATCAAATTTAGGGTTAGCCATTTTTTGGTTGCATCTCACAAGATTACACTCACTCCTCCCAACCCCCTTATCTATCACTATAGTTATTTCTCTTTCTTCCAGCCCACCCAGAGAATAGGCAGCACTAAGTGTCCCTTGGACACCGTGCATCACACATCCAAGCTAATAGATCAGTCAAGCGACACTTTCTTAGCATACCATTACTACTCAGAGTACTCAAATGCCCCATTTCGTTCTCCCTCGGCACTGTGAATCTGCATCTTCCCATAGGTGTGGCTCCACTCCTTCCCGACGACATGGACCCACTACTTACTGCCTGCCCCCCAGACCATAGGGACAGACCCACATTACCAGTTTCTTATACTATGGCAAGTACTTCAGCCTTGTATGCTAGGGGAGATTCTAGAGGAAGTACTTTGCTTCCCCCTACGATCTACCAACCAGGCCCCTCCAACATTGGGCACACCCCGTCAAACACTATCAAATCTTCTCACAGTGATTGATGATGGGTCAGACAGCCCCTCCATTTCAGGCACAAACAGAGATTTCTGATGAGATCTTCTAATCTTCATCGACACATGCTATTGGAGGCTCTTGTTCGCCCCTCATTGCTATTTGTATTGGTTCCATTACCAACTTTGTTAGTGGCACAATGCTTTACTTCATCTTATGCACTTTAGCTTCTTGGATTCTCTTTCCTTGAACTTCTATTGTAAACAGTTGTATCCTCGAGTCCCACTGACCTACTTTTGGTCATCCGTGGATATTAATATAATTTCTTTCTTTCTTTCTTTCTCTTAGTGTAGTTATGTGCATAACGAGCATTAAAATTAACATAAATTACAGAAATATGCACAAAATAAACATAAATTAAATAAATGTTACATAATTCAAGATATCATAGGTATATAAACTAGTGCAGATATCTTAAATATGTATATCTAAAAAATGCCAAGAGATATCAATCTTGAGGCATCAGGATATACCACAGGGATTAACAACTCCATTACCTTCTCCATGAATTTCCCATTTACTGGTGACAAATGGCCTTAATCTAGATACACCGCTGTATGAGCTCAAATAATCAATTCTAGGAAAGAAAAAATAGGCTCCAAACACTGTATGCCCAAGATATCACAATTTTTTGAGCGCCTTCTCCAAGCAAGCTGGAAAACTTCCATATAGGGTCAAATGGGCATCAAATTTAAGGTTGAAACTGCCCTTAGACAATCAAATTGACATTATATTTTAGGTCAGCCATTTTTATTGACATCTCACACTATTATACCCCACCACCACCACCCCAGCTGCCATTGAAGGTTATGCCTATCAACATAAAAATGATTTATGATTTAGGCTAAGTTATCTCTGTTTTTTCTTTTACATTCAGCAGACCCTTGCCATGGGTTCATCCCGGAAACAGCCAGAAATTTCGAGTCCTTCCTAGTAGCATCCTAAAAATGCAATCGGTGTTTCCGCCAGGCTTCCAGAAAAGACAAGCAATTATGAAGAACCAACTATGTTTCTCAGGCTAATCAGAACCATTTTCATTCGGGTACAGAGTGGGGTCTGGAGAATCCAATAACGTAGGTTTGTAGGCATGTGCTATAGGCTTGCAGGTATGTGCTGCTGCAATCATTCTCACTGCCTGAATAAATCCCATGAGCTTTCAAAACAAAAATCCACAATCTAGAACAAAAGAGCAAGTAACCTCTGGTGCACCACAGACTGACAGGATCGCAGTGGCACTTGCTCAGCACTCAAAGAACGTCAGCTTTGACACAGCTACAAGCAGCACAAGACAACTGTTGATTGACAAGTTGATCTTGCCCATGCACCTCACCGAGTGTTCAGCAGTGCTGAACACATTCTCGTTTGTTTTGCATTTGTGATAAATACAGAAGAATATTGGACAGAGCAGGGCATGTATTCTCAATGCAACAGAAGAAGAGAAGGTTCTAAGACCATAAAAGTGGGATTTAGTAACCAAGAGATCATTTTCTACAACCTCTTTGCTTTGTCCACTGACACCACACATATTAAAAATAGCATTAGGGGGCAACATAATAATGAGGAGAGATATACCAATACCTTTAACAGAAATAAATGTCCATGTGAGAGGAGGAAGTAAGCTTAAGCTGGGCAATAGAACTGGTATCACACAGGCTCTAGAAGACAACAATCACCAGGCAATAGAGAAAGCAGCGCACTGGACTGGGGAACATCAACACACAAAAAACCCTCACCAGAGAAGCATCAGGTGTACCGTGCATGGAATCGTAGTGGTCAAGCACTTAAAGACATAGCAGGTGCTCCAACCAGATAACCAGCCCCAGGTGCCCAAATCTATTGTCTACTATCTGAGAACCTCTTCACACTTATTCTCGTTACAGAATTGAACCTCCTGCAAACTAATCTCGTCTCTGAGAACATCCATATCAACAAGTTCTCATGGAGGTGAACCAGCAATTTAGGCCTTGATAGGAGGTGTTGCTAATGAAATAATCAAACAATTTTGGACGAACACCCATACCTACAATTACCATAGATTTTGCGTAAAAAATGTTTGGGAAAAACTCATCCTACAATTACAAAGTTGTTAAACTAATAGTTTTGATGCTGGGGAAACAAAGCTTCGACTTGGTGCCATATGTGAATATCAATAAGAAACAGCATTCAATATATTACATTATTTTTGGTTTGAAACCCACTTGCTCCAATTAAAACGGTCCAATGGATTTCTTATACTTGGCAGAATAACATTGACAGTTTAGTTTAGTTTTTTAATATTACTTCTGCACAAATTATTTGAGATTGAACCCTATTTTCCCAAAGCAGGGAAGCCTATTGGAAAATCAGAGTAACACTTTCTTATTGTTACAAGCAATGCAGCATTGTTCAGAAAATATAAAAAATTTGGAGGAACAAAAATTGATAGTCATTTTGCTCAAAAAGACTAGAAATTTTTGAAAGAAAAGGGGGAAATATAACATGTTTATGATAGTTTTGAAATCACTATTCAGTTAAAATGTATGCTATGGTAATACAAAAATGAGAACACAACCAGAAGCCACCCTGAGATATTCAAAGTCTCTCAATCATCAAGCATTTATAACAAGGGTGACAAAAACTAATTGTCTTTAACCCAATAGTTCACGTATTAGGTTTTCAATTAACTTTACTATTTTTCAGACTCTGTAAGAGATGTAAGCCTACTAGGCAAAACCAGGTGACTGTGTTCTTCTATAATAAAGTTCATAGTTTTATCCAAATTTGGATACAACTTTTAAAAAAATATTCAATAATTATAAATATAAACCGATAACTACATTGTCATGCTTAAGTTGCTGAAGGCTTACATTGATCAATGGCCACTACCCATATCTTATAAACTTAGCAATGTTAAAGTTATGTAGATGTAATCATGTACACAATACACATAAGAGACCACATGACCACTGCTTTTTTACTTGGTTTTAAAGCACCAATATCGACTGTGGCAATGAACTCTAGAGCAAACGTTAAAAATAATCAAGAACATAATATTTTCAAGAATGTGGTAATGATTTTATATAGTCAGTGCATCGCACCAATACTGTAAGAATAACAGAGAGGTAGGTTACCACGAGAGAACAGTTGGGAAATTTACAAAGATTCTACACCATAATCATTGCAAATTCAAAATTAAATAAATATTAAATAGCAATCATGCCTCTGATACCACCTATAAAACAAAGCGTCAAAACAAATATAAGCATGTACAAAACAAATCAATAAACTGATGGTCTCATCAAAATAGATGAACACCAGGCTATCATCTATACCAAGTCCCACAACAAAACAAGGCAAAACCATGCAGTGGCATTCAACGCTAATAGCCCAAAATAAAAGGAATTCAAAAATCTGCCAACATTTTCTTGAACTCTAGCTCACAACTACATTTATATCTACAAAATAATTACTCATCTACAGTACTACGGGTTGAGACTGTAATAAAGTAACCATGGTAAAAACAACGTGCAAGTCATAGATGATGCCAAAAGCTCCCTAGGAATGCTCACAAGTTTACATTGTGACAAAAATCATGATATGTAGTTTCAACTGGGTCTGAAAAATGACTTGTGTCTTTCAGTCAGTGATTGAGTCAAAAAAATCCATTGTGTTAAGATTAAGACATTATAAAATTTAAATAATAGACAGGTATCAAAGCAAGCAGTACAAAAAACAAGCATAATTCCTGTACAATTGGAGCAGAAATATCAAGGCCTGTTTGTACCTGAGAATGAAGATTCCTATCTCCTATGGATGCTATTAGAGAGGCAAGCTCTGCTTCTTTGTCCGCAAGTGACTGATGCAGCTTTGCCCTTGCGTGACTTGCCTGGTCCACCTTTCGACAGTAAACCTCCAAACACTCCTTTTCAAGTTCCAGGAGCATTTTGTCACGGTCTATTTCAGTTTCTCCAATCTCATCCCAAATGTGCTGTGCAAAGTTCAAACAATTTTAAAAAATGAATCGGAATTATCTGCTTGGGAGAACTAAGCAAACTCCAACCACCTTAATCCAAGATTCCTAATGCCAACAATGTGGGAAACAGATTATAACAGTCCTCAAAAGAAAGAATAAAATTATATCAACATCCACATATGGCCAAAGAAGATGAATGGGACTCAAAGTACATCCACTCTCAATTGTAAAGGATTAGGGTGAGAAGAACACTAGGAGCTGTAACTCACAACTATAACGACATAAAAAAAATTAGCAGAGGTAAACCCATTTTAAAAAATAATCCATGAGCAGCCGAGATGCAGGTCTAGTTTAGAAAGTCTCTGATACCTGCGGAACAAAATTAAACCCTAGTTTTTTGAACCGCGACATGAAAATGCTAAAACTTGCAATATAAGAGACACAGGGTGCAACAGATGACAAATAGGCCTGGCAATATATAAAATCTTGCAGACTGCACTATAAGCGACACCTACAAGCATAATTAAGCAGCAAATTTTTTTATTGGTTGTGCAGGGATGAAACTATAGGACTTCTACTGTTCGCATGGTTGGGGTGATTCCTCATGCAATTACGTGTGCTCCCACGGTTTGCAGGGTTGGCATGATTAGTCCTGAAATTAGGTATACTCCCTACATAGACCCGACCCTGTTCCCATGTTCCCGTCGTCCCCACAGCCTTGCCATTTTCCATATCAAATATTGTTTCTAAGATTTTAGGTGTACTTCTACGCGTCCCCTTTTCACATCCCTCTATTTCCCCATCCATCCCAAAAGGATTCTTGGTGGAACATAGTTTCTGACCCAGGTGTCCTAACAAGCAAGTGTTAGTTTGGGACCTTATCCTCACCAGCTCAAAATCATAAGAATTTCAGTAGATGAAGCAACAGAGAGAGACTACTGTCGACATCTTAGGTCTTATGTGGGACCTAGAGCAGCCAGAAGGGTTCGTAAAATGGCTACAAATTACGCCCCCTGTTTCCGTGCATGCATTAGCACAGATCAAAGACACAGTTGCAGAGCTTGCAATCCCAAACCCCACACACCCTAACACATTTAAACTCTTTAAAAAGAGACGAGAAGGCACCAACTACCCTGGAACGAGCTAACGAGACTTCAAATGGGACAGCGAGCCAATTGAACCGTAGCAAGACTTCAAATATTGCTAAAAAACAAACAGAGCTCACAAAAACTACAAGAAAGCAAGGGTATCGAGGGCATTTTGAGCGTAATGAAAAAAGATTTTAAAATGCAGGGAACTTTAAGCAAAAGAAACGTTGCAGAGCTCAAAATTCGAGGCACCCATTGTCTTTAAACATAGAAACCCCCCAATGCAGTACAACTCCAAAGATTTCCATCTAAATTTGACCCTAAAACCTTAAAAGAAAGGGAAAAAAATAAAGCTGCGAAGGGTAAGTAACCTGGAGTTCTCGTAGTAAAGAGCCGCATGTAGTGTCCATGTGGACAGACTGTTGACCCACCAAGGGTACCATTCACTGATCACACTTCAAATTTCTACTGATTTCCTGCATGACAACAAACGACATACTGATCAACACAATCTGGACTCCCTTTCGAGTACTCGGATGAAGAAAAACGCATGTGTCGCCCAAAAGAGAGCTTGTGAAGATGAATTTGAGAGATTCGAACCTGAAACCTCAGATTTTTCTAAACACAACTCTACAAGGTGACGAAAAAATAGCTTTTTCTGCACAGGAAAAAGATAAGCCAAAGCGGTCAAGTCTATGACATCGATTGCGCGGTGGGTCTCCCCACGGTACTCACGTTGCTTTAGATATGTGTCAATTGACGTGAAAAAAATTATGTATATCAAAAGCAGAGAAATGCAAAGCTTTATGTGCACTGCCCCCCTGGATCTGAAGTTTTAACCCTAATTTACGAAAGAGACCTGCATTCAAATCCCTTTAATTGTTAGATCTCTCGGTCAAACCGCCAAGGGTGAAATTCCCTCGGCGTAAATGCTACGGGATTCGAAACCGCGACCTCCCGCCGTCCAAAGATCCCGACAACTGTTTTCACTTTCCTGTCGAAATCAATTTGAAATGTGGCGGAACCCCGTGCAGTGCGTAATTTTTAAAATACATTGGAAATGAAATGGCAATAAATGAAAAAAAATATATATATATATATATTTTGAAAAATATTTGTGGGGCCGGCCACGCACGGGCGGATGACTGTCGCACGTCGCTATCAGAATATTAATTAATGATTATAGCCAGGATTATTAGATTAGCGATAATATAGCAAAAGAATTTAATTAGCCTTTTTTTTTAATATATAAACCCTTTTCTTGATTTGCCACCAAACCAGATTCGAAATTGATTTTAAATTTGTATGTTCCCTAAGCCAACTCTTTTTTTCTCATAACGTGGGTTTGGTGACCTCTTAACTTTGGCTTATAATCGTCCATATCTGAAAAGGTGACGTGGAGCTTACCCTCGCATGCATCCACGCTGTCATGGACCCACCCCCCGGATTGAATCATAGACGTCACCGTCTTTGCCTTCGTCAAAGAAATTTTGATTCCAGGTGGAGCAAAGGTCAACACAGTGGTAATTGGAATTAGAATTGATGGTTGAACCTCCTCTTGGTTTAATTGTTATTTTTAAATGTGTTAATAAAATTCTTGTTGTATTGGGGAGTGGTTGATCAATTATTTTCAGGATTTTTTTTATCAAAGGAGTGGTGGAGTTGACTTCTTGATGGCTTTTTGTGAGGGGCGTGATATTTTGAGGGCTTTGTCATGTCGGTATATAGAGTCGGTGGATGATTTTGGGAGCAGAGTTGATCCAGTCACACGGCGAATGGTTGTCTCCTCTCACAAGAAGAGGTGTATGCAAAGCAATTGGGATTATAAGAGTGTAGGAGGTTTGATTTCTTTTTCGAACAGCAATAGATGGAGGAGCACAGATCCTACTTAGTTTAATCGTAGAGGTCCAAAGGGGCAAGGTGTTGTGCATGGGCGTATGCATGATCATGGTTCGAACAGTTGAACAGTTTAGTGAATTATTTGAGGAGGAAAGGCTACACAACACAGCCTCGCTGTTGGTAAAGATTCATAGGAGGCGAGATGACTTCGAAAAGATTATGAAGAATCTCTAATGATCTTGACACTTGGTCCCATAGACTATTTGGTCTCGTGGACGTCATTAAAACTCATTTCATTTCATTTCAATGTTGTGTGGGAAGAAGAGGACGTTGGTTAATCGTTTTCAACTACTTAGTTACTTTGATCTGTGGTTAGTAGATCATGACACATGATGCATGGTCGATGTGTCTTAGACTATGGTTCGTGGTTTGTGGCTTGTCTGCTATGGTGGTCCTTGGTTTTTTTACTAGTGTTTGAATAGTTTTTCAAACTTTTGCCTTCAATACAATAATTTTGTAGTTTTTTTTTTATATATCTTTTTGCTCGAGGTTTGTTCCTCATTTAAGCTATGATTAATCTATGGAGTTCTCACTCTTGTAGGTAGAGAAGTGTAGTGTCCCCTTTCTTCCTTCTGATTTTTGTATATCCAAATCTTATATATGTAGGACAAAGGCCCCTATAACCTTTATTTTCAATCTAAAAAAAACTCTTCTTATATCTTTTATATATAAAGAGGTTTTATATTTATCATATTTTAAGATATAATTTTAAAAAAAGATAGTTATGATTTATTAAAATTTTAAAGTAGTGGATATTATTAAAAAAAAAATTATTTATTATTTCTTTATATATTTTTAAAATATATATATAATATTTAATTCTTCAATCAAAATTAATATTTAATTATTTAATTTAAACAGATTATCTTATAATTAAATTTAAAAAATTATATAAACATTATAAATATTAATAATTTTGAAATAAAATATAAAAAATTCTTTATAAAATATTAAAATATATTATAAAAATGTACTATAAATAAATACATATAATTTTTATTTTATTAAAAAAAAATAAAACCATATTAAATTTTTCCTCTAAACAAATAAATAAAGAGCAAATTAAAAATAAAATATTTATATATAATTGTAAAATGTAAACTTCAATACTATAAATTGACACTAAACACACTAAATAAAAATAACTTTTTTTAAATATATATTATAAAGAAAGGGAAAAAATAAAAATAATCAACTTAATCTTCATAAAAACTTTAAAAATAAATTGAAAGTTTTTTTAAAACATTTTTAAAAAAATATATATTCTCATCTTTTTTTCTAAAATCCCCGAATTACTTACCTTATAAATTTTAAAAGCTTCGTGATTTCAATTGTAAATAAAATCCATATGTATAAAAAGAGATATAATTTTCCACCCCAAAAAAATTCTCAATTTGTTTTCAATAAAAATCCTTGCATTGAAAAAAACCTAGATTTTAAATTATACATGTCAATTCAAAAATAATATATAATACTTGCCCAAATAATTAATTATATATATAAATGAAATTTTAACCATGAATCTTTATCTGTATTCAGTGGTTATTTATATATTATCTATGCATCTTAGAAATTAACATCTTTTCGTATAAATTCTTAACCATAAATCTTTATCCATACTTAGTGGTTATTTACATATTATCCATGCATCTTTAAAATTAACATCTTTTCGTATAAATCCTTAACGATAGATCCATATCCATACTTAATGGTTATTTACACATTACCTATGCATCTTTGAAATCAACAATTCTTCATACAAATCCTTCACGAAATTAGATTCAATTATTTTTTCTCTCATTTCGATGAAGAAGAGACATCTTTTATTCAATACATCTAAAAGTCTATTAGATTTCTCAATTCTCTACTTCAATACAAAAGAATAATATTTAATAAATTCAACCCATATAATATACCTTTGATTCAACTTACATTGGTTGTTTATAAACAAACATTGCTTAATCATCCATGTACAAGATAAACTATTTTGGAAACAAATAATGTCTCCATTTTTTAAAATTTTGCATAATTGTATATAACTCTTTATCATAAACTAAATATTTTTAGTTGGCATCATTCAACTTATCACTGAAATATTTAATGGCTATGAGACCTTGTGAGAGGTAATCCTCATAGTTTTAGGATAGATAGTTATGTGTAAGATTTTATTAGTAAGATTTGAATAAATAAGCCTGCGCGCAAAGGAAGCTGCCAAGAGCTCTTGGTGACCATGATTGTAACTTTATTTACAAAATCATGCTCAAGGAAAGAAAACTACAGCGATAACACAAGAAGAAAAGGCTCCTGAGTGAAATGTGTGTGAAGGAAGAGAGACGCAACAGATCAGATCCTCCCAAGCTGTTACGTAGGTATAAGCATGGACCACTTGATTTATAATTGCTAGCATTTTCATGAGATACTGTGTATCTATAAGCTCGACCTATAGTAGTTTTTTTCAACAACAGGATCGCCATACGATAAATGTCTGATCTCTATATTTTATGGCTCATTCTTAAAGCTTGGTGGTGCATGCAAACAACACAATTTTACCATCCTGCTCGCAGCTTTCAATCTGAGATCTCCATGAAATTCACCACTAAATTCTATCAGTTTGCAACAATTATTTATCCTCCACTCCACTCGCAATTTGATGTTTAGATTAGTTTAGTTTTATTTTTATTTATTTTTGAATACGGAGTCGATTTTTGTTTAGATTATGGGAGCTGTTTAATATTTATTTATCTGAGTTTAGAGTCATTTCGTTTAAACGTCACAATATTTAGGGTGAAGTTTATTAATTGATATGGTTAGGGTAAATTGTCATTATTTATAGTTGTTATTAAGTTTTTTGAAGTCTTTAGATTGATCAATATTAGTCCTTTTTGTCAAAATCAAAAATGAGTTGGTTTTAATTTAAGTCTCACATTTGTAAAAATTCCAAAAATATGAGTCAATAGATAATTTTCTAGATAGTTTTTTTGTCATCTTGTTAATGTTATAGACTTTGTAAGCGTTATTGAGTGTTGTCAAGACTCTGGTCATTTAAAAATAGATTTAGGTTTTGTCAAAGAGATTTTTTATATCATATAGAGTCAAATTTGTGAAAAATAATTGCCTTACAGATGCATTTTTAGTAGAAACTGACATCTGAAATCAAATGTTTCACATTGAGGAGGCAAGTAAACCCAATGTGGAAACTATTGAGCTTCACATCTTCATCAACTGAGTAAACAACTTCTTATGGAGGAGGATGGACGCAATGGAGGAAGGAGATTTTCTAAGCCTCTCATCAGTCACCAATGATGGGGCCATATGCTTTGGTGGTGCATTTATTTCAGTTGTGTGGTGTAGATTCTTTTTCTATTTTTTAATGTGATGTGTTTTGTGCCAAATCGGCTAAAGCCAAGGACAATTTTTCAATGGCAGTGAAGATTGCCTATGTTATTTTTTTTTAGATGGCAACAAACATAGACAAAGGCTACAAAAGAATACAATGAGGATTTTATCCTCATATTATTTTATTTTCTAGTATTATGTGAGTAAAATTCCTATGTAAACCCTATAGTAGAAGCATTATAGAATGTTGCTATTGTAGCACTCATGGATCTTGAAAAGTCTAGTGGTGATCCAGAAATCTACATGATATGAATAGGTTGATGGGTTCCTATTCATGTCTAGGTTTGTGGTAAACCTATTAAAAATCATGAAAGGTTGACGAAGAATACCTTTTCATTTTATATCAAGATCATGAGGTCAGCTCCGTTGGTAACACGTTGCAATTCAAAAATGAGATATGTTTTTAGCATATAAAAACTAAGGGGAAAAATGTTGGGATTAGTATTTACATTGAGTAAAATGCTATTTATTATTGTTAGTTACCATATGGTTAATATGGTAAAGTTATTATTAGTTAGGTAGATATATTATTATTATAACATTATATCACGTATTGTTAATAGCCTAAGTGGTTAGTGGGTGAAATTTTGTAAAGATCAGAGTATCCATGTGTATGGGAAATGTCTTCTTATATAAGTGTGTAATATGCAGATTAATATATGGAGTATGAAATATAATATTGTGTGTATAAATTTGATTGTTTGTTATATGTAAATGGTGTTAAATATTGTGCAAATCTAAACCAGACTTATTACCACTAATATCAAAATCAATTTGGAACACCTTGTTAAAATCTATTAATGTTAACATTAGTTATCTGGTTAGATATTCCTTCAAAATCTCAAAGTTTTTCTCAACTATAACTATCCACTTTAATTATTTTATACTGTCTCTCATTATTTCATTTACGAGGGCCCAAATCCCACTGAAAACTCCTTGCTTCAAACACATTTTTTATTGTTGGTGTTATCCTTAAAATTAAATTTTTGTAATTTATATTTTAAATTTTGTTTTTCTCTGGTAAAGGTATTATAGATTGATCGGTCTCGTGGATGTTATTAAAATCTTTCATTCATTCATTTGAATGACTCCCTCACATGGTCATTATCCCTCTTTGACCATCCATGTAACGTCTTGAGTCTCTCATGTCATCCTTTTATCTTTTTGTGGGTTGTCAATGTCAAATTATCAATTGTCAGTTCCAAGACACGTTTTCACGTTAGTCACCCTTTCAAACATATTCCAAATCCTTCTCGAAGCATACAAAGTCTTTCACGAGTTTTATCTTGAATAAATTAAAGCTTTAATAGCTTTACAACCCACCACATTTATTTAAAAAATCCTTCCAAAATATTTCTATGGCATTTTCAAAGGACTTTTACATGTTAAATCCCTTTCAAAAGTTCGTATACATGTAAAATGCACTTCCAAAGTCTGCCAACCATGTAAAACAAACCTTTAAAACCTGTCAAACTCCTTTCAAAGCTTCTTATTCCTATGCATGGTAGTCTTATAACCCATTAAGACTTTCCAAGGATTATTTTCCCACCAAGAATTTGTGGTATTGGCTATTTCAAAGGTTGGTTTATGATAAATTCATGATCTTTGGATTTTTCAAAGGTAGTTTCACCTTGTCAACAGTTGTTTAATCCCCATAATTTGTGATATGTGGAGAATATGGGTGGTTTTACCAAGAGAATTAATGGTATTTATTTTATGAGGATTGATTTTACTAAGAGAACTTGTGGTTTTTGCTTTTTGGAAGGTTGTTTTTGCATACTCAATATGTGGTATTGGCTATAAGCAGGCAATTTTGATAATATAAAACATGGTAAACACTTATGCAACTCTTTGAAGCTCATTTTACATGTGATTTTTCCTCTCCAAGCCCGTTGTGCTTGTAAAATCCTCCTAAAAACTTTGCAAGTCTTCTAAATGTCTTTTTTAATCCTCCACATGGTTGTCTAACCCTCTAATGTGGCTTGAGCTATAAACCCATGCTTTTGAAGGTGGTTTTGACATGTAAATTCATGGTGTTAGTTATGCATGAGTGGTTTTGATTGTGTAAGCTTGATTTGTCCAAAAAATAAACTATGACAGTCCTTTAAATAGTTATTTGCATGTAAAAACTTTTATATAAGTTTGTCAAGTCCAAAATAGATCATTCAAAAGACATTTTTAGAAGATAACTAATGGTATTTATAGTCTAAAGGCAATTTTGGTTAAAATAGAACATTTTTGGTATGTGGTGTCCCCCAACTAATGTTTCTACCTAATATGTACTTGATAGCAAGCTTTACATGTAAATTGAGCCTCTATGAAACTCTATCTCACTCTTTCTTCTTCGCACCCATTCAAACTTGCTCAGGTTGGTGTCACAGAGAAGAGAATGGGATTATTTCAACTTGCTACAAGTGGTTTTGGAGCATACATACATGTTTGATGTGATATAGTCTTTGGCAACCTTGTGAACCCTCTAAAAAACTCTCTCAATATTTCAACGTGGCTTGTTGAAGTCATTCATTGCTTGTCAACTTCATTCCTTCATTGTTTCTTCTTTTCTCTTGCATGCAAGATATTATGAAAAAGACTAAGGTGATTTTCATAGGTAGAACATGCTTGTGAGAATATATTATGGTCTCAATAACATACATAGACTTCAAATCTTTGCATGCACAAAGAAGTTCTCATAATACTATTTCATATTGTAATTTGTGTATAAAAATTGTGTCCACTACATTGAATTCAATCCCAAGCACATACTTTATCTCTTCATATTTTATCTACTGAATCTCAATCCACTAATTCAAGTTGTTATTTATTAGTCACCCCATCAAAAATGAAATTCAAGTACATGGGATACGAACCCATTTCTATTTTGGACATAGACATCTCAAATGTCTCTAATAGCAACATGAATATCAATAAATTATGGGAGAGGATGGATGCCACAAAAATGACTTTTTTGGGAGAATGGATTTTGGATAGCAGGCTCAGGCATGCTACTACTTTTTTGACATATTTTCAATGTGTAGATATAATAATTGCATGCGTGAAGCACTATAATCCAGAGAACATGGAAATAAGATCTACATATAATCAATTGGTGGATAAACTTGATATAACCTCCACAAGCATCACCTTCAACATCGAACCTCACGATAAGACAATGAAAATCAATTAAAAAAACTTGACAATTATGGGAAAAAAATTATGAGAGATATGAAAAGATGTTGACTCAATCTTGGTTGATAAATAGAATAAGAGTGAATATCAGACATACCAAAACATTATATAGGTCAGATTTCAAGGAATAACTGTCATATATGATTACTCCATTAAGCAGAGTCATGGGGAGCAAAGTGATGAATATTTTTTGTCATTGAATGTGCATTTTGATGAGCATCATCTATTCTAGGAAACAGTTCGTTGATTGGGCTTTGATCATCGGTAACAACATTCATGAACAATTGATCAAGTTATAATCCATTCAAGAATTCTATATGGCCTTATATTTGGTCTATTCCATTGTAATACTCATAACTTGGCTTGGTTTATGGAAGTGACTAAAAACTTCCCTAGTGCATTGATATATGACAAGTTCCCTTAGCTCACTCATGAGAAAGGAAGAAATTATTTTACATGAGCAAATAATGCATTCTCCATGATGATAGTCAAGACATTGGATAAAAATGTTATGGTCATGATTTCTAATGAAGCAGTCGTTCTTGTCAAAAAATGTGGAGCTACTTCATTCAATTCTTGAAGTTCACCTATATCAGAGTTGGCAGATTTGAAGGTGTTCCTCTTAGACTGCCAAGATATCCCAGTGATAAAATAGTTTTGATTGAGCTTTACAAGCATTTAAGTGAGGTGCACAAAAAATGTTTCAACCAAAAAATTAGAGGAATAAATTTTCCTATCGGATTCAGATATTTCAAATGCAAATCAACAAGAGATGTCACTAATATTAAAAAGTCATTGGTGGACTTTCTAATGCAACCGGACATGAAGAGGCTTGTTTTTTATAACAAAGGTTTCATGAAAGACAATCTCAAAATGGGGCCCAATTATCCTCACATTTAGAAATTGAAGACTGTTGAGAGGACTGCAAAGATGAATTTGAGGTTAGGAAAAGAGTTTGGTCACAGATGACCTTGAAACTTATGAGAGTCTTCATATTTGAATGGTGCAAAATAAACTTTGAGGATGATGGAGCTGACATTGTGGAAGATATTTTCTATGAAAAGATTCAGCTCACAGCTTTTTCTCCAATCAATTGGTTAATAAAAAAATTGACAGACATTGTAAAATGCACACATATCGTGCTAGCAAGATCGAGAGATTGGTATGATAAAAAGGTGAGAGAATACACTTCATAAATTCATTAAAGGGGTGAAGGAAGTTCAAGAGGGCAACAATATGCTTCTTTTGCTCCAATCATTTTTGGTACCAAAATCTTCATAAAGAAATCCATTTTGGCTGTAACAAGAGGAAAATCTAGAAAAGACCCCAATAAAAATAAACATCCTAAACATACATATGAAGGCGATCCTACAAGGTAAAATTCATACAATAAATTAGTCCTACAATGTTGATTGACAATACCACTCATTGATTCTCGGATTCTGATTTAGGTTCAATACCCTTTCCCATTTTTCCTACTCCCATTGCATCATTGATGTCTTCATCACTTCCATTTTCCCCTCTGCTTCTACCATCTTCATTTTTGGCTCCACCTCCACCTCATATTTTCCCCATGCAATAATTTATAGCTTTTCCATAATCAATTAAACCTGGACTTATTTTTGTATCATCCTTGTGACAATCATCTTCATTAAATCCTTTGGTTTCTTTAAGAACTTAATTGGATACTTCACAAGGATATATGTCTTCCTCATGGGTGCAATAGACAATCGTCAAGAGAAAATTTTCATTCACACTAGTAGAAATTAATTTCAATGTTGCTAATTTGCTACAAGGTCCTCCAAAAAAGAGAAAAGTGAAGATTACTTCAAGGTTAATGATTGATTCTTCAAGTGCACAATCTATAGAGATTGACCAACCTCTTGTAGAAAATAATTAGGATGAGATGACTTTGAGTTTGGCCGATTACAACACCAACAAGATTGATCTTGGTGAATCCACTTGTGAAGGCAATATTCATAATTTCAAGGTGACTACAACCAAGTTGATCTAGATGACAAAAGAAGGTATGAAAATTCAAGAACAATTAGAGGAAAAAGTATGTATTATTTCATCGTACATCAAATAGATCTTGAATATAGGTGAAACCTCCCATAAAGTGATCGCCACACCTACATCAACCTCTTCCACAATACATATTCCAAACTCTAAATTTGAGATTGATAAGGAAATGATCACCAAAATCAATAGGTATAACAATCATGGTAAAATGATGGAGTATTAAGCTAAATATATACTTCTTGATGGTTTAAAATTTCTTGATGAGAATCGAAGAATCTATGATCTTATCATTTCTAGTCAAGAGAAAATCAAATAGGAAATTGTAGCTACTAAGAAAGAACTTGGAATATGGAACAACTCTCTCAGAGACTTAAAAGATATGGCTACCATGAATGAGAATTCATTGGTCTTGAAAGGTATATTTGATAAAGTTGAATATAAATATTCACGCTTGTGGGTTCAATGTGTGAATTAGAAAATTCATGCTCTAGATGAAGCTTTGAAAGACTTGTAACACGATGAAAAAGGTTGTGATGAAATGAAATCACATTTACATGCCAACATTTGACCACTCATTATGAATTAATAAATGAAGATGGATCAAAGACATATGTAGCCACAAAATTGAAAGAACAATTTCAAAAAATGGTGAAAGAAAAGTTGTTTTGAATAGAAATGTCTAAAAAATAAGCTATGAGTAAACAGAGTATTATTCATTGTGCAACCAAAGATCTCGCTCCAAACTTCCCGATACTTTTCAAAAGGATCAAAGAACTAATAATGCATCATACGAATGGATTACATGTTTAGCTCATATAATTGCTCCTGTAAGAGAAGGGATTATCCAGACTGTTCAGAGGTTTAAAATATATTGGTTGAAATCATCACAAAAAGAGGAGTCAGAGATAGTTGCATCAGTTAAACAAAGTTTTCTCAGCAAAAATACTTGTTTTATTCACAATAACCACTAAAAAGTCATTTTTTGTCTTCCCGATTTTATATTTTTCCACTACACTTTTTTGTAACCACTTAAAAATGTTGTATTTACCTTTTTAAAGTTATAAAAAAATAAAGTAAATGTAAAATAAAATACTTTTACCAAAAAGGTGGTTATAAAAGTGGTTATTAGGTGGTTATGAGGTGGCTACTCCCTCATAAGCTATAAATATAAGTTATATTCATTATAAATGGATTTTTTTACAATAAAACAAATTTTGAAAGAGTTTAAAAGGAGAGATTGTATTTTCAACTCGCGAAAGATTTAATACAAGGAGATCTTTTGTAGATTTTGTGCCCAAAATATCTTCGAATGAACAATGTATGTGGAAAAGTTAATCTCTTTGATTATTTTTTCTTTCGGAGGTTGTTGAGTTCTATTTTTAGATAACGTATACAAAAAATTTATCATGGAAATCTTTTTGAATCTATATTAAGGATTTCTATCATTGTGAAACTTTTTTGAGTTACGAACATGATTTCTGTTTATTTTTACAAGGAAATGCAAAGTTGTTGTTTTTTCCTTTTCCTATGGTTATTCAATTTCCTTGGTGTATATATTTTATTCCTATATCTAGAATTTATATTCCATTTTCATGATAAAGGTTTCCTACACTAAAATCTCTATGTTTGGATTGTTCTAGTAGGTTTCTATGTTTAGCTATTTAGAATCATCTTTTTTATTCTATTTCCCTTGCATATTTTTCTTTCCTCCACTATCTCCATCCCATATTTCCTTTCTACCACAGTTTCATACTTTCTTGTTAAAATTACAATCCCCATACAAAACATCATTTTTGTTGTAAATAGTTTTATTTACAATATTGTCTTTCTTTTCAATAAAGGTAATTCAAGCTTCTAATAGGAGAGGGACTTGGTCCCTACATTGTTGAAATAAATCCTCAATTTGTCCCCTTGACAAAAATTTCAACCAACAATTGGCCATTCTAAAATAGATTAATTTTTTTAAAAATCCATCCTTAATGTTTCCTTTGAGACCACAAAACTAAAATAAACCAACCTGGTCTTCATAAAAATGCACTTTTCATATTTATCAACTTCTCTTCTTTTAATCTCTATAACACTTGTCTCAAATGCATTAAATGTTTTTTTGTCTTGTTAAAAATCAAAATATTAACTAAATAAATAATTACAAACTAACCAACACATGATTTCAACACTTCATTCACATCATGAATGTACTTGTTGACCATTTTTGGTCACCATGGAAGAGCAACATCTGAATTCAACTCAAGGCTTCAGGTTTAGTAGGAAAGGCTTCTCAGGGTTCAGTCGAAGTTCAGTGATATGGACTGAGGTGGAAAGGGAATCAAACTTCATGTTTTAAAGTTTTATTCTTCACATGTTTTGGCTAAGAAGGAAAAAGGACTAAACACACTTTCAAAAGTTAACCTTCGCACTTTTTGACAAAAGACTGGTCAAAACTTTTTTTGCAAACAAAATTTCCAAAGACTTTGCGAAGATTGTTCAAGTTTAGGTCTTCAAAAAAATGGTACAAATATTTGTCAAAACTTTTATTCTGAATAAAAGTTTCAAAGACTAATTTCTAAAAGCAAAAATTTTGAAAGACAAGAATCATGAAGAAAAGTTAGAAAAGGTAGGGACAAAAAGTCGGAACTTTTGCATGAAAGTTTGAGACAAAAGTCATGACAACAATTTTCATGAAGATCGATGTAATAAAAAATTGTGACAACACAAAATCTGAAAGCTTAGGTCTTTGGAACTTTTGTGATCACAACGATCCAAAGCAGAATCCATGAAGGTCAAAATCTGGGTCAAATGTGTGAAGATAAAAGCTCTGAATAACTACCATGTGTCATGAAGTCTACAGAAGCCAAACAATAAAAGACAACCATTTTGAAGTTTTTTCCTAATGACCATTTTAGGGGGAGACTACGTTAAATTTGATAGGCCCCCGATGATATCCTAAAATTTTCTCAGGTTTTTAGTCATAGCAAGGCTCTAATATGACCAAATTGCGATAAGTGACAGCCTCTTGGAGAGTCTTGACAACTTTACTCTTAGTTTTTTAGTAAATTATTGGCGTTAGTCTCCTAGAGTCAAGCTCTCAAGGTGTCATAATTATCATGATTTGCTGAGACTAGAAACTAATCATCTTACACCATGTGGCATGTGTTAATCTAGGTGTTAGGCTCCCAGGGGAATCAAAATTTATCAACGATGTCAGCACCCAAAGCCAATCTTAGATCAACACGTAGGCACCTGTCAGCCCAGGTTCCTCCCAAACTAACAAGCATAGACTGAAACCTATAGGTGCCTAACCAATGAGAAGCCCCTAAGCTCTAACCTCCTATCAGACCCTAAGGAACCTAAGCACCAATAATGGTCGGTTACGTAGATGTGGTAGGCCCTGAGTGCACAAGTTGTGGCCAAGTAATGAAGGAGATAGTGAATGAAGTAACACCATACCATCAGTGTACCGAACTAAAATTGAAATTTATTATGGTCGTCAAGACCGTCATAAGTAATATTTATATAATTAAAATACAGTGGCTCAAGGATAGTAAGATTGTGAGATGAATGACTCGGGAGGACATTATAGTTGGCACAATGAATTGAATAAGCTCGAGTATACAAAATTCAATAAAAATATGACCAACATGACAAGATCATGATGAGGTTGTTTTAATGATAAACATGGCATGGAATTTTACAGGGAGCAAAATTTAAAGTAGAAGCGACAAGATCAAGCAAAATCTCCCATTCTTGCACATGAAAGTTTGTAAATTGAGCTATGGTTACTAAGTGATTAAAGATTTGTTGTTACACAACTAATTAGAAAGTGTGTCGACTTGATAATTTCAAGTTCAAATCAATCATCACCATATCTTGAGGACATAATCACGACCCTGATTAATGTTGGCCATCCTTATCTAATTTATAGAGAGATTATATGTCTCAAAATTTGATGTTTATTAAATTTTATCAGTTGTATTTCTGATTGTAATCAATGATCCATGGGCTTACCATTGCCTATAAAATCATGGGTTTTACATTGTAAAAAGGTTAACATTTCTAAGCATAATAATGCTGCCAAAATTTTCCCTCCATGATCCCTTTCCTATTTGATCCTTGCAACTAATGAGAATTGAGTTTGCCTTTCTTCAATATTCTTAAATTTTGTGTGTATTTTTGGTTTGTTGATCTTTATTTGTAGGTAATTCTCACCCCTCTCATTGTCATCCATCCTTTCACACCTCTGTACAAAATTTATATCTCTCTTGTAAGTCATATGTTGTGTGCATTCATGTTTATACAGGCACTATATATGGATCGCTTGTCATTCCTCTTAATGTTGTATTATGTCATGCACCTTTATATGGATCGTTTATGTAAATGCAATGTCCTTTTTAGATATTTTATAATGTTTTCTCATTTTTTGCAGTTGTAGTGTGTTCTTCAAATCCTATAGAGGTGTTCTTTCTATTCTTGGTGCATCACCTTTTACATTTCAACAACCCCCTCTATCCCTTTTCCCTTCAAGAGATTTTAGATTTAGAATTAACAGTAGATTTCCTTTCATCTCTTTTATTCCTACATGTTGATCTAGATCATATTCATTTAGATTAGAAAGAAGTCAACCTTCTCTGGAGGTTCATCCCAAGGAGCACAAGAATCCCACACCTTGGGGGACGATCCCATTGTCTCACTAAACCATCTTCCAATTCAGAGGGTGCACAGTTTGAGTGATAATATTACTTAATACATTTATCAAACCAAATGGCATAATCAATCTCTATTGAGTATTTTGATCTGCTTGAACAATCCATCTAGTCATCTCTCTAAAAATGAAATCTATACTTGATTGCTATTTTGTTTGTGGCTCTAGAATCCATGCACATACAACATTATTCATGTTTATAGGGTGTTACATGGATATAATTCAAATAATGGGCTCAAGTTTTCTCTAATTAAACCTTTTTCCAACAACTCTTTCACTTTATTATTCATCTCTTCATTTTATGTGGGTGTTAATGTATATGTTGCCTTGTTTGCCAAACTAGAACTAGGAACCAAATCTATATGATAAATTAGCTCCTCATAGGTGGAAAACCATTTGCTACATAAGTAGAAATAATTATAGTGCATTCTTCCAATGAATCATTCAGTTCACTTCAAATTTCACTTGCCTTATTCATTGTCCCAACTTGTATGGGTTTGGGATTGAAAGCAAAGTCACTAAATGTGAGGACACAAGATGTAGGTAGAATCTAAAGTGAATACAGGATATTATAACACACAATGTTACACTATAATATATTAATGATGTAAATATAAAGTTTGTTTCTTTATCGAATACCACAACATGTGGAATTAAACTACCTTTGCACAATTGTGTTTGGAAGAGGACCTTGGTGAAGGCCTTCCACACCAAAATGTTCTGGAATGAGATAGTTTTAAACATACATAAAAGGTGGATTGCAAGAACATAGTGTTCTTATGTAGGCAATGTTTTGAGTATGGTTGTTTCTAATTTGTAGGTAGGATAAACACAAAAAAATAACATTTACTATTTTCTTCCTAATGTTTTATCAGAATTTGGAATTAATAAGTGTATTAACTCTAATTAAGATAAAATGATTAAAAAGAAAGTAAATGTTATGAAACAAAATATGACAAACAAAATGAAATTAAAATACTGAATTTGACAAAGCATATTTGAATGAAACAATACTAACTATGAACAATATAAAAGACGTAGTTGTTTATTGTCTATGATATAACTATGTGAAACTGAACAATGGTTGGAATTGATCAACAAAGCTAAATATGACTGTGTAAACTGAAACTATATTTGTAACTAATAAGGGTCGGGATCATCCAAAAGGGGACATGATTGACTAAAACTATTGTCATCTACTATTTAATTATAATCCATATTAGAAAATGGGGAATTAAGGGCATGATCATCTGTGATTGCTTAAAACATGCCTGTATGTGTAAAATTGACCTTCGTATACATGCAAATGATCTATAAATAACTTCTTCAAAGTTAAAATCCTAATAAATATTGTAATAACTATAAACCTACAAATGTAAAATGGGAGATTGTAATGGGCTGAGATGCCCCTAATAACCCCTATGGTGACTGATCATTGTCTATGTATCTAATACTCTGGAGAAGGATATCAAACCCATGTAGTGCTCCCTCTTATAGTGTTATATGTAATTATGTTCCTTTTACTACATGAATGAATCTAGAGATGGATTGAATACTTAATAATTATTTGTTTGACCTATATAAAATAGGCTATTGACTTGGATAAGGATTACTTCAAATTATTAGAATCAAATTTGGAAAGAATGGGGAAGCTTTGCTTAGTGTGCAATAGTGTAAGTATGCATTTGTATTGAAATTGCCAATATATACTATGTGACTTAGATGTGCCTTGATAACAATCCAAAAGGGGAAAACCTCACGCTACCTATCCTAAAAATATGAACCAACTTATAAGGGATGGTCTAAATTTGAAAAGTGATCATTTATAGGGTGAAGGATAGGATCAATCTATAAGGGATAAAACTAATTACCACTATTGATCCATATTGGTCAATCTTGTCCTGTAAGGAAACATGTGAATTTAAGGATGTAAGATGTCAGTATAGATGTTTAGAGGGGATTTTAGTAATTTATAACATTTATGTAGGTGTAAGATAACAAATTAGATATGGATATGTCATTATAGATGCTTATGATAGAGTTAGGTGGTAAAATAGGTCAAAATTAAGTGTTTTAGTTAATTAAATTGAAAGTGAGCTAAAAATGACATGATTAAATATTCATGACCAAATTTGAGTGATTACATTTGCCCCACCCTACCTTTACTATATAAATGAAATTATTAGAGTAGAAGGAAAGAAATACCTGAGTGTGTATAATAGACTTTATCTTTCGGACAAATCTCCAATCATGCAAGGTGCTCCATGATGAATTCTACAATGATGTAAAAGTGGTTGATTCTCATATGTGAAACTAGAACATTGAAATGTAACTTAAATTTTAAAGGATTTAAAAGAATAAGGAAATGGTGCACTTGTATGTGTGAAACCAATGTTACTCTTGTAACTTTGCTCACAGATGCTGCTTCATTTAAGCATTAGAGGATTGATGCTTCCCATAAAGCACTAGGAGAGATTGGTTCCTTAGCTAAACCAATGGATAATTGAGAGTGATCAAACCCTAATTTGAATTAAACATGAATAAAAACTATAACCCATTAAGGAATGTAAAAACCTAAATTTGCATTATTGGTCTTTGCAATCCCAAAACATGAAATTATTGGGAATCCATAATTGATTTATAGGCAATAATGTTAGAGGGAGTTGAACCTCCAAGTTATGCATTATGCACTTTAGCTAAATCAACCACTAAAGATGGATTGTAGATTTAATTATCACTATGTTCCTTACTTCATGGATGTATAATCAAAAGGGAATGGAGAACATCCATGCTCCTACCATGTCTCCAAATAAAATTTAGTATTAAAAATATGGCATGAATCTATATCAGCACCCATATAATAAATATAAAATACATAACTAAATGTAGATGCCAGTTTATAAATATTATTTGAAGTTTGTGCATGAATCTATATCATGCACCCAAAATTATATAAATTTATAACATGTTCATGTAATGTGAGTGCATATGCCCCCTTAATTTGTACCAATGATTGAATTTTGAATCATTCATTAACCTTTGAAACTATATTTTGTACCAAAAATTGGTTTTTTCTCATGGAGGCTTATCTCATGTATTGAAAGCCCATTGAAATGCCCCCTTTTTGAGGTGAGGGAATGTGTATCATGAAAGTCACTCATCTCAAAAGCAAAGTTAACTATATCATGCATAATAAAATATAATCATTGAATATTATAGCATATATAAAAATTGTATGTCAATAGACTAAGATATGTACCATTTGAATCATGTATGAAGCATACAAGGCAAGGCTTATCGAAATATATTAATGAAGCTCATAGTAATAAATTGTAATAAAAGCCTATGTGGTAGGTAGTTTATGATTCTTATCAAAATTAATAAGCTTAATAAGCACACAAACACAACAAGTGCAATGTCATACAATAAGGTTAAGGGTCACATATAAGGGACAAGTTCAAATGTTGCATAAGCAAAGTTTTGCATACATAAGCCAAGGGCCATATGCAAAGGATATGAATATTTTCATAAATAAAGGACATATTCAAATGTCATGCATACCAAACAAATATCTCATAAATATGTTCAAACAAATTTGTATACAAAGGCCAAAGGCCACACATAATAAACAAACAAAGTATAATCTACCATGCACAAGTAATAGCATTAATGGAGTTGTTTAACCCTAAAATGAAATGTGAGGGTATGTATTTAAATTCAATTATAGGGTTAAGAATATTAAATAAAATGGCATAAGGGTGATAATCATGTCTATAATAGGTTAATCAAATGTTAAACTCAAATATAAGCATACACTAAATTTATTATGTTGAGATAGTTTAAATATGTAAACTACAACTAGGCTGGATATAGAAATGACAAAGAAGAGAAGTAATTATCTTGTTGTAATGCAAATGTAGTTATGAATCTAGAACAAGCTGAAAGCAGGCAAGAAAATTATTCTAGAATAGTTGTCATGTTCTAGATCTAGTACCTCTTAGTATCTAGATAATTACATCAATCTTAGGTAGTTGTGTTGATGCTACCATCTAAGTCTGATGATAGTGTCATGTACATAATATATGGTGAAACAAGATGCAACCACCTAGATGCTTCTGGGTTTGGCTTCACCATTGCTCTGATGTATTCAAATATGGGTCATAAACTATCACTCTTTATAAAATGATAAAGCCCTAGCTTTTCATCTTCAATGTGACCTTAAAGAAAATAGATTAGTAAGCATATGGTGTTGAGCTGACCCCAACGACCCCACTATCAAAGGATGTTGTCTATATAGCTAATACTCTAAAGAGAAGCTCATACTGATGCAATTCTCCCCTATATGTTAGCTTGTGTGTGAATCATGCAATACGTGTAAATCAAGTACATCAATGACCTAGCCTCTTTCACTACTCCTTTAGTATTTCAAACCTACAAATGTGTAGTCCCTATGACTAGTTTAGAAATAGGAATAAATAGGGAAACTTTACTTAATTAAATGCTCTTTGGTCTTTTGTTAGGTATTCAGAGGTTTTCCCAAGTGAGGAATGAATGAGAATTGATATTATATTTATACCAATCCCTTCTTTGTAATAGTTTGTATTAAAGCACTTAATTCGACCATTAAGATACATTTAATTTGAAAATTGGATGACTTTATGGCATTGGACACTTATGTCGGGGTAGAATAGTAATGTCGATGCTATTGTACATCCTAAATGTTAGTGTCTAGGGAACTTAGCAAAACATGTACAAGCCCAAAACTTGCAAAAGTGTAAGATAAGTACATTTTAAGCATTCCATGCAAGATGGAATATTTGTGTCATCAATATAAGATTGGTCGAACTAAGAGATAGGCCAAGGGTCATAAGATAGAGTAGATGTGAGGCTTGTATAAGTAAGGAGAGTGTAGAACTAAGAGGAACAACCAAATATTGAGTTTGCCAAGTATATAAGACTGAGGTGCTATAAAATCACAAAATATCATCTACAGGAGCATAAAACTAGAAAGATAGTCTACACCAAGTATATGTAATGTGATCATATCCAAGAAAATAACATATCCATGTATACAATGTAAAATAGAGACATTGGCAATACATTTGTAAAGAGTATACAGGTCATCAATATAAGAGTCATAGAGTAGTAACACTTGCAAATATCATAACCCGTGAATAAAATGCCCTTAGTTTATCATGGCTACTGAGTAGAGGCAAGTCCAACATCTTAGTCCATGTAATATATATATATATATATATATATATATATATATATATATATATATATATATATATATATATATATATATTGCATAACACTCATGACTACTAGTGAAATACATGTGTGATAGAAAAAGAGTATGTTATCTACCAATCATGAGATAAATAACATATAACAATGATGTAAACTAAATATCTAATCATGCTCAAGTCCCGATTTAAGATTTTTTAGAATATTTTGAATGGTCTTATGTTTTATAAATATCTAAAAAAAAAAATTACTTTTCACATTTTGAAATTAGAACCAAAAAAACTAGTGATAACCATGTATTTGAAAGGAAAAGTAAGGAGAGGGCTCTGAAATCCGTAAGTATGTAGTGAAGATAATGGCATGGCCATGATTAAGGTTTTTAATTTATGAAGGGAGTACAAATCAACTTTGATTCACTCTAAAATTGAAGTTATGTATCAACCAATATGTCTCAAAATTAGTAGTTGTCAAACTAGTTATGTTGTCAGTGATATTATTGACCAAAAACCGTATTAAATAACTTCAAACTTTAAAATATATGCTTATTGGTCTAAATTTTTGTATACTTGTAATCAAATCAAAGCTTAAACATGTAAAAATATATTCCAATTCAAATCAATACACCAAACTACCTTTATGTGCAACTTTTATTAATAAAAAAAGCTAAAACAAGCTTATTATAATGTAACTTACATTACAAGTTAAGTCTAAAAGTAAAAATAAATATTAAAACACAGAGAATCAAACAGTTAAGGCTGGCATCATGTCTTGGGTGATTTTGATGATGTGGATGCCCCTTATTTATGGCTACTTAGCCAAAGGAGCTCACTAATTAAGATGCATGCTTACTCAACATTGTAAATTTGTTATAGGTTTATTTTTGAAATATGGGTAGAGATGCTAACATTCTATATAATTTAGTGATTCCATGTAATGCCTTTGGGCATATTAATAAAAAAACTAAATAAATAACTTTAGTTAACCACTAAGTAAACTAAAAATAGATAAATATAATAATTTTAACTTACTGATAAGATATGGACATCATGCAATAATCCTCTTCATCAGTTAAGTAAACATGCACACTCACATACACACTAGATAAATAAAAGTCTAAAAATAGAACTCTAAAAATATAATTTTGACTAAAATAACTTTAGAGTTTAGTTAACTAAACATTGAGTAAACTATAGTAAATGGGAGTATAACAGTTAACTAAATATTGAATGAATTGTAGTGAACTGAACTCTAATTGACACTTATATCTATTTTTTAGGAAGTCCTTAAAAGTGTCTAAAATTAACCAAACAACTAATTTTGGAATAAAAGTATTAAATAACCTTTATAAACACCTAAAACACCAAATAAATTAAATTTATGGTCAATAATCAAGTGCTCAAATTGGCATTATACTCAACAGTGATTGTAACTGAAAGCACATGGGAAAAAAAAAGATATGCACAGAGAAATAATTATACATTCTCATTTCATCAAATGTATAGTTTTCAAGATATGTAATGTGCGTGTATGAGTAATATAACATAGGTAAATAAAGACTTTGCATGAATAAATATTGTTGTGTATATTGGAACTAAGTAAAATATCAAAAAAATGAATTTATTAAGGCTCTTGGTACTCAATTTTTGATTTGATTGTGGAAAAAGGAACATGAGAGGATCAACCAACTTAGGAAAATATTGGCAGTCGATTCTGACCTATACTGGTCGATATTATCCTTGACAGAAAATGTAATTTCCTCAGTTTAAAGTGTCAAAATAGCAAGGTAATTGTAAAAACATGGAAATATATATCAATGTGTTTGATTGTTCAGATCTAGAAAGTGAAAACGAAGATTCATTAGGCCAAAAATTTAGTAAGAGAGAAGGGCTTAAAATAATTGATCAAATCAATTTCAAGTGCAAGAAGTAGAAAAATAGTCTAATGAAACAATCAAAATGTTATGTACAATCATTTTATTTATAATTAGTTGACTATGCTAAGCATAGTATTTGCGCAAGTGTGTGATGTTCATAGGGTTCTTCCCAAGTTTTTCTTCTTGTGTAGTTAATTGATAAATCCATGTACCCAATTTTTTATGTAATCATAAATGGACCCAACTAATTGGGTTTGAGTTTTGCTTTATTTTCCTTATCTACATTTTTATTTTTTATTTTATTTTAACTTTGATTAAGATAAAATGGTTTGAAAGAAAATAAATGATGTAAAACAACTTGTAACAAGCAAAATGAAAGTAAAGTACTGAATTTGACAAAACACAAATTAATGAAATAAGACTAACTATGAACAATACAAAATATTTAGTTTTTACTATTTATGATCTGACTATGTGAATCTGAATAATGACTTGAACTTATTAACAGAGCTAACAATGACTACACAAATTGAAATTATAACTATAACTGACGAGGGTCAAGATCATCCAAAAGGGGACATGATTGACTAACGTTATTATCCTCTACTAGTTAATTTTGTCCTCTACTAGAAAATAGTAGGGCATGATCATCTATGGCTGCTTAAAACATACATGTGTGGAGAAAATTAATTTTTATATGCGCACTGACATTCAAATAACTTCTCCAAAGTTAAAACCCTAATAGGGCTTGTAATAACTAAAATTTTACAAATAGAAAAGGGGGAGTATAATATGCTAAGTTGACCTCGATCACCCCTATGATGATTGATCACTACTTACATATCTAATACTCTGAAGAGGTAAATCAAGCCCACATAGTTCTCCCATTTAGAGTGCTTTGTGCAATTATGCTTCCTTTTACTACATGAATACATATAGAGATGGATCAAATACTTGATAATTATTTACTTGATTTAGATAAAATAAACTATTGCCTTGGTTAAGGACCACTTCAAATCATTATTAGAATCATATTTAGAAAAAATAGGAAAGTTTTGCTCAGTGTGAAATAGTGTAAGTATGCCTCAGTATTGAAATTGGCAAGTGATAGAGTAAGCAATTTAGATGTGCCTTTATAACAATTCAAAAGGGTAAAACCTCATAATACCTATCATAAAAATACAAACCAACTTGTAAGAAAGGGTCTAAATTTAAAGTGACTCTTACTAGGGTGAAGGATAAGATCGACCCTTGGGGGACAAAATTGATTGTCATTGTTGACCTATACTGATGATCATGTCTTATAAGGAAACATGTGAATTTTAAGATCTAGAACATTTGAACAGATGCTTAGAAAGGTTTTTAGCAAATTAAAACATTTATGTAGGCGTAAGATAACAACTTAGAAAGAAATAGGTCTATATAGGTGCTTAGGATAGAGCAAGGTTGCAAAACAGGTCCAAATTTAGTGTTCAAGTCAATTAAAATGAAAGTGGGTCGAAACTAACATTATAAAATATTCATGACCAATTTTGAGTGACTACACCTAACTAAAGATGATTTTTAAATATCTAAGCCAGTACATGAACAAAATGCTACGTGGTAAAAAAATGCCATCACATCATCACTATGTTGATCGACCAACATGAAGTTGGGAAAAGAAAAATCTACACGGATAAAAAAAATACTCTCTTAAAGAGTTCATAATATAATAAGTAGCATGCACCACACTTTTTACATATAAGATATTTAGTTGATAGTCTTTATTGATATGTATCATTCAAGAGTTTGAGTACCAATCATCCATATTTTTATTATAAACCATTGAGTGCACTCTATCTCCAATTTTTTTTATTCATAGACGTGAAGATAATTGTGCAATAAAAAATAATTTTATTATTCTATAGATTGAATAAGTTTTTCTATTCATGTATATAAGTTTTTGTGTCACATTCGTTGTTGCCATCCTGCAAAATATTTTTTCCATCAGAATTAATTTTACGGTCAAAACGAAGTGATACTTCCCCACATCTATGGATGGTACTAGAGGTAAAGCCACCAACATTTACATTTCTTGACTGTTTGACCCGTCGGGGACATCATGTGAGGCCCAACATGATAGAGGTTGCTAGCGCGAGGGAATGGACCTCGAGACCTCCCACATATAACATTCAACACTCAACCACATGAACTAACCCTGCAGGCTTCATCCTACCAATTATTGCACAGTGACTTGTGTGTATTAATAGTTTTTATTTTAAAATAATTTTCCAAGACGATTTTAATAAGTTAATTTAAAGATTGCCTAATATTATTTGTTTCATGTCACTATAATATTTTTAAAAATTATAAATATTGTTTTTAAAGTTCTTCAAGTGAGTCATCCTCTAAGTTGGAGTGTGATGATTAAGTTGATGTATTTGTATTGGAGCAACTCAGGATCAAATCCCATATAGTGGTTAAGCAACTTACAATGGGGAACACATGATTGGCATATTCACAATTGGAAGTTTTGAGGATTAGGCCTCCTAATTATGTTTCAAATAGGTGTGGGCCTATCTCTCATTAATAAATTAAAAAAAATTGCTACTTAAACCAGATACCAATTTGGTGTGTCAAACCCTTTTAATGTGACCATTTTTTTTTTTCATTTATCTTATATTCTATTCAATAAAATTGTAAAATTACCCTAAAATAAAACATGCGAAAGCATCAATTTAATAAAAATTGTTTTTATGATACTTTTTATTTATTTTATAAATTATTAAATAAAATGTAACACATATAATCACCAAGGTGTACAACTTTAATGTATATAAGTTTATTAAATAAAACAAATATCTTCAACATCAAATGCAATGATAATATTCATAAAAACATTCGTTTATGTATTTAATTAACAAGCAACATTTCAAATCACATATAATGGACCATATCTATGTATGTTTTAATAGATAGAGATGGAATTAGTTTAATGAGAGAGAAACGTGATGGAGAGGGTATGGATGGGAACTCAATAATTGCATAATAAAAGTGAGGTATATACACCATTAATGATTGCAACCCACCACAGATCGAACCATAGCGACATCATTTATTTTCGTGGAATTATATGGCTCTCACACCCAAATGACCTTTTCATTGAATATTAATTTTATTATTTATATAGTTTATCTTAAATTTGTTTTATAATTTTGTTGGATTAATAAATCCTCGAACCCTTGCCTTAGTTTAAATGGATGCTTCTTTGTCACTTTCAACTCAAAACAATATCAACTTAAAAATCTTTGAAGGTGGACCATAGTTTGTTGGAACATATATTAATGATTCCCGTTATGATTATGATGAGTACAAATATCTTAAATATATTTATTTAAAAAATAAAGTATATTAATTTTATAATGTTTATTTAGATTTTTTTAAATCATAATGATTAATGATTTAATTATTATTTTTTAGATTTTTTTGATGATTAGTGTTATATGGTGTCAATTTGAATGTATTATTATGTTAAATTTTAAAAAAAATTGAATATAAAAAATGAGTTACAAATTTCGTCATATGTTTAAAATATCCCACGTTTTCAGTCGCTTTTTTCAAACAAACAAAAAAAATTACATATTAACGTTAAATAGACGTCAAATTTAAGATTGCCACTAGCATATGATGATTAAATGGATGTTAAATTTAAGAGCGGTCGTTTATGTTGTATTACATATTTTAAAAATTTGTTCGGATGGTCCCCTACAACGACCAAATGAGTCGACACAAGTCACGATGGGGACGACCAAATGGATCTGTGCAAGTCATGATGGGGTTAACAAATTACCAACATATCATATATCAAAAAACCTATTAAGATTTGAACTTGGGTGGGTAAGGGAGGAACTCACCCACTTTTACCAATTGAGTTATTACTCATGGAAATAATATAACAATTTTGACATGAGTATTTACAATAACATGCAATAATAATAGAGATAGAGAGACACGATATTTGGGTGGTACGTAAGGTTTACTAAAATATCATTTGAGCACTTAGATCTCAAATGATTATATGAGACACAACTCTCACCTTTCTATGCAATATGAATGCCTCCTTAAGGTGACTTTCTCACATTAACCCCTTTATTTACAAAAGGTAAATAAGGTTTGATGTATAAAACCTAAGGTACATGAAGACTATACTTACTTTAGCCCCATTAAAATAATATCTCTCTAGTCACCTAATTTTGGTATGAGTCGTGTTGTCACTACACCTTTTTCATATTTTTGTGTGCTTGGCCTATTTGTGTACATTTGGTTCATTTGGATCACTTTCCCTCTACATTGGACCCTTCATAGTCTTCCATCATCCATATTTCGTTGTAAACATCTCAAATCTGTGAGTCGCTTGAATCATGATCCATCTAATCATCCTCAATCCAACTTGATCTCTATTTTTGAGCTTTTATGTGACATGATCATACTCAATAATCCATGATTCAGGGTACTTGCCTTTTGCGGGTCCTTTTCACCCATGTTGATTTCCCACATCTTGATTATAGATTCTAATTATTTTTCATGGTCGACCTATGTGTGAATGTATCTTGTGGAGCCTATATATACAAATGTATCCCAAGTCATTTCACATCTTCTATTAATCTATAAACACCAAGTGTTATTGATCAATATCATTTATTGAGCTGCCTATTGAGTATATCCATTGCACATTTATTAAAGATCCTACACATTGATCCAAAATTGTCCTCATCATCTATTCAAGTCTCGTGTCAATACACTTGTAACAAAAAGTCATCATGAAGCATATAGCTACATTTGATTATCTAGGGAGAGGAGATGAAGTCCTTTCTTTCATTTAGGTTGTGAACACTCACAAACATTATAACTACATTGAGTCACGATTCTGAGCATGCAGGATATATAGCCACAACCCTTAAGTGGGCATGAGCCATTAAACTTATAATGGTTTATAATCTTGCGACATTGTGGTGAATTATGGTTGCATCAAAAAAGAAACTGATTTAGAGGACTATGCACAACAATTTATCCAAGTGAAGCCATATTCTCAAACCTTTTATTCATTGAAGCATCCCAAAAAAATGTAAACACATAAGAGACAAACTTCCATAATTATAACAATATACCAAAATCACCACACACATGTTGTAATTGGCACTAAGCATATCTAATTTAGTGTATTTATTATATTTTACGTGATTTTGCTCGTGTTATAGATTTACATTGTGCATGGTATTATTACCCTAGTGCACTCTTTTCATAAAATATTTTGGTGAACCCATTATATCAACTAGTCAACCTTATGGTTTCCTTATTCCTTCACCTCATAGGTGTTGGTGTAAATTTTTAATTACACCTTAAGTTTACTTAGTAAGTAATTATCCTAGAAATTATATATTTTTATTTTAAAAGTGATCTTATCTAGACTTGATAACTTGCACTAAAGTCCAAATTGTACACTAACCTGGTAACTTACATTAAAGTCCAAGTTACACACTAAAGTAGACTTTATGAAACTGCCTACATTTATGCGGCCTTTCATACTCTATAAAATCAAGGCTCTCCTTCATTCTCACATTTCCTTGGTTTGGTATGGAGAATGGATTCTAAGAGGTTCATTACATTATCCAGTCCCTACCTTTGTGCAATGTTAATGAAATAACAATGGTACATTATTATATCTAATCTCTCTCTCCTTGCATTTCATGACATGAGCTATGTCTAAGACTAATGTGATTGATCCTAGCTAGTCCAAAATTCTAATAATAGGATATGATTTCACCTTTCAAATCTTGGTTGGGATTATTGGTAATATCTTTGACCATATTTATTTGTGAATGTCTACCAAGTATTGTGATGAACCCCTCTATTTTTATAACATGTCAACCTAAGGGTTTTGTGTTTTCCCTATAGGGTTTGTTATAATGGTTTTTTCAAATATAATTTATCCAAGGTTTTGATTCATTATTGTAATATCATTAGTTGTAGCTTCTTTCATGCTTTTTACGTTATCCACACTTACATCTTATACCATTTAAAAAAGCTATTTTTTAAAATCCCTACTAGATGAAGTGCTAGATTGAGTGTGTTATTATTGATTTAATCATCTTCCTTTGCTTAATGTTTATTTGAAAGATAACATTCCAATTATTACTAAAATTCCTTCTCTTTCTACGGTTGTTGATAATGTAAAAGTGAATGATGAATATCTGTATGTTAAACATGATTATAATTCCAATGATGGTGTTAGTGGTGCATGACAACAATATGAATGATAATAGTTAAAATACATACTCACTTTAGATAATTGATTAATGACAAATTTAATCAACCATAAGACCTATTACTTACATTAAATTAAACACAAAAGAAAACTCTAGCTAAAGAATCCATAATGAGACTGAATGTGTTACTATGATCCTTTGAATAATTTTAATCCACCTACCAGAGCCTCTCCTTCTACATCAAGTGCTAAGACTAGAGCTCCTAGTGCTCATACTGTTACTTTTGTGCCTCCACCTACTACTTCTGTATCTTAGGAGTTCAAAGAACACACAAATATTGATGAGTTCCTTGTTAGTCAAAATGATAAAAATTCATGCATAACAATACACTAGAACTAAACACTCTTGCCTAATAACTAGGGGAAACATAATATAATAAACAAGATCTCAAAATAGATATAAAAATAACACAAGTAATTTATCTCTTTTGTCGAATTTGACGTCCACTTATTGGCATAAGGATGTTCGTGCTCAGTTATGAAACTAGAGACTCTTGTTAATGCTTCTCCATGGTGGTAGCACTTCTCTAATGGTCACTTGTGGCTTTGATTTGTTATTGTCTTGGATTGGTGTGAAGCTTGGCATAAAATGGGCATTATAGTACTACTCTTAATGGATTCTTAAAGGCATTCCTGTAGAATAACCTTACACACAAAATCTTGTTGACATATGGAGTGGGCACTTGTCTTTATAGCTCTAAGAACTAACTCTAACCCTAGGGGGTTAGGTTAAATTCTAATTTTAGGTGAGTCTAAAATAACCTAGGTTATGTCAGGCTAACCCTGGGTTGGGTCAAAGCACTCATGAAGTGTTGACACCTCAGTTTCAGATATTTATGAGACATGACAATTCACTTTAGATATTTGTGAAGATGTGACTCACCTTTTTAGAATATTTAGGAATTAATAAATCACTTATTAGTTCCTTTGACCTTGACTTCATATTTGACTAAAAATTCCTTTTTTTATAAATGAAATTCAATAATTCAACTTAGAATTTTTACTTAAGCAAGTTAATTAAGATTTAGAATGTAATTAATCTTGCTTATTATTCTTTAGCTTTAGAAAATCATTTTAAATGTTTTAAATTAATAGCTCAACATGCCAAAAGTGTCAAATTACTAGGTTGTAATTTAACTAGGGTTGAAACCAAACTTAGTTATTAGTACATATAGGGTCATACCCTAAATAAGCAAGCCTCATCATGTTTTTGAGCAATTAAATCCCTTACACAGATAAATTTGGGCATTCATGTGATTTCTAAGATTAAATTACATTGTGTGCTATAAATTGAATTGAATTGAATCGAATCCTAGTTTAGGCATGAAAGTGGCCAAAACTAAGTGTCTACAGTTTGCCCCTGTTTGAGAAGGTTTTGTGAAACACAAGCACAATAACATCTTTTCAAAGAATGCAAAAGTCATTAAGTTGAATGGTTCATGCCCCAAATGGCAGTCGATTAGCCCTTGATGCCCCCTCGAGGAAGCTGGCCATAAAGTAGAGTCATCAAACATTCCATCGAAATGAAGAAAATAACATGATCTAGTGGCAAGGGGGTGGATTTACTGAATTGCCCAAAGGCAATTATAAATAATAATGGTGGCAGTCACTACTTTTTCTAAAGGTGATTATAATCAATAACAAAGGGTGGGGCACTGAGTTGCCCAAAGGCGGTTATAAGTAGTGGCACATGTATTTGCCCCTGTACGGTGGTAAGACAAACACTGATTTGCCCAAAAGTGGTTATAATCATGAAAAAAAAACATTTACCTTGATTGGGCAGGTAGAGCAGTAAAATAATGATTTACCCAAAGATGATTATAATCATTATCATGAGATGCAAAAAAAAATTATTTGCCCATAGACGGTTATAATCATTAAATTAGAAAAAAAAAAATGATTTGCCTAAAGGTGGTTATAATCCTTTGCATGTTTAGATCACGTGATTTAAATGAGTGTACCCCAAATAGGTGAGATATATTATGGATCGATCAATAAAGAATTTGCCATACCAGAGAAAACTGGTAAGGAGAGCTTATGCAAAAAAAATTGTAAATTGGGTTTATGATGAGCTGACAAAGAATAACAACACATTTCTAGCCTGAATGTGAACACGAAGATGCACATTGGAACAAACATAGGTTATAGGTAGAAAAATAATGTTGTTAAATGGGTCTTAGGAGAGGCCCAAAAAGATGGTCTGGTTATAGTATAGTAAAAAATAAGGCACATAGGATCAACTAACTCGTAAAATATACCATAGATGTGAAAAATACACTTCCTAAAGCATGCAAATATACATGCATCTTGGCATTTTTGCATAGTTTTGGCATATGGCATTGTATTTTTTGTATTAGCATATTGATGTATTTTGAGACACCATTGTGATATGTATATATCTTCAATGTATATGACATTTGAGATATATTGACATTCAATTTTGGGTCCATCGAGGCCAATGTATATGTATATGATATTTTTTTTATATATATACACACGATGCCATGTTGTGATCTTGTTTATCTCATGCTTAGCATTTATTAAGATTGTGGATGTTTAGTATTCATTGATTTTTATGCTCATGTATGCTCTTTCATTTATTGCTTATGCCATGTTTATGAGATGTTGTTCTATTATTATCTTATTGTGTTGTATGACTCATATGTATGCTTATTCAGAGATGCATGTCTATATAAACACATTATAAATCATTTTTATCTATTTATTATTCATTGAATTTAGGAGTGTGTTTGGGTATTTGACTAGTTTTGATATATCAGAGAAGTACTACCATTGCATTCATCTGATTGTCTCTTTATGCTTGGTTTTTATTGTATCTTGTGATATCATGCATCATAGTTATAAATAACTAAAATAAAAATATATACCCTAAGCATAAAAAACTTAGTTTAAATGTAAATATAAACAACTTAAGAATAAAATATGAGTGATCAAATCTCAAGTGTAAATATAACAAATAAACCAAGTGTAAGACTAAATATAAACATTCACAACCTAAGTGCATGATATGGATAATCAAGACCCAAGTGTAAACAAAATGTAATAATCTTATGACAACTAAAAATAAACAAAAATGCAGAATAAAAAAAACAAACACAACAAACAAACAAAACACTAGTAAACAAACAAATGAACAACACACTAATAAATAAATAAATAAAATAAAAACAAACAAGGTGATACAAATAAATAGAATACACAAACAGATTATACGAACAAAAAAAACTAACTAACAAATACCAACAAAACAATAATAAACAACAAAACGCCAATAAACAAACAAGGCAATAGAAACAAAACTCAAATAAACAACACAAAACTAAAAAACAAACAAGGTGATAAACAAATAAAACAAAACAAATAAACAATCCAAAGCAAATAAAAATACAATAAACAAATTATTTTAAACACACATAGACAAATAAATAAATTAAGTTAAATAAATAACAATATACAGACAATGATTATTCATAATGTTAGTACAAACAAAAAACAAATTGTTTGTGTATGTGTAATAAAGGTGTTACTCTTGGTGATAGGGTGACCCCTAAGCTAGGTAGCAATGACATAGGTAAAAAAAATAGAAGATAAATGGCACAAGGTTGTTTATAGGCTATAGGGAACAACGATACAAAATAAGGGTAACACAAATATTTCCCTTAAGTTATAGGAGACAACGAAATAAATACACAAAAAGTGGGGGGAATATAAGAAAAGGGAGGGGTAGCTGAGCTGACTCTAGATGCATTAGGCAAGTAGACGTTGCCTACATAGTTTCATGGACATGAAGTCTAACGTAAAATTCATTCCAAATATAATTCTCCCAAGCTATGGGATAGAAGAAAAAAATGACAAGAAAACATGATTGACTTGTATAGGAATATATGAATGGTCTTGCAAAATGACAAGTGCATAGGAAAAGATAGAGATGATGTTCACAGTCATGAAAATGTCAACACAAACAAATCACGTAAGTGCGAGAGTATGGCTTAGGCTAAAACCACATGGAATTTCACAAGATGAGTATCCACTAATGAACTGAATTGGTAATTTATAGTGTTTACTACATCTATGGCTTGGAAAGATAATGAGCTCATAAAATTATGAGAGCATTGGCAATTGTTACTCACTAAATTGTGAGGGCATTAAAAAATAAATTACTTTCAAAATGATGAGAGTGTAACAGTGAAGTGGTCAAGGGTGCATCAAATTTGAATATACAATGCTCACAATATGAACTTGTACAATGATAAGAGCGTACAGGTAAGGCCAAGAAGGATGAGGAAACTAAATGATAAGTGGGTACTTATGAAATAACTAGGAGTCGTACAATCCTTAAGGGAAAGAATTAGTAAAAAAATAAAGGAAGGCAATTGAGCTAATCCAAGATACCCCATGTATCTAAGTGTTGCCTACATAGACCGTGTGGACCTTAAGCCGATATAGCTCTCCCAAAAATGGGAAAGAAAAGGCCAAGTAGCCTAAAAATGAAGCTAGATAGGTAAGATGGTCCATCCCATAAAATTTTGATGGCTTTATATCTTGCATGGAAATTCTAAGCCAGTTTTCATGATTTTTTTTTTTTAGATTTTATAGGTCTTTTGAAATGTTTAGGGGTTTTCGAATTGTTTCAAATGTTTTTGGAATTTTCCAGGCATCTCAACTCAATCGAGAATTATGAGATACATAATGGTCCAACTTGTAAAATGATGAGAGCGTGGCTTAGGGTGCTCATAAAATGGTAAAAGCATTCAAACTAGGGTGGTCGAGCTGACCTCAAAAAACATTGAGCATTGCCTACATGGTCCAAATAGACCTCAAGCCACTGTAGTTCTGCCTAAAGTGGTAAAACTTGGGAAAATGTTTCTAATGTTTTTGGTGATTTTAGTATCTCAATTCAATGGAGAATTACGAGATACAACATGACTTGACTCACAAAATAGTGAGAGCATATGGCTTAAAAATGTTTGTAAATGATGAGAGCATGGTAAAGGGGTGACTGAGCTAACCTCAACATAAATCGAGAAATGCCTATATAGTCCCTTAAGACCTCAAGTCATTGTAGTTCTGCCCACATAAAAGGTGTCCGATTAAGTACCAGTAAGTTCAGGTATAGGTAAATGGCAAGGTATGGTAATAATGATGGCGAGGTAATGTGATAATTCATGGTAAAGGTGTTATTCCTAATTTTCCCAAAGGTGTTTATAATTGATAAATAATGACAAGGGTTAGTAATATTTATCTACCCATAGGCAATTATAGTTAGTACCATGAGTAATTAATGTAACAATAAATGAAGGATGCAATTTTCAGGACCACTGTCATACTGCTTTCATGTACTGCCATTCAAATGTTTGATTCTAAAACAAATATTGGAATTGAATCTATCATCAACCACTGAACATACCTGAAGTAAAAACGAATCAAAACCAAGGCCAAACATTATAGGTAGGGTTAGGTAAAAATAATTGGTTGGCAAAGGGTTAATGGCAATGGTAGACGGTATAGGATATGGTACAAAGAATGTGTATAATATGGCATAACTTAAATGATCCTTATAGATAATAATTTGAGTCCCGTAAGTGTAAAAATGTTTAAGGTGCATTATGTTCATTGGTTTGTCAAGTTCATATCCTTTTAGCATGGCGAGCTTGTATGCTTTAGAATTATAGTTAGCAGTAATTACATAAGGCCATAACCAGTTTGGTTGGATCTTTATTTCTTCTATGTCTTAGCATTGAAATTATTCTAATTTTATTTTAACACAAGGTCACTAAGCTCAAATTCACGATGCTTAATGTGCCTATTATATTGTCCTCTTAATATGTTCTAATAAGCTTGGAGGTTATTCAAAGCGACCATGCATTTTCCATCAAGTAAGTCTAGCTCCTGTAAGCAAGCTATTCTATAGTCCTCATTATTGATGATGTGTTGTAGTGAAATCTGGAGAGAAGGCAACTCGACCTTGATAAGAAGAATGGCCTCAATACCATAAACAAGTGAGTATAGGGTATCTCCTATCAGAGTATGGAATGTGGTATGGTATGCCTAGAGGGAATTAAATAGCTACAAGTGCCAATTACGACCATTGTCATTGATAATATTTTATAAGTTGTCATTATACTTTTCATTTAACCAATCAATGGATTGATGTTATTTTCTACTAGGGCTAGTGTCCAAGACTATATGAAATGAGATGTTGGATATTTGAGTTTACAGTTTGTTGTTTGGTGGGTTTATTCTACTGTTGATGTCTAAATCCTAAGGACAACAAATAAGATTCTAATTCTATATTGAAAATAAGTAAATCTAGATGATTTTGCTAATTGAATATCTCCTATGGCATTATTTATTAAAAGGATTCTTTGGTTCACACCATCAAATACATTTGGCATAAGACACTACAATGTCCTCACTCAACTTGCCCGATTAGGTGGGAAAATGTTGTATTTCAAAATGTAAGAAGATTTCCCATTGTCACCTAGACTGCTTCCTAATAAATTCTGAATATGGAGATAAGTTAACAAACTTTGCTTCTTATGAAATTGAAAGACATGCATAAAAAAAACCTCACTTGCATTGAATTGAAACAAACCTTACATTTAATAAAATCACTCTTGCATTGAAAGGGACATCACACTTTGCATTGAAAGGGAAATCACACTTATGCTAAAAGGGAAAACACACTTTGCAATAAAATGAAATATACCTGAATCAAAAGAAATACACTTTTAAACTATAAAGTAAAAATACCAATTGTCCCAATCTCTAGACAAAAGTGGGCCCTTATTCCTTCCTCAGAATAGGATCAACTTTTACTCAATAATGAAATGAAATTCTAAACTTTATTAATACTTTATTATCAAAAGGAACATATGTAGATGCGTGAAATTATACTTTAATGTTTCTTCTCTTTGTTTTCTATTATTTGATTGATTTTTATATTATCCTAGAATGAGGAGACATGTATTTAAAGCACATCTCAATGACTATTATCAGAATACAAAATCTGGTGATCTAAACAATCAAATCTGCTTATTCAAAATATAAGATATAGGAATTAGAGCCCACACTTATAGGGAGGCATTGAAGCTAATTCAAACAACAATATATCAAGAACAACTAATATATATCCTAAGAGATTATGCCTAAATTTACAAAATAGAAATACATTTATATCTAAATCATTTTAGACCATCACTATGAATAGTAATGTCTAAAAGAAGATAACTAAAGAAGGAAAATCTATATATGTACAATAGATATATTTGGAATTGTTATATTTATCTACAAGGTAAAGTTGGGCATTTTCAAAGCATGATTAGGCATCTTCAGAGCATGGCTGGATAGGTCTTCAGAATGTCTTTAGAGCATCTTCAGAGCTATAGATCTTCGGAGCTCGATTAAGGATCTTTAGACTTAATGTGTTCTATGTCAAGTCTTTAAAACTATTTCCAAAAAGAGTTACCAAAACTATTGATGACTTCTCAAAATGATCCCACCATAGGGATGTATCTTTATATACAAAACTATGCTCATTTCATCCAAGTTAGACACAAATAACAAGATAGAGAATCAACAATATATCACATACAAATAGAAGATAATTGTACTCATTTCCTACTTAGATGAGACCTTAACTATTAAATGCAATGCAATATATAACCAAGAGGCAACACTTATGGACAATTTATATAAGATATAATGAGCTATTTATAATGCACATCATTGTCCCCCACACTTTACCTTTTGTAAGTCCTCTTGCAAACCAATGAGAGAACTATTCTTCAATCTAGGGGTTTGGATTCCAATCACTAACTAAGATCATAGATTTGAAAGTGATTTCCCTAGTCATAATGATTTCTGGGTAGAAATCCTAAATCTCATACCACAATATATAACCATGCCTAAAATTCTATTCTTGACTGATTATGCCAATTTTGCCAAGGAGACATAAGATAAAGAAGAATGGGTGGCCTAAATCTCATACCAATCCACACATCTGACCCTCCTTCTTCCATGAGCTAAGTGATAATCTGAGCAACCACCCTAGCTCTCCAAAGACTCCAACTGATGGTGGTGGGACTCATAACTTCCCTGCATTTCAAGGCAACAAGCAAAGTTTCCCATCTAGCCATACTTGCATTGATGGAGCTAGAGGAATGCTAGCTCCAAAAAGCTCAAAAGGCTATAATATTTGCTTTTAACAAATCATGATATTTTTTTTTCATGTACATATGGTACATAGACTAGAAGGCAACAAGAAATTTGTTGGCTTATGGAAACTGAGGTCTCATACATATACCTGTAGTGTTTTGTAGTTACAGGAATTAATTGTGTTGCTCCTCCCAAGCAGTTTTATTTTTCATGGTGGAAAAGAAAACATGTAATTATGTTTTCCCCACAAAAAAATTAATCAAAAATCTAGACAAGTAACCCAACAACATGTTATAAAGATAGAACTCACAAATTTGATCCTATCTTTCTGTAGTACTTTTAAGAAAGACATCCATGAACATATGTTCATCATCAATGACATGGGGAAAATCAAGAGAAATCAAAATTCATCTTCCACTAATAAAATTATTCATGAATAAATAAAACATAAAAAGAAGAAGGTTTTCTACAAGATAACAATTTTTATCAATTTCATAAATAGTCTGCATGAAAGTTTGAGCCTTCTACAATTGCAGTTGAGACTCTACTTTGATTTTAGCATTTTCTTCTTCCAATTTCTAAATCTGGTTCTATGCTTTATTCCAAACTAAAATCATCTCATGAAGTGGTAGGGAGAAATAATGAATAACCCTTGTGGGTCCTTCATTTTGTACAATTACTTCTCTTGTTTCCTCTGCATAGCTTGTATAGATGTTGTAACTCAGCCTTCTGAGTTATTAGCTCTTATATGTGAGAAGTTTGTTAACCAAGCAATGTATTTTTGCTAGAAATATAATGTTATAAATTATTAATCTGAGAATTTTTTAGACTAGTAATTTGATCATCCTTATTTACAAGGGAGTTTTGTAGGGTGCTAAGTTCATGAGACTGGGAAAATAATTGATTATGAATTCTAGTGTACTCAGTATTAACTATTGTGATGATTACTTCTTTTGCTTGAACTTGAGCAACAAAATCTTCATATCTTCTTTCCAAATTAGAAATGATTTGGTTCTTACCTTGTAACATCAATCAGAGAAAATCTAGCTCTGCTTGTTGATGTCGAATGGTTTCTTCATGTTGTGACAGGGTCAGCATGCTGCAACTCTTCATCTTTATGAACATGCTAAGGAGAAGACAAATATGCATCTCTAAATAGAGATTTAACCTTTTTAAATATAGAGGGTAACAGTCTTTCTTCTTATTCAACTGCAATCTCTTGTGTAGGGGTTTCTTCAATTATCTATTCAATGTCCATAACTTCAATGGGAGAACTTAAACTTCCCAAAATTTTAGCTACCTATACATCACTTTCTTCTTCCTCTTGGAGGATTAGTTGACGACTTCACCGAGGTTTGAATAATGGAGTAGGTTTTTTGGATGAAATCCTCATTTTTATTTTTGACCTTAGGCACAACATCTTTAGATCTACAAGTGCTGAAGATGGACCTTCTTCTATTCTTGTTATCACAAGAGGAAGAGAAACATGACATTGTGATTTCTTACCAAAAATTTGGACTGATTTTTGTAGAAATGAGGACCAAGCCTTATCACCCTTAGGTTTATTCAAAAAATGGTGCTGACAGATGAGATGAATCAAATCATGATGTTTGACTGACCCAGTTCCCCTTTTTAATTTCTAATCTACATTAATTATAACATGGTGAAGAAAAGATGGTAGGTTTAACTAGTATTCTAGTCTAGTGGCTCCTTTCCTTAAATGAATGAGAAGTCATATGGCGTTGCCACCAACCATAGTGAATTATCCATCACAAGTGAGATATTTCATGACCTAATAGGTGACATTATGTCATGGATGTGGAAGATTGTCTCGAATGATTCCTCTAGCCATGCCTTTTGAGGTTTTGGCCAACTTAAGACAAAGTTCATTACCATCAATGAACATTTTAATTAGATTGATAAGACTCACTTTATCAATGACAACCACACCTTCTTCAGGAATCCTTGAAAGTTCATTGATAATAGAGGAATCAACAAGAATATGCTCACCTCAAACTACAAAATGATCCTCATTAAAATTTTCTAAAAATTTCTAGACAATGTTTTCTTGAAAACCCTGAAATATTTTCAAAAAATTGAGCCATTCCGTCATTTCAAAAATAACCCTAGCAGATTCATCTTGTAATAGGGGTTCTACTAACTCTCGTTCACTTTTCTTCTTACCACCCATCTTCAGAGATGTTCACAGTATTCTCAAAAATCTACTTGTGTGATGAAAAGCTAAGCTCAAAATTGCATAGAGTACTGAGGAAGGCAAGAAAATTGGGATGTGATATAGTAATGAATAGAAAATAAAGGGATATCATGAAATTATAATAGAAATTATGGCCAAACACTTTAGATCATGTGAAGTTTTGATGAGAAATCACTTTTTAGGGTTAATATCAATGATGTGGCATGAGGGATCATACTTGGTAGCATTTAAAATAATATTCACAATGAGTTTCGCATGAGGTCATGTCTTTTTTTGAAAAGGTCTTTTATAATAAGTTCACATCAAATCTTGAAATGCGAAGATGGTACCAGATTCAATCACATCCACATGGCATCAAAAGAACCTATCCCTATTGAAAAGTGTTGTTTACCTAATGGTCATACATGTATAACATAAAAATGAAAAATGCCTAACCTATTGGGAAAGAATTATAACTCTACCTCTATTGTAAGAATCCATGTTTATCTCCAAAAGTTACCATGTGTCCTGTAAAGATAAACAATTTTGAGAAGATAAGTTAGCTGACAAGATAATAGTTCATGTTTATTACAGATGTTTCATCTAAAAAGTGTCATTTTTGGTTTTCACTTTTCAGTATTTTTTTTTTTTTTTTTTTACAGACTTTTAAAAAAAAAAAAAAAATTTGAAGGGAGGAGAACCGCCATTTGCTAGTTTTTAACACTCCTTTATTTGATGCCTACTACAAAGATCATTTGGCCTTAGTGAAAGAACCATGTTCTTCCACAAGGTTAAATTGGTCTTGATTTTTCTCAATGAATTCTTCCTTGTTGAGAGGTCTTCTATACATTTTAAGTCTATGACCATTGACCAAAAGTATCCTTTAGTCACCATCAATTGGTTGAAGTTGTACATATCCATTTTTGTGAATGGTTTTGATCAGGTATGGCCCCAACCATCTTGTCCTGATATTACCTTTAAAATTATAGAATTTAGAATCAAATAGAAGTGCCCAATCACCTTCTTGAAATTATTTTTCTTTGATGTGAGTATCATGCCATTGTTTTTATTGCTTCTGGATCATGCGAGTTTGAGTGAGTGCATAATTATATTCAAAAGAAACCTAAAGAACCATTTTTATTTGTCTCTATACCATGTATAGGTCTCTCATTCATCATATACTCTCAATCTATTCACTCCTTTATCACCTTATCAAGAGTTCACTCACAAGCTCCTCACTAGACAACCTTCATAGGCTTCAAACACCAAAACCTATTATTGGTCTCATAGACTCAATCCACTATCATAGGTGACCTTATATGATCACATTACACTTTTTTTAACCTCTTAAATCCTCTCTTAAACTCTCCATTCTTCACTCACACTCCTCAACCTTAATGTTGACCCTGACTCCTTGTAGCCTTTTTTTTACCTTTTCCATTTGTTTAAACAATATATAGGTTTCCATGAGGATATAATGCCATATTTTGATACCCTCTATCTTCCTTTAATGTTCCCTAAAGTTTCAAACTTCAACCCCCTCTGTAAATAGTACTTCCTTCACAAACACCTCACCAATTAGGCCTATTAGACCTCTATGCTCTTATTCAGACCTCAAATCTATATCGTACGACACTATAAAAAATTAAAACCACCCGAATCCTTTGACTCATGTAAAAAAAATCAATATCACAAATTTTCAATATTTTTTAATGGTTACAATAGGAGTTATAGAGTTTTTTCTCTCCTAACCCTAGTTGATTGACTATGTAAGCCGAGAGGCTTCAAAATTCACTTTATTTGTTTCTAGGTCATTTCAAGAGAATAAAATACCATCTCCAGGTATATTTTTACCTTCTCATTCTATCCAAATAAGTTAGGAACCTCATTCAATCCTACTAAATCCTTTCATGGTCAAAACACGTAATTATACTTATTTATACATGACTATGCAAGGGTTTTGGGGTTTGTTTATATTATAAAGGTTACAAGACTACCACATGGTAATTATTATGACTTATTATCCTTCACACACATTAAAAATTAATCAAATTAGTCACCACACTCTTTTAACAAGACATACACACTCACTTCTTGCATTGGATTGAGAGAAAATAGGGGTTCTTAACTGTGTCACAGGATTCGTTTACATTCAAGAGGTTCCAAACATAAAAATACTATCATCAAACCTTTCTTATCCTTATAACCATATTGATACTCAACCAACCCAATATTTATTCATTCCCTCATACATATAGCTTCATTCATTACATGTTGACTGTGTGATAACATGGATGGCTGACTATGCAATAGGGTTCATTTTTTGTGGTGGACTGTGTATTGAGTTTTACTCTTAAACTTGATTTTATACCAACCAACTTATGATTACAATATAGCTAAACTTGATGAATACCATCTCAATTAACATTAAGGTCCTTTTGATACAAAGAGTTTAAGAAACAATAAAACACACCTTAGTTGACTTTCATAGTCATAAACAGGGGTTCATGGACAAAGATGTCCTTTTCATTGAGTCTCTCCACTTTGAAACATTTTTCTCAATCATCTGAAGGTCTATATGATGTAAACACATTCAATAACTAATACCATGATTATCTTTGTCTCACTAATCTAGATAAGTCACTCAAATCTTCCTTTTCTTGACTATAACCTATAGTCTACCACACAAACCTGCAAGTACACACAAAGGGGTTTGCATATAGCCTCAATGGCTTGTCCAATACAATTAATAATCTAGAACAATCAATGTGTTTATCATAAAATATCGAATACATAGAAACAACTACTCTTTAATCATTTGCATCCTTCTTGATTATAAAAACATAGTTCACGAAAGGACTTAATCACCTTCTTTGAGACGTATATCATCTTCTCTTCATTACTCCCTTTTTATCCTTCTTGGAGCTCTCTCTTCTCTACCCTACTCTTTCCTATGCTACAACTCACAAAAAACTTTATTTCTCCACCAAGTTCAATGTTGGTTATGTGTGTTATTAAAACAAAAGTTTTCTTGCATGACAATTTAATGTAGAGTTATTGTTGTATAACTTAACATGACTCACGATTTTACCACCTTAAAGACTTTAAACATCTAAATGACTTCAAACATTATTAAAATTATTCCTTGAACACCTTGAAACAACTTTATCTCGACTATTCACTTCAAACCATGCTTAGTTTAAATATTTGAATTTTCAAATTTGCCCTCTTGGAGAGAGAACTCCAAACACCTATAAATCTCACTCCTATGACTAAAAATGACTCAAAATACATAAATGGACCTTATAAGGTCCTTACACACACTTACATCCTTAAATAGACCAACTATGAGTCCTAACTAGGACATTTCACCTCAGCAACACAAAATGGTGTTTATATGTTTGATGTTCCTACATCATACTCCCTAGAAGGGGGGAAAATGAATGTTAATGTCTTATTTCTTGCCTTTATGTTCATTCTTTTAATATATTTCTTGCTCAACTTATCACTTTTTCTCCTTTTTTGCTCCTTTCTCTTCACTAGACTCTTGTATTTCTGCTTCTTGGCTTTTGCTTACTTTCTTAATTGTCTTGGCTTCTTGGCAATGATGTTTCCTTGTTCTAAGGTCCTCATAAGCAACTCAAACTCTACAATTTGTTAAATTATACTCTCTTTTGCTGCCTCTTCATTAGACTTCTCCACTTCTTGATGTCTCTTTCTATAACATTGCTCATCTTGCATTAAATTTTTGTCCAATTCTCCTTCATCATGGTATAATGTTGTTTTGCATCTTTTTGACTTTCCATCTCCATGCATATCAACTACTAACTCTATTATAACCTCACCCATGGAATAAATTAACTTGTTAGCTTATTTATGCTCTCATTTCTTGCTTGCTAGTGTGTTTGCTTATGACCTTGCTTGCATAACTCCTTATGCTTCCCTGTGATGTCCCTTTCTTGATTCATGTTTAAGCTTACATATGAGATTTTTTTACTATACTTCACCTAATTTCAGCCCTTTTGATGGACTAAAAATCTCCTCGAGCATATCCATTTCCTTCTTCAACATGAGAGCATCCACCTCTTCATCCACTTCATCAAATTTTGGAGCATATTCTTCTTAACCTTCTTGGGCACCTTGATTCACCACTTGTCCTTGGACTCCCTCATTCATGAGAGTCAAAACACTCTCATTGTATTGCATACCATGTTTGTTAAGCACTCTTTGAGGTGCTTCATCTTCTCTTTGTCTTTCCACAAGCTCATCTAATAATGTTATTGTTTCTATATACATAATATCTTCATTGTCTGAATAAACTTCATATGAATAATAATAAATAACATTAGACATCAAACCTTCAGTCCACTTATCTTGTTCACATTCATCATCATTCTTACATAGTTGCACCTTCATCTCTTTAGCTTTAATTGTCTTTACCTTGTATTCTATTTGCTTCTTGAGTTAGTCATTTTCCTCTTTCTTTATGCCTTATTGAAGTGTAATTTCTAGAATTTATTTGTGTACCCATTTCATGTTCTTTTCAACCCATTTTCTACCTTGTCCATGCTTATACTAAAATTTGTTTGTTACCTCTCCTTATTAATGCTTCTTTGCTTGACAAGTTGTCATGTCCATGTGATGTAACTTGCCCTTTATTCTTTGCCTCTATGTTTGCTCTTGTTTTCCACTTGTTTGCTTACCTTGTATGACCTTTTGCTTAAGGTTTACCTTTTCCTTTTTAATACCAGTTTCCTTGATCCACTTAGGCTAAACATACCCATGCCCTTGCATCATCTTTAAGGGTTGTACCTTGTTCTTCTTTCTTCCAATTTGCATATTAGCTTCATATGTACAATCATAATCAATGTTGAAACATTAATTTACCTCCATACATAGCTACTTTAAGGTCATTTATTCTCTCATATCTTCATGGTTTGCCTTCATGTATTCTTGGTTAGCTATCTCTCTTGCTTCAGCTATAATACTTGTCATAACATCATAGAACTCTTCTATTTCATATTCAACATGTTGAATGCCTTCAATCTCTATCACTTTGTCTTCTACAATAGGTTCTCTTTCTTTATCTTCTTATTTCTTCTTGATGGGTGATGTACTAAGCCCATCCTTCACTAGCTTTAAGGCCTTATGCTTGGCCTTCATCAAACTTGTCTTCATACCTACATACATAAACTCAAAGGCAATGTTAGAATATAAAATGAGAGATCACATAGTATCCATGAATGCCTCTTGCATATAAATTCTCCTCTTCTGCTTGTCTTCTCTCTCAAACGATTCTATTGGAATTTCTCTATCATTGTTCTCCTCAATGAGAACTCTCTTCTTAACTTCTTTTTCATGTTGCTCTCTTGGCAACTCCTCAAACTTCATGCCTTTGTGGGTTGCACTCTCTTTCTTCTTATCATTCCTCAAGACACTCATCTTGTGCCTTTGCTCTCTTCTAAGTAGCTCTAGTGTCCACTTCACTCTCTTCTTTACATTACAACCAATCAAGTGGCTTCTTTCACCTTTCATGAGCTTCACCATGAGCTCTATCTTCTCTAAACTCTACCCCAACTCTCTTCTCAACTCTATCACTTCTTATTCTATATCCATCTTGTATTTTCCTCTTCACCTTCTAAGCCTACTTATAACTCTCTCTTAGTAAACTACCTATTTTCCTCTTAAATATTTTTTGGATCTTCTTCTCTTTTTCTCGTCCTTTATCTAGGACTAATCTTACCTTCCTTGACTCTCTCTTGGAGTCTTTCCCTTCTTACTCTCTTGAGATTCAATGCTCTCTCTTCACCTTCTCTAGTTCTATTGTCTAGTTCATGTCTTTCTCATTGGAATTTCAACCTTTAGTTCCTATCTTTATCACCTTTGCAATTTATCCATATTGACCTCAATAGGCCATACCTGCACCATACTTCTTTTCCCACAATACATTGCAATGTTACCTCATAGATTCCTCATAGCATTCTGTGCCTGTCTTAAATAAAAAGATTTAAAGAACTGAAAACAAAATTGAACCAAGAGCTTATATTGATTTGATACCAAATGATGTAGAGGTAATTGGGAAAAGTTTCCAAAACATCATCTCCTGGTTTTGAACTTGCTTGATCTCATTCAAATACTTTGGTTTGTTTCTCAATTGTAATCTTTACCCTATAGTCTTTGAGCTTCTTAAGCTTGATAGCCTTCATAGTCATAACTATATTCAAAAGGAACCCTAGGAACCATTCTAATATATCTCTAGACCATGCATAAGTCTCTCATTCATCATCTACTCTCAATCTATTCACTCATTCATCACCTTATCATGAGTTCACTCATAAACTCCTCACTAGACAACCTTCATAGACTTCAAACACCAAAACTTATTATTGGTCTCATAGAATCAATCCACTATCATAGGTGACCTAATATGATCACATTATCGTTATCTTAACCTTGTTAATGCTCTCATCAACTCTCCATTCTTCACTCACTCTCCTCAACCTCAATGATGACCCTAACTACTTGTAGCCTTTTTTTACCTTTTCCCTTTGTTTAAATAATATATAGGTTTTCATGAGGATATAATACCATATTTTGATACCATGTATCTTCCTACAATGTTCCCTAAAGTTTCAAGGTTTAACTCCCTTTGTAGATAGGACTTCCTTCACAAACACCTCACCAATTAGGCCTATTAACCCTCTATGCTCTTACTCAAACCTCAAATATTTACCATAGGATACTGTAACAAATTAAAACCACCTAAATACTTTGATGCATGGCAAAAAAATAAATATCATAAATTTTTAAGATTTTTTAACAGTTACAACAGGAGTTATGTAGTTTTTACTCTCCAAACCCTAGTTGATTGACTATGTCAGTTGAGAGGCTTCAAAATTCACTTTCTTTGTTTCTAGGTCATTTAAAGAGAATCAAATAACATTAACAAGTCTATTTTGACTTTTTTATTATATAAAAATAAGTTAGGAACCTCATTTAATCATACTAAAGCCTTTGATGGTCAAAACACATAACTCTACCTTTTTATACATGATTGTGTAGGGGTTTTTGGGTGTGTTTATATTCTAAAGATTCCAAGACTATCATAGTGTAATTATTATCCTTCACATGACTTCAAACTTAATCAAATCAGTCACCACACTCTTTCACTAAGACATACACACTCCCTTCTTGAATTGGATTAAGAGAAAATAGGGGTTCTTGACTACGTCATAACGTCTGTTTACATTCAAGAGGTTCCAAACATCAAAAGGATATCATCAAACCTTTTTTATACTTATAACCATACTAATACTCAACTAACCCAATGTAAATTCATTCCCTTATACATATATCTCCATTCATTACATGTTGACTGTGTTATAACATGGATGGTTGACTATACAATAGGGTTCATTCTTTATGATAGACTGTGTAGTGAGTTTTACTCTTAAACTTGCTTTTAGACCAACCAAATTATTATTCCAATAGATATACACTTGAAACATACCCTCCCAATTATCACTAAGGTCATTTTGATACAAAGAGTTTAAGAAACAACAAAACACACCTTCTTATTTGATTGTCATAGTCATAAATAGGGTCCATGGACATATATGTCCTTTTCACTAAGTCTCTCGACTTTGAAACATTTTTATCAATCATTTGAAGGTCTATATGATCTAAACACATTCAATAAATAATACCATGATAATATCTATCTCCCTATTCTAGAGAAGACACTCAAATCCTCTTTTTCTTGATTATAAACTATAGTCTACCATATAAACCTGTAAGAACACACAGAGGGGTTTGCATATAGCCTCAATGGCTTGTATAATACAATTAATAATCTAGAAAAATCAATCTGTTTATCATAGAATAGTGAATACATATAAATAACTACTCTTTATTCATTTGAGTCATTTTTTATTACAAAAACACAATCCATGAAAGGACTCAATCACCTTCTTTGACAGGTATATCATCTTCTCTTTATTATTCACTTTTCTCCTTCTTGGAGATCTATCTTCTCTCCCGTACTCTCTCCTACAATAAAAATAATGTAAAATTTTATTTCTTCACCATCTTAAACATTGTTTATGGTAGTTATTAAAACAAAAAAAATCTTGCATGATAACTCAACATATGAGTGATTGTTGTATAACTTAACATGACTCTTGATTTTACCACCTTAAGGAATTTAGACATCTAAATGACTTCAAACATTATTAACATGACTCCTTGAACCCATTTAAATAAATTTCTCTCACCTATTCACTTCAAACCATGCTTATGGTCTTCCTTGGTTTAGTTCAAATATTTAAATTTTTAAATTTGCGCTTTTGTAGGGAAATCTCTAAACACGTATAAATCTCACTCCTATGACTCAAAATAACTCGAAAGACACAAATGGACCTTAAAAGGCCCCTCACACACACTTACATCCTTAAATAGACCAATTATGACTCTTAACTAGGACATTTCACCTCAACAACACAAAATGGTGTTTATATGCTTGATGCTCCTGCATCATAACGCCATAGGAAGAATGGTACATTTTTGAGTTTTTGGATGCAAATAAAGTATGTATGTTCCCAAAAAACATATGGATAAACTTGATATGAAATTATAAAAGTATGTCTTCTTAGGGTATAGTGAAGAAGTACTTGGATATAGACTAATGGATCCAAAGACTAGGAAAATATACACTAGCAAGGATGTTGAGTTTTTGAGAAGACATAAGCAAAAACTCCTTCTACAAGCTCGCTTGGTAAACCAATCAATCCAATAAAAAATAAAAAATATGGCAATCCCCTATATGAAAATAGTGATGATGATGGGAACAATAGTGTAGCTTCACCACCCATAAAAACTACTCAACATATGCCTAAATGGTTTATAAGTACACTAAGAGATGCTAAATGGAACAATGTTCTAGACACATCTACATTAGGACCAAGGACATGTGATATGGATTGAGGAGAGGTCAATTTGGCCTTAATGAGTATAGTTGTTGAATGTGTTGAACCTTATATAGTTAATTAATCCCTATAGTAAAAAACTTGTAAATATGCCATGGATGAAAAATATAACTCACTAATAAAAAATAAAACATGGCAACTTGTAGACCTTCCACTAGGGAAGAATCTAATTGGATGAAAATGGATTTTCAAGTCAAATTACAAAGTAGATGGTAGTTTCAAAAATCACAAGGAAAGGTTGGTTGTAAAGAGGTATGCTAAAAAAAAAAAACATTGAATATGAGAAGACTTTTGCTCCCATAACTAAGATCAAAATAATTAGGATGATTTTTACTCTAGTTGCATAGTTTGGTTGTAAAGTCCATCAAATGGACATAAAAAGTGCCTTTTTTAATGGAGACTTATAGGAAAACTATATATGAATCAACCAGAAGGTTTTGTTGTACCAAGTAAATAAGATAAAGTTTTTAGACTTATCAAATCATTGTATGGTCTTAAACATGTCCCTGGGCATAGTATAAAATCTATAAGCATCTCTTGAAACATAGATTCAAAAAGAGTCCATATGATCTGAATGTCTACCTCAAACAAAAATGGAAGAGATGGTAATTATTGTTATATATATTGATGATTTAGTCATAACTAGGAGTATATATATATATATATATATATTATAGAATTGATTACTAACATATGCATCAAAGACACAAAAAACATTTACAAAGTTCCCAACAAATATGTATCATACTACGGGGCATGTTAGGAACCCATAGAAGCACAATTGATTACCATATACAAGCAACTTAAGATGCGGAATTAACCAGAAGTAACAAGTAACTAGAAACCAAAAACAACATAGAATATGAGAGACAATACACAACTTGTATTAATACTCATCCAAAAAAGAATACAATAAAGAAGATGCCACTTCTTCTTCACACCTCAAGTATACAGTAATTCTTTCCTCAAAGCTCTCTCTCTTACGGTCCCAATACACAACTCAAACACAGAGTTGGTGTTCACCTCCAACCAGTCAGTATCCACTACTGCCAGTACCCAAGTGCTCCACGCACTCCACAAGTGCTCCACACACTCCAAGTACTCAACGTACTCTAAGTAGATCTCCCCTGAACTTGCAATAACCTACAACTCAAATGATCTTACTTTGGAAGGAACTACCTTGCCTTCCTCTTTACTCTATAACCGAATACACACTGTACTCCAAGTAGATCCCACCTGATCCTGCTCCTTGTTGTGTTGCTGTCACCTTGATTTTGCTGCCACCTGCAAATCAACTTGGTTTTGCACACCTGCAAACCTAGACCATGCACACACATACACTTGCAGATCAATGATCTTACTTACCATGTAGATCTCCAAACGTGGCCTTGCACACCTACTGACCAAGATCCTACATACATGAAGAATCTCTCTGATTCTCCAAACCAACACCCACACTTGGCACTATGGCACTAGGAGGAACACACCATGCTCTCTTCACACACAAAAGGAGCTAATATTTGCTCTCTTACTCTCTAGCACAAAATTACAATACAGCCCATGAGTCTATTATATAGATCTCATGCAAATAATAATTAGACATCTAATTACAATAATTAGATCCACAGCTTCAAGTCTATAATTGGCTCTTAACATGCAAACACTCGATTTGTTAACAAACTATTCGTGCAACTGATAGTTTCAAAACTGCACAAGCGACCGACGTCGATCCCTATTTGCCTGGAGGTGACCAACGCCAGTCGATACCTGATCGACGTCGATTGCTCTTCTTCACTGTATATGACCAACATCGGCTAATCAGACCGATGCCGGTTGCTCTGCAACTCAGCAACCTCTCAACAACCTCCTCCATGTCTACATCAGTGAAGGTTTTAGATTCACAACCTAACAATCTCCCACTTGGAGATAAACAGCTGCACTATACCTATACCTATACACCGTCTAATCTATTTCCTGGCTTGTATCCCTCTTCAAGCTCAACCTTGAAGACCAACCACCACAACCCCTGTGGTGAACCACCTGTCATCCAAGTAACCTGCCGCATCCACATCTATAAACACATGTAGAAAAGAACTTGACCCTGCGTAGCATGTGCACCTGCTGCTGGTCCCTCTTAGATACCTGAGAATCCACTGAATTGCCCTCTAGTGCTTCTTTCCCAGATTGGCTCCAAACTTTTTGACAACACCCACTGCTTGGGCAAACTCAGGTCTATACCAGACCTCATGTGATTTCAAACAGTGAACTGTCCAGCCCTTGGTGTGCTCTGGTTCTGCATCCTACATTTTGAACCTTGCCAACACCTGATTCACATCAGCTCCCACTTGAGACAAAATCAACCTGTGATCTTCCATGTCTCTCATGCCAAAGAATTTCGCTGCTCCAAATTCCTCATGACATGCCACTGAACTAACCTTACCCTTAGCTCAGCAAAACCCTATATGTCTGAACCTGCTAGCTAACATACCATCCACATACAGTAACAAGATAATGTTGCAATCATCATCCACCTAGTAAGACAAACACAATGGTTACACTGACATTGACTAAAGCCCTGCTTTGTCATCCACCCGTCAAAACCTGTACCACTGTCCTGCAGCTTCTTCAAGACCATATGACCTGGCCTTCCATCTCACGTGTCCATTCTCTCGATTCTTTAACCAAGGAATCCATTCGTCTCTTAGTGCTTTCTTCTAGCTGGCAACCCTACCAAATTTCCCATTTGGTTCTGCATCCTATTCATGCCATGCTCCCACTATTTCCTGGATCCTTCCTGCTCTACAGTAAGCAACTAGTATAAAGAAGAGGAACAACGAATTTGAGGCATACTTACCCTTTCAGTCCTCCATATGGGCATTTGAGACTCCTTGATAGCTTGCTGTCTGCCCAAAATCCATTACAGTGACCGACCTCGATCACCACAGAATCTGCATCCAATCGATGTCGATTCCCATGCGATTGTCCTTTCTACTAACGCCAATTTTTTGACCGACATCAGTCTTACCTGGTCACTGACATCAGTTCTCTAATTGACACTGATAGCCACCCTGCCTGACACCACTGGCTCTAGTCTGTACATGACCGACACCGACACTTATCTATTTAATGCCAATTCCCCTTGACCGACACTGGTAACTGTGTTCGCCTGTGAGTGATGACTTTTTACCCGTGAGCTTTCTTTGAATCATACCCATGTCCAAACTACCCTGCTCAGAAGTATCCAACCCCCTCCGCTAATCTCTGTCTGTCATCTCCTCCAAAAACACCAAGGCTTTCCAATTCTTAAGTCTATCAAACACATCTGACTTCCGCTTAAGAACATGCATCTCCTTCTTGCTCATGTGACCAAGCCTACAAAGCCACGTCTTCACAATAGAAGAAGAATCAGTAATATAAGTAGATAGATAAAGGATACCTACTTTCTTACCACCAGCTAATCCAAGTGCATCCGCTGTGAGAGTTCTTGTGCATCTCTCATCACCCAACTTTCTTGAAGAAATTAGCCGCATCTTCAAGACCAGGACCTGCATGACCTCCTTCAACACCCATGTGTTGGCCGCCTACAATTTCAACTTCACTTCCCCTTTGCCAATTCTTTGGCAAGGCACACCAGCCCCTAAATAAATATTTCCAAAGTCTCCAAAGACCTTAACATGGAAAAATACTCTATTTTAGACTGCATGGAAAGAGGCAACAGAATCTATAAAACAAGATTCTACTTTATCCAAGAAACATCCTAGAGCATCCTGTGCAACAACACCTGCAACATCTGCTTCTTCAGTTCCTTCATGCTGATCTGCTACCAACCAACAATCTTTCTTTACCTACTCTTTCTTTCCATAACACCGTAATTGACCATTCGTGCTTTTCAATTCCTCCATTCTTAGTGTAATTTCTTCTACCATTGCTCTACTCCCACTCAATCAGAAACCCCTGAGAGTGACCTGTAATCAAACACAAAACTTGCTTCCTGCAACCTTAGCTCTGATACCAACTGTTAGTGGTATCAAGCTATGAGCCAACAACCTTGCTCTGATACCAACTGTTAGGAACCCATAGAAGCACAATTGATTACCATATACAAGCAACTTAAGATGTGGAATTAACCAGAAGTAACAAGTAACTAGAAACTAGAAACAACACAGAATATGAGAGACAATACACAACTTGTATTAATACTCATCCAAAAAAGAATACAATAAAGAAGATGCCACTTCTTCTTCACACCTCTCAGAGGCTTCCCACACCTCAAGTGTACAATAATTCTTTCCTCAAAGCTCTCTCTCTTACGGTCTCAACACACAACTCAAACACAGAGTTGGTGTTCACCTCTAACCAGTCAGTATCCACTACTGCCAGTACCCAAGTGCTCCACACACTCCAAGTACTCAACGTACTCCAAGTAGATCTCCCTTGAACTTGCAACAACCTGCAACTCAAATGATCTTACTTTGGAAGGAACTACCTTGCCTTCCTCTTTGCTCTATAATCGAGTACACACTGTACTCCAAGTAGATCCCACCTGATCTTGCTCCCTGTTGTGTTGCTATCACCTTGATTCTGATGCCACCTGTAAATCAACTTGGTTCTACACACCTAAAAACCTAGACCATGCACACACATACACTTATAGATCAATGATCTTACTTACCATGTAGATCTCCAAACGTGGCCTTGCACACCTGCTGACCAAGATCCTACATACATGAAGAATCTCTCTAATTCTTCAAACCAACACCCACACTTGGCACTGTGGCACTAAGAGGAACACACCATGCTCTCTTCACACACAAAAGGAGCTAATATTTGCTCTCTTACTCTCTAGCACAAAATTACAATACAGCCCATGAGTCTATTATATAGATCTCATGCAAACAATAATTAGACATCTAATTACAATAATTAGATTTGCAGCTTCAAGTCTATAATTGACTCTTAACATGCAAACACTCGCTTCGTTAACAAACTGTTCATGCAACCGATAGTTTCAAAACCGCACAGGCGACTGACATCGGTCCCTGTCTGCCTAGAGGTGACCGACGCCGGCCGATACCTGACCGACGTCAGTTGCTCTTCTTCACTGTATATGATCGATGTCGGCTGATCAGACTGACACCGGTTGCTTTGCAACTTAGCAACCTCTCAACAACCTCCTCCATGTCTGCATCAGTGAAGCTTTTAGCTCCACAACCTAACAGGGCATCCCCCATAAGCAAAACACACTAATCGATTATATAATATAAAAAATGGCCCTACACAGGTGGCCCAACAAAAAAAAGAAATTATAGTAGCAAAAATATCATAGAAAGTGGTAGTAGTATCAACAAAAATAAGATAATATCAAAATGTAACCACCCTAAAGGTGGTATAATTAGGGTCAAAAGTCTTACACCTTCTAACTAGCAGTTCCATCCACTTCACATCCAACTCTAGAATCCACATAATTAGGTCCCTTAGAAGAGTTTTTATCTTCACCATGTCCCATACTTATCTACCCAATAGCCATCTGAGAAAGATAATGGTCAACTTTTTCCAGTAGGCTTTTCATATTGCTTTTTTTAACATACTCCAAGACATCCTCAATTTTCACCAAGCCACCTCATTTGATAAGCTTTTCCATCTTACCATAGAAAATATTGATATTTTCATCAATATTATTCCAAACATCCACCTATGCACTCTAATCCTATATCATTGGAGTTAATCCCTTAGGAGAAGGCACTATCATCACAGTCTTGTCAAACAATTTAGGGTACAAGTTCAAATTGAATGGTGCAAAGGTTTCCTCTACTTTTTTGATTATGCAACTTCCTAGTCCATCATTTTGCTCATCCCTTAGCATATTTTCATTTGTTCCCACCAACCATCAACCCCATTCTAATTAAAGTCAATAAAATTTATCAATTCCTATACTGAGTGGTCTGCTTGATCAAAGTATGCATCTTTAATGTAGTCCCACTCATATTTTAAAATTTTCACCATGGTGGATATTTGGTGGAATATAACCCAATTTAGATGGGGGATTAGTCTGGGGTAACCCCTAGAGTCTAGCAGGAACTTAGAGGTAACTTTGAGCAGTTTTGTCTTGAGAAATTGCTCCAGCTGATCCTGAGGTACTTTTAACTATAAAAAAATCTGCACATAAACAATGTAGAGAATGACTTCTACTAATAAGTTAGTAAGCAACCTAGCCTTATGTTGGAAAACCTCAAGGTTCCTTTACTTCCATAAAAACCATAAAATTTAGTTGAAAACACAAGCCAAAATTTATGAAATAAAGGGTAAACTTTAATTTTAGGACATGCATAACCAAACACAATATTTAGCCAACCAATTTCATAATCAAAGACCACATTCCAACATTTAAGACAATCACATTTTAGCTGCATATGGGAAGGAGAAAAAAACATGCTTGATAGTTTCAATTTTCCTACATAAAGAATAGTATGATTTAACGAGTCCATAATTACTCAAGATAGAACCAATAACCAACTTCTTGTATATTAACAACTAACTAAAGTAGGATTTCTTAGGTTCAAGACAAGAGGCCCAAATCACATCAAATATAAAAGACCAAGTAGTTAGAGGATCATACACAGACCAGACATGGTTAAGGGTGAGGTAGGGGACATTAGATAAACAGAGCTTCTTGTAAATCATTTGAGTGGAAAAATCAAACAAAGGGGGGCCTTTAGTCCACTTCTGACTATCCCATAACTCCCCCTCTTCTTCCATGAAAACCACATTATTATTTCCCTTTAGAGCTTTCTGGAGTAGGGTGAAAGTTCTACGTTGAGAGTCAGGAATTTGAAAATTGGCTTTAATCTCTGACCAAGAAGCCCAACCCATGTGTGACTAGAGGTATTTAAAGTCCTTCAACCCCTTTGTGTATAATCAAAGGTAGAACAACCCCTGGTGAGGGCTAACAGTCTTTTGTTGATAGCCAAGTTCCATCATAAGGATCTATACCCCTAATAAGTTATTCCAAACCAAATGAAGATATGTTTATCATTAATGAGTGGCTTGACAACATCCTTGGCTAACCAAATGGAAGCAAAAATAGGAGAGCCAACCACTTTAATAGGAAATGTCCCAATGAGAAGGTCAGCTATATTCAAACCTTTCCAACCTAGCTTCCCTTTAGGAAAGCATCTCAGAATATTGTTCCTAACCAAAACTTTCAAGGGCTCATTTACTTTGTACACTATGATTATCCAATTTATTGATATTATTATACCCGACAGCCAAATGTCCTTTAATCTCAAGCCCCCAATGTTTTAAGGCTTTGAGCAAAATTGCCATGAAACTGCATGTTTTTTCTTATCCCTTTTTCCATATGACCATAAAAAGTCTCTAATGATTCTATGTAGCATGTTGATCTAAGATTTGCTAAATAGCTAGCATGAGGCATAGTAGATATTGTAGGATGAGAGGACTTTTGATAGAATTTAATCCATCCTGGTAAGGACAATAAATGTCCCTATCACTTACTAATTTTCTTGTTAATTTTATCATAGACCCATTCCCACATACTTTTGAAGGAGGGTATAAGGGAAAAGGGAATACCTAGGTACCTAACTAATTCAATCAGTCCTTTCCAAGTCCATCTAAAGTTTAACAACTAATTTAGAGGGTGTTCTTGCCAACCCAACATGTGTGATTTATGTATGACCACTTTAGATCCTGATGCAGAGTAATAAATATCTAGTCTAGCTGCCACCTGAGACAAGTTGTTTTGTTCGAAAGTGACAAAGAGTGTTGTGTCATCAGTAAATAGGACATCAATAAGGGCATCATTATTAGGTAGTAAAATTCCTTTAACTATAGGCCCTATATCAAAGAACTTAAGGAGATAATATAATGCATCAACTGCTAGAACAAAGAGGGATGGGGCAAAAGGGCACCCTTATTTGATAGAGTATTGAAGAGTAAGTGATTCTGTCAATTCCCCATTGACTTCAATGAAAATCGAAGCATCCTTAAAGAGAACATTGACCATTCTATAAAATGTATCTTGGAATCCAAAGGCTTGAAGCATTCTCTCAATGAAAGGCCACTCAATTTTGTCATATGCTTTTTCAAAGTCAAGCAAGATCATTCATGTATCTTGTTTCAAATCTCTAGTGCAATACATAGCTTCCTAGTTAGTAATTAAATTATTTAGGATGTATCTTCATTTAACAAAATTAGTTTGAGTCTTCAAGACTATAAAGGGTAGCAGTGAGGATAATCTTCTAGCTAGCAACTTTGTCAGAATATTATAAGAGACATTAAGGAGGGTGATTGGTCTCCAGTTTTTGATTGGAGACAAATTACCATCCTTACGGATGAGTTTAATTAACCCTCTATTTATGTCTAGGCTAAGTGTGTCAGCATCAATGGCCTCATTAAACACCTTCAAATAGTCCTTAACTAGCCACTCCTTATTAGATTTATAGAATTCAATAGGGAATCCATCCACCCCAGGTGCTTTATCATCTTTGAGAGAGTCAATAGTGTTTGTAATTTCATTTAGTGATATATAGGCATCAAAGAAGCTAGCCTAAACTTATGTCACCTTTTTAGGAATATAGACATCACATATAGCCCTATTTTAATCAATAAGTTCACTTGAGCCATCTAAATGAAAAAGACTAGAGTAGAAATCAAAAAAGACTTCTTTTATGCTGACTGGATCCTACATATTCTACCCATTTACTTCAATGCCATTGATCCTACTTTTTGTGTGCTTAGTTTTCAAAAATATGAAGAAAAATTTAGAGCCTCTATCCCTAAGCTTTATCTAGGTAGGTTGAGAATGTATTTGAGCCCCCCTTGCAATATAATTATGTGATTTCCTAACTTGATGTTTCAAGAGGTTAAGTTCTTCAAGCATTTTTCTATTTACAGGGTCAAGTTGCAGTGAGCTTTCAACATGAATAAGTTTCTCTTGAGAGTCCCTTGTAAGCTTTCTTCACTTTTTAGCTTTGATCTGACCATAAGTTCTTGCACAGTGTTTATATGTTTCCAAACTAGAGTTCCATTGGTAAATTTTAGAGTTGGAGTTACAAGCAAATTTGTCAATGTTCCAGGATGCCTTAAGACCCTTCACGCACACATTGTCATCCAGATAGAACACATTAAATTTATATAATCTTTTGAAATCCAGGATTTCTTTATTCTCCTCACAATTCAACAAAAAAACCATTTCAATGGGGTGGTGGTCAGACATAGTAAAGGGCAACACTGTCACCATATTACCATCCTTATTTAGGGTTGCCGTGAATGACTCCTTATTCAAGTAATATATGTCTAGTCTGGAGTACTATCTTTTATTATTACTTTGATTATTACACCAGGTAAACTAGATTCCTCTATTCAGGCTTTTACCATTTTGGAGGTGGTCTCTAACTCTATGTATTCTTTTAGATTTAGACAAAAAAATAACTCATTAGCTTTCTAGGCCTGGTGGTCACCCCCAATTTTATCCTCTTTTTCTTTCACCATGTTGAAATCTCCCCCAAACACCCAAGGAACTTTTTAAAGATTAGTGTCCAGCCAATTCCATAAATTGGACCGCTCCCCATAGTCATTGGGGGCATATATGTTACATAGGCCATAGGACTGATTTAGACATTCTAGCAGAACCCAAACTACTTTGTTGTAGGGAGAGATGCCATGATCAACAATGCACTCTTTCAAACTAGGGTTGACCAAGATGGAAGCTCCACCTTTCCATCTTTGATGATTAGTGGATAACTATGGAGAATTAGGCCAAATAAAGTTTAAGAGTAAGGATAGTTAAGGTCTAATAACCTTAACTTCTTGCAAACAAAGAAATCCAAATTTTCTCTTGAGTGTCTAAATTGTCTCACTATTGGTTTTCTATTAGGCGACTCCAACCCTCTCACATTCCAACTTAAAATTGACATATACAACTAGGGGGGAGATGAAGCTCAATTATATTGACCATGGGGCTTACCCCCACTATCGTACAGTCTAGTGAAGCAATCCAGAACTTTATTTTCCTTACCTTTTTTCTTGAAAGAAGGGTCTTGGTTACTGTGAGGAGACTCTTTTACTAGATTTTTTTTCTCTTTAGGTGCTACATGCTCCATCGAGGAGGATCCCAAGTATATTTTAAGTCTTTTTCCTCCTCCTTTAGACATCCAATTTTCAATACCTATATTGTCCTTGTGAGTTGAGGGATCCCCATGTGATAAATCCATCACTAAGGTAGATTTAATAGATATCTTTTTTTTTGGAGAGATAGCCATAGGGGAAACTTCACTAGTAGGTTTGTTAGACCTTTATGGGGACAAGCTGCTAGAAATAGGAATGCTCCTGGGAGAGGTTTCAACAAGGATGACCACATACTCCTCAAAAAGTGAGTCTGACAGAGATTTATGTTCAAAAAAGGCATCATCCAAGCTATTCGATAGGTAATTGAGAATATCTGATGAAGGAATTAGGCTATCAACAGAAGGACACATGGGGTCTTGTATCTGAGAAGTGAGGGAGGGGGAATCTAGACCCTACTCTTTTTTAACCTTAGAATAGACCATTCCAAAAGCCTTAATTGGGGGGGGCACTGTCTTTCAAGGGTACACTATTGAATAAGGGGTTTTCAAAAAACTGTAAATTATCTAGCATAGTCTCCTTTTTTGGGTCTTCCTTATCTTTTTTTATGTTAGTTAAGTTACCCTTATTAACCAACATAAGACAATTTTTCCTAAGATGGCCATCTTTTTTACAAAAAAAAAAAAGCATTTAGCACACCCAAACCTCTAAGAGCACAGGTGTGAGACTTTCCCTTAATTTTAAAATTGAGGGACCCTAGAAAGAATTCCAAGGGCTTTAAGGAAATTAAAACCCTAGCACTCATATGGGAAAGAGACCTTCTAGTACCCTAAATTTTAAATACTTATTCGAGGGTTTTCAATGCCTATGGTATAAAATTCCACAGTTATATTGGCACTCCTTCAATCTCAACCCATCTGGGAGCAATTTTGAAAATGAGGTCATTACAGTCCATTTCTAGGCTCCACGAGACATATTTAAAAATTGACTAGCCAACATTCCACAAGGGTTTATTGATGGCCCTACATTGCATTTTTGAGTTTTTGAACAAAATCATGAGTACCCCTTTCTGAATAATCTGGAAAAAACTAATATATAGACCCAGACATTTACCCCACACAAAATTTAACCAGTTATCTAAAAAATTCCTAGATAGCAGAGAGTTATTATTTAATCAAACAAAGAAAATTCCTACATTTTTAATCTTAGTTTCCTCCTACTATAGGTCAGATTCCATGGAAATGTTTGAAATAATAGTTAAGGTATTTGAAGGGTAAGGATGCTTACCGATTTGGTCTTCACTACATTGTTGCTTGCTATGTTTTTTGGTACACGCCATACAATTAGCTCCTTCTTAGTGTTTTGCCACTTTTTCTTACCACATAATTTCATTGAACAACCTTTTTGGCACTCCAGAGGCTTCCACTTCAACCAGAGATGGGCCAGAGTAATCACTCTTATTATTACAAATCTTATCATCCCATGTAGAATCCCCTGACTAATTAAGGTCACCATGCTTCCCCTTCTCCACATGCTCAAATACATCAAATATAAGGGTTTACATAAACCAAAATAATTAACACATTCCCATTTAAAATCTCTAAAGGCAATGAGAAGGGTGATCGGTATGGGACGCGTGTGTGGCAGCAGACAATAAGCCACAACTCAGACAATAGAAAATCAACAAAGCACATCCACTAACACAACCAAAAATAATAACCCAAGTAAATCGTTAATGAGAGGATTAAAAAATAAAGAAAGAACACCACTTTCACCAAAGAAAAATAAAATTAATTAGCACAAAAGAAGCAAAGGTGACCAAGGCAAGCCATTTAGAGAAAGCTTGAAGCACTATTAATGGAGGATGACTTTTCATCTACCCATTATAGAACTCTAAGCCTCTCTTTTTAATCTAATCATGGTAATCATAACTAAGAGTTTAGTGAAGATGATTGAATTGATAAATAGATATCTAAATTAATCATTTGACATGACGAATATCAGGCTTCTAAATTATTACCTTGGTTTGGAAGTTTGGTAGAGAAAAATTACATCTTTGTGTCTTAGATAAAATATGCCAAGATAATGCTTGAGAAAATTTTCATGATGTATTGAAATCTAATTGCCATACCTATAGAGACAAGACTTTAGATGTCTCAAACATATCCATCATTGCAATTAAATACAACTATGTGTCAATAGTTGATAGGGAGTATAATTCGCTTGACACCTATCAGGGAAGACATCAACTATGTTGTTAGTTAGCTCTCATGGTTCATGAAATATCCCAAAGCTTTCCATTGGAAAACAACAAAGCGGGTATTGAGATACATTAGAGGAACCATGGATTTTGGCCTAGAATACCAAAAAAATGATAATTTATTCTTTACATGATATTTAAATTCAGATCATTCTAGGAACATTGATGAGAGGGAATCTACTTCAGGATTTTTATTCTTTTTGGCATCTAGACCGATACCATGGGGGAGTAAGAAATAAAATTGTGTTTCAAGGTCCTTCATAAAATTAGAATATAATGTAACAAGGGGATCTATCTATGAATCAATTTGGCTTAGACACATACTTGAAGGATTTAGAATACCAAAGAATCATCCCACAATCCTTTATATAGACAATGAAAGAGTGGTAAAGCTTATATAACACACATTGATTTATAAGTACATTTAATTCATGAACATGTATAAAATAAAAACATCCAGCTTCAATATTGCTTAACAGATCACAAACAGGAAAATTTTGAGGAATTCAGATAATTTCTCTCCTATTCACTTGAAGGAATTCTAAATTAAGAAGGGGGGGAATGTTAGGACAACACTTAATTCACCTTATGTGGATTAAAAATAAAATGTAATTTTATATTTTTTAGCCTAGCTTATTAAACCTTGGTTGTAATGATTATCCCATCTTTTATGGGTTAATATGTCTGTGTGTTTCCCATAGGTGTAGTATAGATGTAATTTACTTTATTTGTATATTTTGGTATCTCCATATTTTGATTATAGATGAGATAAGGCAATCAATTCTTATGAAAATTGATACCATAATTTGTCAATGTAATGATCAAAATTATTTGAGTAGTATATTTTGTTCTAATTTATTTGTAATATATTATTGTGATTGCTTACTATGATTTTTCTAGACTGCCTTGTCTTGACATTTATTGTAACTAGTTGAGAGATATTTGTGCTAATGTGGCTACTTATTCTTATTGATTTTTCTCTTACTCTTCCTTCTCCCTCATATATTTTTATCCTATTACTTTTGTTGCTTGCTCGTGGGAAACTTTCCTATTCAATTCTCCCTACTTGTGCAAGTCTTCTTTGTGGTTTTCTTCATCGTCCTTGGCTGATATGTTATCTTCATTTTTATTTTGATGTTCCTCCTGTTAGGATAAAATAAAACATAGATTCATCCCCAAATATCATATAATAAAAACTATGAAACTAGTCAATCAAACATATATAAAATAATCATAAACATACACAAAATAGGAGACACCAAATTGAATGTGGTTCACCCAAGATGGGTTACATCCATGAAACTTATCCAATTTATTATTTTTAGAAATACAAGGGAGAAACAAATCTTGAAATAAACCTTGTTACACATCTCTACCTCTTTCTGCCTCCTCTCTATGTGCAATATCTTTCATCTATCATCTCAACCATGTAATAATACATTTTAGGGCAAAAAAACTTAAACATAACCTCTACCATTAGATCTAGAAACCTTTAATCAATGGCTTAGATTGACTATGAAATTAAAATTTTAAAAAGAAATTTTAATAAAATGTTTGCTTTGGGGCACTACTCCCAAATCCCCACCATGTGGCCCGCAGACCCTGCAATGCAACCCCCTGCACCATCATGAATACAAATAATGGGATCCAAAACTCGACTTGAATAACGTCAAATTTTTAATCTCTGATCTTGGAAGACAATTCAGATCCACACCTAACACCTCCTACTTACACAAGTATATATTTCATTTTTTCTTAGCTTCCTTAGCTACCTAATTAACCTCTACTTTATTTTCTATGCCTCCTAGACATATTTTTTATTCTTTCTCTCTCTTGCTTCTATTCATTTTGTTTTTAGGCCTCCTCAGTAGTGGTCTTATCTTGTTCAAATTCAGCCTTTTTAATTTTTTATGTTCACTTATCTTTGGTCTCAAGTTATGCTTCAGGGTTCTCTAGATCCTCTTGTGTTGGAGGTTGCTTTGATGGTTCTTTTTGTTTTTGGGGACTCAATGCCAAGGGTTTAATAGTATGAGGAGGAGGGATTTATTTTGATGGTGTTAGGGAGTATGGAGATAATGGGGGTGAAGGTGGTGGGGATGGATATGGGGATAGTATGACTTAATGCTTATATATGGATGCTTTTGGATGGGTAAGAGGAGGGAAAACTTTTATTTTGGCACTTGGTTGCACAAGTTTGAACTATAGTCTCTTATTGTCTGAGTCACCCTTCAACTTCTTCCTTATCTGCCTCTTTAGGTTCTTCATCATAAATGTTTACATTAATTCTATGATAGTCTAATATGGCCTCAAATCACCTAGTGTGTAAGGATTATATGTCAATGGACTTAGAGGACTTTATTTTTGTGTGTTGCCTTCTTCCAACAATGCTTCTCACATGATAATTTTTCTATGTGAGGTATTTATGGTAGCTTGTTCTTCTACTAAAAATCCTTGGTTTGATGACTCAGAGTTTGGCTCCCTTTATTTAAATATGGATTATGTCCTCCATTTAGCCTCTTTCTCTTGTACAACTATGTCAACAATGATAGATGGTGGAGGTGGGGGAATTCGTACCAATAAAACATTAGGAATATTGTCCCACTTGGCAAGTGCAAACCACATTCCATAATAAAAAATATTTCTCTTACTCCTCTTTGTATATAATATTTTTTATATCCTCCAACATCAATTTGTACATCTCTTCTTGCATGACTCCCAATGTTTTGAAGTTGTATTTTGTTGTGATTATTGGCATCTACTTATCACTAAACCACATAACTATGTTGCAAGTTCTTTTTATTGGTGGTGTAGGTTTGAGATTTGAGGCTTTGTGCTTTGTTATAACTAATTATGAAGAAGAGGTGGATGGTTGTGATTATGGTTCCTATTGCATGTGTTCCCTCTCCTGAGGTTTTGGCTGGGCATGTGCTTCAAGATATGTTTATGGCAGTTTGTGCTCTATTCTGGGAGGTATTGATCACAAAAACTACACTAATATTTCAACCATATATTTATACCATTTAACTTCCAAATTTTCATAATTGATATCAATTAAGAAAGAGAGAGGTATCACTAGCACTTTCCCCAATTTGTGGATCCAGAGTTGTACCCTATTATGCATCTTTATGATTGTGGCTATTGGTCTTAGATATTAGAGTATATCTCAAGGCACCTAAGGGTGCAAAGTGATCAAACATTATATATTTATTCAACACTAGTTAAATATTCCCACCTATGCATAATGTTGAGTATCCCTTGGATACATGAGATTAGATAAGGCATTTTAAAGCCAATAGTCCATGTTTGGTGTAATTTGTCCCTTAGACGATTATCATTACGTAAAATAAAGTAGTACCAAGAATTAGTATTGGAAGAATTGCATTGTTCCTAAAATCACCTTCTCATTACTTTTAATGAACTCTAATGTAAGGAAATTTGGCCAATTAAAGCCTTAACATTCAATGTGCACTATCAATAACCCCTTTTATGGTTTGTTTAGCACCTTTGGTAGTCTACTTGTATTAGCTCATGATGTATTTTGGCAGGAATCACCTAGGTGTATTCATAACCCAATTAATTAGGATTCCCTTGGATGTGTGGGTGTATACCTCCTTGATATCTAAATGGATTGGGTGATTCTTGGTTTTGTATGGGGCTAGAGACTTCCCTCTTGCATTAGCCTATGACATGGTGTTGGTGTTTATGATTATGGTGACTTCGTTCAAGATATGAATTGATCCTTCATTATGTCAGCTCAGGAGGATCATCATCAATTTGTCATGTTGACCAAATATCGACAACCTTATGAGTCTCTTTGTATCTGGTCCTTGTAGTCTAGCAATCAATGCAAGCACTCCCTACTGTGAGTTAACTGCTTATGGTTGTGGATACCACTCCCTATTTGTTGTATCAATCAATTAAAATAACTTTAGATTGTTCCATTTTACTTGTCTAAGATCCACCCCAATGCCCATTTACTCTTTTTATGAATTTGATAGTGGAACCAGGATTTGGTAGGCGACCATTATATATTTTCTAGGTTTTATTTCAACTAGATTATGTTTTAAATCATGAGATTGTAACTACCTCTTAGAAAAAATTGTGTGTACGTGATTTTCTAGTGTGATTTACATCAATACTCTACCTTATATAGAAGTCCCAATTCCCAAATATTCCCCATTGTTTGAATTTACTTCATTGATCTATCTTTCATGTCATCATCTACTTACATTAAATGTAAATGTTCATTTTGATATGACCTTTGGATTTTATATGATTGATGTAATGTTGCCTTAAATGGTATTTGATGATGTGATGCACTACCTTTTTTATTTCCTAATACTTTATTTTATTGTTCATTATCTCATTTTTAGCAAATCCCCACTTTGTAATACCACAATATTCAATTTGTTCCAACATTAACTACCTTGGTAGTTGCCATTTCCACACTACTTTGTTGTTTGTCTATTGCCACCTCATTCTCAAACATCAACTTCTTCCACATCAGCTCAATCTTTATTTGTCCTTTGATTATGCTATGTTTCAATTACTTGTATTGCACTTGGATCACAATACAATATGGTTTTCCTATGATAAAAAATTGTAAAATACATATCTACTACTACAAACCTACTCAAATAAATAAACTATAAAAATAAAAATCGTAAACTACACTGTGCCACTCGACACTCATTCTTTTTTGCAAGTTTTGACTTGAGATCATTGGTGGTAGGGATTGATCCAAAAAATGTTTACTCTTCTTGGTAAAATTATTCCTTAAAGGTCTCTAAGTATTATAATGCCTTGTTGCAACACTTTATGAATGACATATGGGCCTTTACATCTTATGCATAGTTTCCCTAGATGTGTTTTATATCTACTATCATATAGCAAAACCTTCCAATCTAGTTGAATTTACTTGGATCATAGATTATGATCATGTTAATTTTTTTGGATATGTTTATTGACCTCCTATGTCTAGATAGCCATTTTTTCATTTTTTCCATGTGAGATAAACAAAATAACAATTCCTAAAGTGACTCCTAGTCTCCTAGTTGCATTATCAATGTGATGGCGTAAAATTATATATTCCATAGGCATTATTGCTTCCATGTCATACACCAATTGATGTGGTGTGTATCTCATTTCCCACTTGTAATTAGTTTTGTAAGCCCCAAGTGTTACATGTATGTGATCTTCCCAATCATATCTCTAATTATTACATATCTTTGTGAGCATATTTTATTGGACCTTGTTTGATGCATCTACTTGGCCATTCACTTATGGATGGTAAGTTGTGATTTTATGGTGTGAGATCATGAACTCTTATGTCAAGGTCTTTATAGTGTTTTAAAATAAATGTGTACCTCTATCATTGATTAGACTCAAAGGACATCCAAACATTGTTATGATATTTTTCATATTAAAATATGGTAGCATCTCTTATACTAAAACTTAGTGTCGCAACAACTTCCACCCATTTGGTGAAATAACTAGTTGCAGTGATTATACACCTGTGTTTAAAAGTAGGATTAATGGGCTCCATAAACTTAGTGACCCATTGTTTAGAAAGTTGATCCAATATAATCTCATTCAAGGGCATTTCATCTCATTGTTTTGGTCTCCTTACCCTTTGACAAACATCATAGTGTTTTTCAACCTTGTGTGTATCCTGAAACAAAGTAGGCCACCACAAACCACTTTGGAATATTTTTATCATAGTTGTATCTCATGTAAAATTTCCTTTTGTGACCCATTAGTCTACTTATTCTAACATATATGGTCTTTCATGATCCAATGCTACCCTTCATAAGACATCATCTTTATCTAATTTTTAAATGAATCAATTTATAATGCTAAAAGGCAAAGCTTGTATGACTAGATGTTTTTTGTATTTTCCCACATAATGCATAGGAAATACAACTAACATATGCATGAGTTAGAATTAGCCTGTAACTATCCTATATCTAAAGATATGGACTAGTACAAGGTTAATTAAAGATAACTTGTGATACTTAATGTTTGGGTAGTGACCAATTGATCAGAAAATGGGCATAGCAAAAATGATTCAGTTTTTTCCAAAAAATGAAATACTTTATAAATTTCTCAATTTTCCATCATCTAACTTTAAAATTGGCAAAATAATTAAAATCAACATTAAAAAAATGATAATAAAATAACAAGTAATAAAATTGAGATAAATGCAAACCAGATGATAATGAAGTTTGTCCCTGATGGACTACGTCTTCGGGTTCATTTAATTGATGAATCATTCCATTAATTCTCCTTTAAAAAGGGATTCTCCTCTTACAAAAAGGGATAAAAATGTTCTCCTAATAAGGGATAAGTTCTCTCCATTACAAGGACAAAAAAATTTCATAGGGCTTAAAAGGCAAAAGATTATAAATACAAAGCTTCAATATCACTCGAATGCTCAAGCTTCAAGCTTCCCAAGCTTCACATCAAGCTTGTGTGTGTTCAAATGCATATGGTGAGGGGCCTTTTATAGTGTTTTTAGGCCCTAATTTTAAGGATTTCCATATTATCCTTTTATTTAATTTTTTTCCACTAAAAATCTCATATTATGGGGATAAAAACAAAAAATAGCCTTTTGATAAGGCTTAACCAATCTTTATGGGATATTATCCCATTTAAGGCTTATCCATATCCCTTTCATATCCCATATTAAGGATATTATCCCACATATCCTTTTATTAAATATTATTCATTTTTTTGTCTTATGTGGGGAAATAAAAACTTAGATGGGAATTTAATCCCACGTTTATGGGGATGAGGATGATATAGTTTTTTTTAAGCCTTTAAACTCATTTTTTTGATCACATTTTATGTGGTAATGTGGATTAGAAATATTACTTAGCCATTGTGTTGGCTTTTGCACTCCATGTTGTCTAAATTGGCAATATACATGGGCATTGTCAATATGACTCATTCCCGTAGTGAGTTGGCTCGATCATGAGTTCATCGATGTGGCAATGATGACAAGGCAGTTGAGTCCCCCTCATAAAAAATGGACCTCATATTTTTTCATCAAAGACTAGAGGCAAAAAACTAAACCCAATTTAATTTTACATGATAAAAATGCCATGTCTATTAGACTACCATGTGTCATGCTACCATTGGTCCATGTCCACATACTTTACCCCTTTTTTTCCACTTGTCATAATTTGTTACAAAAATTCAATTAACCATATATTTTGCTCTTAATGTCATATCAACAAATTGTAAATTATGATGGAAAGATCTCGATGAGATATACTCTATGAGGATAGTTTAAAAAATATTGCAGACCATTTGGTCATGTCAAATGTAGAGATCCTCCCAAATCACAACTCCCCAATAAAAAGCTTTTGGTCCACCAAAAGTCTTCAGTCTTCATTCTCAAAAAATCACTGAAGGTACAACTCTCTCATTTTTTGAATTTCTCTCTTATATAAAGCATTAACCTCTTTCTATAGCTCTTCAAGTATTTAAGAGTAAAATATCAATAGAAGGAACTTGACCTTTCTCACCTTGATTCACGATTATTGGTGGCTATGTCTCCCAATTATGGGGCTATACTTTATAGAGGAGTTCTTAGGTTCACTTAGCATCTATATTTGACAATCACTTGTTCTTCTCCCTTAAAGTAAGGCTTATATATATATATATATATATATATAATCCCAAAATAGGGGCTATCTCTTAGAATATGCTGGAATGTATGGTAATACTTCACTTCTCTCTTAGAGGTTGATTGCCCAAACTGGATTCTGCAAACCAAGGTGATGAAGAGTGCTTGTGACTCCTTTCTATCTCTACTAACTGACCTTTTTTCTCTCTTGGTGTCTTAGTCTTATCCTTGGTGAATTCTCTTAGCCTATGCATTATTTGATTCTCTCCCAACTAAGATGTCATATTCTCTTTATTGTTTAATTTTTCAACAAGGGTAAAATAATACATTGTATACTAAGCGGTGTTATAACAAGTCACCACTTTTATAATTTGCTATTTTTTGTGTCTTATAATCTAAATGTAATATACATGGGTTGTAAAAATAACTCCATTTATAAAATTTTCCCAAATCAAGGTCTTACAAAAAGTGCATACATACAATTGCACATGCATTCATTTCAAAGAAAGATATTTTAATGAAATAAAATTAGATGCCAACATACATCCATAGAAAAATGGTGATTTAATTAAGTGATACTCACCATGGAAGCACCTTTCATGTTGATTCCACTCTATCTCCCTCTTGGAAGAACACCTTGGCTCATGCGCATGCTAATGATACTTATCAACAAGTCTATTGATATCATACCCCCAAAAAACTGACTTATAAAGACTTTGCTTTGGAGTTCTCTGTTAATGGAGTGACTCTCTACCCATATTTACAAATGCTACAATAAGTGGTAACAAAAATAAATATGAGAATGAAAAATAAACAATGATACAACCTCTTATAATGGGTTTCTCATGATGTGATTCTCATCTTAGATGGTTGATTCAATTTCACTCTCAATTAGTGATATGCCTCCACACTTGCTCATACAAACAAGATTAGTTTCCTTAATGCTTCTTAAATAATTAAAACATAAAAAGTGATTTTTAGGTGATTTAATCATGCTAAACAAAACTTATCTTTGTAAATATTCTATCCATTTCTTACCGATCCAATCTAATGGATGCTCTTCTTCGGGAGGCTTCCTCTTGATAGGATATTCCTTGGATAGTTGGGCTTCTTCATGGCCCACCTCTTAGATTATTGGTGATTGACAAACTCTTTCATACGTTACATCTTGATTTGTGGGTGCTTGCATAACTTCCCTATTACTTGTGGATGCTTCTTCCTTCTTGGAGTGATCCTTGTTAAGTATTAGATGGAGTTGTGGATGATGTTTACAACATTTATCAACCCAATGGCCACTCATGTTTTAATGAGTACAATAATTCTTGTCTATTTTCTTGGACAACAAACCCTTCTTGCCATTATCCATATGTTGACTTGGAGAGTGGTCTTTACATCTTTTTCCTCCTTCTTGAAGGTCATGATCTTTCTTTGTATAGACTTTATCTTCCAACACATGGCCACATAATGGTTATTCAATCCATAAAATGTACATGGATACATATACCACAATGTCTATGTTTCAAATCCAATATCCTCATAATTAAAGAAAAAATGGAGTACTTATGCTTACCATTCCTTTTAGTGTTGTAATTTGTGTACGATAATAAGAGGAAAATATTTTACCTCCTCCTTTAGGATGTTCATGTCTTTTTGGAAATGCTTTGCATTTTTTTTGGATACTTTTGCCATGAGTGAAAGGTTGTCCCCTTTCTAATTATAACATGCACTTACTCTCACCATCATGGAGAGGTTATTTTTGTAGTGGCTTGGGCTCTTCTCTTGAACCTTCTCTTGCTTCAACTATTTTGGATCATTCTCCAACTTTTCCTTTACCCCTAACATATCCCAAACTTGCATAATGATGTCTTTTTTCAACTTGTATGGGATTAGTCATTCCTTGGCCATTGATGCCAAGACCCTTTCCATCAAAACACATCTTAATTAGAAATTTATATCCAATACCACAAACATGCTTCTCAAATTGACCAAAAGAAGCATCTACATATTGATGGGAAGAAAAATAATTAGAATATTTCTTTTGTTCATCAAAGGAAGAGTTAAAAGGTCTAGAAGAGATGGAGGAGATTTAAAATGTTCATCTCATTTACCCTTACCACTAGTGGAGGGTTATTCTTCTTATTTACCTTCATTTTTTCCTTTAAGCCTCATCTTCATTTCATGATATAACTCTTCCACCATGCTCTTCATCTCAAGAAAGGCTTGATGAAAGGCCATCTCTAATTCAAATTCTTTTTAGAGAAATACCATGGCTTGAATTGCACGCTTTGAACCAATTTTTGGGTTATACTCTTCAAGTGATTATTCATTATGCTTTATTTTAAACTTGGTTAACATGCAAATGAAAACTCACAAATCCAAAACCACATGAAAAAACCCAAATCAGCTGCTCTGATACCAAACTTGATATGAAAATGGGCATAGAAAAAATGATTAGTTTTATCCAAAAATTCAAACACATTATAAATTTCTTAATTTCTCATCATTAATCTTGAAAATTGGCATAATAATTAAAATCAGTATTAAAAACTGATATTAAAAAATAAACAAGTAATAAAATTGAGACAAATGCAAACTAGATAATAATGGAATTCATCCCTGGTGGACTACTTCTCTGAGTTTGTTTAATAGATGAATTGTTCCATTAATTCTCCTTTAAAAAGGGCTTCTCCTTTTACAAAAAGGGCTAAAAACATTATTCGAATAAGGGTTAGTTTCTCTCCTTTACAAGGGAAAAACAACTTCATAGGCCTTAAAATCCAAAAGCTTAGAAATACAAAGTTTCAATATCACTTGAATGCTCAAGCTTCAATCTTTCTAAGCTTCACATCAAGATTGTGTGTGTTTAAATGCATATGGTGAGGGGAATTTTATAGTGTTTTTTAGCCCTGATTTCAAGGATTTCCATATTATCCTTTTCTTTAATTTTTCCCCACTAAAAATCTCATATTATGGGGCTAAAAATAAAAAATAGCCTTTTGATAAGGCTTAACAAAACTTTACGGGATATTATCCCATATAAGGCTTATCCATATCCCATTCATATCCCATATGAAGGATATATCCCACCTAGCCTTTTATTAAAGTTTATTCATTTTTTTGTCTTATGTGGGTAAATAAAACCTTGGATGGAAATTTAATCCCATGTTTGTGGGGATGAGGATGACATAGGTTTATTTAAGCCTTTAAAATCATATTTTATGTGGTAATGTGACTTAATATGACTTGGCCATTGTGTTGGCTCTTGAAATCCATGTTATGTGACTTGGAAATATACATGGGCATTGAAAACATAACTCATTCTCATGGTGAGTTGGCTCGGTCATGAGCTCATCCATGTGGTGATGATGACAAGGTAATTAGGTCCCCCTCTTGATAAAAAGAGAACCCCATATTTGACCATCGAAGATCAGAGGAGATAAACCAAACCTGATTTAATTGTGCATGATTAAAATATCACATCTATTAGAATGCCATATATCATGTTGCCATTAGTCCATGTCCACACATTGTACCCCTTTTTTTCCACTTGTCATAATTTATCATATAACTTCAATCAACCATATCTTTTACTCCATGTGTCATATAAAAAATAATAAATTATGTTGGAAAGATCTTAATGAGCTCTACGCTATGAAGATAGTTTCACAAAGCTTGCAGACCATTTGATCATATCTAATATAGAGATCCTATTGGATCACCATTATATCCATAGACTTAGAAAGAGGGGTACCTATATCACAAATATCTAAGGAAAAGGGTCCAAAAACTTTAGGCCTATAACACAATGAAATAGATATAATTAGACCTATATATAATTAATCTATATTGTACATAATAAATGTAAGTAGTTGTGCAAGTAAAGTAAATTTGAACTAAGGGGGAAGGGTTAGAACGATCAAAATGGGTAAGGTGCCATGGTTGATAAATGGGGGTATAGGCTACCTAAAATGGAATATGGAAAGTCTAAGAAATCCTATAGCCACACTAAGTATAAGTGTAGAGATAACTTGGATAAGGATACACACACATTCATTTACTAAGAAATAAGCAACATCTATCTACTAAATGAAATAAAGGAAAGAGCATAAGGTTAGAAGTACTTACCTTGATTGGGGATCATGAGACTCAATCTCCTTCTTGGTTGATGGTGATTTTAAAGAGATTATTATGGTTGTGAAGACCTCAAATGGTTGGTTGAAGACCCAAGAATATTACCAATGACTTCTCCTATTAGATCTCTAAGAATTTCATAAGACAAGATTTCATAAAAAGAAGATTCTACCTATTATTCCTCCAAATTTGATTCAGGGTGGAAGTGTAAGAGAAATAAAAGAATATGAGAGTGTTATGATATGATTGGAATGAAATATGACTTTCATATATAGTGATCTAATACCCAAATACAAAATAAAGGCTAAGCTAATGACATCGACTAGTTATATGAAGCTAAGAGGAGTCAAATAACATTGAAATATGTGGGCCAAGCCGAAGTAGCATGAATGCCAAAATACAAACTCAAAATGGCATCGACTAGGTTGATATAGTATGATAAGGGAAAAGATGTTAAACTATCAGTATTAGCCTCAATTGATGCTATAAGAAATGAATACACTGATATAGCTGAGTGAGGTAGGATGGAAGGAGGTATGTGGCAAGGGAAATATGAAGAATTTAAATTATAAATAGAAATGATATGATCATGACATGGATAACAACATCTCTCTCAAAGAACCAAAGTCCTGCCCACCCCTTTCTCAATGCACCCTTGAAGGTGTTCACATGTGGATATTGAAACTTGATAGGTTACTACAAGAGAAAACATCAGTAAATGATAAAGAGAAAAATATTGTGTGTATACATATGCCCCACCCAAATCTCATCACATTTCACAATAGTGTAACATGAGATGGTGCTTGGGGAAAGAAAATAACACAACAACTGAGTTAACTGAAATGAAATGCAAAATGAAGGCTAAAAATAGATGTTGATAAGTGAATAATTCAAAGTACCATATACATACCTTGAATTACATGTATCATTGAATAATTACATATAATAATCATAGTATTGATCGTGGAAGGCGCATGAACTCCATTCAAAAAAACCTAAGGATACAAGGCAAGAGAATAAAGTATGAAAACATAAGAAGGCCAAAGTAAATGAAAAAATCTCAAAATTGAATAAGTCACTTGGAAAATTGGTAAGCTAGGATGATGAGGGTTAGGTTAGGACCAAATGACCAATAAAAATGAATAATGTATAATATGTGGTGATGAAATATTTGGTACTCATAGAAAATAGGGATTTCACAATAGTGAAGGACACACAAAGTCTCTCCTTTATTAAGATGTGAGGTTCACTTTATTAAAATCATTAAAAACTAAGCTAAGCATATTTACATTATTTACAAGTTGAATGCGGGACTTGTCTTTAAACATTCAACTAAAAATAAAAATGGAGAAAGAGATAAGGTGAAGGGTCACGTATGAATGAATAGACACATATTTCATTCAATGACACAACAAGAAAGTGTTTAATTGAAATAACATGCTTACTTGAGATCAAACCAATTACTACTTGTAATGATGCAACATGTATTAACATAAGAAAAATATACATTCATAAATGAAAGTAAGACACAGTTTTTAAATCCCTTGGTTTTTGGTTGAAGATTGAACACAAAGTTTCTTTCTCCTTCAAGATTTAATACTCGTGAACATCAAAAATCCTTTTTACAATTACCATTTCTCATATTTATAAAAATAGGAGGGAATGAACTAAACCTTCACATTCCATGTGATTCATATTTGGATTTTTGTCTTATTCTAATTGTCACTATTTTAAAAATTACACAAGAGAAAATATAACTTTCCCAAATAAAATGTTGATAAAAATAGAAAGAAAAAATTTCAAACTTATCTAAGAAGTATTTTTTGGGATAATGGTTGGTGTCAAATAACCTAGAGCAGTGGTACAACTTTTGACATGTTCTTTTCTTTTGATAGATTTAAACCTTATGAACCTATTTAATGCCTTAGTAATTTTGTTTCCCTTTAGTACCACCACATTCTTGTAACGTGTTAGCCACCTTTTTGAAACTAAAAACATAGTATTTAAAGCTTCAATGAGTTCAAATAATTGATTATTCATTTCTCCCATCGATACATGAATTTCACTAAGCATGATCATGGAAACAACATTGAGGCCATTCTCTTTGAATAGCTCTTCATGAATCACCTTCTTGAACTGAGCTTTTATTTCATTTGTAGTGTATAGGGTGATTGTATCCTCCTTGATTAAATCATAATGTATTACATATATATTGGAAGAGAGCAATTGTTGTCTCTCTCTTCCAATGCTGACCTATTCCTACAATTCTTTAAGTACTATGTTCAATATTTTGATCTTTTGAAGAATGTATTTGGACCACTTACGAGTGGTGTCATCCTCTATTTTGTTAAAATTTTTAGCTTTGACCATCATGTCTATTTCAACATCAATCATTTAATGAACATTATCTTTCATATCTCCCATACTTTTAATTCACCATCACAATATTTTATTTATTGATTGATGTTGTTGATTTCATTATCAATAGCCTCATATAATTTCAAAACTTCCTCGATATATTTCATGCCAATCATATTAGCTCCTCCACCCAAGATTCTAGAGTTTTTCCATATGAGTTGTATTGATAATGGTGAAAATGGTTTCTTTGATGATATTAGGCACTTGGGAAGGGGCATCTACCTAAGATGTTGTAGGTTTGTCAACTGGATTAAGGAGATAGTTGACGAGTCCTACCAACTGCTTGATCTGATCCTTGAGTTTCTCTCGAGTGTTCTCATCCTACTATGATCTTTTGATAATTATCTCAGTGGTTTCATGCAGGTTTTGAATTTTACTTTATCTAGTTGCCTCTCCAAGTGATATCCTATTGAGAGTGTAATCAATCAAATTCATTTCTTCTTCATTTTTCTCCATATTAGGCTCAATAATTTCCATAAATTATGCCCTAGAAGGGTTCGACACCAACTTGAAAGTGATCTTAGCCTTCTTGGGAGGGGGAGACTTGAGGAGATATCCAATCATGTCAAAATTTAGAGTGTTTGCATCCACCACACTCTTTCTTTTATTTAGCATAGGCTTCATCCACTGGAATGACATGCCACTGAAGGTAGCCATTTGGGATCTAGTAGGAGGTGGTGTATGTTACTTTGGAGGAGAAGCTTCTAGGAGTGAAAGAATGGTTTGAGAGATTGAAGGAGATGAAAGAATCATTGTGTTAGTTGATTTAATAGGTTATTCATGAGCTAGATGTATTTGAAGAGAGTGGGCCAATAGTAACATGCACATAGAATTTTATGTGTAGTAGCCTTGGTAGTGTAATGGATATAATAAATACCCTCATGATAACTCCTAAGCACTTTATTAGTTAAATAATGTGTTAAGCATCATATAAAAACACCATCTTTGAAACCTTTATTAAGGCTTGCAACCTCAAGGCTTTTCTTTAATTTTTAACTAACAAATAAGGACAAGCCTAGTTTTGGAAATAGAAAACTAAGACATGGTACCATCAATCCTATAAGAATAAATGATCTCAGTATTTCATTTCAAAAACAATATTAAATGTGTTAATGTATTTACCTTTCATTGTTTAAAAGTGCGGTTTAGTTTACATGTTTTTATCAATAGCAAAGATACCAACATTTACATCAAATAAAACATGTTCATTAAGGTTTTTAAACAATTCATTGCCTTTTATTGTTTTAAATATTTAAAATTCAAGATCATATTCTTGTATCTTGAAGATCCACTTCACCAATTTAGCCTTCAATATTGGTTATTTCATCAAGTATGATAAAACAAAGACATTGAATCTGACCACTACTTTATTTCCCATCAACAAGTACTTATACTTACACAACACAAAAATTAAAGAGAAGACAAATTTTCATATCAAATAATATCTTGTTTCTTGTCCTTAAGTGTGTGACTCATGTATCATATGGGTATTTCTTCTTTATTTTCATCATATTGTGTTATAACAACACTTATAGCTTTGTCAATTACATTCATATATATAATGAAAAGTTTTCTAGATCCTCTTTTATAAGTATAGGTGAAGTTTAAATGGCTTATTTGCCATCATCAAATGCTTATCAAAACCTCTATCCCAAACAAAATTTTGATATTTAATTAAAAGGATTTTCAAGGGAGTTTCTTTGTCATAAAAACTAGACAAAATCAAATTTTCCAAAGAAGGAACACAAACCTGACTCATTGTCATATGGTGGAATCTCTCTTATGGTCTTAATTTGGTCAAGATCAATATAAATATCATCTTTTGAAATGACATGACCTAATAATTTTCACTTTATTTCCCCAAACAAGACTTATTTAAGCTAAGAGAAATGTCATATTTTTATACATGTAAAATTTTAGTGCAAGTGGTCAATATGTTCTTTATTTTATTTTAGTGCATATTAATATCATATTAATATACCTAAATAATTATCTTGATCAACTTATCAAAGACAACTTCTATGGTGCATTTAAATGTAGTACTTACATTCATCAAACTAAAGAGAATTATGTCATAGGCAAAGGCACCTCTATGTGTAGTAAAATTAGTTTTATGCCTATCTTGTGGCTTTCAAAAAAATTAGTTATAATCAGAAAAACATCCAAAAGGGACATCAGCTTGGAACCGACATCATACTACAAAATCTAGTCAATATTAGGTAAAGGAAAATTATCTTTGACATTGTCCATATTTAAATCATAAAAATCAATGGAAAGGCAAATGCCATCGTTCTTTTTAAGAATAGGGACCAAATTTTATATCCAATCACAATATCTTATATGATAGAGGACACCACCAAACAAAATTTTGTTGAGCTCTTTGTTGATGGTGTCTTCCAAGAAAGGGCTCATTTTTCAAGGTTTTTACTTGACTACTTTTATGCCAAGTTTGATAGGGATGTCATGTTGAATGATTCTAGTGGGTTAACCTTTCAAATATTCATAAGACCGAGCAAAAATGTCAACAATTTTTTTGAAAAACTTAATGCACAATAACTTTTATTTTTTTGTACATTATATGCCAAGATAATCATATTTTTAGTTTTCTTCTATGCTAAGATTGATAGGACTGGTTTAATTCATAACTCTTATAAATGGATCTTCAGTCCTAGAAACCTTAGGTTGATCAATAGGTGAGAAAATGGATCCAAGGCTCATCATGTTAGTAGATATTTTCACTTATCTACAAATCATCACCATAATTTAGCACATAATCCTCATAATCAAATAAATCACTATGCATAAAACAATTTTGTGCTCATCACACTAAAAAACAAGCCAATTAGTTTTAAAATCAAGAATCCTTGGTCAAAAAATTTCATTAAAAGTATAGTGGGTAGGTTCAATTTAACTCTTTGAAGGATTATATGTATAAATAGCCAATTAATTTACTCGTGTAAATTACTCTCTATGTATATGAGTGATATTGAAGGCTTTGAGGTTTGAAATTAATAACCATACCTTTTGAGTATACTTATGCATGTGAGATTAATTAGCCTTGTAAATTTGTCACACCTGTCTAACTATTAGGTCAAAATCACAAAAAACTTATAAGTGTCTTACACCCAACTCTAGATAATTCTTGAGTCTAGGCACAATACTTCAAATTTTACAATATTGTTAGTGGAATCAAAAGATAACTAGAAAGCATAATGGAAAAGGTTGCCTAGAGGATAAATGAGAACAAATCCTACACCACTACCTTGTTACAAACTAGAGCCATAAAAAGACATAGACCAAATGGTTTCTGTAGTCATATAAAATACAAAAATTGGTAACTTGAGCATGGCTAATGACACCCAACCCATAAGTCCCTCTTGCTTGCTCTCCTGACCCTCTTAGGCTTATTTTCATTGATTCCTAGTCATTCATAGCCTTCCATACTTAGTCCCAGCTCACCCAGAATGCTCTGTCCAAGACAACTCAATCCCCCCAAGTCCTGTTTGCTTAGGATAATAGTGCCACACTTGGACTATATCACCGATGCCACTCTTGTCTACTTTCAACACTCTTGTCTAAGTATAAGTTTACCCCCAATGGTCAATTCCTTCTGGTTCCCCATCCTTATTGGCCTAATGTGAACACATTCAACCCATGACCAATAGATCCCTATAAAAGTCCATTCAAAGATCATTTGGAAAGGGTTGGTAATTATCACTAAGCAAACAAGAATACAAGAAATACCACTCAAGTAATCTTCTTTATTCTCTACATACAAGTAACCAATATACTTACAAGCTTATCCAAATCCTTACACCAGTCCCTAGCCATCTCAAGCACATCTAGTTTAGCATTTTGCATCTTCATACACACTATTACACAAAGCACATCGAGTGGGAGAACTACATATGGCTTGATCCCTCTTTGAAGTATTGGTATGTAAATAACATGCGAACATAAGGGGTGTGGATCCATGTCCAATGAATCTTACACAAATTAACCCCCCTTTTTCTTGAAATTGGTCAAATAATAATGGAGTATAGGGTTTGAATAGAAAATATTCTCTATAAGGAGCTCTACAAACTTCTAGCTACTAAAACTTCATGGATAGGGTCACACAGACCTAGTGAGCAAAACCCAAAAAGCTTAGATACTCAAGACAATAATGGTATAGGTGGAATATAGTGCCGATGCCACTCCTTTTCATTTTCGATGCTTCTATCCAATCATTAAACAAAGCTTAGATATTAGTTTGTGATAGTGTCCTAGTCCTACACAGTGAATTCCAATCTCTGTTTTAGTTAGATCAGTTAGTTTCTAGCTAAGTCTTATTTTCTTTCCCTTATTACTATTTTTAGAAAGATTTGAATTATACTCAAATTTCACAAATAGTAGCTTAATTATTGCATATTTATTTACTGATTTTACTACTCAGACCCTTTAACTAAATTAGGAATAATACATGAATATTCCCAAAATTGTTAAATCATATGGTGAACCCGATTTACTTTGTTTGTGCATAAAAACCCTATAAACCATAGGGTAAGTTTCCTACTAATTTTTTTGATTTTTTATCTATATAATAAAATTAGAAATTAACATTAAATTTTAAATAATTCATAGTAATTTTAAAATAATTTTCCTTCAAACCCTAGTTGCCCATACTAGGTCCCAGTATTTTCCCAGTAATTTTCCAATAATTTTCTAATTTTTTCGCTGCATATTTCACTCATAATTTCACTTTAAATTTAAAAATGGAATAGTAATTTTCAAAACTATTTATTTTTTAAAACCCTAGTTGCATCTTTTAGGTCTCTTTAAATCACAAATTTTCTAATAAATTTATAATTTTTTACTTACATATCTAACTCAAAAATTCATTTTAAATTTCAAAATTTCATAGTCATTCTCAAAATAATCACCTTTCAAAACCCTAGTTGAATATAATAGGTCCCACTGCTTCTTGAGGTATCACCTTACATCTATAATCAGATTACAAAAATGGATCTCACTTTTTTACAAATTTTTCTTACATTTCTTGCAAATAATAAGGATACTATACTTGGTCCTATTATGTACATGAATGATGAAGTCTATCATATGTTAGTACAAAGTTTCATTATTTGCATTCAATGCTTATTTTTCATTATATGAGATGATGCCAAGAAAGTTATTATTAAACATGTTAAGATATCTTTTGCATCACTTCCCTTAGAGACTCTATCCCATACCAAGTCATGTTGCATGGTCCATTTTACCCTTCCCTAGGTCACTACCCATCACCAGAGAGCCCAGTTGACACCCTTTGTCCCTCCACTACCTTGACCTATTGATTATCTTCTCTCTCCTCTCATATCTACTACTAGTCCTATACATATATTAGATAATGTGGTTAGAGTTGTTACTCAATGTGCCAACATGACTTTTCCACCTATTCAGGATCCCCATCACCCTCCTATTCCTTCTTGTCCTAGGCCCACCCCTCCCACACAAGCAAATCCACATAAGACATGATATTTTTGATCAATTGATAAATAATTTAGCTAAGATTTCCATGTTAGAACTGCTTTAGAAAGCCAATGTGTTCAAGGATATTCTTTATCAAGCACTCACTCAAAATTCTATGCCCATTGATTTAGTGCTTTTTTATTTTGCATCAGTGATCAACACTTTTGAAACCATAGAAGATGTAATTTATTTTGATTGTAAGGACATGCCTTCTCAAATAGTTATTGATCAAAATTTACCACTGTTCATACAAGTTCAAGTCAAACCAGTGCGGTAAAGAGAGTTGTAGTTAATAGTGGTTCTAGACTTAATATATGTAATATCACATTCTTACAGACCATGGGTGTAGATATGGCATCCATGCAAAAATCATATAAGAATATTAGAGGGTTTGATGATATACCATGATAGACATTGGGAACCATTGTTTTGGATATCATGGTAGGACCCAAAACCCTCTCTACACAGTTCTAGGTCATGCTAGGTCCCCTTTATTATAATATTTTACTCGAATGACCTTGGATACATGCTATGGGGGCAGTTCCTTCCACTCTTCATCGATGTTTCAAGTTCTTCCATGAAGGATACCTATACACATGCCCAGTAGATGACCAACCATTTTGATATTGTCAAATTACAGAGTCATCTTTGACTATTTCACAAGATGAGACACCTCATCCCATAGTTTTGCCACCACCTCATTACATTTCTCTCAATCAGATACATACATATGAGGCTGGAGAGACTAGCACTTATCACACTCCTCCATTTACAACCATATCCTTAGCTCCAAATATTTATCCATTCACAACAATGTCAGCCATTCTAGCTACTCTATTAGTAACGATTCCTACATTGGTTATAATTATACATTCATTGATAGTAGTTCTATCAATATCAGTTGATTCTACATATACAATTACTCCATCAGTTATAGATACTTCCACAGTACCACTATCTTTTACTACTTCAGTTGATGAGACTCTCATACATAGTTACCTCTCATGGTAAATTTCGATTTACCATCTGTACATGATGTTGATATAGATTTGTAGGCTTCTTCAAATGATGATACAACACCCACACTTATAGATGACTATTTGTGTGGATTGAGCCTTGCACCAGTAGGCCTAGGCGAGTACCAAGATGACTCTAGATCTCTCATTACACATCATACATCACTCTTAGAATCTTGTACTACACTCATACTAGGATATAATTCACATTTGTGACCACAAACATATCATTTGGCACATATAATTCACATGGTTACCTCTATAGATATAGATCCAGTCATTCAAATTTAGGTAGGTAACATACAACATCAACCACATTTTATGTTATAGATGTTACTTGATCATGGATTAATCACATTACCTACAATATGACATAGATTTATTAGTAGATTATCACAGTAGGATGGTCACCCATTTTGTCTCTTTCATAGGATCACAAACCATGAAACAAACTCATGTTGACCTTTACAATAGAGATTGGATGAACTATAGGTTCAAGGTATTATTCATATTACAACACCACCAACACCAGCTCTACCACTTCTACCAATCAATATACTACCCGAGCTAAACATCCTAGAGGAGACTAAACATCTCCACCACCAGAGTAACCTTCAGTTCACCTTCAGTATAATGACACCATGAACACATCATCTGTAGCATTTAATGATACTTATGATGATGATCTCAAGGCATTTGATGATGGTTGTGATCCTTTCCTCCATCCCCATCCCCATCAAGCTCCATCTTTAGACCCTTTACCCCAGCCATCATAGTCTTTTATGCCATTATATATATATATATATATATATATATATTGATTTATTCATATGCTTGTATATAACCTTTTTTTTTCAAATGTTTGTACATAGATTTCTTGTAATTACTTGCACATATTTTATCATTATTATTTGTATATAATCTTCTCATGCTTGATTGTACATAGTTCCTTTTCAAATTCTTGTACATAGTCACCCTATGATTGATTGTACATAGTTCATAACATTTCAAAAAATTCAAAAACATTCAAAGATTCCAAAATATCAAAAACATTCAAATATTCCAAAATATCAAAAACATTCAAATAACTCAAAAACACCAAAAATATTTTGATTGTAAGCATTATCCATGCTTTACATTTCTACTACTATGCTAGACTTACATTTGCTATTCTATGCTATTATTTATTGATTTATCTAGATTACCATGTTTCACTTGATCTTCTTTGAGTGTGTATAGTGACATCTAGCTCTTTGCTTGCTTCAATTTACCCATTGAGGGGACATCCTAATTCTACATCAAGATATACATCGATATACATAACCATTAGGGGTCTACATGACTACACCATCTAGGTTATGTCATTCTTACACCACACAATATAGTTATCATGTTGATGTACATTACTTAATAGATTACACATATTAATCTATCGACACTCACTATTATATAACACTTGTGTATTTATTAACATATACCTAGTCTTGTACTAACATGTTTTGCATACATTCACTTCTCACTTTGATTAGTTAGATATGAATGTACTCCTAGTTATCACATGCTTTCTTTTCTTACTTATCATAACTTGATGTGATTGCATTCCTTAGTTTCTATTTGTCTCCTATATGTGCCTTAGGACATTTGCCAATGTCCTTTGCCTATACCCTTCTATGTGATTATGGCTTTCATGCCAACTTTACATGCTTCAATTATATGTGTATTTGGCATTTAAACATTCCTTGTATGCTATCTTTCTAGTTTGAGTGACATGTGCCCATGTCCCTTTTTTGCTTGGACCCTTGGCCAACCTTGTATGCTTCTTGATTTTTACCTTGTGTGTTTATTGCTTCTTTGCTTCTCATTGTTTACAATGCCATGATCCACATCATGTATTTATCTTGCTTTCTTAGATGTCATGATGGACATCATGCTCCATCCCTTCAAATAACAACTAACTAGACTTTCATTTCTAGTTTAGTACATTACACATATTATTACATTGTCATATCTATCTAGGCATACCCCCATTGATCTAAAAATCTCTCAATATAAATGATGCTATATCTTGAGATATCTTGTCAATTATCATTGCTATATCATGTATCTTTGTAGCATAACACACTTACAAGGCTCTTTATTTTGAGGGTAGTAATTACATGGTATTCATTCCTACCCTCAAAAGAGGGGGCAACAAACAGGGGTTTTGTCATAGAGATAAGAGCTCCTAATGGTAAAAAAGCAACATTCAAAACACTCAAAACAACTAGACATCAAAACAGTCAGAACAAACTAGACAGATAGTGAGAATATAAGAATAATTACTAGATTTGACCTAGGACAATAAGGTCTAACTTGGAATATAGTGTTAATACCACTAGTGTCCACTTTAGACACTCTTGTCCAAATAACATAAAAACTAGACTTTCTAGAAGCATGCAAAAAAGTAGGTTGAGCTACAATTTTGCACAACTAGAATAGTTTAGAATTAGAATTTTTTAGAACACTTTCACTCAAAGAATCTAGATATAGGGGGAATCATGTGCAACATGATGTCTCTCACTTCCAATTTTAGATATGGTAGTTGATATGACTTCTAGATGAGAATCCATGTTTTAGACACCAGTGATTGAGGGCAATATGCACAACACATTTCTTTTCTTTTCTTTTTGAGTTAAAAATTACCCAAGCATTCTCAGTAGTTACATACCTTATTCCATATGTAGGTGGTTGGCATCATTTTGGAATGGCTTTCATATAATCCTAACTTCCATTGTCCTAAGTTCTCGAGTGGCTTTCATATAAGCCTAGTACATAAGTTTCAAAGTGGATTTCATACAAGCCTAATCTCCATCTTTCGGAGTGGCCAAGAGCGACTTAGTTTTTAGTATACATTCAACTATCCATGCCAAAAATTTTAGATCATAGTATATTCATGGGATTTAGGATCCATCTCATATGATACACATTTCATACCGGTATCAGTTCATAGCTTCAATTCACAGGGTAAGGATGGAGCCAAAGGACTAGCTAGTCTTTGTATTCTTGAGTCACCCATTCATAGGGATTGGACAGATAGTCCAAACATCGATAAACACACGTATAATCACATAGCTTTACTTAGTGGGTGATGATGGAGCCAAAGGGTCAGGCTTTGCATTCTTGAGCCACTTCCAGGGAATTGAGCACTCAGCTCTATTCTTGATATTACTCTTGTTTCAACACATCATTCAACATTACTTAACATTACTCAACATCACTCAACATCATAATAGGTTTTGTATTGTTTTGCATATCTGATGAGGTGTATTTGTCCTTTTTTCTTCCTCTCTCTCTTACCCAACTTTGTACATTCTTATTTTAGATACAACATATCGAGTAAGAACTGACATACTCTTTGTTTTCTCTTGTAGATTTACACTTCATATCATGCTCTCTCTATGCATACCCAACATCACATAGCTTCATGAGCTTCACCATTGTAGGCAAGTTTAGGTACACTTTCTATTTTCCTTTATCCTAGTATTTTGCTTTATTGCATCACTAGAATAAGGGGAGAAAATGTAGTCATATAAAATGCAAAAAATTGGTAACTTGAGCATGGATAATGACTCCCAATCCACAAGTCCCTCTTCTTTGCTCTCCTAACCATCTTAGGCTTATTTTCACTAATTCCCAGTCATCCATAGCCTTCTAGACTTTGTCCTAACTCACCTAGATTACTCTTTCCAAGACAAATCAATCCCAGGTCCTGTCTACTTAGGATAGTAGTGCCACACTTGGATTATATTGCCAGTGCCACTCCTATCCACTTTTAGTGCTCCTGTTCAAGTGTGATTTTAGCCCTAACAATCAATTCCTTCTGGTTCCCCATCCTTATCAGCCTAATGCAAGAACATTCAATCCATGACCAATAGATCCCTATAAAAGCCCATTCAAAGATCATTTGGAAAGGATTGGAAATTATCACTAAGCAAGCAAGAATACAAGTAAGATCACTCAAGAAATCTTTCCTATTCTCTACATATAGCTAGCCCATATACTTACAAGCTTATCCAAATCCTTACACTAATCCCTATCCATCTCAATCATATCTAATTTAGCATTTTACATCTTCATACACACTATTGCACAAAACACATCAACTGGGAGAACTACATATGACTTGATCCCTATTCAGAGTATTGGTATGTAGGCAACATGCCCACACAAGGGGCGTGGATCCACACCTAATTAATCTTACACACACTAACCCCCCTTTCTCAAAATTGGTCAAAGCATAATGGAGTATAGGGTTTGAATATGAAATCTACTCTATAAGGAGCTCTACAGACTTCCAACTATCAAAACTTCAAGGACAAGGTCATATACACCTTGTAAACAAAACTCATAAAACTTAGATCCTCAAGACAATAGTGGTAGATGTGGACTACAGCACTGGTGCCACTCCTGTCCACTTTTGATACTCCTATCCAATCATAAAATGAAGATTATATCTTAGTTTGTGGTACTGTCCTAGTCCTGTATAGTAAATTTCAGCCTCCATCTTAGTCAAATCAATTATTTTCTAGCTAAGTCTTTTTTTCCCCTTATTATTATTTTTATAAAGATTTGAATTGTAATCAAATTTCATAAATCAGTAGCTTAATTATTGCATATTTATTTATTGATTTTACTACTCAAACCCTTTAAATAAATTAAGAATACTACACAAATATTCTCAAAATTATTAAATCAGTTTCAACTTGGCATTTTATTTGTCATCATCATCAAGAGTCAAAATCCTATAAGTCTCAAGTCTAGTTTTAAAAATTTTAACACTTGTTGATATAAATTCAATAGGTGTGCCACGCTAATCTTCCCTATGTATAAAGGCAAAATTATATCCAACTAGGACCTAGTATGATCTTTACAAACAAAATCACATTTGGATTTAGACTAATCCCTCCCAAGTAACATAACATAGCTAGTTAGAATATCAATAATTTGTACATTCCTCATACAACTCACCCTTTCATCTTGTGCAAGTTAAAAAATATATTTCATTAAGCTTATCATAGATTTTAGTCTATCTCGATTCAAAGCCTTTTAATAGTTTATTATGTTTTTCATATGGAATCCTAATTGATTGGTAATATATTTAAGCATGCTATTTTTATAAGCACCAAAATCAATAATATAATTGTGTATTATCTTATTAGCAATCTTTACTAATACATGGAAAGAATAAATATAATCAGAAGGGGAATATCCAGAGTGGGCTAAGATGTGTTCAACTTCTTCTTCAACCCTTTTTATTGTATGACCACAACATTTTTAGCATCATTAATTTTTATAATTATGTAAATGTTGTTTAATTGACTAGTCAAACTAACAACTCAAAGCAGGGAAAAACTAGATTTCATGTTCATCATATTATACACTATCACTTGTAAGTACCTTGTGTGGTATTGGATTAAGCATAATTTATAGGCATAAATGGTTCATATTGTACACTATTATAATCATTAATTTTCTAATTTCAAGTTTCAAAACTTCCAGAAGTGGCATTTATGGTAGCATCACCTTGATTTATAAATTTATCTCTATCATCAAGTGATTTTTTGAATAATATTGACTGTTACATGTTTTAATAGCATTTGAATAATCTTTGGTGAAAATATGTAATATTTCATCCTTGTTTGGACATTATAAACATTCCTGGTCTCAAATTTACCCAAAAGTTCATCAGAACTACACATATTTATATTGTATGTCAAGGTAAAACATGTTACATCCTTACCTTTTAGGAATTTTAAAAATTAAGCACAACCATAAAATTTTCAAGGTCATTATTGAGTTTACAAACATTAAAATAAAAACCTTGGACTTAAACTTTACACTTCCATATGTTGACAAAATTTAGTAGATGAAAATGGTTGGTCATTCAATTATCATTTAACAATGATCAACTTATTTTCCAAATTATGAACTGCCTTCAAAATTTTAGCATTATCTAAAGACATTATAATAGATGACATATCCTTTAAACCTACATTTTTCAACTTCTTTTCATAACCTATGTAAAAAGTAATGGTGTCATCAATCTTCCAAAGCCATTCTATATTTTAAAGTTAAGGCAGTACAATAATATAATCAGGTCATCATCTTAGGTGGTCTTATGTCATGCAAAATATTTTGTTTGAGTCTATTGAACCTAGTGGTAAAATAATAGATTATCTCTTTGGGATCTATTGACATGGAAACAAGTTCATTTACAAGTTTATATTCATCTTTATTTTTATCATAATGTTATTCCAACCAATCTTTAATATCAATTCATTCACTTTTTACATTTAGGGATAAGCAAATGAAAGTTTTGTTTACTTTACCTTCCAAAGTTTGAGAGAAAATTCTCAAGGATTCCTTTCATTTTTCACTCCTATGGTATCAGATACTAGTTTTAAAGAATCCAAATTATCTTCCCATGATTCATTAACTTCACCTAAAAACTTAGGGAGATGAACTCCTTTTAAAGAATTTAATTTTCTAGGATGATTTCTAATGTCTATAAGGTTTCCCCTAATTGAAGGGTTAGTTTCCCATTTTGATAGTGACACTATTAAGACCCCTTCATCATAAATATTTCATTTTAATTATTGCCATAAATAAAATCTATGGACATATATGCTTTGTAAGTCATCCCTTGAGCTAATTGTAATAAACCCATATTCATGGGAAGTAGTGGTTATATAGTATAAAAATATTAAAAATAGGAGCCTAGACTATTAGAAAATCATATATGATTTATATTCTAAGGAGGTTACCCCCTCAAAGTGGCCAACAAAATTGTAATGTAATTTTTCTCCTTTTAATGTAATATAATTTTTTTTCATTTATTTGTAGTATTATTTCCAATGTTTTCACTGTTATTCTAATCTACTTTAGGAGGGGTCATAACATCTAGTATCATATCACTTTCCAAGGCCATTTTTCCACAATAGTTTCAGTGATTTACAACTCTCTATTACTATCCACTATATGCTATCACATTACCTAATTGGGATCTTGGTGATCAGAAAGTGGTAACAAGATGGAAGTACTTAGTTTTGTTTCTCAAATTTATTAATTTTTTTGTCATCTCCAATCCCTTTAGGTTATAAACTATGTTTTTTTAGTTTTAAAAGTAACAATTTTTTTTCATTTTGAGTTAAGTGGTTATCAGTTTTACCTTATACCATTGAGTGAGGGGTTATGCCTAAATATGCAAGCTATTAAATAGAATTTTATATATACTTGTGTTTTCATATAACTTAAGGTATATAGGAATACACCCAAGTTATTTTCATAGCCTATACATAAGAAGCCTTTGGTCGTATGTTACTTGTGGTACATTGGTAAGTGGTTAGCTGAAGATTTTACTCGCAATCAACCTCAAAGACATGATAATAGACTAAAAGTATGGTTAAACTCCATAGTTAATGCTTTGAAACATTGAGATAACACTATTTATGAATGGGATTCATTTGGATGCAAGACCAAAACTCAAACATTCCCTTTAACAACCTTCCCAAAATTTCTTAAATGTGTTCAATTTTGGTAATCCAAAGTTGGCCAAAACCACTACCTTATAATTTTTACTAGAACTGACATAATTAACAGTAGAAATTAGTTTTCATAGAATCCAAATCAAATTCTACAGAGTAACAATCTACACCATCACATTTTGTTGAGCACCAATTTGTAGCATCACTAGTTGTGTGTCATAACAGTGTGATAGAATTGTTTAGGTCAATTATCTTCTAAACAGTGACAGTTATGAAAATTCTAAGCGAATTTTTGGCCAGATGGTAGATTTATAGTTTAAAAAGTATAATTTGATTTAGCCCATAGGGAGACTACACTATTGTGATTTTCTTGTCGAGATAATATTTTTAACGTGTATTTCATTTTTTTCTAAAAACATCATATAATTTTTTTCATCTACAATCTTGAAAGAACTTTTTATTTTCATCCTTATGATAATTATATGTTGTGATAGTCTTGTCGAGCTAATCATTTTAACATATAAATTTGATAGGCTTTTTATAACATAGCTAGATCCATCTAGTCAATGTATGTCACTCATGTGGGAACCCAAACCATGACACATAACATTAAGATACTCTAAGTTGAATTCCAATATCAACTGAACTCTCAACACATTGAATTGAAAGAGGGACAACACAACTTCAATATAATAAATAATATGCTCTCAAATAAACTAAATATAGATAATAATTTTGAATGCAAATTTTTATCTCAAACTATGTCATGTGGCCCTAGACAACACTTTCAAAAATTTGATGGTATAGAACCTACCAGCTAGATTTACTAAGCCAAACAATATTTCATCTTGCATAATAAATTAGGCATATATAAAGTATACATCACCTTATTTCACTTAAATAATGAAGCTATCAAGTGGTACTAATGGTATAAAAAATCTCATGAAGAACCCACTTGGGATGATTTTGTTAAGATTTTATTGGTTTGATTTGTCCCAACACTTATGATGATTTCATAGGAGTACTGACCAAACTAAGGAAAACTAGAATGGTTCATGAGTATCAAGCTGAATTTGAAAATTGGTCAACCAAAATGAAGGGTTAAAGGATTATTTTTTCAAAAAAAATTATTAGTGGGTTTAAAGATATAATTCACACAGAGGTCAAGATGTTTAAACTAAAAAACATGATAGAATGTTGGTGTGTGTAGTGTTCACACTTGTTATGAAGTCCACCTTAGATAATATTTTTACCAATATATGATTTAATATGTTCACAACTATTTTAAATTCAAAATTTATGTTGGTAGTTATCTTCACATGTGTGAGAATGGTTGGTGTAACTTGTGGATTGATCCCACCTTTCACTCCACCAATAACAATCTCCCACTCACCTCTTTATTTTCCTATATAAGGACCATTTTTGGCTTTGTGGAAAGTAATGGAGGTTAGATTCATCTCCTAATATGGTGGAGATTTATGTTAGAGAGTCTTGTTTTGGTGCAATAATTGTTAGCTGCACACATGTATATCATATATTTCATTAGTGTAATATAGTTTGCTTTTGTTGGTGGATCTCTTTCTCTCTTCTGATAATTTATATGGATGGTGTGTTATGTTTACATTTTGGTGTTTTCCTAGTATCTCCTCCTATATTTATAATATGGCATCATAAATATGTTAATTTAATATTGAAGGATTAAGATTGGCCAAGCTTCCTGAAGATAAGATTGCCTCCCAACATCATTCTTCCAATTTTGGTTCTTTACAGTGTTTACACTAGAATTAATGAGAATAAATAATTAAATATAATTAAAAATATAAAATATTGAAATATGATATAGAAAGTTAAATAATACATAATATAGTAAGTATATAAATCTATATAATTTACAAAAGTAAATTACTAAAAAAATTAGGGATAAGGTTAGTGAATTGTCCTTGAAAATTGATTTATTTCGAACTGTGTTATATTTCAGCTAATTGTAACTATCTGTAAGAACCTAAAAACAAAGATGTGTCAAAAAATAGAGATCCATTGTATACTAAGATAAGGTCATAGTGTTTCATTGTTAAACACTACAACTTTATCCAAATAGACTATGCATTAGATCTGAAAATTTGGGCTTATTCACTCCTATATGTAGGTGAACTATTTTTGGGTGGAGCTTGATTTTATGCATGGAAGACCTTTAAAGTTGATACCCTAATCATACACAAGCACACAATAGACATCAAATGTAAAAGGGGGAAAAATTGGGAAGTGTGATATGATTGAACTTTCCTTAGAAAACCCTTTGTTGATTGAGTGCTACCTACATAGTCAAAGTGGACCTTAAGCTAATTTAGTTATCCCTTTAGAGAAAATCATGTGAATGAAATTAGTAAGATTTGATTATAATTCTTGATAAATGATGCCCTTCACTTGCATTAAAATAATTTTAAGCTTGGCTAGGGAATGTGGTATTGCATTAGAATTACAATAACAATATTTACTTAGAAGTTAGATGTTTTTTTATCAGTGAGAGCTAGTAAGAAAGCTGGGGGTTTTAGTCATGAGTCTTGATGGGATTTTCTAGGTGAATATTTCAAATATTTTTTATGACCAACCTATTATTATGTGCATGAGATCCATTATGAAGTGTCATTTTCAAAAAATTAACTGTTAGGGCACTATAGATGTACTATAAACAAGGATGTAATACATCCTTATTTGATAATGCACTCTTGTCCAAAAAGGATGGAGGCTTATAAAACCAAAGTGGAGATGAATTATATGATGAATAGGGATAAAATGGGGAAATCTTATAGGTATACATAGTAATTCTAAGACTTTGAAGGCTTCCTTAGATATTATGGGTTATCATAATGGTAGATTGACTATGCAAGGTAAAGGTGTCAAGGATAAGCATTGATAAAAATTTATTGATTAAATTTAAATGTCTACATAAATACCTTTACAACTCAACAACTAGTAACAAACCCTCCTCCAAAAGTGACCCCCATTAAATACCTTATCAAGGCATAAATACTACCCATCGTAAAAAGGGCTATGTTACAACTACAACAAAAAATTAACTAGAGGACACAAGTGCATTGAATAGAAGTATTTTATCGATGTTTAGTCACCAATAGATCCTAAAGAATGGGAAAATGCTGAAGATTCCCATAATAAAGGACTTGAGTTCTAATAACAAAGAAATTTTGATGCACGCCTTGGCTAGGGTAACCACTCCTCAAATTATGAGAACACAGGGTTTTTTTAAGAAAATCCCCTCATTATTCCCATTTACTTTGGTATCAACATAATTGAATTGATCCTCAACTAGCTAAACAAGTCACCTATTTTATGTACCCTTGTTCTAGTTATGAAGAAATGATTGCCAATGAAGGAACTATTGTCTCCAAATCTTGCACCCTTAAAGAGGGTTATTCAGGCCTCCTCCAGATTTGGGCAATGTTGGGACATTTATAGGCCTATGGGTGTGCCTATAAGTGGAAATGAACCTCTAGGTTGAAAGGGCTAGCTCCCCATATTAGCTTTTGTGAAATAAAACTGCTGAACCAGTTTGTATGAGTGAAAAGAGTCAAAAGTTTGCATAAATGAAAAGTCTAGTCTAAGATGGTGATACACTAAGAATTAGTATCCACATGTATGCCCTAAAATTATGCAGAATACAACAGAATATAGTCTATAACTCAAGCTCTAGAAGATTCCAACATAAGTATTTCAATGTAGAGACAAAATGAATAAGATCACACAAGGTAAATAATTGGAAAAGATAACTTGTATAGTCCAAAAAAGAGGTTACACATGTGAAAAATATCATATACCTAGAATGCACTCTACATGATTTGTTAGATCAACTCTTTTCTCAAAAACATGAAGGATAGAGAACAGAGGGATAAAGCATCACTTGCTATCACTTTGTGTCTCTTGCATGTCCAAGCAAATGTCTAGAACTTAGAAAGAAAATAAACTTATGCTTCTTTGTTTAAAGGCGAGAAAATGGTAAAACATTCTAGTAGGGCTTCACAGTGATATCTATGGATGATAAAACAAGATACCAAGGGTATTATTTATAACAAAAAAGGGAGAGAATAGAGAACTCTTGGGCACCAAAATAGAATCTTGCAAAATAGTTTACAGTCACCATCCTGGTGAAATTGATTCCAGTTGCTCTCTCATTCAGTTGGAGTTTGTCCTCCTTGATTCACCCTCTTGAAATGACCAAGATCTATAAAAAATCAATGGTGAGATGACCCTCCATAAGAAATGGTGCAGATCATTTCAAAATCAATGGATTCTTCCTGAGAGCTCCCACATTTTGCACTATAGACCCATTCAGGTTTTCTAAGTGACTTTAATTCTACTTGCTTCTTCGAGTTCTTTGATTGATTTTACTTGTAAAATTCATAAGAAAAGATCTTTAGAAAACTTGATTAGCACTATCTCTTCTTTTTTGGGATTCTTGATTGCTTTTACTTGTAAAATTCATAAGCAAATCTCTTTGGGAAACCCAATTTACACTATCTTTGCTTAAGACCCTATCAGGTTCTCTGAATGGCTTTACTTCCTACCTGAATAATTTAGGCATGAATTTGAAATCCTATGGCACATCATATTTGTATCCCAATAGCTAGTTGGCCACCCTAAATTTGACATCCTATGGCACATCATCTTTGCACCCCAATGGTTAGTTGGCCACCCTAAATTTAATGTCCTGTGGCATGTCATCTTTGTACCGCAATGGCTAGTTAGCTATATTAAACTTGACATCCTATGGCACATCATAGGGATCCATTAGGTTTAGTTTTGGGCAATTTTTTAAAAGTAATTCCTTTGAACAATTTGTTTGAAGGAATTTTTTTAGGGAAATTGCCTGAAACAATAGCTAGTTCCTTCGATAACTTTTCTCAAAGGACACTTGGGAAAGTGTCATTTGAAAAAGTTTTAAAGGACACTTGGGAAATGCATAGGGTCCATTCAAAAAATTTCAAAGGGAATTTCCAAAGGAAATGGCCCTTTGTAACTTTTCTGAAGGGTATATCCAAAGATAAAGTACCCTTCGAAAAAGTCTGAAGGGTCACTTGGGAAGAAAAGTCCTTTAAAACTTTTTTGAAGGGTCACTTGGACAACAAAGTGCCCTTTATAAAATTTTGAAGGGACACTTGGGCCAAAAAGTGCCCTTCATAACTTTTTTAAGGGTCACTTGGAAGAAAAGTGCCCTTTGGAAAAGTTTGAAGGGACACCAGGTGGGACATTATCAAGACCATTTTGGGTTTTCTGATTGCCTTTGCTAACAAAAGTCATAAGACTTCTTCCTTGGAAAACTTGAAGTCATGCATAGTTGGAAATCCACAAAGCATTGGAAGGAGTAATTTGGGTTTGTAAACCCAAATTACTTCTACTCATGAAATTTTAACAAATTGAGTCATTCAAAGAGCCTGACTTGGTCTTGATAATGTAATTTGGGTTTATGAGGAACCAAGACTTGACTTGTGGAGAACCTGCCATACATTAAAATGGATCCAAAACACCTTAGCCTCCTTGACTTGTAATTTTGGACCTCTAAATTGGCCAATTCTTACAATTGATATTCGGCTCTCCATGAAAATGGTTGAACAAATTGTATTGAGGTGAAAATTAGTCAACATTCTTGGTGATTCTAAGGGGAGGCATGTCTGCTATGTCAACGATCAGTCACCTAAATCCTTACATTGGAAATGGAGTCACATATATAGGTACTTTAAAAGTGAACTGAATAAAGTTTGGATCAAAAACACACTAGCTAGGTTGATTACATGCACAAGGTAGAGACACACCAAAAAAAGGGAATGAAAACATACCTATGTTACAAAGCACATAGAGAAATTAAACACAACAAAAGAAACACACCAAAATAAAATATATACAAGACATGGCCAACAAAAGTAAAAAGCAAGGCTTTAGATGGATTCCATTCACTGGAATAGGTAGCTCTTATCCATCTATTTTGGATAGCTAAAAGGAGTTTCTTTACTTGCACTTGTTGATGATGTAAAGACCACTCCACAAGGTATCAAATTTTATATGTTTTCCTAGTTTTTCTCTATCTTCATCCCATTTCAAAACCAAGTCACCTTCTTTGAACACTCTTTCCCTTGCCCTTTTGTCAAAAGATTTCTTCATGAGAATTTGATGGTGTTCCAAAGATTTTTGTGCATCATCTCTTGACTCCTATAGTTGCATTAATTTTGTCAATCTGACCTCTATGGGAGTGTTCTCAAGTAATTCTAATTATTGTGCAAGTTCCAAGGTAAGGCTCTTATGATATGGACATCCTAGCTTCTCTCCCATACACAAGTATAAAGGGAGAATTACCAATTGACTTCTTGGGAGTGATTCTATCTACCCATAAGGCCATCTTCAGCTTGCTATAACATGCTCTCTGATTGGTTTCCAACATCTTCTTGATGGTCTTAATTAGGTTCTTATTGGTAGACTTAGCAAATCCATTACCTTGAGGGTAGTAGTTGGATGAGGTACTAAAATGAACTCCACTCTTTGCTATCTAATCAAAAGTTTTAACACTTATGAAAGTAAGTGCATTATTTGAGATGATGACATGAGGAACCCCAAACCTTGTTATGATGCTATCATATAAATCTAAGATGGCATTTTCATTTGCTTCCTTTAAAGCAATAGCCTCTACCCATCTTTTAAAGTAGTTTGTAGTAGTCAATATCCATTTATGTCTAGCACTTGATGGAGGGTTGATCATGCCAATGAAGTCAAGGCCCCATTGCATGAAAGGCTAGTCCACTTAGATAGGATTCAATGGAAGGCTAACAAGCTTCTATTTACCAACAAAGAAATCACATTAAGGATAAACCTTAGCCCAATGATAATAGTCCTTAAAAAGACTAGGCCAATAGTAACTAGCTCTCATTATTTTTACAGTTGTTTTTCTAGGAGAAAAGTGACTGCCATCTGCACCATTATGGAACTTTTCTAGTAGCATATCAAATTGGTCATTGTTAATGCATCTTAGAAACACATTATTCACATCCTTCTTAAAGAGAATGCCATCCATAAGATAATTAGGAATAGCTTACAGCCTAAAATACCTTCTTTAAGATTTTTTCAAGCCATTGGGATACTCACCATTTTGAAGAAAACCAATGATGTCTTGTGTCTAACTTTGATTCTATATTTGATCAACTGGCTGGTCTTAAACTTGATTTACCAAGGCTTTCTATTTTGGCTCTTGAAGTTAGATGCTAAGTGCTCACATAAACCTCTTCCTCTTACTAGACTGGTTACCTTGATGTCAATGTCATATTCCATCACCTTCGTGATCCATCCAACCCTCTTCTCATTAAGATCCCTACTTAGGAGAAACTCCTTGGTGCTAGGATGGGAGACCATGGCATTGATCCTATTGTTGGAGACCTACCTAAATTTTTTTAAGCCTCTGATGATGGTTAAAGATTGCTTCTCATAATATCTCACCTTGTAGTCTTCTAAGCCTTGGTTGACAAAAGCAATTGGCTGCTCAACATCCTCATCATTCTTTTACATAAGCATGGCTAAGATTGTGTACAGGTTAGAAAAAGTATAAATAATGAAATCCTTGGCAAAATTAAAATTTAAGAGAGTGGGAGAGGCTGAAATTACTTGCTTGATTTCCTCAAAGCTGCTTTTACTTTCCTTTATCCAAGTAAAAACTTGGTTCTTCTTTAGCATGGCTATGATAGGATTTACCACAGTTGTAAATTTTGGGATAAACCTCCTTATAAAGTTTATTTTTCCAAAGAAACTTTATATCCCTTTCTTGTGTTGAGGTAAAGACAAGCCAATAATAGCTTCAATCCTTTTAGGGTCAATACATAAGCCTTATTTTGAAAGAACATGACCCAAAAGCTTACCTTCATGGACAACGAAGATGCACTTCTTTGGATTGAGGGATATGCCATACTCTCTACACTTCTCAACCACTTTCCTTAGATGTCCTATATGATCAACAACATCTTTTAAAAAAATGATTATATCATCAAGGTAAACAAGTAAAAACTTATTGATCAAACCTTTGAAAGTCATGTCCATTCCCCTTTGAAATGTAGCTCCTGCATTGGATAAACCAAAATGCATCTTATTATAGGAAAAGGTCCCCCACTTGGTGGTGAAGGCTATCTTGAATTGATCCTCTTCATTTACGAATATTTGATTATAACCTGAATAACCATCAAGAAGTGATGAATGTTGAGAACCTAAAACAACTTGTAGAATTTGTTCCATGGAAGGGAGTGAGTAATGATCCTTGAGAGACACTTTGTTTAGATCATGAAAATCCACACAAAGTTTAATTTCTCCATTCTTATTTCAAACTGACATAAGGTTGGCTACCCAAGTTGAGTGCTTGATAGGAAAGATAATCCTAAACTCAATCAATTTGGTCATCTCTTTCTTCATGAGTTCTTCTACCTTAGGGTTGATAAGTCTTTGCTTTTGTCTTATCAGTTTAGCTCCATGCTCCAACTCAATGGTGTGATGAGATAGACTTGTGTCAAATACCTTTAATTCCTTGTATTCCTAGGCAAAGATGTCATGAAACTCTTTGCATAATGCAATAAAAGCTTGCCTTTCTAGCTGAGAATAAGCCTTGCCAATCTTCATAAGGTTGTCCTTGAAAATTAGAACTCTCTCATAGTTCTCTTATTTTGTTGACATTTTCATTCTTTGGTTTTTATTTTGATCATATTCATTGAAGACACTCTCCAAGGTAATCAACCCCTTGGTTATTTTGTTTGTCTTCAGCTATATAATCTGCTCTTCATAATGATCATACAACTTCTTTTGATTTCTTGGAGAGAAACCTACCTCATTTTGTAAGAAGTGTATAATGTGTTCATCATTTTCAAATACTTACCATGACACTTCATTATTTGGAATGGAAGGTCTCACAATGATCTTGATATAAGATTGATCCTTCTCTTGTTCAACATCAACAATTGAGTCAAAACATGCTCCTATTGCAGCAAGTCTATCAACGTGCTTATTCAAGTCTCTTGGTATGGGATGGATGTTGAAGGCATCAAAATCCTCAAGTAGATCCCATACCCTATGCTTTTAGGACTTGAGCAAGGGGTTCTTGGCTATAGCTTAACTTCTCACTTAATGAATGACTAGCTCACTATCTCCATAAACTTTCAAAAGCTTGATTCCTTTCTTCTTTTCCCATTGAAGACAATGAACTAAGGCTTCATATTCTACCACATTGCAAGTGCAATTGAAGTGAAACCTATAAGAAGAGTAGTAATGATTATTTGATGGGGAAACCAACATGACACCAGATCCTGCACCTAATTTGCTCCTTTAACCATCAAAGAACATTTCTCACATGCCATCAAGCTCATGATCTTTATTGGTGAGTGAAGGAATTGGGACATTTCCCTCATGCATGCAGTAAACTCCCAAATCAGTTTCCTCAATGAAAGTGTAAGGATCAAGGCCATGTGTTTTAGTGATGTACTTGTCAAGATAGAGGTCAACAATTCCTTCAAGAGGAGAAGACGTTTCACTATTCATGACTACCTCTTCTTCCTTGCTGATCAGACAGTTTTGATTTATCATTATCTCCAAGTATGGCTCAATGTGTAACCTTGCTAAGGGTTGAGTCCTTATGGTTACCTTGATCCATACCTTGTCTTGAAAGCTAGGAAGGACCAATTAGTAGAAAGGTATCCTCCTATCTTGGCCATAAAGTCCCTAGACAAGCATATAGCAAAGTGTGCTGGAAGGTCCACCACCACAATATCTTGGATGATAGGGAAGCTTGGGCAGCTGTGTAAAAACACTTTCAGACCTTTGACTAATCCTACCATCTTGGTTGGAGTTCCATCTAGCTGTAACACACCTTTACTATGTGGCTCATAGTTCAAACCCAACTTATCAACCACTACTTTAGGCATAACAGTAGTGCTTGCTCCACTATCCAAAATATAATTATGGACCAACTTATCTCCTATAATGAGTGTGAGGTAGAGGGGTGGAGGATTTTTCAACTTTAGTGGAAGGCTCCAAAAGATGATTTGGAGAATTTGTGAGAGCCACACTAGGATGCCTTGAAGATTGAGGAGCAATTTGCATGCTTGCTAACTGCTCTTGTAAAAGTTCCTTTTGACTAGGTATATGTAGAACCTCCCAAAGAGATATGCTTATCTTAGTTATCTTTAATGAGTCCACAATATTTATAAATGGAGTATTCACTTTTTCCTATATTTTTGATGGTAATAAAGGAGATGTTTCCTGCTATTTTATAATCTTGGTAGCTGCATTTACATTCTGATTTTGTTGAGGAACATCGCTTGTAGAAGGTGTAACACTTTGATTGCAATTTTATGGTCTTGGAAAGGCATCACTTGGAACTACTCATGGCTCCTAGCCTTCTCCCAATGCTCTCTTATTGGAATTTGTATTAGCTGTAATTGACATGCCTTGAGTCAACACAAGATCATCCTTTTATTGAAAGTTCATCATCCCCACACTTAGGCTACTACCTTCTCCATGATTATCCCTTTGGCTGGGACATACTTATTTTACTATTGTGTAAGGAGTAGCTTCTTCTTATGTAGTCAAAGTGTAGCTAGTTCCTCCATCATCATGTGTAAACTAACCTTGAGGTTGCCTCCATTGGTCCACATGATCTTCTTCTTACAGTAGATTTGCATGAATTGGAATAATAGCCTTTACGAGAGGAGTAGAATTTGGATTATATGCATTGGGATACCTACTATAACCTTGTTGATTTTGTCCTTTCCCTTGATAATTATATTAGGATGGAGCTCTATAGCCTTGTTGAGGATAATATTATGCATTAGGAGGAACACTTGCCTAATATTGAATTTTATTGAGATGAGCTCTTAATGATCTAATTTCTTCATCCTTGTCGACAATGTTATCCACCTTCTTGGGAAAGGCTCTTAGCTTCACATTAGAATTGGAAAACTGAGACATGCTTGGAGCTTCAACTGAATTATGGGACAACAAAGGCATGAAAACTCTTGGAGGGAGTCTTCCATCCTGAATCAAGCTATTCTCAGCCTCAATTGCTAGATCATATGCACTTAGAAGAGTGAATCCTCCCATTAAATGCAACATAACAACAACATCAGTACCAATCCCTTTGAGGTATGTTGGGAACACAAAGCTAGGAGGAAGTCTCATGATTGGTGGCAGCTTATACCATGTTCTTTGAAATCTCTCATTGAAATCTCCTATGGATTCATTTGGACCTCTTCTTATTACATTTAACTGATGTATTAGGGAAGCATGATCACTCTTATTTTTGAATCTTGTCACCAATAGGTCTCCAAAACCATCCCAACTTGTAATGTAACCCCCTTCCAAATTTATACACCAGTCAAGTTCTTTAGCTTTTAAAGACGTAACAAGCAACCTAATGGCTATGTTGGCCCTAGTAACATTATGGAAATTGTAGAAATTAGAGATGTCTCTAATATGTTCAGATGGGGTAATATGACCCTCTTCATTGAAACTAGGAAGATTTTTGGTAGCATTTGGGGGGATGGGGTCATATGTAGGAAGCTCTATTGGGTTTTGGGTATTAAAAGTAGGGAAAGGTTGATGCCTATATATCTCTCCCCTTTCTCCCATTTCTCTTCTTCCTCTATGATCCTCTATTTTTTCTTCTTCTTCAACTTCCTCCTCCCCTTTAACTTCTTTAAATTCTTTTGCTTCTTCCCCAAAACCTCCCTACTAAAGATTTATTAGGGCTAGGAGTGGTTGAAGGCATTGTTCTTCAAGAAAAGATTTAGCTAAAGGGGCTTGGTCAGAAAATCTTAAGGACCTTGTGAGGACCATGTAGGATAATGTATACAAATTGGTCTAGAACCAGGGATTCACACCCTTTTAGAGTCACCAAATGCTATGTTAGGGGTATTTATACTACTTAGGCCTATCAAGACCAGTATTAAACTTGACTTAGCAATAATTCAGGTCCCACTAGACATGCAAGAACTGTTGTCTCCAAATTTTGCACCCTAGAAGAGGGTTGTTCAGACCTCCTCTAGATTTGGGTAATGTTAGGACATTTCTAGGCCTGTGGGTATGCCTATAAGTGGAAATGAACCTCTAGGTTGAAAGTTCTAGCTCTTTTTATTAGCTTTTGTGCAATAAAACTACTGAACCAATTTGTATGAGTGAAAAGAGTTAAAAGTTTGCATAAATAAAAATCCTATTTCTAAGATGGTGATACACCAAGAATTAATATCCACATGTATGCCCTACACTTTTGCACAATACAATAGAATATAGTCTATAACTCAAGCTCTAGAAGATTTTAATATAAGTATTTCATATAGAGACAAAATGAATAAGATCACACAAGGTAAATAACTAGAAAAGACAACTTGTATAGTCCAGAAAAGAGGTTACACATGTGCAAAATCTCATACAACTAGAATTCACTCTACATGACCTATTGGATCAACTATTTGCTCAAAAACATGAAGGATAAAGAACATAAGGATAAAGCATCACTTGTTGTCACTCTGTGTCTCTTGCATGCCTAGGCAAATGTCTAGAACTTCGAAAGAAAATAGATTTATGTTTCTTTGCTCAAAGGCAAGAAAATTGAAAAACATTCTAGTAGCGCTTTGTCATACTATCTATGGATGATAAAACAAGAGCCCAATGGTCTTATTTATAGTAAAAAAGTGAGAGAAGAGAGAACTCCTAGGTGCCAAAATAGAAGCCTCCAAAATGTTTTGCAGTCATCATCCTAGTGAAACTGATTCCAGTTGTTCTCTCATTCAGTTGGAGTTTGTCCTTCTCTTTAATTCACCCTCTTGAAATGACCAAGATCATTGAAAAATAAATGGTGAGATGACCCTCCACAAGAAATAGCTTAGATCACTACAAAATCAATGGATTCTTCTTGAGAGCTCTCATGTTTTGCACTGTAGACCCATTTGGGTTTTCCAAGTGATTTTACTTCTACTTGCTTCTTTGGGTTATTTGAATGCTTTTACTTATAAAAGTCATAAGCAAAACTCTTTAGGAAACTTGATTTGCATTGTCTCTTCATTTTTGGGCTTTTCAATTTCTTTTACTTGTAAAATTCATAAGCAAAGCTCTTTGAGAAACCCAATTTGCACTATCCTTGCTTAAGACCCTATCGGGTTCTCTGAATGGCTTTACTTCCTGCTTGTAGACTCTAGGCATGAATTTTATGTCCTATGACATGTAATCTTTGAATCTCAATGGCTATTTGGCCACCCTAAATTTGATGTCCTATAGCATGTCGTCTTTGCACCCTAATGGCTAATTGGCTACCCTAAATTTGACGTCTTGTGGCACGTCATCTTTGCACCCCAATGACTAGTTGGTTGTATTAAACTTAACATCCTACGACATGTCATAGGGATCCATTGGGTTTAGTTTAGGATAATTTTATTTAATTAATTATTTTGGACAATTTGTCTGAAGGAATTCTTTCAGGGAAATTGCTTGAAACAATGACTAGTTCTTTCAGGAACTTTTCCCGAAGGACACTTGGGAAAGTGTCCTTTGGAAAAGTTCCAAAAGACACTTGGGAAAGGCATAGGGTCCCTTTATAAAATTATAAAGGGTATTTCCAAAGTACATGGCCCTTTGAAACTTTTCTAAAGGTCATTTCCAAAGACAAAGTACCATTTGGAAAAGTCCAAAGGGTCACTTGGGAAGAAAAGTACCCTTCAAAACTTTTTCAAAGGGTCACTTGGATAACAAAGTGCCCTTTAGAAAAGTTAGAAGGGAAACTTGGGCTAAAAAGTTCCCTTTAGAGCTTTTTGGAAGGGTCACTTGGAAGAAAAGTGCCCTTCGAAAAAGTTTGAAGGGACACTTGGGCCAAAAAGTGCCCTTCAAAAAATTCCAAAGGGACACTTGAAGGGGGACATTATCAAGACCATTTTGGGTTATCCAATTTCCTTTGATTACAAAAATCATAAGACTCGTTCCTTGGAAAACCTAAAGTCATGCATAGTTAGAAATGTGTAAAGCATTGAAAGGAGTAATTAGGGTTTGTAAACCCAGATTACTTCTACTCATGAAATTTTAACAAGTTGAATCATTCAGAGAACTCAACTTGGTCTTGATAATATAATTTAGGTTTATGAGGGGACAAGACTTGACTTGTGGAGAACCTGACATACACTAAAATGGAGCCAAAACACCTTAGCCTCCTTGACTTGTAATTTTGGTCCTCTGAAATGCCTAGTTCTTGCAACTACTGTTTGGCTTTCCATGAAAATGGTTGAATAAATTATACTGAGGTGAAAATTGGTCAACAAGAACATTACCTTCTAAAGGCATATGTCATAATATTCATATTTATATGAGGGATTATACCTTCAAAATAGACATGTTTTTATTTCCCTTGGGTGGATGTGATGTGGTTCTTGGATCCTAATGGTTATACACTCTTAGCCCTATCTTGTGGGAATTTTTATAAATTTTGATGCAGTTCTCTTGTAATGGCCAATAATACATGCTAAAGGCCTCTTACTAGAATCCACTAGCGTCATCATTTCACATAGCATGAAAAATATCCTCAAGAAAGGCTCACATAGAATCATTTCTCAACTCTCATATAGAATCATTTCTCAACTCTCATATATTTAACATAACACATCTCCTGATTCTTGGCAACCTACTGACTTACAAAATGTTTTCATTAAACATGCATCAATATTTTAGGAGCCATAAGGTTTACCACCTGATTGACCAAAATACCATTATATTGAACTCCTTCTAGATAGTGCACCCTCCAATATTTAGTCATACCTCTATCCTTTTTTTATATAAGTTATAAATTGAAAAGATAGTTCAAGAATTCCTTCAAGCAAGAGTAATTCATTTAAGTACAAACCCATACTTATCCATGGTTCTAATAGTGTATAAAAATATGCATCTTGGTGGCTTTACATTTATATATATGAGCTAAAAAATCTCATTATTAAAGATAAATTTCCTATTCTAGTGATTGATGAACTTTTTGATGAATTGCATGGTGTCTAATTCTTCTCAAAAATAGATATATGGTTTGACTATTACCAGATCCGCATTCAAGATGAAAATATTCCAAAATTTTATTTCTATGCACATGATATCCACTATGAATTATTGGTCATTCCCTTTAGGCTTACCAATTCCATTTCCACCTTCAAAGTCTTGATGAACAAAATATTTCACCCCTTTTTGAATAAATTCACCCTGGTCTTATTGATAATATCTTGATTTATAAAAAAACTTGGGGGGAGCACCTCCAACACCTCGACACTACTTTATAATTTCTTGTATATCATCAACTCTACATAAAATGGTCTAAATATTCTTTTAATCAATAATGGGTGGAATACCTAGGTCACATTATCTCAATAATAGGAATTTAGGTTAACCGTACAAAAATTGAGGGCATGAAAATTTGGCCCAAAACTAGGACACTCAAAAGCTTTCATGGATTTCTTGGCCTCACTAGGTGCTACCATAATTTTTTAAAATATTATGGAAAAAAAGTTTCCCCATTGATACCCATGATAGAAAAGGATTCCTTTTTTGGTCCATCACAACTAACAAGCTTTTGATACACTCAATAAGGCTATGTGTATTACCCCTATTTTGGCCATGCCAAACTTAAAGATGTTTGTCATTGAAAGTAACATATTTTACAATGGTTTTTGTGTTTTCCTCATGTAAGATGTATGTATCATCCTCTTAACTATGAAATCCCTCAATGTGTGCAATTTGGTGCAATCAATATATGATAAGGAAATAATGTCTATCCTTCATGTTAAAAACAAGTGGTGCCTATACTTAATGAGTCAATTTTTTTTACCAAAGCCGATCAACAAAGCCTTGAATACTTATTAAAGTAATGCGTATCTTCTCTGGTTCAATAAAAATGGGTTTCTAAATTGATGATGTATGATTATGATATCACTTATAAAAAAAGAAATGAAAATCTAGTCACTAATGTGTTATCCTGTCAGTATGAAGAATAAGGGTGAATGTTTACCTTATCCATTCTCATTTAAAAATGGATGCATGACATCTAACAAGAGTGACAACAAGACAATCACATGTAGTAAATCATCTCATATTTATTTTTTGACCCTAAATCAAAACCCAACTATAGTTGGGATGGCCAATATTTACATTACAAAGGCTACAATTTTTTTTCATTTTTAGATCTAGGTTATGACATAATATTTTACATGATTTACATGCCTCACCTTTCTCAGGTCATTCAGGATTTTTAAAAAATTATGAATGCATTTGGCATAGTTTATTTTGGTTAGGAATCAAATAATATATCAAGACATTTAATGAGGACTGTGTTGCATCTCAACATTACAAAGAAGAGATAATGGTAGTATTTGACTTACTACAATCACTATACTTTACAAAATTCATTTGAACATTCATATCCATGAATCTTATAGAAGGCTTGCCAACATTTTGTGGAATATTAGTAATTTTGGTGGTGGTAGAATGCCTCTCTAAATATGCCCATTATTGTGCCTTGGCCCATCTTTATATTATTTCTACCATTTCCCATACATTCTCTAATCAAATCTTCCACCATCATAGAATCCTAGTTTCTATTGTATTTGATCATGACTCAGCTTTCACAAGTCACTTATGGTAGGAACTCTTCAAGTGCACAAGTACCTAGCTACAAATGAGCTCTAGCTATCACCCACAAATAGATGGATAGACTAAAATGATCAATAAATGCGAAGAAACATATCTTGATTACTTTGAAAAATGGTGGTACAACACCACCTATCACACATCCACCAGGATGACTCCTTAAAAAGTTGTATATGGTCAAAAAACATCATCTCTTCTCACTTATATTCTAAGAAACTATCATGTGTAGGTATTCAACAATACCTTCAACACCTAAGATGATATTCTTCACCTTTTCAAGGACAATATCCACACAACACATAATCACATGGAGTAGGATGCATATAAGAGCTATTTCAATCACACCAGATTAGTTTTCCTCCAACTATAACCATATATTTAGTCCTCTCTCAAGATAAAAAGTCACTAAAAACTTACTTCCAAGTTACATAGACCTTTAAAATTTTCTTCAACAGATTGGAAATATCGCCTATAAGCTATAACTTCCACCCTTTTTGCATGTTCATCCACTTTTTCAAGTCTTCTGTTTAAATAAAGTACTTAGCCATAATGTCAAAATGTATATAGAAATTTCTAAGCTCAATGCAGAAGGCTCTCTCCTCATTTAACCTAAAGTTATTATTGATAAGTGTAGACACCAAAATCATGTCTACTTCTTGGTTGACTCCCCCCCTTGGTCCCCTTGGTCCACTTCTAACACATTCCTAACCCACACACTTATTAATTTAAAATAATAAATTATTTTAAATTAATAACACCCCCCTTGACACCTCATCCATGACACCTCACCCTTGGACACACCCCGCCTTGGATACCTCCCCTTGGATGCCTCCCATCACCCTATGACCAATTTATGACCTATTTCAACCCTTCCACTAACCTCTCACGCCTATTAAACCCACCTTCGACCATTTTACAAAGACCATTAAACTTGGCAGACGGAGGAACGGGCAAAAGGATAATTTTAGCCTTTTTCCCATCTTCTCGTCGCCGATGTTGGTTACCCGTTGGCCGACGCCGACGGGATCACCGACGTCGGTTGATTAAAATAACCCAAAGGCAAATTCTCTTCCCCTTGGGATGCTAAAATCATAGCATTGGATGCTAAACCACAGACCTGAAATTTGACCTCTCTTCCTCTCTTGGCTCTCAGACCTAGACATCAATAGGGACTCTCTGAAATCAATCATCAGACTTTAACCAATGCTCTTCTGGCTACAGACACAATAGGGACAAGTGTCTCAAACACCTCTGGCTCTGCACCAAGCAGGAGACAAGTATTCTTCTACCCTTTTTATTATTTCAGTAATTTAGAATGTACTTAGAATGTATAAGCAATTAGCTTCTTTTCATTACTTCTAAGTATTATCAACCAGACTCAGCTATCAACCAGACCAGACCTGACTTCTTCCTAGAAAGGCTGAGAAGCCTTCTTCATACTCTTACTCCTTTTTGACAACTTATCCTCTCCCTCTGACCCTCTGTGGACCTTATCAATCTCCCTACAACCCTGCACAGACCCTTTTACCTCTCAAACCATTCTGTCGACCACAGAGTCAACCTAAAACTCGTCCAAAAGTCCACTGACCCTACCGACGTCGGTGGCATAACTGACATTGGCACATTTACCAATTGACGATGGCAGACTAATCGACGTCGACACATTTATCAACCGATGATGGCAAACTAACTGGCATCGGTGACTGTGGAAGATAGATTGCAAGGAATCAGGTATGCATTATCTATTTCTATTTCTTTAAGTCTTTCATTATTTGTCTTTATCCGACATTATTTTATCAACTAGTGGACTGTCATCCCTCAAGGAAGTCTTTGCACTTCTGGGATCGAGCTTTTTCTTGGCAGTCCACCTTACATCCATCTAACAATCTCTTTGTTTAAGTCTCTTTCTTCTACAGGTGTCATCCTCCACAGCCAAAGAGGAGTCTCTACAACGTCTGGATAACGGTGTGCAAACTTCATCTGGGTACGTACAAACCCTTGACCATTATCTTAGTTTCTTACTTCTTTTGAATGTGGAGAAGTGAAAATAATTAGAAACATTTTGGCACGCCCGGTGGGATCCCTAAAATTTTCCTTGGGTTCATCATTCTTTTTCTTCTAAAAAACAAACTTTTCATATAGGTGCATTGGGGAATTTCCTCTTCTTGTATCCTTCTTTCTTTCTCTTTCAAAAAGACATCATAAGCAAGTTAAAAAGAATCCTTCTTTTTCTTCCTATCACCTTTCCTCTTGCATCTTAGAGTAGTGAAGTTCATACTCTTAACCTTTTCCCTACTTGTCTGCATCTGAACACACATTTCAATTGGGGCTTAAAATCTTTTGCATTTCATCTCTGTTTGAATGCATGTTTATTCCACTCATCTAGTAACTTAAAAATGCATTATGAATAAATCGTAGCACACTTATGTTACACGACCAGACCACTTTCACAACTAAACATCTAAACATACCTGAGACAAGGTCCGACTAGGATTTCATCACCTAGCGGATACCTTACCCTCCCTGGTAATCCCACTTAGACTTCACTACCAAGGGGAGAGCCCACTCTATTCTCTAGCAGAGTATAAACTCTAGGGGAAGTATATACTGGCTAAGTGACCCAACTTATCTCTGGGCTTGTGAAGTGAGGGGAGCTTGCTCCTTAGCACTAGGCCACGTACGAAACCTAATATAGACTTTTGAGCACCAAAACTAACCTGAAACCGACCTTAGACTGCTTCTTCTAGGATCCATTCTAAAAGCCAACTTCCCAAACACACTCTTTTAAGGCATAAGCCAACATGATTGTAAAAGTTTATTCTTAGGATTTAACGTTTAGGGTTTGTTTGTCTTCATCTTATTTTCTGTTTCTATCTAGTTTTTTGAGCTAGTAAGGGCGTTTTCTTCTTTCTTCCAAAAACTCTCAAAATCTCTGAGTTTCTGGAAACACAAAGTAATCGACATCAATTTTTCCATCGACGTCGGCAAACATCTTCATCAGCATCGATTATCTAACTGACATCGGCAACTTATTTCACCGACATCAGTTTTTCCACCGACGTCGGTCACTGTCCAAAATTCTTCTTCTTAAACAGCAAGCTTAAAACTCGACTTTCTTGTTATCCAACACCCATTCTGGTTTTTTGAGACTGAAAAACACAGTTTCTAAAACTTGACCTTTTTTGCCTTGAATGGTTTTGACACATAGTCAAACCAAGACTCTTGTTTGCCACGTAAGGCAACAACCACTTCCACCTTTGCCTTCCACAACTAGTCCTTTGATGGAGTATCATTCAGAGACTGAATGAACTCCTACCCAACCAAGCCTGACTCAGCCCCCTATTATCCCTGAAGAGGACCAAGACTTTGAGAGGTTCCTTGACCTCAATGTCAAGGCCCTTCAATATTATCTCACAAGAAGTCGAACGCGAGACTCTTTAGGCAACCCAATTTATGGGATGCCAACCTCCTTAGTTGAGACGATAGTCATATCAACATTGTCTGTAGTCTAACCCATAGACACCTAGGCCGTCACCTCAACTAATAACCTGCCCATGACTAATCTTCAAAGTGTGGCTTCTCCTTCTATCTCTGGGCCCACTTCCATTGGGGTTTCGACCCCCATCAACCGCAAACTACTCAACAAAATTCTACACCATATCAAAACCTAGTTGTCTCCATCCCGCCTACTCTTGCACCCGTCAACACCAAGGTGGCTACTCATGCTTTGGCTAATATCACCACCATCCAACCACCTCTAGCAACATCAAGCCTAGTCGTGCCTTCTACCTTCATGACACAACCACCCCTGGCTTCAACATCTATTCCAATGACTAGTTATCAATACGTTGTGCCTGTACAAGTGCAACCAACTACGTCATACGCCCCTCCTAATATCTTTCAAGCGCCTTACAATCTAGGGGGCACCCCACCTACAAATTTGTCAACTGATCTAATCAAAATGTTGATGGACAAGATGTCTAACCTTGAGACATCTATTTCTGGTTCAAGTAATGTTCTTCATATGAACAAATTTGTAATGAACCCATTCATCCTTCAGTCCCAATCCGATCGTATTCTAGTTAGTGGGAGCTTCCTAAGTTCACTCGCTTCTAGAGTAAGGAAGACCCACAACAGCATCTACGAGCATTTAGACATGCTTGTTATCTTATAGCACATGATGATGCGTTACTGCTATGCACATTCTCCATGTCACTTTCTAGTGTTGCTCTCGATTGGTACAGCTCTCTCACCAGTCACTCTATTTTCACATTCACCCATCTAGCTCAACTTTTCTTTGACCACTTTTTGATCAATATCACCAAAAAGGTCTCAATCACGGCCTATACTCTATCAGACAGTTTGACGACAAATCTATAGCTGATTTTGTTACCCATTAGAGAGGCCTAATCAACCAACTCTCCTTTTCTTTATCTCAACCCAAGCTTATTGATCTCTTTTCACAGGCGTGTGCCAAACATATTTCCTCTACCTTGCGGGTCTAAACTATTTCTAAACAAGATTTGCTTTTCACATTCAAGAAAGGAAAATGAGAAACTAAAAAGAATAGACGAGGGTTTGTACGTACCCAGATTGTGGACTTACACACCAAATTTAGACGATAGCAGGAACTCCTCTTTGGTTGTGGAGGATGACACCTGAAAGAGAAAGAGACTAAAACACAAAAAATGTTAGATGACAAGAAAGTGGACTGCCAAGAGAAAGCTTGGTCCTAGAAGCACAAAGACTTCTCGGAGGATGACAGTCCACTATTAAAAATAGAATATTTGACAAAAACAAAAATGATGAAGGACATAATTAAAGAAATAAAAAGCAAATGTGTACCTGATATGTAGCAAACTGCTTTGCACAGTCGCCAGCGTCAGTTATTCTACCAACGTCAGTTGGTCAAGTCTGCCAACGTCGGTTAGTCTGTCGACGTCGATGGGGGAAATGACCGGTGTCAGTCAGGGCAATAGTCTGTGGATGAGGTTTGGTCAAGTTTTGGATTGGTTTTAGGGCTGTAGAATGGTCTAAAAGAGTTTAGGTCTGTTTAATGGTCTGTGTAGGGGTCTAGGCAGACTGTATGTTCTAAAAAGGGAAGATAGAGGTGATAAGGATATGGAAAGGCCTTTCAGCCTTTTCGAGAGGAAGTCAAGTCTGATCTATGGTCTGATAGTCTAAATCTAGGTGGTGATATCACTTAAAAGTAATAACCAAAAAACAAAATGAAAGCACAGAATAATTGCTTACCTGTTGCCTATTGAAGAGAGAGTAAGAGACATGGTTGTAGATTGATTGCTGATGGTGTGTTGCAGACTGGTTGCAGATGTTTGATGTAAAAGACCTCCAGCAAGGTGACTGAAGTAGAGTACCTATGCCTAAGAGAGAGAGATAGATTTTACAGACTGGCTGAGTGAAGTCCTGACTAAGGTCTGATCTGAGAACGTCTTGAAAGAAGGTTAGATAATGGATTGGAAAATTGATTAGAAAATGGATAACAAATAACGAATTGGGAAACAGATAACAGATCCTGCGTTCAGGTCAAGAATGTAGTTTTAAGGGTAATTGATGCCAGCAAAACCACTGATGTCGATCGAATAGTGACCGACGTCGGTGGATGCAGAATGGGAATAGAGGCTAATTTTAGCCTTTTACCCATTCTTACATGCTGCCAGGGTCAAGGTTCGTGGGAAAATGATCGAGAGGGGCTAAATAGGCATGGGAGAGTAAAGTGGGGGTCATAAATTGGTCATAAGGTGAGAGAGAGAAGAATTATTAATGTAAAATAAGTGATTATTTTAAATTAATAAGACATAGGTTAGGTGTGTCGAAGTGGACGAAGGGGACCAAGGGGGAGAGAATGGGGAGAGGATGACCAAGGGAGTAAACATGATTTCGGTGTCTATATTTGCCCCTTTTTGTCTTGTTGGTTATTTTGGATGAACTACAAGACAAAAATAGGAGTTGGTTGCCCTAGGTGGGATGAGGTATTCCCCCTCAAAGCAAGAGTCGAGGGAAGGGAACCCTAGAATCAAGTGTTGATTTGATAGAGAGGATGAAAAATGGTGAGTGTGAACACTGTAATAGTTGTGATTGTGCGCATACCACTTCATGAGATGGTCAGGTCAAATTGTCACAGTTCAAGGGTCGAGGAGTGCCAAAATTGAAGTAACCAAGCCCCAGCATTTGGTCATAGCTGATCGAGTTATTAAATCTAAGCTGTAGCTCCAATGCTCATCGTGTTCCAGGTATCCCAGGCTTAGGAAGTGCTCTTAGAAAACACAAAAATGTCACAAGTAGTGGGGATCAATGTGCTAGCGATCCTATACTTGTGAGGGTCAAAAATAATTTGTGCACCAGTTTGCTAACCAGTCGTGGGGTAGCATACATGCAAAAATAACCAAGGCGAAGTCATCTTGGAAGTGGTCAGGGTCGGAGGAGATAAGCATGCTCCCCATGGTCATTGGTCGAGGTGGATGGATGGATGAAAGAATGTGGCTGAGCTAACCTCAAAAGACGTCGTGTGATTTGAGTGTTACCTACATAGCCCTTATGGTTAGGGCCTCAAGCCAATGTAGTTCTCCCTAAAGGGGAGGAAGAGTCAAAGGGATGGATTGGTCTTGGTCGAGGTCAAGTCATGATCAAAAAGAGGAAAGAAGGTTTGTCCATCAGAGAGACGAACAAATGAGGGTGATCGAGCTAACCCCAGAAGACAGTCGTGTCATCTAAGTGCTGCCTACATAGCCCAGATTGGGAGGGCCTCAGACCAATGTAGTTTAGACTAGGAGACAAAAAGGTCGAGAGTTGGTCTAGTCATGAGAATGGTCTAGCATGTCCCATATGTCTGAGAGAACATGCTTGAAATGATTAGGAGAAGTCAAGGTTGTTCACCCCTAGCAATTGTCCATATTAGGTGATGGACATATGCCAAAAATGAAATGAGTCTATTTATGCTTCAGCAAGTAATGGTTTATGCTTGACATAAATTGAGTAGTCCATAGTTTCCATGTGTATTGGTGTCCATAGAAACTAGTGCAGATAGGTCTGAAAAGAGGGTTGAGCTGATTTGATAAATGACAAATGATTGGATGTGACCAAAGTGTAGAGAAAAAGTAAAAAGCATATTCACCCTGTCATTGACAAGGACCAAAATGATGGCATGGATAGGGGTTGTTAGAACAAAAGCCCCGTTCATGCATTACGTCATTGACCATGGGTTGTGTTAGAGAGGTAATCGAATCATTTTGACATTAAAGTGAGCTCGAAGGCCCTTGAGCAGGTGTATGAGAGAGGAGAATAGGGTAACCCATTTTAGAGTAGAGATAGCTTTGCCCCTTGTTATAAGAGACCCTGAGACAACTACAAGCCAAGTCCATGACCCTTTTTTTTTTTTTTGAGAGCAGACTGATCAATGCGGGAAGTCCACATAGAGATGTCATTATGCTTTGTGGTCATTGGTAAAGCTGATCGATGCGGGAAGCTTCTAAGAAAAGCACTGTGTGTAGCAAGATTTAGTCATAGCCATCCTTCGAGGGAGTGGTCTATATGTTGCTTTATATATAAGGGCTTTGAATAGTTGTCCTTCGAGGGAGTAGTCTATTAGCTACAATAATGATAGTATAGCTGTCCTTCGAGGGAGCAGTCTACTTTTTGATTTGAGTTGGTGACCTTGGATATTTTGACATCTTGATTATTTTTTGACAGAAATGTGAGTCATGGACAAGACTATAGAAGTTCAAGGGCTCCCTTTTATTAGGATAAAGCATCCATACTGAATAAAAGGGTTATAGAGGATTTGTTAAGGGGAGTAGGGTTGAAAGGAATGAGGACTAAGAGGACAGGGATTGCTCAAGGGACGAGCTCAAGGTAAATGTCAAGTGGACAAGTACTTGACTAACAGTAGAATGGTCATAGATGCAACGCATTAAGAGGCTCAGGTTCTGGCCATCCGTTGAGAGAGGACAGATGATAAGTCCCTAATCCATACTTGTGCGTGATAATGAAAGGTCTGAGCCAATTAGGGGCAAACTTGCCTCATTTACTTCACTCCATATTGGTCATGTGCTGATTCTCTTTGAGGACAAGGTCTTCGATGTTGAAATGTCATTCTCGCATATTTTTGTCATAGGCTCGCTTGATGCGATGTTGATAGACATAGAGATGGTTGGGGGTAGCAAGATGGCACTCGTCAAGTAACTCAAGTTGAGCTAAGTGGTCTTGACGAAAGTCATCGTTAGAGAGAATGTCATGAAGGGAGATGCAGAGAGATGGGATCTATACTTCAAGAGGTAGGATAGCTTCTATTTCATACACTAGATAGAAAGAGGTAGCACCCGTAGAGGTTTAGATGCTAGTGCGGTAGGCCCACAAAGCGAAGGGAATGTGAATATGCCAATCCCTTCCAATGTCATTGACCACCTTCATGAGAATTTTAGTCAAGATTTTGTTAGAAGCCTCGGCCTACCCATTTGCTTGTGGGTAGTAAGGCGAAGAGAAGCTAAGTTTGATGCCAAATGAGTCGCATAGTTTTTGGACAGTCTTATTTTTGAAGGACTTGCCGTTGTCGGTGATGATTTTGTGAGGAACACCGAAATGATAGATGATGTGGGTGTTAATGAAGTCGACAATCTTGTCGACTTTTGTGGAGATAAGAGGAATGGCTTCCACCCATTTAGTGAAATACTCAGTGGCGGTGATGATGGACTGATGACGAAGAGATGAATGAGGGTTAATCTCACCGATGAGATCTTAGCCCCACTGAGAAAAAGGCTATAAATCTTGAGCGACTTGTAAGGCGTGGCTAGGAAGATGAAGCAAGTTAGAGTGCTGCTGACACTTGATGCAACGCCAAACATAGTCGCTATAGTCTTGATGAAGGGTGGGCCAATAATAGCCCAGGTGAATGATGCGCTTGGCAACCGAGTTCCCACTAAAGTGTCTGCCACAAATCCCATCGTGGATTTGATTAATGGCATGAGAGGCTTTAGTGGAGGTTAGACATTGAAGAAGGAGGCCATCGAAGCCTCACTTATAGAGAAGACCCCCTAGCATGGTATAGCGAGCTGTGTGCTTGATAAAAGCTCACCGCACATTGCTAGAGAGATCGAAAGGGATGATAGAATGAGATAAGTAGTCCACAAGTTGCTTATACCAGTCATCTCATGGGCTAGAGTCTATGGTGCTGACATGGTTGATGTTAAAAGAAAGGTATGAAGGCAACGACAGATGATGCACCATGACAAAAATTCTAGATGACGATGATGAAGATGAAATATGCGAGGCAAGAGAAGCCATGGTGTCAACAAACTTATTTGTGGATCGAGGAACAGTCTGCAAGAGGCAATGGTCAAAAGAGGTTAGAAGAGTGTCAACATGATTTTTATACCTTTGCAAAATTTCATTTTTATAGAGGTATGAACCGTTGACCTGATTGACGACAAGCTGCGAGTCGTCGAAGATGTTGATGGACTTGATGCTGAGAGAGAGGGCAGTTTAAAGTCCCAAAATTAAGGCCTCATATTCAACCATATTATTGGTATAATCAAAGTCAAGCTTGAAAGACAAAGGCATGGTCTCCCCTTCGAGTGGGATGAGAATAACTCCCGCACCCCCACTGAGTTGACATTTGGAGCCGTCAAAGAACATGGTCATTTGGTAGATGGTGTCATCGGTGGAAAGCACGGTGATAGACTCGTCAGGGAACTCACACTGCGAAGGTTGATTGTCGGGAAGAGGGGCATCTGCTAGTTAGTCAGTAATGGTTTGCCCCTTGATAGATTTCTACTAGATAAATTTGAGGTCGAACTCAGCAAGTAGCATGAGCCACCGAGCCATACGTTGATTTTGATATGGCTTGGAGTGCATATACTTAAGAGGGTCAGTGTGAGTGATGACAAAGGTTTTGTGGTTGAGAAGATAGTGGCGGAGCTTGGTAGTGTCAAAGACTAACACCAAATAGAGTTTCTCAGTATGAGTATACTGAGTTTCATAATCGACCAGTGTTTGGCTGATATAGTAGACCGCTTGCTCACGGTGATGCTCGTCTCGGTGCGTGATCATGGCACCTAATGAATGGTTGGTGGTAGAGATGTAAAGGTAGAAGGGTTGGTAGTCTTTAGGTGGAATGAGGACTAGTGGAGAGATCAGATAGCGTTTGAGGGCTTTAAAAGCCTCTTGACATTCCTTATCCCATTTAAAGGAGACGTCCTTCTTAAGGAGGTGATGAAAAGGTTGGCAGCAGTCAAAAAGCTGTGAGATGAAACGATGAATGGATTGGAGCTTCCCTTGTAGACTGCGAAGCTGCTTGAGATTGGTCAGAGGTGGCATCTCGAGGATAGCGCAAATCTTGATGGGATTTATCTTGATGCCACGAAAAGAAACTATAAAGCCTAAGAGCTTATCAGAGAGGGCCCCAAAGACACATTTCTTGGAGTTAAGGCAGACATTTGTATTGAAGAAGGTGAGAGAAGATGATTTTGAGAATGGTCAAATGGTCACGGTGAAGCTTGGACTTGTCGAGCAGGTCATCCACATAGTCCTCCATGATTTTGTGGAGGAGATCGTGGAAAATGTAGGTCATGGCACACTGATATGTGGCACCTATGTTCTTCAAGCCAAAAGGCATGACCCGATAGCAGAAAGTCCCCCATGGGGTGATAAAGGTAGTCTTGTGCTGATATTTTGATGCAATCAGGATCTGATTATATCTTGAAAACCCGTCCATAAGAGATAGCATCTCATGGCCGGCCGTGAGATCAACAAGCTGGTCAATGTTGGGAAGAGGAAAGTCATCTTTAGGACAGGATAGGTTAAGGTCATGATAGTCTGTGTAGATCCAGATCCCCCCAGTCACTTTGGTGATAGGGATGATGTTAGAGACCCACTGCGGGTAATCGATGGGCTGAATGAAAGAGACAAAAAGGAGGTGCTAAAATTCCTCTTTGACAAGGAACACAATGCGAGGATGCATCTTTTGAAGCTTTTGCCTAACAGGCTTAGCCTCTGGTTTGGTGACTATGTTATGGGTAGCGATGGTGGGGTCAATGCCAGGCATGTCACTGTAGGTCCAGGTAAAGGCCTTGCTATGGTTTGAGAGAAACTGGGTGTAGTCTAGCTGCTCCTGAATGTCTAAAGATTGGCCAATATTCAAGACGTGAGGAACATCGAAAGAGGGAAGGTTGATGTCAATGGTTGATTCATTTAACATAACCTGGGTCTCAGAAGGGAGGGAGCGCTGGATGAAAGAGTCGTCAACACCCATGTAAGAAAGGATGGTGTCATCGTCAACGCAGTAGACAATGTGAATGGTCACCGACTCATCCTCTATCATGCTGGGATAAATGAGAGGGAGAGACCTGGACACCCCATTTAGCTGATAGGTCAGGGGTTCCAGGTGGATGGTGTTTATACAAAAAAAAATTATGAGGGATGGAAACCACCGACTCCGTAGGTGAATGGGGAGAAACAGGCGAGCTTAGAGGAGATTGGTCATTAATGGGCTCGGGACAGAGATCTATAGAGGCCTGAGTGGGTTCGTGGTATCCCAGGCCATATCATTTGTTGGCATCATCATTGTTGAGAGGCTCGATGGGCTGATGGGAGCCTTGCTCATAGCATCTAAAACTAAAACCCTTTGATGCACACCTGTAAAGGTAAGTGTGTGCAAAGGCGGGGTTGTTAAGAAATGAGAAGTTTGATGTGAATGGTTGCGATGAAGAGAGAGGATTGCCATTAGTAGGAGCTTGATTGAGCCCCCCATTGACAAGGTTGGTTTGGAGGTGAGGAGGACCATAAGGCACGACCATCTCGATTTGGTGATCGTAACTGGGGTTGTGGTGAAGGCGTCCATACTCTTACAGAGTTTGGAACATGTCTAAGGTTAGCAAGTGATATTCCCCAAGTGAAAGTTGTTAGAAGATATCTTCCATGGGGTCTTTGGTTACCACTTGAAGAGGAGGGGTGAGGGCGACTGCCGGTTGTGAACTAGTCGAAGCTACCACGGATGGAGGCGGTGCCAGGGTTGATGGCTTGATAGGAATGAGGACGTCGTTTGGCTGAGAGGTTGTGTTACATGTTTTGAAAGGTGATGGGTCAATGAGAATAATGTGGACTTGCCCATCGTGCTCAAATTTCACACAACGGTGCAGGGTAGAGGGAACACAAGCCATGGCGTGGATCTAGGGTCAGCCCAGTAACATGTTATATTGAAACTCTCCTTCGATGATATAGAAGAGCTCCAGGACTGTGAGTGGGCAAATGTGAATGTGAAGGACAACTATGCCAATGGTTGTGGTAGTGGTGTCATTGAAGGAATACAAGATTGCATTAGTTTTGGATATGCAATTCTTGGGGAGGGCTAATTGATCAAAGGTGTGGGTGGAGATAATGTTGATGCTGGCACCTCCGTCAATCATAATGCGTTTAATGCGAGTTCGATCAACATAGGCAGTGATGAAGAGAGCAGCGTCCTGATCTTCCGTGTTAGATGTAGGAATTTCAGAATCGCTGAAAGTGGTGGAGGCGATGGGGAATAAAGAGTGGACTAGGACAGCGAGTGGTTTGGGGTCCTCAGATTAGACCTCCGTTGCCTGCAAGGCTTGGATGAGGGCCTGACGATGCTGGGGCAAGGTTTGGATGAGGTCATAAAGGGACATCTTCACGAGCGTCTGGTGAAGTTGTTTTAACATGGCATCATGAATTGCCCCTGAAGAGGAAGAAGAAGAGGTTTGAGATGTGCCAAGGATAGAAATTTTAGGTTTTGGCAGTTGAGGTGGCTTGACGAAAGGATAGGTCCAAGGAATGGCAACTTTTTCTTTTGCCTTGTCCTTTTGTGACCTAGTGGTTATGTGAATGGCATTGATTTCGAAGATAGGGGGTGAAGGATATGAAGGGGTCATGGCCTATTGATGAGATGTTGATGTGGTTGAAGAGGTTGGAGGAATGTGGGAAGGTGTCGGGGGTCAGTTGATGGTGTCCTCAAAAAGAAGAGTGTCCTTCTCCATTTAGCGGTGAATGACGGCCTTGAGGGCATAACAAGTCTCGGTATCATGTCCTGGCGTATGATGATATAGGCAAATCTTCATATCATCAAACTAGGAGGGCTTAGACTCGAGAGGTTGGAAGGGCCTGATGGGCGGAAGGGTTATGCTAGAAGTCTACAAAAGTTGGTGCAATATCAAAGAGTATGAGCCCACTAAAGGGTCTGTGCTAGTTGATGTGTGCGATGTTGGTGACTTTTGCTTGGGCAGTGTTGGAGGAGGCTTCCGTACCACCTTCTGGGTTGATGGTGCGGTGGCAAGGGAAGATGACACTTTCTTCGTGAGAGGTGCCAAAATTTTTGGAGAGGATAGGCTGGAGGTAGGCAATGGAAGCAGCGGAGGCAACTGGTTTTGATTAGAGGTTGGAGTGGGGAGGATTTTGATTAAGGTCGAAGGATAAGGGCCCAAAATAGAGGGCAATGGTGACAGGGGAGGAGAAGTTCACCTCTGTGGTTTGGTAGTCTTCTTTGATTTGGTTTGAAGACTACTATTGGTTAGGGTCTGGTCTAAGTCCACCTTCACTTGTGGATGAGTGAGGTTAGAGACAGGGCGAACACCGAGTGACTTGATAGGTTTTGATGGGATAGATGAGGGTTTCGGTCTTGATGTGGTTGGTTGAGGTTTAGATGGTCTAGAAGTGGAAGTCTGGTTTTTATTGAGAGTCTCAGGAGATTCTACCATGGGAGGATTGGCAGCATGAGATGAGAGGGCATGGGCATGTTGAAGAGCTTCGAGATGCTCCCACAATACCTGATGCTCCACTGTCCTTGAAGGGAAAAGTCCAATTTTCTCCACTAATTGAGAAAATGGTTGAGAAGATGTTGGATGAGGCTTGGGTCCTTGAGAAGATGTTGATGGTTGTGGGGCTGAAGATGAGTCTGGTGTAGCAGTCTTGAACCTGAGGCATGATGAAGTCATGATAGGTTCGTCTTTGGTTGGAGACGGAGGAGAGACAGGTTCTTCCCTAGGTGGAGAAGAAATCAGAGAATGAGGCTCCTCAAGAGGGTAAAGGGCAGGGATGATTGCGCCCTCCACTTGCGGTTGAGGAGTAGGTAGGGTCGGGTCCTCCATAGGTAGCAAGAAGGAGGATGGTGAGAATGGTGGTGCCACTATGGTCGAGGCATCCTCCAATATAAGAGAGGTTGACGGAGAACTAACCGGAGAAGGGGGTTCGTCCACATGTGATGGACTGATGGGTGGACTAACCTCTTGAGTTTGTGAAAGAGGTTCGTCGGGGATGAAGGGCGAGACCGTATTGACTATTCGTACATTATGTTCGTGAGTGTTGTCAGTCATGGTCTGGACATTATTTTGGGTCAGAGGATGATTGGGGAATGGTTTCTTGAAGATGTCGATGCCCTGATTGGGTGGCGCATTGGGATTGTCTAGGACGAGGTCACCCTTTTCTAGCATGTCTTGGATGATGTTTTTAAGGGTCTTGCAGTTGCCTGTGTCATGGCCTTTAACACGATGGTAGTTGCAGAAGTCATTTTCCCTATACCACGCATGGATGGCACATGAGGGATCAAATTGTGGAGGTGGTCAAATTTGGGGGAGATTGAGAACCCCCTGTTTGACAAGTTTTTCCAGCACAGACGCGTATGACTCTCCAAGTGGAGTATACTGTCATTACATGTATCTCTGCTAGAATTGGCGGGTGATGCTTTGGGACATGGATGGCTTGGGCTGGTTAGTTGAAGGCGAAGAGGATAAAAGTCTAATGACTATAGCATTTGCTGATGCCTTAGACTTGGGGTTAGATGAAGAAGGCTTAGAAGAAGAGGAGTCATTGGTCTTGGAGTTGGGATTCTTACTCTGCAACTTGACTTTGTTCTCCTTGATGGCACGTAATTCATGCTTGTGGGCCGTCGTGAAGGCTTTGTTAAAGGTGTGAAAGGTCTGAACCTGCAAGGTAGAAGAAATATGCTTGGCACAAGCTTGAGAGAAAAGTTTAATAAGTTCGGGTTGGGGTAAGGAAAATGAGAGCTGATTGATGAGGCCTCTCCAGCGAGCAACAAAATCGGCTATGGATTCATCCTCAAACTACTGGATAGAATAGAGGTCTGTGATTGAGACCTTTTTGGTAATGTTGATGGAGAAATGATCAAGGAAGAGTTGTGCCAGATGGGTGAATGTGAAGAGATAATGGTTGGCAAGGGAGCTGTACCAGTCAAGAGTAGCACCAGAGAGTGACATGGGGAACGTGCGTAGAATTAACGCATCGTCATGGGCAATGAGATAGTAGGCATGTCTAAATGCTTGTAGGTGTTGTTGCGGGTCTTTCTTACTCTAGAAATGAGAAAATTTATGAAGTTCCCACTGATTGGGATACGACTTGATTGGGACGGAAGGATGGATGGGTTCGTTGCAAATTTACTCATATGAGAGAGCATTGCGTGAACCAGAAATAGAGGTCTCGAGACTGGACATTTTGTCCATCAAAATTTTGATTATGTTAGCTAACAAATTGGTAGATGGAGTGGACCCTAGGTTATAAGGCACTTGGAAGGTATTGAGAGGGGCATATGACGTGGTTGGTTGCGCTTGTGTAGGCACAACATATGGGTAGCTAGTCATCGGGGCAGAAGTTGAAGCCAAGGGCACTTGTGTTATGGGGTTGGTAGGCACAAATTGGATAGGGGCCATCAAAGATGGTTGAAGGGTGGCCCCACTTGTTGAAGGGTAGACAGTTACTCTTGTGTTGATAGGTGCAAGAGTAGGGGGAATAGAGACCACTAGGTTTTGGAAGGGTGTAGAATTTGGTTGAGTAGTTTGTGGTTGATAGGGGGCCAAAACCCCAGTGGAAGTGGGCCCAGAGATGGAGGGAGAGGCCACACTTAGAAGGTTGGTCAAGGGCTGGTCATTGGTCGAGGCGATAGCCTGGGTGTCTACAGGTTGAACTACGAATGCTGTCGATACGGTCGTAGTTTTGACTAAAGAGGTCGACATCCCATAAATTGGGTTGCCCAAGGAGTCTCACATTCGGCTTCACATGAGATAATGTTGAAGGGCTCTGCCATTAAGGTCCAAGAATCTTTCAAAGTCTTGGTCCCTTCAGGGACAATGGGAGTCTGGGTCGGGGTCGGTCGAGTAGGAGTTCTTTCAGTCTCCGAGTGGAACTCCATTATGGGACTGGTTATGGACGGGGAAGATGGAAGCGATTGATGCCTCACATGGTCGATAAGAGCCTTGGTTTGACTGTGAGTCAGAACCATTCAAGGCAAGAAAGAATGTCCTCACAAGCTCAAACAAGCAGATAAGAATAGAAAAGATGAAGAACACAAGCAGACCTTAAACGTTAAATCCCTAGGAAAATTATTAGGATCGTGGTGGCTTATGCCTTAGAATGTGTATAGGAAGATTGGCTTTTGAGACGGGTCCTAGAAGAAGTAGTCTATGGATGGTTTCGAGTTTGTTTCGGTGCTCAAAAGTATGTGTTAGGTTTTGTACTTGGCCTGGTGCTAAGGAACAACTCCCCTCACTTCATGAACCCAGTGATGAGCTGGGCCCGCTTAGCCAGTATATACTTCCCCTAGAGATTATCCTCTGCTAGAGAACAGAGTGGGCTTTCCCCTTGGTGATGAAATCTAAGTGGGATTGCTGGGACGGGTAAGGTATCCACTGGGTGATGAAATCCCAGTCGGGCCTTGTCTCAGGTGAGTTTTGATGTTTGATTTGTGCAAGTGATTTGGATGTGTAACATAAAGTGGACTATGATTAATTCATGATGCGGTTATTAATTACTAAATGTGGACTAAGAAATGCAAGCAAACATAAATGAAATGCAATGTGTTTTAAGCCCAAGTCAAAATGTTAGTTCGTATGAAGACAAGTTGAGAAAGGGTTGAAGAGTATGACTTTTGATTAGTCTAAGATGCAAGAAAATAAAGAAGAGTTCTTTTTAATTTTGCTAATAGTGTCGTTTAGAAGAGAAGAAAGAGGTGAAAAGGGAGAAACCTAATGCACCTATATGAATAAAAAGAAAAGAACCCAAAGAAGACCCTAGCGTCTCACCGAGCGTGCCAAAATGTTTCTAAACAAGATTCGCTTTTCACATTCAAGAAAGGAAAATGAGAAACTAAAAAGAATAGATGAGGGTTTGTACATACTCGAATTGTGGACTTGCACACCAAATTTAGATGATAGTAGGAACTCCTCTTTGGTTGTGGAGGATGACACCTGAAAGAGAAAGAGACTAAAACACGAAAAATGTTAGATGACAAGAAAGTGGACTGCGAAGCGAAAGCTTGGTCCTAGAAGCGCAAAGACTTCTCAGAGGATGACAGTCCACTATTAAAAATAGAATATTTGATAGAAATAGAAATGATGAAAGACAGAATGAAAGAAATAAAAAGCAAATGCATACCTGATATGCAGCAAACTACTTTGCACAGTCGCCAGCATCGATTATTCTATCGATGTCAGTTGGTCAAGTCTGCCGACGTCGGTGGGGGAAATGACTGGTGTCGGTTGGGGAAATAGTCTGTGGACAAGGTCTAGTCGAGTTTTGGACTAGTTTCAGGGCTACAGAATGGTCTAAAAGAGTTTAGGTCTGTTTAATGGTCTGTGCAGGGGTCTAGACAGACTGTATGTTCTGAAAAGGGAAGATAGAGGTGATAAGGATATGGGAAGGCCTTTCAGCCTTTTCGAGAGGAAGTCAAGTCTGATATGTGGTCTAATAGTCTAAATTTGGGTGGTGATATCACTTGAAAGAAATAACTAGAAAACAAAATGAAAGCACAAAAGAATTGCTTACCTGTTGCCTGTTGAAGAGAGAGTAGGAGACATGGTTGCAGATGATTGCTGATGGTGTGTTACAGACTGGTTGCAGATGTTCGATGTAGAAGACCTCCAGCAAGGTGACTGAAGCAGAGTACCTGTGCCTAAGAGAGAGAGAGATAGATTTTACAAACTGGCTGAGTGAAGTCTTGACTAAGGTCTGATCTGAGAATGTCTTGAAAGAAGGTCAGATAACGGATTGGAAAATTGATTGGAAAATGGATAACGGATTGGGAAACAGATAACGAATCTTGTGTTCAGGTCGAGAACATAGTTTTAAGGGTAATCGACGCCAACAGAATCACCGACGTCGGCCGAATAGTGGACGTCGGCGGATGCAGAATGGGGACAGAGGCTAATTTTAGCCTTCTGCCCATTCTTACACGCTGCTAGGGTCAAGGTTCATGGGAAAATGATTGAGAGGGGCTAAATAGGCATGGGAGAGTAAAGTGGGGGTCATAAATGGGTCATAGGGTGAGAGAGAGAAGAATTATTAATGTAAAATAAGTGATTATTTTAAATTAATAAGACATAGGTTAGGTGTGTCAAAGTGGACGAAGGGGACCAAGGGGGAGAGAATGGGGAGAGGATGACCAAGGGAGTAGACATGATTTCGGTGTCTACACAAACATTCCACACCTTTGATGAAGCTTTCACGATGGCTAGGAAGCTTGAACTACGTGCCATCAAGGAAAACAAAGTCAAATTGCGGAGTAAAAACCCCAACACCAAGTCCAATGACCCTTCCTCTAAACCTTTTTCTTGTAATTCCAAATCTAAGGCATCAACAAACACTGTGGTTGTTAGATCACCATCCTCAAAAACAATCAACCAATCTCAACCTTCCACATCTCAAAGCATTACAAAACAATTCCAACAACGATACATACAGCGTTAATATACTCCACTAGGAGAATCATATGCATCTGTGTTGGATAAACTTGTCAAATAGGGGGTCCTCAATCTCCCTCAAATCCGACCACCTCAATTCGACCCCGCAAAAGCCATCCCTACATGGTATAGGGAAAATGACTTCTGCAATTATCACCGTGTCAAAGGCCATGACATAAACAACTGTAAAACCTTTAAAAACATGTCCAAGACATGATAGATAAAGGTGATCTTGTTTTGGATAACCCGAATGTGCCACCCAATCAAAACATCGACATCTTTAAACAACCTTTTCCTAACCATCCCCCTAATCAAAATAATGTGCAGACCATGACTGATGACTCCCAAGAGCGTGATATACGCACAGTCAACACGGTTTCGCCTCTTATGCCTAACCAACCTCTCTCACAGTCTGAAGAGGTTAGCCCACTTATTGGTCCTTCACAAGTGGAAGAATCTTCTTGTCCCATTTATCTTCCACAGGTGGACAAACCGTCTTCTCCTGTTAGTTATCCATTGACCTCTCTTATATTGGAAGACGCCTTGACCATACCGGTGCCGGTAGCCTTACCTTCATCCTTCCTATCATTAATGAGGGATCATATTATCCCTGCTCCTTGACCACACGCTGAAGCCATGACCATCCCTACGCTCTTTCCACCTAAAGAGCCATGTTCTCCAATCCCTTCTCCGCCGAGAGAGGAACTCGCCACCTCACCTACTTCAGTCGAAGAAGATTCGGTGAAGGTTGATTTGAACCTCATCCCTCACAATAGTAGTCCTCGCACTAAACCGAAGAAGGCTGCTAAACCCCATCGAAAAACTCCTCCTCCACCATCATCATTGCCCTCCATTTTGGGCCCTCATCCTTCCACCTTAATAAGAGTGCTTCCTACTCTGACACCCAATAAAAACAAATCACCTCCATTACTACCAACACCTAAAAAAAACATACCTCCTTCAAAACATCCAACGCCTCCTACCATGAAAGTGTCATCTACGCGGTTGGCCACACCGCCAAACAAAAGGATGGTACGAAACACTCCCTCGACAACGTCTAAATATAAGTTATCAACTTTTACTGCAACACAACGTGCAGACCCATTAGCAGGTTCTTATACCTTGCTATTACATTGAATTTTGCAATCCTCTAACATCACTCTTCTGCCTATCAAACCATTTCAACCTCTTAGACCAAAACCGTCTTGGTTCGATGACACCAAAATTTGCCAATATCATCGCACACCTGGGCATGACACTGAAAATTGTTGTGCCCTTAAGGTTGTCATCCACCAATTCATCAATAAAGACACCCCTCTTATTAAGGATACTGCCAACAAATCTCCAACACCGTCTCATTTCTCCCAAATATTTTCACCGTCACACTCATCAACTCTCGGATCAAGGCCATCGTGGTTCGATGACACTAAATTTTGTGCGTATCATCACACACTCAGACATGACACTGAGCGTTGTTGCGCTCTTAAAGCTGTCATTCATCAACACTTCAAAAAGACACCTCTTCCATTAAAGATCCTTTTGACCATCCTTTAAACAAACCATCGATACCATCCCTTGCCTCTCAAACCTCATCACCTAAATCGGGATCTCAACACAAGACTATGGTCCCTCTATCACCTTCAACCCCTTTATTTGAAATCAACACTATCAATGTGACCACTAGGTCACAAATCATGAAGGATAAAGGGAAAGAGAAGGTTTCTCTCCCCCAAACATATCCATTTGTCAAGTCTCTTCAACCAACAAAACCCAAGATTTCAACTTTGGGCACATCTCGATCAACATCTTCAAACCCAATTAATGACCCCATGGTGAAACAACGTCACCAAAACTCTGTGAAGACATCTTTGTATGACCTCATACAAAATTCTTTGCAGCATTGTCTAACTTTGATCGAAGCCTTACAGGAAGTGAAGGTCCAACCCGAAGACCCCCAACCACTAGCTGCTTTAGTCACATCATTACCTACCATTGCCTCCATCACTTTCAGTCATTTTGAGATTCCAACCTCCAACATGGAAGATCAGGATCTTGCCCTCTCAAACTAAGTCTGTCAGACATTCTCCTTGTCACATAAGCGACTGGGGGAATTTGACTTTATCCTGACTATCATGACCTCAACCAAATATCAACCGACCAAGCCTTGACCAAGCATCGACCAAATATCAATCAACCAAGCCTCGACCAAGCCTTGACCAAACATTAACCAAACATCAACCAAACATCAACCAACTTCATGTGTATCATCGACCAACACGTGACCAATTTGGAAAGAAGAAAATGAGGCAAGTTTGCTCCTAATTGGCTTGGACCTTACATCTTAACGCATAAGTATGGATCGGGGACTTATCGTCTGTCTTCCTTTGAAGGCTGACCAGAACCTGAGCCTCTTAATGCCTTGCAACTATGACCATTCAACTGTTAGTCGAGTACTCGTTCACTTGACATTTAACTTGAGCTCATCCCTTGAGCAATCCCTGTCATCTTAATCCTTATTTATTTCAACACTGTTTCCCTAAAGCAAACCCTATGTAACCCTTTTATAAAGTATGGATGCTTTGTCCTAATAAAAGGGAGCCCTCAAACTTCTATAGTCTTGTCCATGACTAAAAATTTTGTCAAAAATAAATTGGGATGTCAACATATCAAAAGGTCATAAATTTTAAATGCAGACTGCTCCCTCGAAGGATAGCTGCATCATCATTATTGTAGCTAATAGACTGCTCCCTTGAAGGACAGCTATTCAAAGCCCTTAAATACATATAAAGCAAAAATATAGACCACTCCCTCGAAGGATGGCTATGCCTAAATCTTACTACAAACAACACTCTCTTAGAAGCTTTCCACACCAATCAGCTTCACATATGACCACCAAACAAAGTGACATCCCCATGTAGACTTCCCGCATCGATCAGTCTACCCAAAAAAAAAAAAAAGGTCATGGACTTGACTTATAGTTGTTCTCAGGGCTACCTATAGAAGGGGCAAAGTTATCCCTACTAAAAGGGGTTACCCTATCCTAACATATCACATCACCTACTCAAGGGATTTCGAGCTCATTTTAATGTCAAAGTGATTTGATTACTTCTCTAACACAACCACTGGTCCATGACGTAATGCATGAACGAGGCTTTTGTTTCTAAAACCCCCTACCTATTCTATCCTTATGGTCCTTGTCAATGAAAGAGCAACACGCCTTTCACTTCTTATCCATACCTTTGTCACATTCAACCAAATCATTTGCCAACCAAACCAAACCAACCCAAAACATCTTCAGACCACCAACATGACCTAGTCCATTTCACATAGTTTCTATGGACAACAATACACATGGAACTATCGACCACACAATTTATGTCAAGCATAAACCATTACTTGCTGAAGCATAAATCGACTCATTTCATTTTTAGCATACATCCATCACAAATATGGAAAATTGCTAGGGATGAAAAGACCACTTAAAAAATGTTACAAAATACACCATTACATAATATGGAAAAGGCTGTAACATCATCATACCCTCATTATTTATAACCTGACCAAACCAACCTATCAACTTAGCCTGTGGTCTGAGGCCCTTCCAACAAGGGCTATGTAGGCAGCACTCAGATGACATGATGTCTTCTGGGGTTAGCTCGGCCACATCCGTTTGTTCATCTACTTGATGGCCAAACCCTTTTGCTCTTAACCACGACTTAACCTCGTCTAACCCACATCCATAACCGACCCTCTTCTTCCCTTTTAGGGAGAACTACATTAGCCTGAGGCCCTTCTAACAGGGGCTATGTAGGCAACACTCAGTTGACATGGGGTCCTCTGAGGTTAGCTCAACCATTCCTTCATCCGTCCATCTAATGGACCAACTATCTCAACTTGCCTCAACCAACAACCTTGGAGATCGCGCCTATCTCCTCAGATCACGACCACTTCCAAGACAACGTTGCCTTGGTTGTTTTTGCATGTATGCTACCTCATGAATGCTTAGCAAAATTTTTTGCAACCTATTTCGACCCTCACAAGTATTGGATTGCGAGCAAGTTGATCCCCACTACTTGTGACATTTTTGTGTTTTCCAAGAGCACTTCCTAAGCTCGAGATACTTGGAACACGATGACCATTGGAGATACAGCTTGGATCGAATAACCCAATCAACTATGACTAAATGCTAGGGCCCAGTTATTTCGATTTTGGCACTCCTTGACCCTTGACCTGTGATAATTTGACCTGACCATCTCGTGAAGTGGTATACACATAATCTCAACTATTGTAGCGTTCACACTCAAACTTCACCATATCCATCCTCTATTTATCAAATCAGCGCCCAATTTCAGGTTCCCTTCCCTCGACTCCCGCTTTGAGGGGGAATACCTCATCCCATAATCAGGGCAGCCTACACTTATTTTTTTCTTGTAGTTCACCAGAACAACCAACAAGACAAAAAAGACCTCATCCCATACCTGGGGCAATTTACTCTTGTTTTTGTCTTACAGTTCGTCCAAAACAACCAACAAGACAAAAGGGGCAAATGTAGACACCAAAATCATGTCTACTTCTTGGTCGACTCCTCCCTTGGTCCCCTTGGTCCACTTCTAACACATTCCTAACCCACACACTTATTAATTTAAAATAATAACTTATTTTAAATTAATAACACCCCCCTTGACACCTCATCCATGACAACTCACCCTTGGACACACCCCGCCTTGGATACCTCCCCTTGGATACCTCCCATCACCCTATGACCAATTTATGACCTATTTCAACCCTTCCACTAACCTCTCACACCTATTAAACCCACCTTCGACCATTTTCCAATGACCATTAAACTCGATAGACGAAGGAACGGGCAAAAGGCTAATTTTAGCCTTTTTCCCATCTTCTAGCTGCCAACATCGGTTACCCGTCGGCCGATGCCGATGGGATCGCCGATGTCAGTTGCTTAAAACAACTTGAAGGCAAATTCTCTTCCCCCTGGGACGCTAAAATCACAGCACTGGATGCTAAACCACAGACCTAGAATTTGACCTCTCTTCCTCTCTCGGCTCTCAGACCTGGACATCAATAGGGACTCTCTGAAATCAATCATCAGACTTCAACCAACGCTCTTCTGGCTATAGACACAACAGTGACAAGTGTCTCAAACACCTTTGGCTCTGCACCAAGCAGGAGGTAAGTATTCTTCTACCCTTTTTATTATTTTAATAATTTAGAATGTATAAGCAATTAGCTTCTTTTCATTACTTCTAAGTATTATCAACTAGACTCAGCTATCAACCAGACCTGACCTGACTTCTTCTTAGAAAGGATGAGAAGCCTTCTTCATACTCTTACTCCTTTTTGACAACTTATCCTCTCCCTTTGACCCTCTGCGGACCTTATCAGTCTCCCTGCAACCCTGCACAGACCCTTTTACCTCTCAGACCATTTTGTCGACCACAGACTCAACCTGAAACTTGTCCAAAAGTCCACTGCCCCTATCGACGTCGGTGGCATAACCAACATCGGCACATTTACCAACTGATGATGACAGACTAACTGGCGTTGGCACATTTATCAATCGACAACGGCAAACTAACCGGCGTCGGTGACTGTGGAAGATGAATTGTAAGGAATTAGGTATGCATTATCTATTTCTATTTCTTTAAGTCTTTTATTATTTATCTTTATCCGACATTATTTTTTCAACTAGTGGACTGTCATCCCTCAAGGAAGTCTTTGCACTTCTGGGACCAAGCTTTTGCTTGGCAGTCCACCTTACATCCATCTAACAATCTCTTTGTTTAAGTCTCTTTCTTCTACAGGTGTCATCCTCCACAACCAAAGAGGAGTCCCTACAACGTCTGGATAACAGTGCGCAAACTTCATCCAAGTACGTACAAACCCCTGACCATTATCTTAGTTTCTTACTTCTTTTGAATGTGGAAAAGTGAAAACAGTTAGAAACAGTAAGTTCTCCTATCAACTTCACAATCATACCATCACTAAGGTTCTAGTTCAATGGCGTGGGATGTGACTTAGGGACCCCTCCTTCAACTCTAGTAATAACTTACTCAACTTCAACTTTGAGGGAAAATATTTTTAAGGGGGAGGGAATGTTAGGACCCCTTTGTGCTAACTCTTTCATTATAATTTTTATCATTAATAAAAGCTATAAATGCACATTCTTTTTAATTCATCCCTTGAGCTGTAATAATCCCAAATTCATGGGACGAAGTAATGGTTAGCTAAAATAGAATTACTATAAACATGAGCCTATACTAGTGGAAAATCATCCATGAATTATATTATATCGAGCTTGCTCAAAGGATGTTCTCACCTCAAAGAGACCAATGATATTACAATTCAATTATGCTCCCTCTTTAATGCAATATAGTCTTTTTCCATTCATTTGTAGTATTATGGTATTTGCACTATTTTTATAATATGATATAAGAAGGGTCATATCAAAAATAGGTCTAAGAACTATTGGTTGGATCTATTTTTGAAAAATAACCATAGAAAATATGATATTGGGGGAGGGTTAACAACTACAAGTTGAAATCTCTCTTCCCTTAAACTGTATATTAGCTTGTGATAGAATTTACCTTCTAATTTTTATTTCAGATTTAAAGGCGAGGTCTTATTTGAGGTAAAATATAGCTACAACATTTAAAAATATTTTGAATTTATCTAACCAACTTATGTCTCAGATTAATAGTGAGGTCAATTTGTTCACTATCAAAATCAATATCACGCTGAACAACTAGTAGATTTCCAATAATTGTCATGGGTCAATAAAAAATATCCTTAAACATGAGGAGTGAAAAATTCACTCAACATAAATAATTCAAGTTCCCTAGCAAAGTTGCTTAATTTTTTAACACTAAAAATTGTAGTAATCAAGAAATCAACCCTTTTGCCCAATGCAAAGGTCAAGTTGGAATCATGCCAATATAATCATGAAAGGACTAAGAAGTAGGTGGATATCTTAAGTGAAGAAAGGTATTTTCACTATTAATTTAACTAAAATTCTTAGAAGAAACAATAACTAACATATTCTAGGAAATTAATCTTTTAACTACCCTATCACTAACTAAATAACAAAGTACAACTATTAATAGAACTACCTTTTGAAGTGTTTAAAAATAACTATATGATCTAAATTTTGATTTAAATTAATTATAAAAATGATTATATAAATTTTCTTTTATGTTATAAACTAAAAGTATCATCAACACTAATCTACACTATGACAATATTTTGGCTTCTTTACTCTTCATTTCCTATTTTGTTCATCTGAAGTAAACCTTCAAAACTTTATATTTTTTAAATTTCATTAACATTTACAATATTAAAAATATACATTTGTTTCAAATATAAATTATACAAAAATACTTACAAAATGTCCTTCACTGTCTCCTACTAACACTTCCCGAGACTTAAATGTCTCGTCTCAAGAAAATAGTTGTTGTCGAAGTGCAGTTGATGAAAAAAATGGTTTTTTTTACATAGACTGAGTTGTCCTAATTTATGATAAGATTAGGTTTCCAAGTAGGTTTGGTCACAATCTTGTAAGAAGTGTCATTTACTGGTTTTCACCTCTTGCACACTATTTATCTCCCTTTTGGGTTTTTAACTAAGCAACATAATAATCCACCACCTTTTATGGGTTTTTAATAGGTTGATGTATCTAGGAGGTTTACATTTACACATTTTCAACCTTCATTTCCCCACATAAATTCTTCTTACAAAAAGAATATGCAAACCAAAAATGATCAAAATTGGAGGAGTCATAATATATTATTATGTTACATATGACATGGAATGCACTAGTGCTAATGGGACTATTTGAATAGGCTAAATTATAGTTGGTGGAGTAACTTAGGAAATTCATAATTTATATTATTTTTATGGCATTGGTTGTGTTAGAGAGATTTTTTATGTCTATTATATTGGAATAATCTTTTATGCTCATAGCATCTTAAGTAGTTTGATAGGGGGAATGTACTAGGGCTCATCATAGATATCCTCTAATATACTTAGGATGTTCACCAAGTATAATTTATAGTTGGTCCAATCCCCCAATCCATCTTTCACCATTTTGAAAAGTATACATATGTGCACTAAGCTTTTCATGATACCTTGAACATCATCTTCACTTGTAACATCGATCAATGAGTGGTGGAGTATAACATTCTTCTGAATAACCTGTATTATCTATTTTAATTTCTCCAAATATTATTTTCCATATACATGTGTGAATGTGCTTCTCAACATTTACAATTCCCAGACTCATACACTACATGACATTATCCCTTTATTAGAGTGATTCATGTAAATTAACATCAATTTGAGTTTTTTTCACCTACGTGACCATTATAGTATGTGGTTTTTCAACCTTGAAAAGGTCATCACTCATATCTTTCTTGGCTTCTTAAAATTTTGATTTCAAATCTAGAAACTGACATAGATTTTTCAATCATGAGTTATAATTACTTCAACTATTAGCTCATATTCCTCAAGAAGCTCAAATATGGTGTCAAGCTCGTTGTGAAGTCTTTGCTCCTATACTTTAATGTTCTTCAAAATTTGAGAGGATACCTAGCCCACACAAGCTTGGTGATTATATCCATGAACTATAATGGCTCAAACATAATTTGGATACCTAACATTTGTTGCACCAATGTAGGGAAGGCGTCTTCTATTATTTGAGTTGATCATTATCTTGTTTGAGTTTGGTGACCATTTGTGTGATGAAGGCATGTAAAGTAATAACACTTATAATTTTATTTTCAAGATAGAGTTGTGCACCATCTAAAAGAACATGCTATATCATGGTTCTTAAATCAATATGCATTGTTTGAAGATGCTTATATTTGGCATAGTTACACCATGGACATTACAAAGATTGAGAGTACGGTGGTTGGGGCCTAGATTTCCAACCAATTGGGATCTTTTGTGTTATCTCCACCCTTCAATCCTTCCTCTTGAAATCTCTCCTTTACCAAAATATATATTGTGGTTGTGTCTCTAAGTTGCACTTGTGAGTTAGTTGGCTTAGCTTGCTTTGTATCAGACCCTTGGTCTTTTTATACTAATTTGTCCACAACATGATCTCATGTTGCCCATGTTTTTCCCATGGTTTTTGTGCAATTTGGGCTCATTTTACACACTATTCCTTTTTATTTTTATCTTATTCCTCTTTTTTCTTTTTTTCTTCCTCTTATTCTAATCCTTTTATTGCTTCTTATTCTCCTCTTCATATTTCTGCTTCTTGTCCTTTTCTTCCTTCTGCTTCTTCTCCTCTTCTTCTTTGGCCTTTGTAACTTTATCATTGGTATCTTTTTTATTGCTTTTTAATTTGCATCCTTTTGTTTGGCTTCCTCATACTTGTACAAGCCATCTAGCCTCTCGTTTTTAGCTTCATTGGTTGTTTGCTCTACCTTGACCTTCTCACACTCTTACTTTTTTAGGGTTTTGTATTTCTCTACTTGTTTAGTTTTTTGATTTTTTTATTCAACAAAATATTCCTTCTCCTTCTTTATCTATGTATGTTTGCATTGTTATTGTTTCTATGACTGACATCTCCTTAGTTATGTTTCTCAGTGAAGGTTGGTCTATATGTGTTTGACTAGGAGATTGATCTACTTGTAGTAGAATGTCCAATAAGAATATACCATTAATGGTGTTTTAGTTTGTAGTACCAAGATAACTTTCAAGATGAAGGATGCATCCAGAGGGTTACACTAAATTATTATAGAGGAATAGGGTAATAATGGTTGTTTTAGGGTTGATTGGATGGGGAGGTGGATTTTAGAGTGTGTGGTTGGGTGGATTATGCACAAAGTGTTATTTGTGCATGGTGGCCTTAGATTACATAGGTGATGGAATGAAGCATTGCTTTTTGCATTACCTAGTTTTGAGGTGGGTTTCCTAGTGGATGTCTCTTATGATGTATCTAAGTTGTGGCCATGGTTACTGCAAATTTTTTAATCCTCCTTCCAACATATGTGTGAGGCCTTACATCTCCTAGCATGAGTGTCTTTCTTACCAAGTGTTAGAATTAATTTGATGATTTGTCATCCTCTTATTTATTACTTAAAATAGTGAGTGGTGTAGTTATCTCCATTTTCTTAGCTTATAACCTTGTGGTTTATCTATGGCTGTGGTTGGATTTTGTGTAATAGTTCCTGCTTGTGCTTGTGCTTATAATCTTGAAGCCTTTTTCATTTGAAAATAGAGAATGCACCCTAATCTTAGTTTACTATTATTAGGAAATGATTTACACCTTAATGGAATCTAGTGTAGGTGGTAGGTCCACCAAGAGAACATGTGAGACCCATTGTCGATTTTCACTATTTACATAGGCTTCTAGATAAACTAGTTTTTTCATATTTTTCATTATAGGGAATGTTCATGAATTCCTTGACTAATAATTTATGGAAATTCTCTAGTGATATGCCAAGTATGTCCAAATCAACCTTCATCACAATGGTGGGAACCCAGGATTTCCTTAGCCATATTGTTTCTTTTTTTATGCATCATCTTAGTGGGTTTTATAGGTGGTGCTTTGCATCTTTATGGTGTTTATTGTGACATAGAGGTTGATACTTGTGTCTCTATTCATGGGAGTGAAGTTTGTGGTGGAAATAATCATATTGGATAGATGATATGAGTTCCATATTGATTTTACATATGAATTTCACCTATGTTTACACCATGTTGATGAATAAGAGAAAATGAAGTGTCAGCTACATTAAGAACTCATGAAACTGCACTATGATACTATTGTAGAGTTTTATGACTATTGTGATGGGAGATAGATAATACATTAACTCATGTGAGACACATGGGTTGGTGGTGATCATGATTTAGATTTTAGTAACCAATTCCCAAACTTTTTCTCATGTTGATAGTGGTTTCCCCTTAGTGTCCATGTCAAGGTCACAAAATCTTGTTCTAGCGAGAAGTCATATCTAATGTCCACTGACCCCTTGAGGAACATCCATTACATGAAGTGAACCATCACTACCAAAATTTATATTAAAATGATTGTGATTTTATAAAAAGACCTTATCTAAAATTTTTATGATCCTAGATTCTATGAATTCTATCCAGTTGAACTTTTCTCCTAATCGCATCATTCAATGAATGATGCCAATAACACCTTTGGTGACTTACTTTTCCCATTCATTGTATGTCATTATCATTTCATGATACACTTTGTCAAGATGAGCACAAGTGAATATGTAACACTTTCAATAGGGATGCCTCTAATAGACATTGCATATCTTTGTTTGGTCTCCTCATATAATGATGGATTCATTGATTTGTATGGTTCGAGAGTAGTTCCCATTACTAAAATTCAATTAGTGTACGTAAAATTCATGACATTGATTTGTATGAATATCCATGGGGAGATTTGATTGGATCATTTTTTATAGTCACTAAGGAGATTCATTATTAACTCATCATTTTTCCTTAATGTAGGAAGCTTGACTAGTCATTTTGCATCAGACCCTTTACGTGGAATAATGAAGGAAACAACTCCTTGTGCAATTCCACCTACTCCTCATGGTTGTAGATATGTGAACCATTTTGTTTTTGTATTATCAACAAGTTCAACTGGTTATTGATCATTACATTTGGTATGATGTAAAGACAATATTGTTACCATTTATTCTTTCTCAAAATTGTTCAGTGCAAGGATTATTGGATTAGCGACCATTTTATCATTTGCACATTTATTTCCTTCTTACAATTGAACTTAATTGGGAGGTTTTTCACACTCTAATTTTGTTTTCAAATAAATTTCACTTAGAACAAAGAATGTAATTCAAATTCATGATTTAACCAAAGTGTGATTTGCTTTTGCTCATCTCCTCTTTATAGAAAAATTACACCACCTTGTGAAGATCCATTGATCTACTTCCCATGATAACTCATGTCTCCCTTAACTATGTTAGCCATTTTTGAATTGACACATAATTATTTTTATAGGTTTCCCCCTTTCAAATTTTTTTCATTTAACACACCACCATTTTCTTTTCATATACATTCCACTTTTGGACATTAACTACTTGATTAGTGTATTTGACTCTTTTAATCCACATGAAATTATTTTTTCTTGCTTAGAAGCCACTTTTTATTTTTACCACCATTTATCCTTTTTATATATTTTCCTATTATTTATTCCATTGGATGCACTCCATTCTTGAATTTAATTGATTTGTGAGACTTCCTTAGATTCATTTCATGAAATTAATCAATCCTTGTTGTTGATTGTGGTACTAAGAACTCATATTTTTGCCAATATCCATTCTATTATCAACCCTTTGATATTACCCTCTAATTTTTGTATATTTTATTGTTATTTTATGCTACCACACCTATAAAAAACAAAACAAAAATATAGTCCTAATCTAACTATGCCATGTGGCACTTATTTGTGCATCTTCCTAATGTGGACTTATTTTTGGTAGGGCTTAATCCTAATTCCATTTATACACATTAGAAGCATGTTAACATGTATATATTATAACATGGTTGTGTATTGAACTATTAGATGGTATATTATATAAGGGACCTTCCACAAAATTTATAACTTCCCTAGGTGTGCTTTGAACCTGCTTTCATATAATAACACCAATTTATCTAGTTGGAACTCCATGGATCATATGTTGTAATCATGCCATGCCTTCTGACACTAATTATGAAATTCTTGGTTCTATTTTTTCCTCTACCTTATCTTTTCCATGCAAGTTAATTCAAGTAATTTATTTTTCCAAGATTATTTATCACCAAGCCATGTGATCATTGTAATTCACAAGCTACATATGAGATACTCCATTAGCATGATAACTTCCATTCCATATACTAATTATAATAGAGTGTACCCCATCACATGATTGTAATTGGTTATATATGACCAAAATATCATTGTGATGTGATCTTCCTATTTATCATGCTATATGTTGTAAATCTACACGAGTATTTTCTTTAGTACCTTGTTGGATGATTCTCCTTGGCGATTAACTTGGGGTTGATATACTATGTTCTTTTATCACAATATAATAAAATCATTTGTCAAAGGTTTTGATGATATTTTCAAAAATTACATGCCCCTATCACTTATGAACTTCTACAGGCACCTAAACCTTGTTATGATATTCTCATATAGGAACTTTATATCATCTTATGCAACACAACTCATAGTCATAGTTTCCTCGAGCCACTTAATGAAGTAGTTCATTATAGTTATGATTTATTTAGAATTGGAGTGCATAGAATGTGGAGTAATAGACCCTATAAAATTTATCCCCCATTACTCAAATGATTATGCAATAAAAAATAGATTTAGAGGCATCTTATGCCTTTGGTTTGGTTTACCAATGCATTGACAAACATTGTAGTGCTTTACAACTAGGTGTGCATCTTGAAACACTATAGGCCACCACAAGCCATTTTGTAGTATTTTCCTCATAATAAATACACCAGTGTCCTCACACTACCCCTTGATGGGCTTCATCTAACACCAATGGTCTCTCATCATTCAAAGCTACTCTAGAAAGAATATTATCTTTATCCATCTTGTATAGAAATCCATTAACGATATTGAAGGGTAAGGCCCTTAAAACTAATTGTTTCTTATTTTTATCTATATGGTACTCTTGAAATAAATCATGTTACAAAAAAATTACAATTTATTCCTGGTATTTTGAAATCACACCAACCCTAAATATATGTACATCTGGGAAGTCATCTTACAAGTCCTCTAACTCATCACCTATTTACATGCAACTGAGATGATCCAGCCCTACATTCTCCCTTCCTAGATTATCATTAATTTTAAATTGATATTCCTAAAACATCATTAACCACATTGAATCTTACCATGGCCAATACTTGATTATATGGAAAATAATTAATGTGAAATTTTCACAGTGTGAACACCATAGCTAGGGCTTCTCTTTTTATTCTAGTGCAATTCTTCACAAGAGTGGACAAAATGAGATGAAAAATGGATTGGGTAGTCTAAATATTTTCCTGATTATCTAAGTATAGATCCAATTATTGACCCAGATGCATTCACAAGAACATGGAATGTTTTGCTCTAATTTGGAAAGACCAATATAGAGCCATGACCAATCATTGATTTAGTTATATAAATGTAGTATGGAATTATAGAGTCCACTAAAACTTGTTTTCATTATGTAGTAGCCTATCTAAAGGTATTTTTATGGTTGCATATCCATAAATGAACTTGTGATAGTGCTAATGTGCCCCCAAAATGATCACACATCGTATGGATTGGTTAGTGGCTTGAGCCTACTATGACTATGATTTTGGCTTGGTTAATCAAAATTCCTTCATTACATACCATGTTTATAAGTAGGAACAAAATAGTGTAAATAATAGGAAATTATTTAGATTCAAATAGATTCATAGTGTTCTACACCTTTCTAACATTAATCGTAACTTGAAAAAAAGTTTCTCAAATAAGGAGAAGACTACCCAATCATCCAAATACACTTCAATGCAATAATAGATGAAATATTTAAACATGGTAATGATACCTCTAGAGAAGACAATTGGTGTATTTATCAATTAAAAATGCATTATCTTGTAGGAAAATAACCCCCACTCTATTGTGAAGGTCATTTTTGCTTGACCCTCTATTATGATGGGAATCTAATGATATCCACTAAACCCATCTATAAATGAATACATTTCATGTCTCGTGATGGCTTCCATCACTTCATTAGTGAATGAAATAATAAATGGGTATTGATACATGTATCATTGAGTGTGTGATAATACCTACACACTTTGATCTCTTCTATTTTTATTTATTTTTACCAATGTAGAACTTACCAATCTAAACTTTTGATAGAATAAAAGATTTGAGATTCCATTATGCAGTCGATTTCTTCCTTTACCTTCATCTTCATGTTAGGACTCACCTTGTAAATTTACCTCTTAATTGGTCATGCACACTCATTAATATTAATGTGAAGCTCACCATATGACTTATCTACAACCATGACCTCACATTTTTTGGAAATACATCTTCAAAATCTTGCAGTAATTGTAAAAACTTTTAAACTGATTATTGCATCCAGTAATCCCTAATTGGTCCCATCTTCGGTACTTTTTATATACTGATGTTTTCTATCCTCTTTCATACCAACTCATGATAGACTTTTATTCTTTCAGCCTTCATATAATCCACCACTTCATGTTGGCCTAGTTGATTAGTGATAATGAGATTGCACAACTTATATTTTTTAGCCTTATCTGCATCATTTTCTTCGGTAGTCTCATATTATTTTTTGGCTCAAATATTCCCTTTAATTCCATGTCCTCCTTACTTTATGTGTGGATGGATTTTCTTTCAATATTCCAATTTTTGTTTCAAGACTTAAGAATGAACCCCTTTTGTTCCCAAGCATACTTGCATTCCTCCACATTCTCATGGATACTTATATTGACGTTAGATTGGGAGTTTTGTTTGGTTACAGAATCTATATCATCTAATACCCTGTAACACAAAAATATTTTCATTTTATATAAGGCTTTATGCATCAGAGGGTTCTCATCTTCGAGGACAAATTTTTGAATGAAATATTGTTGAATTCATAACCATGCCTTGCTCTCCCTTTTGTGATCCTAACACATATTAGAAGCCTTAGATAAAGGGGTTAAGGTTCCTTATAAAATATGTACCTAATAATTTTCCTCTATATGTTATGATTTCCATATGTCGACACATGAATGAAATTGCATCCCTAGACATTATCCTAAATAAAATTATGGTCAATTTCCTAAGAGACAAGGTGAAATGTGGAATTTAACACACAATATTTCACATACTTCCTCCCAATTAAGCACATTAGACTATGAATAACCCACACAATATATATGATCTATTTAATGCATTATTTAGTGAACTTACTCACATCTTTATGTTTGGGATGTGATCCTTCCATATGCTGATGAACCTTGTTAAATCCTTTGTACCAAAATACTAAGGAACCTATCGATCTGTTGTGAACATCATTTTCATAGTTATAGCTTCATGGTCTCCTCACATATAATTTATAATGTTGACATCTGAATCCCCACTAATAAATAATGCTAACCTCCATGGTATTCCACCTTCCCTAGTAGGTTTAATATACTCCTACTTAGGTATAACCAACTAATAAATATTCTCAATTTATGACCATGTCAATGACCACAAAAAAGGTGATTTACACCCCATTTTTTGAAAGTGTTATGTCCCTTTAGGTATTTGGATAGACTAAATCCATGGTTAATACATTATTTGACCCCTTTTACATCCTATGTAGGTTATAATAAATAGTGAATTTCTTTATCTTGTATCACTTATCTCTAAGGCTCTGCATCCATATTAAAACATATTTTTTCTTTATGCACATATGGATAAGATGGCTATTTTAGTATCATATAAGCCTTGAACTTTAGTTTGTATAAGGGTATGATAATAATGACATCATCTGAGTGCTCTTCTAGTTGTTTATCCACTATGTTAATGTTCACGAGCCCATCATAAACTCATTTCTTTCTAATTAATGTTGGGTAGTGAGTTTCATATGCTTTCATGTTAACTACCTGAAAATATTCATGGAAGATAAGTTTATCCACTTTTATTTCAACATCATTAAGACTTATAATAAGCTCAATACATCCATAGTTTGATAAACTAACATTTATAGGGCTATATTTTAATGTCAACCTTCCAATCGCTTCCCAAGTAGAACTAGGGATCATGTTCACAGTGCTCTTGAAGTCAAAGATCACATTGATTAGCTTATAGTCTGCAAGCTCAATATATATCAATGTGTCCATATCCCATGGATTCTTTGTTTTCACATACTAAACCATTTTATGTGTTCTTTGATGTCTTTTTTTGGTGCACTCTAATGGATTGTGTAATAAATTTATAATATTTAATGAGAAATATCCTCATTATGCAAGGCACTTACCAATCTCAATGGATATTGTAGAACCATGAGCACTCCTTCATGTCATAGCATTCACATAATTTGTACATAATACATATATAATTATGTCATATTAAGATCTTCATTGGTCACATCCTTATTTTATAGTGACAATATTAGTTAGACTACTTCATTCATTATGAATTTTTACCTCAAAAGATATGGGTATATGTCCTCTTATATATTCCTAACTAGATTCTATATAGGCATATATAGAGGAAGAAGGCCATGTTCTTATGTTGGTTTCTAGTGACAACCTATATGAAGGTTTGTTCCTTAGGATGAGTATTTACCATATAAATTTTGCACACTATTTTTTCTTTCCTTTATTTTTCCAACACTAAGCAATATTTTGTGTTATGTTGTGTTGAAACTTTATAGTAAATGTAGTAGTTTCCCATAATGGGTTGCATGGAAAATTTCATGCGATGTGGCTCATCTAACCATAAAAATGTCAAGTGATAAACTATCATGGTTGCCTATTCTCTTATACGTAATAAATATAGCCACTTTAATAGCCTCATTATCTCTAAAGTGATCCCCATCCCATTGATTAATTAGGATATCCCCCATATTACCTTTGAGGGGATGGATATGCCCAAGTAGACTAATATTGTTTTGAATTTGATGCCCAACCTAGCCACTATTGAGCTGATGTTATAGCCCATGCTTGTTAATACTAAGGTGATTGTTTCACCCCTATTGGATGTTACAAAAATGGTCAAGTCCATCCTTGTTGTTATTGTGGTGAGGGAAGGGGTTGTTTGGTTGAGGTTATACTAATGGTGGAACCCATCCTCCTTGTTGTGACTTTTGGTGTTTTGGACTGTTGCACTTGGTTTTGGTATAAAGGTTGTTGCATAGTTACTATAAATACATTTATGTTCATATCCTCTTTTAACTTCAGTAATACTATGTAGTTTTTGTCATCATGTGTAGTGAGCTTACAAAAGTTGTAACACACATTATGTGGCTACCATGCATAATGTTATATGATGATAATAACACCATATGATAATTTTAATACCCATTATTCACTTTCAATGATACAATCTGTCTTGAGGGATTTTGTGCTTTCTTTGTACCTTTTTAATGACCAATTTTGAATACTTAAATCTTAATAAGTTTTCTTGAATGACGTTCGATTCAAAATTATTTACTATAGGTCTACAAATTTTATCATTTAGTCTGATCACCTGACTCTATTGGTCTTTATAAGACCAATGAGACTATGTTCCAAATGATGAGGATCTATTTCATATTATCCTTGATCCTGACGTTTGACTTATAGCCCTTCTTCATATGCCTAGCGTCTTGTCAAAACGAATCTCTTTTACTATGACATGGTTTCTACCTTCCTTCTGATAATTTTTATCTAATCTTTTTAATATCTTGTAAACAATATTGATAAACCTTGGTTTTATTTTTAGTGATAAACTTCATATAATTTGAAGGTTTGCTTTTAATTTCTTAAACCATTACTTACTTTTATCAAGCTTGTGGATGACCAAACCTATTCAAAATTCATATGTTTTCTTTAAAATAACAAGTTCACATGAAGTGTATAGAACCAAGTATAAACCATATTGAAGTGAGCATATTTACACATGTATTGAAGTGAAGATACACACATATCCTTTATAATGGTGTATTTTAAAACATGATAGAAGAATACTAACTTATTCAAACTGAGATGGCAAGCAAACTAATTTTCTTATGGTTTAAATGAATCTCCTCCAAAGTAAGGTTATTTTTTTATTCATGCAGGTGGAAAGAAAGGACATTATGCATTCATTGTTCAATGACCTAGTCAGTTGCAAACAATCATTAAAAGAGTCAACAATTTACATATGCATATACAGGTGTCTAATTCAGATTTTTGACTTAGAATTTCAAAATTTTATTGAGTGCACTTGTTACTTTTAGATATTTTATGTTCCCTAGATCCAGTTATTATGTTTAGATGCAATTTGACTGTGCAATTTCTATGTTATACATGAAAGTACTTGTTTTTGGTCATGTTCTCAAATGGAATTATGAAACGAATATCATAGCCATTATGATTTTGACAATTTCAATTTGTATTGGTCTTCTACAAGATCAATCTAGAAAGGTAGTCGATACCTAATACCATTAACAACCGACAATAACTCAAATTGATAAAGGATGACATGATTACTAATATATCATATCTTAATGCTCACTTGGACCAATGCAACATTATGATTTCCAAATACAACTATGAAATATGAACATCGTTTCCCTAGGATCAAATTGATGGTTTAATCCAATTAGCTAACTAAATAATATGTTATTCTCCATTATTATATCTAGAAATACATCCAAACTTCTTTATCTCTATCATCTTTAGTTTACAAAATTTGTATTATTTTTCACAGTTATGCAATTGAGAGATTCAAAATACATGTTAACCTATTAATTATCTAAAATTATATGATCATACACAAGAGACATATAGTAAACTCTTTTACATCATAAAGTCACTTTGATTATGTGATCAAGTTCTCAAAGCATTAAACTGACTTGTAGACTTTCCACGACTATTGATGAATGTAATAATTTTCTTAAAACCTAAGAAGAGCATAATTTGACTAATTACTACCTTGTGAATATTCAATTCAAAAAATTGATGAAAATAAATGATATATAATTTGATCTTACATTATCAAGGCTCAAATACATCCCATGTAGTTCAAAATATGTTCAACTCACTCCTATGTAGACCTTATTCCATTCAAAATTTTGTATCTTATTTACATAGTCATATACATGAGAATTGGTAGACACATATTATTACCCTATTCACAATGAAATATGTGAACATAGTTGATAAGAGTACTTAAAAACTTTTTGTCATCAAAATAAACACACTCTTATTGATCAAACATTTATATACATAGACACAGTCCTGAAAACCGTCATGTGTACAAGGCTAAAGGCCTTATTCCTTCCTACTCTCCCTTAGCCACAGCTAATTCCTCTCCTTGTATGTGTGAATATTTATTATAGGATTCTTCTTGATAGGTGTTAATCTTATCTTTCCTAAACTAATGCACAAAAATATATGTATTGATAATTAAGAAGACCCAAATCTTCTCAACAACTATCCTAACATAGTATGTGCTTTTTCTACCTTCTCCAACATAGATTTAACTTTATAGATATGTAATAAGGTGTTTTTCACCTTCGCATGAGTTAAAATTACTTTTAAAACATGATTATAACCTTATAAGACACTTCCCTATGGGTTCATACCCTTACAATTGGACACAAGGGTTTATAGACCTTCACGTACAATTTGAATATTTAAATATGACTTTTGGCAGGAAAATCTTACAAATAGACTAGAAGTGCCAATAGTAAGACTACATCTACTTGAACACCTTTAGATGATGAAAATAAGATTTCATATGCTTCTTATAATCTACCAAAAACTTTTACATCTTGTAATGAGACATGACACTACTTTTTGCCCTTCACTACATGCCTCAATTGACTTATATACAAAATTTACATTTTGTGATTGGTGCGCCTACATCATTGTAGCAGATGAAATTTTTAGGTCGAATTATCCCAAGTGTGACATAAATCATATAAGTATCTTTTTATTCAATCATATTTATTATAAGGGTGCCTTTATTGTCCACATGTGATACACTAGATAACAATCTTCAACTTCTTTCCACCTCAAATCTCATCCATCATGTGCATTACAAAATATACTTTGGCATCTTTTTTTGCACTATTGGTAGGAAAATATTCACAACCCTTAACTTAATACACATTTATTATAGTTACTTTGGCATCTACTTTGGTTTAGAATCATACTTGAGCTATCGCAAATTGAATCTTACTTTTCAGCCTTTCAATGAACCATGTGACCTTATCAATTATCTTGAAATTGAAAAATCACCTTGTTTATTACATTAGATAACCTGTGATCATAATACCATATAGAATTTTTGGTATTCTTTGGAATTTCATTGGGATACTAAATGGTTTAACTATCTAAATTTTTCATTTTTAAATCTTTGATTAGTTTGAATTTGACATCATTAAACATTACACTAGTGCCACCATTCTTGAAAATGAAGACTCAGTTGGTCAACACTTTAATGAGCTTGCAGTATTTGGCCTCATATGTTAGGATAACCTTACCTTTCCACTTATTCATGCATGTTAATAAATATTTATATAGATTTGTAAACCCATGATACCATTATAATGTTACAAAATATTCAAATGATAGCACCATTATCCTTGGAAGAGGACTAGTAACCTTTGGTTTTCTGGGTGATTACAAGGCGATGTGTGAACTCAATGCAATACTCACATGTATTTTTGGTGAAACTAAAATAAGAACTATGTTGGATTGAGTGTCAATTTCCCTCTTATGTCTTTTAATAATTTATGTGAATTTACCAAACCATTTTTAATTACTTCTAGTTACCTATATCCTTATAACTTACTGATTTATATAATTATTATTGGAGTAGGGTATGTTTACTTATGGAGTGAATGAAATAAATTTGGGATGCTAATAAAAACCACCCTTGAACCTAGCCTAGACACTTCTTTGAATAGTGCATTTCAAAAAATATTGCTCTTCCCATTTCAAATACATATGTTGAAGTTAAAGCTACTCACTAAAAATACTACTAACCTGGTATATATCCTGTATGGTACCCTCTACATGGGTTTTCCATGTCCCATTCCCATTCTAGGTCAATATCTTATTCCTTATAAATCTTTTTTATGTCCTTGGTTTCTTCAAGCTCCCTCTAAGATTTAGACTTGGTCTCTTTCAGTTGCGGTCTACTTCCTTCCACTCTCTTCAAAGTTCCTTTACTACTCCTTCTCACAACTAACTTTTGTCTTCCATATTCAATAGGGTTTTTCTTACTCCATATTTTATGTTTTTGTAGTTCTCGATAAATTGCCACAATCTTTTTGGCATATTTTATTTTCTTCTTATCCATTGGTCCTCTTTTTCTTTCAAGTTTCATCTAGTCTAGTCTCTTGGGTTATTCTATCCTTCATTCATCTCCCGATGGTTTACATCTATATGTTTCCTTGTCCAACTAGTCCATATCAGTTGTAATTGGCACCATATCCCTTTCTAACCAACATATTCAATAATAGTGGAAGTCCCTTTAAGAATTTCCCTCTTATTCCTCTTACAAACAAGTTATATGTAATGTCAAATGCAATGTATCCCTACACAAAAAAATTATATATGTATCTATCAATGGTGGTTCTTACCCAATGATTAGTCACATGAATCCATTTCATATCTATATTTCACAACATTTCTAAATTGTGTTCATTCCACTCAAAGTGTTACACTTTATGAGGTCAGAAACATTAATTAATGCGGGAGCATCCAAGGGTTCATGCAATCTTGCATCAACCAAAAAAAGAGTGGGATGTGTTAGTTTAAATTTTTATTTTATGTTTTGTTCATGTCATTGTTTAAGTGAGTTTTTAAACTTCTAATAATGATGTTTTAAAAGTATTCATTTTTCATGAATATGTGCATATATCATTTTTCTACTTTTATCAGTCTATGTGAACTATTAAGACACAAAAATTTGGAAAGAATGGTTATTAAACATAGTGAATAATTTAATGGTGAAAGTTTTCAAGGTCATAGTACCTAAAAATTATAATGTATGCATTAAATTTTAGATAATTTTGAGTTACATCATTAATGTATTGTCTGCTTCTATCTTTACTTCAACTATTTAGTTTGTGACACTTGGATGGTTATTTAATGACATGGAAAAATTAGATCTCCAAGTTTGGTGAGATTATATAAAATTTAGATTAAAATTTGTGTCAAATTTTAGATCAATTTGAGTTAAAGAGGTAGATTTATGGTAATTTTGGCAACTATTATTCGGCCTGAAAATGTCACTTGAGCACTAGGGAGTTAACAATTTTGTTCTTTAACACAGTAACACTTGGGTAGCTAATATTTTTGGAGGTGATTTGTGTTTTAATATTAATTATAAATAATAAGTCTTTCATTGTGAAATAGTATTATGATAATGTTTGATAGTTACATGTGACTGTCTCTACTTTGTGAGGTGTAAAAAGAGTCATTACTGATAGTTTGGTGTTTAATCCTAAAAATTTAATGTTGCAATACATTTTCACATTATGTTGAGGTCAAAGAAGTTAAATAAACACCCCATTAATCTTGGTATGTCAAGGGGATACTATATTTATAAAATAAAGTTGCTTATGGAGAAAGAGATGAATTAGAAGGAACAAAATAAGAGCATAACATAGAGTTGTATCAATCCAAGAGGGATTATGTGAGAGTCTGAACTCTATTCAGGTAATGTAATAAGAATTTAAATTCAAGTGCATGTATGAGAGTATGAATTTGAATGTGTTTCCACTATAATTTTCAAAATTTGAATGCAATGAAGATGTGTTAAATGTGTCAAGTCTGAGTATGTGCTGAAAGTGTGTCCATGAATGACTATCTAACTTGAGAAACATAGAGATAAAGGTAGTCATTAAATGGACTCCCTCTCTTATGTTTGCACCAATAATTTTAAAGGATTGACAAACATGTTATTAATAATTCAATAAATTTAAACTTGATGATTTCATAAATATCACTATATATACGAGTAATGATAAATTTTTATGCATGTTGTATACACTAAATTTTGCTCGCCTTAATTATTCTAATTAATCCCACTCCTTAATCCCCTTTATCCTAATCCTAGTCATTGATCTAATATCCCCCCTCATCATTTCTTCATTTACTAACCTTATCCTTATCCCACCAATAAATTAATCCTCTTGAACCATGTCTTATCCCATCCTAATCCCACTTATTCATTATTTGGGAATTTAAAATTCTCATGGCCCACCTACCCACCTACCCACCTACTAAGCCTACTCCTAGGCTCTCCTACACCCCTGGTCCCTAATTACCTACCTAATCCCTACCTCAATCCCTTCCTAATCCTAATTAGTCTATAAGAGGATTCTAGAATTCTCCAATTCTAGAATTCCCTCTAACTTGTCCCCTTCTCTCTAGAAGCCTCTATTCTAGAGGCTTCCAAGGAATTTTTAATTCCTTAGAAATTACTCAACCATTGATCCTCATGGCTCAACTTTGAATGTGAACCATAGATCTTCCCTCTCTATTTTATATAAACAAACCAATCCTCCATTGAAACTAACTAGTAATCACAAGCAACTAGAAACCAACTTCAATCTCCATGCTAAATCCATAATCAAAACCATTAATCAAGATATCATAATGTTGTAAATCTGAGTCTAAGGTAATCTCAATCTAATTCATTTTGTCTTTTTATTGTTCAATCTTGGTTTGGAGCAATTATCTTTAGGATTAGATTGTTGTTTTGAATGTTCATTCATCTATTTGCATTTTATCCTGATGGCTCTAGATCTTAATTAGTAGAGTGACATTTTGGGTGTTTTTTAATGTAATTGCACAATCAAATCCATTTTACTCAAAATTTCATCTACATTTTGGTGAGATGCAAGACTACATAGTGGGATGGGCCCTCCTCTTTTGGTAACATTCTTGTGATATGAGTATGTTTATTTAAGCTGTAGGACTGAAAGAAGGAGAATAGGTAGCCACAAAAACATGAAATTTTCTATCTACAGATAGTTCCAGGTGATCAACATGTTTAAACTGATATTTATAACTGTGTACTAAGCTACTTTTTTTCTAGATATATTTTTAAAATTATGAGTTGTAGTCAAAATTTGTGACTTTGTAATAAAAATAGAGACTTAGCATAAATTTGTTCATAACAATGAGTTTCCAGTAAGATCTAATATCTACTCCTCAGATATAAGTGACTTCATGGTTTTCATAGTAATTTTATATTTAATCTTTTGACTTCTATATTTTTAATCCATTGTCACATGGTCCTTATTTAGTTCTGGTCTATTATATTTCATAACAAGATGTTAAATCCAACTACTAACTCATCTATAAAAATTCTTTATAAATAAGATATAAATTAGTAGTCATCAAGTTATTAAACCATCTAGCTTTGTTATAAAAACATTTAGGCTAGTAATTTTTTATTTTAAAATACCTTTGCACCATTCATGGTTTATTAACAATATATTTTTGCCCCTACCTAGTTCTTAATTTGTGTGTAGGGTCACTATTACTGTGTAGGATCCATAATAATATTAAACAGTACCGATAGTTTTTTTCAAATATCATAATCTATTTTGGACTAGTTTATGTCAAGCTCTTGATCAATTATTTATTATCTTTTGATTGGAAAAATAATTCACTTTTTTATTTTTGTATATATATTATAATCCCGCCAAACATAGTTCACTTGCTCCTTGTTCGGCTCATAAATAACCATCAATATTTATTTGTATAGGTGTCGTATTATAAATTGTAATTAGATTTAATAATGGAGCATAATGAAAGCTACATAGTAATCCTTGACATTGGTTTCTAGTAAATAATTAGCATCATCATAGTTGGTACTTGTGTCTGGAAACATTTTCTCTGGGAGAGTTCCTTGCAGGTATCTACACATGACTGTATCTATATACGTTTTCAAAATATGAGCCTATAAAAACATTGACAAAAATATAAATATCTAAATCATAAAATTTATATTGTTTTTGTTTTTTTAGCATCACACCATTTTGGCTTCAACTGGCACCAATTGCTGCCCATGGCTCCATATCCGCTCCCCATCTCTTTAAGTTGTCTTAGCTTCACCCACTCCATTGCAACCTCTAGATGCCTTCTCTCTTGTATCGCCCATGACTTCATATTTACCTTCTCAAATACACTAAGATTATCCTTTCATCATTTTCTCAGTGGCAGTCTAAAATTTAATTCATTTTCTGGACTTACATAGTACTTGGGTTTTTTTTTTTAGCTTTTAAGTTTATTTTAAATCCTTGATTTTTGAGCTGAATGCCATACTCTTTGAGATCAACATCACTCCTTTTGGGCCATGTCCTCAACTTTTGATCATTACATTCATGTCCATTTCCCATAATTTTTATATCTCTTATCACCTCTTATCATGTCACCACCTAACATAATAAATGTTGATTATTCAAAATTAGTTTTGGTTGACTGATCCAATGTCATTGAATTGATTCTAAGCTTTTTTGACTCATGAAATCTTATGGTTATAAGCACTTGATAATACCTTATTTAATAGCTTGTTGTTTATTTTAAAGTAATTGTGTTATCAATAACATATTTACAAAGGTTTGATAATCTATTGAATAAAAAAGTTAGTTTAAGGATCAATTTAAAGTCTAAAAGGCAATATCATAAAAGCATAATTTATATAGTATTAAATGATTTTATTATCATAGTTTTTAAATATCAAATTTGTTTTTTTTTAATAATATAAAAAAATCATAGAAATAAAAGGTAAGGTCATCTAACCTAAAGGTAATATAATCGTCAAAGATAAAATTATCAAAACTACTAACATTCTCTTTGCATTTTGACTCTCTAAACTTGCCACTTAAAACTACTAATCATTTTCTTATAATCCACTTGTCAAAGATATTTTAGTCTCCTATTTTTTTTTTATGAATGGTTTTCATCATTTTAATCACTTTGCCTAATTCATTTTGTATATATCATCTTATGTATATATGGTGCATCTAATTAATCAATTAATTAGTCACTTTTTGGCCTACCTATTTGTCACTTGAGGGATACAATGGTGTATGCTCTCCTCCTTACATCCTTGTACCAATTCCTGGAGGATAAAAAACCATCCATAATCCCTCCCATTTTTTTCCTTTTTAGGGGCAATGTGATGTGGATTTGATACCCACACACTTACCATAATATTAGGGGGATAGTGACTGTGCATTTCACCACCATGTAATAATCCATACTCTATGTTTTGGTAGAGAATAAATATTAGGTAAAATTATCATTAGGCTAAGCAGTTAACCCCATACAAGTCATCCATGAAGGGGAAGAGTTAATTATATGAACCAGGCATTAAAAAACACCCTACATGGACTTGGGCCCCATCATACCTAGCGTATATTAGGAACACCCATAAAGAGCTTGTTTATTCTAACATAGGACCTCTCAGTCATAACAGGTGATCTGCAATCAGAGTCAATATCAGCTCCCAAGTGATCATCATGTCTATATGGGGTTGAGAGGGTTCAATTGATACCATAATGGGTCATTGACCTATATCCTCACTTGCAAAGCCATTAGATAGTGCATTCCTTAGGTTACACACCCAACAATTTACTAATCTTAGGATTGTGGTATACTTTCTTAGGTGTGTGTCATTTTAGACCCATTTTGTTTGTGATCCAAGTTCGCCTTTCACCCAAAACCTATACACAATCATCTAGGCTCTCTATATCAACATCTTATGTATCTTTATTATCTATCTTGCATATTCATAGTCTTATTGTATATCCTCATCTCCTTTATAAGTCATCATATATTATATAATCTTGTTTATCTTGTGCATCTTATCACCTTATCTTGTACATATTTATCTTATCATTCCCATCTAGTCTAACCCCATCCTATCTTATACCATAACACATCTATTTAGCTCTTTAGGTCACCCTCTTGTCCAAATCATACTCACGATCATTACATCACCACCCTCATCATCAATCTTAAATCCTATCATCCTTAATCCCTCCATTTATCCTTCATCACATAATTTTATCCCATCCCACCTTGAATCAAATTAGTCTAGGGATTGACCTAGTCTTTTTATCCTTTCATATCATCCTATCATCCTAGCCCCCTATCATCTTATCAGATTTCATACTTAGTCCATACCTTGTTAATAACCTATCACTTTGTTAGTTTTTATTTATCACCTCATCATCATCAATCTAGTTGTTCCTAATCCGATCATGTTGCCTATTAAAAACTAGCACCCATCTAATCCTTGTCTTGCTAATTTGAATTTAGGCACTAACAAATACCAATCCTCTTGATATCTTAAAAACTAGGCATTGCCAATAAATCATTAGCACTTATTGTACTATCATTTTAAAAATTGATCGTAGTCTTACATCATCTCAATCTCATTTCGTCCATCCCATCCCTACCATCACTTGTCATACTAGTTCAATGCTTTGACCAAACACCTATCTAATTCCTAAATCTACCTTCACATCATCTATTCCCATTTCATCACACATCCCCATGGATTTGGACCCTATCCTCATAAAGCAATACCTATTTGTTAACAATGATGAGATCTTTTTGTGGGCCCTAGAAATGGGTGCCCACCTACCTTTAGACCTCAATCCCATCAAACCCAAACTAATGTCCCATATCCTTCCCCATCCATAATCCCCTAGCTCACCATGGTCAAAACCATTGTCCATCCATCATAATTATAGTCCTCACATCCCTCAATATACAAATGATAAATTTGCCCTATTTAATGAGTATTATTTGCCAATATGGATGAGGTCCTTTTATGACTATTGGATATGGGTGCTCACCTTCCAAATTATTTCAAACCCCTAAGCCTAAGGTCACCTACCAAGCTAGTCCCTCATTAACCCTCATCCCCATCATATTCCAGTCCGCCATCTACTAGTCTTAGTCCTAGTCATGGCCAACCTACTCCAAGGACCACCCTATTTAATGATTATATTATTGAAAACAAGGGGGAAATACTCTCATGTATCTTTAAATGGATGCCCAACTTATCAAAGGTTTTGACCTCATCCCACTCACCTTACCTCCAATTCACACCCGTCCACAATCAAATCCTCCATCTACTAGTCATAGTCCATCCCAAATCCCCCATCCTACTAGCAAAGGGAAGTATAACTTATCAACCTCATCTAGTTCCTATTTATCTCCTAAAAATTTTCTCACTATACCATCTCCTTATGTCATGACATCATCATCCCATTCCTTCACTGCTAAATCTAACACTTCCACATCTATCCTTATCGACAAGCTATATACCCCCATCCCAATCTCTATAGAAGCCCTATTTTAGAAATTGAGGTTCATTTGCATGATTTTCCACCCTCAAACATGACCTCTAGATTTTTCCAAGCATGTGCCCTCATGGTATCAACTTGAATAATTTTGTATATACCATAAATTCCTCTAGAATTACATTAATAGATGTCTCCCATTTAGATATTATATCCAAAAGTTAATTGATAATGGTGACATTGAAATTGAGGGTGAATCCAATGTATTGATGCTTAGGAGTGTGAAATAAGGGTTATACCAAGAATTAATTCCTAAACATCATCAATCTTCTCCCCTCCTTAACCAAGGTCATAACTTCAGTCCCATTCCTCGTACACACATATTTGAACAAACCATCCCTATGACCCATTCACATCATGTTCCCCATATTCATAAATCCATTAAGCCTAAATCATCCCTTCATAAACCCAAGGTGAAATAGTTACTTGCGAATAATCATATGGTTCCTACCAAAAAATCATCTATGGGTTACATCACCTCATCAACATCCCTATCAGAGTCTACATTAAAATGGTCAGGATCATGCTTGAGTGAAATGTCTAAATTATAAATTACATCAAAATCATCATCCCTTGTAAATTATGAAGGTCATGCCAACACCTATCTCTTCAAATTTGTATCTACTATCAATAAGTTAGAAGGAATGGCTCTTAATTCATCATAGGATGATGAAATTATAGCACAATCCTTGGATGCTCTATTAGTCTAAGATCATCAAGTTGGATACGAATCAAATTTAGATGCTAATTCCATTAAGAGTCTTAGTGATCCTTTTGAGATTCTTAAGGACACTTTCTCTAATGTTGAGGCTAGGGCTCTTAGTGACCTTTATGAGGACTATGTTTCCCATTATCCCTTTAATCCACTAAACAAAAATAATCATCCACCTCTCCTCCATAATCCATGTACCCTACTCTATGAATGGGATAAACAGGGACATGCATCATTGGATTCCCTTCCACATGCAATATCATGTGTTGAATATACAAGGATTCAAGCCCATAATTAGTTATTCCCATCAAATAATCAATCCCACTATGATCTAAATCTAATTAATCAAAGTCAAGATGAGTATTATAAGTGGCCAAGTTACAAAGCAACACCTCCTAGCATAAATATCTTTGAAGTGCTAGAGAATTATCAAAATCAAAATAATCATATATCAAGTCTAAATTCAAATTCCTCTGGTGAAGCCCAAAACCAAGCATCAGGGGGAAATCCAAATCCAAGTCAAATATCTGCAAGTCAAAAATATTTTAAGAATAATTACAATATGGCCAACAATCATCATAATATTTGGATAAAACAACAAAAAATTCATAAGGTCTTGGATCCTTTAATCTCACAACACCATAAAAAATGTCCCCTTCAACATATCCAATGGTATATGCACTTGTTGAACCCCATATCCACTCCACTTCCAATCAGATCTATCATAACCATATCACTCATTCACATACTATACCCCACTATCAAAATTGGGGTGTAATGTCATCCATACCACACATCACTTTCCCAGGCAACATTACCTCTTGTAGGGGTTACAAAGACACCTAGTTGAGACATCCAGAAGATGTTAAATCAAGAGTCAACAAAGTCACCAAGACATTAGTAAATCTATCATTGATAACATGATCCTAGTAGGTGTCAGTTGAAAGATCAAGAAAACATGTGCAGTCTTGCATCTCCTTTGCCCCTAATAAGTTGAGATGCTAAAAAGTCAAAAGAGTAAAAAAAAATAAAAAATAAAAAAAATAAAAATAAAAATTCATTCATCCAATGGTGAAAACCAGTCTTCTGGTGCATTGGGCAAGTACCATGATACAAACAAATTTTTAGTGTTATGGTAAAATAATTTATTGTCTATATTGTACCTCAACACTTGAGGGAAAAATGCATCCATTTAATGTCCCCTATCAATCCCTTCCATGTCATCCATGTCTATCTTATCCCTTGGTCCATTGTTCCTACCCATTGTCTACCATTATATCATGCATCCTATCTCTCATTCCTTCCTATCTTGACCCTCATAAAGAAGTAGAAGATGTCTTGAAAATTTTTCTAGAATCATCTTGGCATATCCTTCAATGGATAATCAGGTAACTAAACATCTGGTTTCTTTCTGATGTCATCATTGGCAGTCCCTAGTCTATTCTCCCTTAGTCCTCATCTCCTTTTCAGCATCACGCTCATATTTTTGTCGTCCCCTCCATTATTCCATCTATTTTTATCCTATTTCTAGGATTAGTGTTTCCTTTGATCGTAACACCATTTGTATAGTGTATAAACATATTCCAAAAAGACCTAAAAAATGAAATATGTCAAAAATCCAAAAAATATATAAAATCACAAAAATCTCAACAATCTAAGTTTTCTTGGCTTATGTCATCTTATCATATGTTATAACATCCTAGTCATCTTACCTTCAGCATACTTATCCTAATCCCACTCCCTAGCCTAAATCCATATTGTACTAATCCTTATCTATGTCTCTCATCTAAACCAAATCTATTTCCTTAGCCTTATCCTAATCCAAATCCCTCATCTATTCCAAATCCATACCCTTGTCCAAGGTCTAAACCTTACTACAAATTCACATCATCATGACCAACTTAGTCTAACACATCATCTAATCAATCATCCTATCAACTCTCATCTAAACCATTAGACAAGACACAATGACCCTACATATTTGTGTGTTATTTGTCTATTCTGTTTGGCTTGTTTACATGTATTTTATCATGTAAATATTTGATTGTCCTTGTATTTTGAGTCTATGTTTGCATCATGACTCTTTTTTATAAATTAGGTAATGAACAAGGATGCTATGAGGTCACTAAAGCTACAATAATGCTTATAAGTACCCTTAATGATGTAGAGTTTGTTATTTGCCCATGCACTTTGCAATAATGTCCTCTTGGTGATACTTATATCATGGGGCATACTGTCAAGTGCCATATTTCTTGAATTTCTTAGAATATGATGAGACTTATTACTAAAATGATGACTTGATCATCTACTCATAATCCTTATCCCATCATTAAGTCGATCATCCTATCCCATTCATCTAATATCCAATCAAGCCTTTATATATCATCAACATCTAACATCTCATCTCCAAAATAATTTATCTTCATCTATGTCACATTTTGTATCTAACCAATAACATGTCTAACATCCATAATCATCATCCTTCTCTTGTATCTCTCAATCTAAACTACATTGGCCTAAGGTCTTGACAGACTATGTAGGTAACACTTAGTCACTTAATGTGTCTAAGGTCATCTCGACCACTCTCTCCTCTTTTGTCTTCACGTCCTTTCATTATTCTTAAGTCTTACATCAATTAAATCATTGAGCTATACTATCAACCATTAATCAATCAATCTATTGATCAATCACCATGTTTAAAATCATATCCCTGATCTTTTTTATCAATCTCCTACACCTATTAATTGGGCCTGATAAGTCACAACATTCACATTTTATTCATCCATCATCCATTATCATTGATTGATTCATCATTTAAAAGTGTATGGTTTCCTCAATCGATTGGGGCATGACCAAAACCATAACTTTATCATCATCTATCACTCCCTTGTATGTGTCCTTGCTAGGGGCATCATCACTATTAATCATGTTATGGCTCATTATTTTGATGCATAACACTAACCAATTATCCCCTTCATCTTTTGGTCACTCAATCATATTGTTTATTCTTTCCCATATCCTTCATCATGTCTCTTGAATTTAGTATTGAGCTACACTCATCATTCATCTTATCAAATCCTTGTCTTATCCTGGCTAATAGATCTTCCTTGCATGTATCCTTGCTTGGGATACATTGAAAGCTTATGGCCTTTTATCCTATCATCACCATGTTATGGTTGATTCCCCTTGGGATGTGTTGATAATTGTGACACTATTATTTCCATTCCATGTGCATACATCTTTACTAGACAGATTATTAATCTGTAACTCATCGCTCAATTCAAATTCATCTTCTTCATCATCTATCTAAACACCTCACATCCCATCCCCTTATCTATTTGTCACATCCCACCCCTCATTTATTATTTTGAGTGGCAATTTGTCTCATTATTCCTCACATGTCCCCTTAAGGGGGCATCATATACACCAATGTCATTTACTAACATTTATCCATGAAATAGTTTTTCTTTGAAAGACCATTACTCATTCCATTTTGATCCATTCGTAATGCCATTTTAAAGATGGGCAAAATGTATACACTACATTTTTCTCACCTTAATTATTCTAATTAATCTCGCTAATTTATCCCCTTTATCCTAATACTAGTCATTTTTCTAATATCCCACTCATCATTTCTTCCTTTACTAACCTTATCCTTATCCCACCAATCAATTAATCCTCCTAAATCATGTCTTATCCCATCCTAATCTCATTTATTCATTATTTGGAAATTTAAAATTCCCATGGCCCACCTAACCACCTACTAATCCTACTCCTAGGCTCTCTTACACCCCTAGTCCCTAATTACCTACCTAATCCCTATATCAATCCCTTCCTAATCCTAATTAGTCCATAATAGGATTCTAGAATTCTCGAATTCTAGAATCCCCTCTAACTTGGCCCCTTCTCTCTAGAAGCCTCTATTCTAGAGGCTTCCAAGGAATTTTTAATTCCTTAGAAATTCCTCAACCCTTGACCTCATGGCTCAACTTTGAATGTGAACCACAGATCTTCCCTCTCTATTCTATATAAACAAACCAATCCTTCATTAAAACTAACTAGTAATCACAAGCAACTAGAAACCAACTTCAATCTCGATGCTAAATCCATAATCAAAACCATTGATCAAGATATCATAATGTTGTAAATATGAGTCTAAGGTAATCTCAATCCAAGTCATTTTGTCTCTATATTATCCAATATTAGTTTTGAGAAATTAACTTTAGGATTAGAGAATTTTTTTGAATGTTCATTCATCTATTTTCATTTTATCCTAATATCTGTAGATATTAATTAGTGGAGTGACATTTTGGGTGTTTTTGATGTAATTTCACAATCAAAACCATTTTGATCAAAATTTAATCTACACATGCACTCTCAACCTCATAGACTCTTATTTTATGAACTCATGTATCCTCAATTATAGCCACCTCTTGAGGTCAATTTGACTTGGTAACCATATTAACATCTTATGTTCTTAGCAACATAACCATTATGAGTATTGGTCCCTAGAATTCCTCAACATGGCATGCTAGTGTTGTAGTATACAAGTTGTGAAGGGACTCACAAGATATTGAAATGTTGAAACTTATTAATTTTATGATTATGTTAATTTTATTATTAATTAACTTATAACACACACTTATTTCCTTAATCCTACTTAAAATATGGGGTTAAGAATAGACTTTGCATAGATTAAAATATTCCACATAGCACCATAAATAATATAGAAACTTCATGATTCTTAATTATAGTCAATTACAACAAGTGCGATGGATAGGATATATTAGTTGGCACAAGAGACACACATAAAACACACAATAATGGAATGTAAAATAACTAATAATTATATTAAAATTATAACTATTTTCATAAAAATAAATAGCTCATCCTTTAAAAAATATGATATATTTATAGAGTCAGCATGACTCTTTGGATTCTTGACTCTTCATTTCTTATTATGAGGCAAACATTTAGCCTTCCAGTTATCTTTTTAACTTTCATGAGCATTTAAAATATAGAAAAGATAAAAAATATAGATTCATTGCACATACAAATTATACACATATACTTATGAAATATCCTTCTCCGACTAAAAACATTGAAGATGATAATCTGTCATATATGCTTGTACATGAAGTATTCCTTGATATCAAAGAAAATAACTTGACATTTCATAGCATGTGAATAATTTAAGTTCTGTAATCACCAAATATTAGGCTTGAACAATGTCACATAATCAGCCAATAATGAATTAATAACTAGATATACTTGATTATTTCAAGCAAGGTACTTCACCATCAAAGAATGTGTCATTTTCTTCATGCAAGTAAAACCTAACTCAAATTTATGTATTCATATATTATAACACAGTATGGAAATGTCAAGAGTTATTATGTACCTATATTACTTCTCCCTATAAATGAGCTTTCCAATTCCTTTTAATTTGTTTAGTTGAAAGTCAATTATAATTAAAGTTATAACTTAACTATAACTAATATTATTAACTTCATAACACCAAATTCAGTTTATAATAATATTTAAAGATACTTTATATAAAGTTATTTTTATAAAAGTAAATTAAAGAAAAAATTGATTACTTAGGTTTTTGAAAATAAAAATAATAAAATGATGAATGATATAACATGCAATCATTAGTGGGGGTCTACTAACAACTTAGTCTAAATTAAAGTTAATTTATGCTTTAACTTAAAAATAAATGCATATATCCAAATGGAAATAAAAATTAAATATTAAAACTATTCACTGTGCAAGTCCAACATCCAAACTATAGTCCCTACCAAAAAAATTATGCCACAAAATTCATAAATGTTACATAAAGATATATACAAAACATTGACCATACAAACCTTGACTTTAATTTTTGAAACTGAAACTTTCTTGCACAATAAAACAAAACATCAAAATTAGAATATCTTATTTGATCAAAATTTAAATCTATCCTTGAAACATGAAATACAATAAATGTGTTTTCTTTAAAACCATTAAACTTTCTCATTTTCTTCAAGTTGAAACAAATTTGGTCTATTCAAAAAATGCAAATGAAATTTTAGATTTTCTTTTCAAGAATACCAACATGAACTTCAACAAAAAAATACTAGAATATAAGTTTTCTTGAAATATCACTTAAATTTATTCACTCCATCAGCATGAGGGTTCATATTAATAATTCAATTCAATATTGGATTGTGATAAGGCATGCCATGTCAAAAAAAATCACCATTTAACATAACCATGATTTCAAACACGAAGCCCATTATATGTCAAAAGAAAGGACATGTAGCCTTAATTAATAGTAAACCATTTTTTGATGATATAAATGTACATTATGTTATCTGAGACATGAATTAACAAATTGAAGCAATAAAAATAAAACCAAAATGACCCACATACTAGGATTTCTGAGTCAAATGAAGTAAAATTGAAAGTTTCACACAAGTATCAATCCATAGTTATAACTAATAAATAAAAGTAGAAAGTTTAAACTGTAAAGTTAACAATGCACATGAGTTCAACATAAAACTCAACCATATCCACCCTCATTAGAAGACACTATATCCACCAAGGCAACCCCTTTATCTATTTCATACTTAGTATATTTTAATTATGTCACTAACATATCGATCCTTGTGACATCCTCAGATTCATCATTCACCTCTATTATAATGTACGTAGGGTAACAATCCACATAAAGATTATATGGTTCATTGATGAATTAATGTGATTATATTTGCACATGTAGTTAGGTGATATTATATGGGTCATTAATGTATTAATGAAATTATATGTGTGCAAGTGGTTAGGTAATAATGTTCTTACACTTTGATGTACTATGTTATGCAATTAAAGATTAGGGCATGGGTGAGTGAGTTATTAATTAATATTAGATGGTGATGAGGCCTATAATTATCCCTCATCTTGTTTCTTTATCTTTCCTACAACACCTTCTTATGCTTCCATCCACATAATTTTGGCCTATATAATGATGATATACGCATACATTGTATGAATAACATATATGCATATTATTTTGGTTAAAAATAATTATATTTATATAAATTAGTATGCCTTAATGGATTTAATTTTATGGTGTTAGTAATGGAAAATGAAAAATACAAAATTCACTTCTTTCAAGGTGTCTTATACCTCATCTAGGATGGAGAGAGATACATTTGACTTGTTACCAAAATGTAGCAATTGGCTATATCCATTTCTTGGCTAAAACAAATCAATTTGGAAACAATGACAAAAATAGATTCAAGAAGATTCCTAATATTGAATATTATTACATATTCAGATTTCCCTTGAAAAGTTATACACTTTCAAAAAAATGGCATCTCGTTTTGAGTTTGTATTCAAAATTTATGGCTCCCAAAAGTAACCTATAGTGTTTGTTGTTCCGGCCTTTAGCATCTATTGTGCCAACCTATGTCAATAGTTTTAGGTCACTATTTGAGAGTTAAAAATAGTTTTAAACTTATAAAAACTTATAATTGACTCAGTTAAATGTGTAAAATAGTTTGAAAGGTTATGAGGATGTTACAACCACTTGAAACTACTTCATTCCATTTGTTTCTTGCATTTCTATTTCCTCCAAGGTGGTTGTAACAATGATAAAACTGATTTCCATTTTCTAATTATTTATTGGAACATTATTTCTATCTTAACATGGTTATTTATATTTTTATAACCATATATTTCATTTGTAACCTCTATATTATGTATATCTTTTAATAATACCTTATCTTTTTTATTTAAGAGAGAAGTTGCAAGTTAGAAATTGAGTAAGATGGAAAGTAAGTAGTAGAAGTATGTAAGTTAGTAAGGAGAAATTATTGTAATAAAGTTTAGATCAAATTTTAATGGCTATGTAATAATTTAATTTGGATGGATAAATATTTTCTTTTATTTAATCTTGCCTTAAGCAAGGAGGGGAGTCAAGCTCTAGTCTAATCGAGGCATGGCCCACTTGCACGAATTCAATAGTTTTGTTTCCCATCTATTAGATAATTTATTTTTGGTGTGTACACATTCTAATTAATTTCATTCATATGAGTGATTACTTTAAATTATGTTTATGTATTTTAATTCATGTGTGTTCTCAATCTATCGCATGTGAAGTTTCCAAAATAAATATATGTATTTCAGTTCTAAAATAGATCTAGATTTCATTTATTGAAATTCACTTTTATTACTTTATTTTTATGCAATTTACATTCTTCAAGTATGTTTTTACTATACATAAAATATAAGCACCCAAAATTTGAATGAGATTAGTGTTGCACATATAGTGCCAACATCTTTCCAAAATATCAACACTCTAAATTGATAACTAATGAAAGTAACATAGTTAATAAACCAAGTGGCTACCCCTCAGAAGAGGTCTATCAGGTTGAACATGAGAGATTGGTCTTGCATAAGTTTAATTGGTTTTTTAATTTTGTTCATCATTTTGGTGTCATTGTCAATTATATGTGTCAAGCATTAGTGTCCTAGGAGGTTGAGATTGATTTCCAAATTTCCTAGCTTATTTTTTTCTTTCATAGATTAAAATATCATGATTTCTAGAATAAATATATTATTTTCTAGTTAAAATTCAACTTCTTGCTAGTAAATTTAGCAGAAATAAAAAAATCCCATTTGAAGCTAACCTTGTGCATGGCAGGGCAAAAAATAATCAAAAGGAAGATTGATTGATTGAATGTAATGTGAGAAGGATCACTTGGGTATAATTTTCTCATGGGAGACCTTTAAGGAGAACATTTTGTCAAGGAAATTATTATCACTTGCACAACATGCCTTAAATTTATCATTGAAATCATGGAACCTCTTTTTCTTTAGAGTGTGGTCTTCTAGCCTAATTAATTTTAGGTCTTTTTTTACATGGCCTAATAAAAGTAGTTCTTGACAAGTTGTTGTTCAATTTATCATTTAAATGGACACAAATAAATCTAAAATTGACTATTTTTTATACTTTTATTGTTCTAAAATGACTTACTCACTTATCTGATGGACTATATCACTTATTTCCTTGGCAAAAAGACCCTCTAAATTATTGATTTTATGAGCTCTTTGCTCAAATTTTTCCCTTAGTTAATTTTCTTAAAAATGGAAATCTAACAGCTAGTCTGTGAACTTAAACTCTAGATGTTAGTCTTTTATTTGAAATCTAATAGTCATTTTCTATCCATAGGTCCAAAATCACTAAACCATCACCACTTATTAGCATCTCATAGCTCTAATCCTCTAGAAGAATTTGAACCTCAAGCCAAGCCCTTCAACCCTCTAAATTCATGGATCATGCCACATGGCATGATCTCGCTTATCTAGGCTTTTAAGATGATCTAGACAATGTGAATAAGAAAGGGAAATCTTGGGTGAATGAGATGATGCCACCTAACATCATCCTACTTATTTATGTCTTTAGACCAAACAAGAACAATATGACCAAACACAAAATAAGCGAGTCCCTAAGATCATTCCATGTGGCATAATCTAAGGAATCCAAGACAAACAAGACCTAGAATAATAGCTCAAGACTATAGGGATTTGAATAATAGGATCCCACCACTTGTCAAGATCCCATTACATCAAAGACAAAGAAAATTCAAATCCCCTTAACAAAATGTAGATCAGTGAGAAAGTGCCACATAGCAAGACTTTGGCCTCCTTAAGCAATGAGAAGTGGATAGGTAGGGAAGCCTTCCCAAAGTTGATACATGGACCTCTATGAATATATGTAGAACCTAAAATTGATGCCCATTTTTCCCTTCTAGCCCATCAAAAATTGGGAATTTTATTGTGAGTCCAATCAAACTTTTGTGCAATCATTAGTGATATTATCACCTAGTCCAAAAGATTGTGAAAATGAATCCCAAAGCAAATCAGATACTTGATCAATTTAGACAATAATGTTCACATCATAATCAAGTGAGGTAAGGGTCATAAGAAGACAAAGAATGCTTGTTCATAGTTAGTTATCAAGAGGACTGTTCGTAGCTAGAAGATAAAACTTGTGTCCCCTACATTTAATATAATAAAAATCCATTGAAGGGAGAAGATTCTAATTTGATCATGTATCAGTTGAAGTAACACATCAGTCTTATACTATCATGTTACTAGTAATCCAATGGACAAAATTATCATCTTTAAAGATATGTACACATTAAATTTATGCCTTAGTGAGAGGCATGTTATTGAATGCTTGTAACCACTTAATGGGCAGGTGATTCATTGAATATGTCCAACCACTTAGCTAGTGGGAAAGCCTTTGAAATTCTATATAAATCTCACAATGACACTAAATTAGGCACTGGTTGATTAGAGTTAGAATAGAGTGAAAAACAACTAGACATCTTTTCCTACATTTTCTTGCTTTTTAAGGTTAGATTTTCTTGTAGGTAATACTGTATTAAATAATTTTATATAATTCCCCTAACTACGGTGGATCTAAAATTTATTTAATCAAGCAAATATATTAATAAATTTGAAGGCAGTGAAGACTATAGTTCAATATTTGCATATGTATATGATGATTTTTTCCATATTTTTTCATAGTTGAATTCCTTATACTCTTGCACCATCTTTGTCCATGGTTGTGTGCATAATGGCTAGGCAATAGATTGCTTTCATGGAGCTCATCTAAGTCAAATGAAGTAGAATTTTTTTAACTACAACACAATCTTACATTTTATTTTTTACCCTCTCTTTTTGGTCTTTTTAATGAATATGTTAGAGTATCTATAGTAAATTTGAAGTTGCAATCTATGTGTGTAAGCTTTATCTTTCTTACCAACCCTTTTCATTGAAGTTACTAAATTTTTGAATCTATCTGTGTAATGAATAATTGTGGATAAATTATTTATTCATGACAAGTTCACTTCTATTGATTATATAAGTAACTAATCCACAATATTGTACTTATTACTTTTCTTAGTTTATTTTAAATAGGCCCTTTGTAGGTAACAAACTGCATCAACCAACTAAACTATTTGATATCCCATGACTTGGTAGACAAAGACCTTGGGGAAGTTTTTGTAATAGCATACTTCCTTTCAAGAGAGGTTGGGTGGATTTTCACCCTACCTAAGTTGGTGTGTCAAATAACCCATCAACATAACCTATAATTTTTGAATTTCCCATTAACATTGTCATGGGTGTTGCACCTGTGAAGAGCATTCCCCCTTATACATTGCCTAATTTTAAGTAATTGTGGATGAATCCCCTGACATATTTATTTTTAAGTTTGACATCTTGTGTCATAGTTACAACTACAATCAAGATGCACATAGGCCTAAAGTATTTCCAACCACTCTTAAATATGTAGCTCTTTGATGGTTCATTAGGATGGGAAATAATACAATTAGTAATTGGGAGGACATGAAGAAGAAATTCATTCTCAAATATTAAGACTACTACAAAGGAAAATATTCTATGGAAGATGACATCTTCTAGATGTTACAAAATGAAGATGAGTTACTGGAAGACTACATGGAAATATTATTGTTTAACTTACAAAGATCTAAGCAAAACAAGTAAGATCATGAATCTATTAAGTTGATATTTTTTAAGGGAATAACTGAAGAATGCCTAAAATATCTAGATGTCATGAGTAGAGGATATGTATCACAATTTTATCCTTTTATGAAAAAAATATTCAAGGCATACGACGAAGAGGACTCACAAAAATATGACATTTCCATTCTCTAATTATGAACTCTCACTAATATAAATCAACAACCTACTATAGGATATGAATAAAGATGTCATCAACTATATGGATACTCAAATGAAAACACTACATGCATGAAAGAGAAAGAATAGGATGAACAATATTTGATCAAAGATTACCTAATTTCTACAAGAGGAAGGCACATTGTAGATGCCATATTTCTCATAAAAAATGGCCAATTTATAGTAGTTTTAGCCATGGCGGCCATAAATTCTGAATCATCAATGGTACTTAACTTATAATCAATGAAAACAACCATGATAAGGAAACCAATCATGATTTAAACATAAATTTAGGATTCAACTAGAACAAAAATAATATTTAAATCTAAATAATCATGCACAAGTTCTAAATATTGATGTAGGGTTGATGAGGAGTAGAGAGTTCATGGTTGTACACCAAGATATGGAATCTATGAAGGCTATGATTAAATAAATGTAGGAGAAAAACACTATGTTTCAAGCTTCAGTGGAAGTGGAGGCAAAACATAATAATGAGAGAATCCATGCCCCTATGTATGCAAAAAATGTTCATAAAAAAACATGTCAATCTTATAGAAAAAAAAGAGCCATCTATATATGTGCATATGAAAATGATCACACATGTTGATGCAGGAGATTTGCCTACAAAAAAATATCATGTATCAACTTATACACATGTAGATCAGAACCAAGCCATATAAAGTATTCCTACATAAAATCATATAGCCATTAGTGAAGAAACACATCCCATATCAATGAACTTTATAACAATGAATACATCCATTGAATAAAATCAACATTTGGTAGCTTCTACGGGCTAAAATCAATATGTAACAGTTGAAACAATTTGCATGCATGTGTTTCCTTATATAGTTGGAGTTAAATAAAATAAAATGTTTTTAGTTATAATAGACCATATACTTGCTAATAACAAACATAAGCATATAATGAATGATCATGTGTCTGCATGTGAGGAAATACATTTATAGCTACTGCTAACACACATGAGAAACTCATAATTACTAATCTTGGAGGAAATAATCCAAAAATAATTGGATTGGAACATTTTCAATGCAATTCAAATACCTCACGATTTGAATTCAATTTCCTCTTCAATGAATAATTTGATGGTTTAGCAAAGTCAAAAACATGTTTGGCTTTGGAAGCATTGCCCCTGAACCCCACAAGGGGAAGTACACCTAACCTTGCTAGGGGTTGCTGCCCTTAGACCCCCACTTTTAAATTCTAAAACCAAATAATAAATCAATAGGGGAGTTATAAAGACCAAATTCAAAGGTAGATGAAAATACTAGGAGTAGGAAGTATCCCCAAGTTTTTAAAGGGCTTGGTTTGGGATATGATAGATTTAGTTTGAGGGGTAGATGATGATTTGGGAATTTGGAGTGGAGTAATGTGGGAAATTTATCCTAGAGTCATGGAAGGAGAAGGGTTTGTTGGAAGTATGATGGGCTTATAGGTTGAAGGAAGTGTGATTAAAGGTTCAGGTTTGCTTTGATAAGGTAGACCCAGATGATGCCAAAAAGTGGCCCTATCTAGGATAGGTTGAGAAGTGAATGCTATATTTTGAACTAATCTAGAATTTTTTTTATAGATGGGCTTAGTTTCTTGATCCTTAGTTTTAAATATTAAGCCTTTAAGTGGAGGTGAGGGAATGTTCTTGGGAGAGGGTTGTAAAGTTTAGGAGGATGATTCCACCATGAAAGGTGTAGGTGAAGAGGTGTCCTCATTTGGAGTGGTTTCAAAAGAGAGGTTGGTTTGTTAAATGATAGATGTATATGAGGGCATGAATATGGTTTCTTCCTTTGGTTTAACCTCTAAAGGAATGGTAGGTGAGTTCTCCTCCATGGGTGAAGACATGGGTGGAGGGGTGGTTGAAGCAATGATTGCCTCCTTTGGTTTTTATAAGGGAGGTATGGGCAAGTCCCTAGTTTTCTTGAGTGAGGAGGAGGGTGAGGTGGCTTCCTTAGTTTGGATGCCCAAAGGAAGGGTTGGTGAGTTGGCTACTTCAATGAGTGGGATAGATGAAATGGAGGTTGAGGTAATGGTCTCCTCAACAAAGGGTTCATCAATGATTGTAACGACTGTATTGACTTCCTGTGTGTGAGATGATTTAGACTAATTTTAATTATAGTTTGTAGAGGGTGTATGGTTGGGAAATGGTTTACAAAAAAAATCAAGCGATTGGTTAGAGGGTGCATTGGGATTGTCAAATACAACTTCCCCCTTGTCAATCATGTTTTAAAAAATCATTTTGAAGGTATTACACCTACTAACATCATGTCTAATAACATGATGGTATGCACATGAATCATTTTAATTGTACCAACTAGGTGTGGGGTGAGTAGTGTCAAATTTTTGAGGAGGTTTTATGGGTGGAAGTTGTATGATGTTTGTTTTGAGGAGTTTCTCTAAAACTAAAGCGTAAGATTCTCCAATAAGAGTGTATTATTTTGGAGCTCCATAGGTTTGATATGGGTTTGGTTATTTGAAATAGTAAGAGGAATTGGTTGAGGGGTTGGATTGGTTGATGGTTAGAGGTGGAGTAGTTTTGAGAACAATCGAGTTGGCAGATGCCTTAGATTTAGAAGGGTTGGTTTGATTGGTGGGTTTTGATGATGAGGAAGGATCATTAGATTTAATAGTGGAATTCTTATTCTAAAGTTTTAATTTTCCTTCCTCAATAGATTATATTTATAGCTTTCGTGCTATGGTAAAGGCCTCATCAAAAGTATAGAAAGTTTGAACTTTGAGAGTGGGAGAAATGTGTTTGGCACAACCTCGTGAAAAGAGCTCAATTAATTCAGTTTGTGGTAATGAGAAATAAAGTTGGTTGATAAGACCTCTCCATCTAGAAATGAAATCAACAAGTGATTCATCATTGAATTACTTAATCAAATAAAGATCGGTTATGGAAACCTTTTTAGATATGTTCACTTAAAAGTGATCTAAAAAGACTTGGGCAAATTGGGCAAAAGTGAAGATGGGGTGTTTGGAGATAGCACTATACCAATCAAGAGTGGGTCCTATCAAAGACATGGGAAAAGTTTGAAGGAGGAGAGCATCATCATGTGCAATTAAGTAGCATGAGTGGTGAAATGCCTTTAAATGTTATTGTGGGTTCTCTTTGCCTTAAAATTTGGAAAATTTAGGTAATTCCCATTGAGGTGGATAGGATTAGATTGGGATGGATGGATGGATAGGTTCGTTACATATTTGGTCATAAGAGAGAAGGTTATGGGTTCCTGAGATGGATGATTTGAGATTGGTCATTTTGTCAATTAACATCTTGACCAAGTCAGTTTGAGGTTGGGTAGATGGAATATTGTAGGATAGGTTGGGTTGAGGTATGGTAGATGCAACATATTAATAAGGAGGTTGTGAAGATTTTGTATATGGGTAGGTGGTCATAAGAGGTTGAGATGGTGCCCCATAAGGATTCATGGGTACATAAGATTGAGTTAAAGGGGATACATGACCTTATAGATTAGGCACATATTGATAAGAGGTTATGAGAACTTGTTGAGAGGTTATTGTAGTTGGAGGTATGGATGTATGAGTGGGTTGGGGTTGAGTTTGAGTAGTAAATCATGTGTTGATGGGTGGAAGAGTTTGAGGTATAGAAAGTACCAAGTTTTGGAGATGGGTATAATTTGGTTGGGTGGTGATGGTAGAAGGAATGGTGGAAATAGGGGTAGAAGTTGCCCCTAAGGTGGATGTGGGTTAAGTAACAAGAGTTTGGATTACCTCTACATTAGATGTTTAGGTTGGTATAGGGGGTGTTTTATTATGGGTTGGAATATTGGATTGGATTTGGGTGATGGTATAAAATGGGTTATGGGTGAAAGAAGAAGCCTGGGTAACCAAGGTTTGGGTATAAGTAACACCCACTATAAGCTCATGAAGCATGCCTAAAGGAGGATCCATGGGAGGAACTGAAGAAATTAGGGTACAATGAGCTAAAGTGTTACAATAGTGTTAAAGGGAAATGGGTTTATTTTCAAGGAAAGTGGTGAAATCACCATCATCCTCAACAACAATCCAAGGCATGGTAGCTGGGGGAGAATGATGAGGAGAACCCCCAAACCCTGAATTATACCCCATGGATGATGAAGAGGAAGACATAGGGGATGTTTGATGGGTTGGATTCCTTAGATGTTGCTTGGTAAAAACCATGTGAAGAATTGGAAAATAATAATGAAACTCTCACCTCAAATAATGAGCAAGCAAAGAAAAGTTCAAGGCAAAAAAATCACACACTAAAAGTGCAATTAATCCTAGGATTCATTTTAAATCACTTTTAGTTTATGCCTTAGAGAGTGTGAAATAAGTTTGGATTGTGAAGTAGGTACCAAAAGAGCAAGCTAAGGATTGTTTTAGGTTTGTTATGGTGATCAAAAATAATTTGTACTAGACTGGGTACATGGCTTGATACTGGGGGCTTGCTCTCCACACTTCATGAACCCAAAGCCGAGTTAGGCCACTTATCCAATAGATACCATTTGTCTAGAGTTTATACTCTACCAGAGAATGGAGTGGGTCCTCCCGTTGGTGATAAATCCAAGTAGGATTGCTATAAAGGGTAAGGTTATCCAATGCGTGATGAAATCCCAATGGGCCTTGTCTCAAGTATGTTATGATGTTTCTTTTTTTGTGAGTGGTTTGGTTGTGTAACATATGTGTGCTACAATTAATTCATGATGCTTCAATTAACTAGGTGAGCTAAATCAAGCAAGCAAACCATGAATGTAGAAATTTATTTCATACCCAAAAAGAAATTTTTAAATTTCATTCAATGAGCATAAAATAAAGAAGAAAGGGAACTAGGGTCCCACTGGGCGTGCCAAAATGTTTAAGCTAGAATTTTCACTTTTATGACTAAAAAGAAATAAAGAGATAAAAGCTATGGAAAAACATAAAATAGATATGGTAGAAAAAACATGGTAGAAATGCACACACGAAATAGATGAAGTGGAGAACTCTTCTTTGGCTAGGGGAAGATGACTTGCATAAGAAATAACTCAAAGGAAGCTTGTTTGTTAGACATAGAGGAAGGGTGGATTGCCTATCTAGAGCCAGATCCAAGAAAGCATGAGCTATCTATGGAGGCTGTTAATCCACACCTGTAAAATAAGTTAATGTTGAAAGGAAAGAAAGGAAAGTTGCATACATGAAGGTAACAGAAATGCATACTTTGCTAATGTAAGATAAAGATCTAATAAACTAACAAAAGAGATGCTAATTTATTAAATAAATGTTTAATTATGGTTTGGTCAAGTACAAAAAATGGAAAAAGCAATTAGTGGTCAATGGCTAGTTTAATGGTGGAAAATGAGGGTTTTGGATCACATAGGGCTAACCATTGATGGTTAAGGGTAATCATTGGTGGTTAAGGGTAAACATTAGTGGTTAGGCAAACTGTCGACAGTTTAGGTAACCATCAGTGGTTACCTACTAGGACTAGGAATGTCAAAAAAGTACATGATAGGAGGTTTGTAGATCTGGTATGGCTAAGGGTACAGGTCTATTCAAGGCTTAAGAATGATAAGGTGAAGAGATAAGTAATCTTAGGTGAGATCAGAGGTCTGATAGGAAGGATTTAAAGAGGTAAGATCTAGATAATAATATCCAAGTATAATGAAGAAAGACAAATGAAAGCAATCCAATGCTTACCCAATTTGAAATGATTTTGCTAGCATAACAGTATGTGAAGGAGAGCTAGAAATTTTTTTCTAGAGGTTTGGGTTGGTGACTATTGGAGAAACCTACATGAAGAATCCTTGAATGCCTAGAAGACATGAGTACCTGTATGAAGATCACTTGAATGTAGAATTTGGATATGTATTTATGGATCTTGGATATGTCTTTGGGGATCCATTTCTCCTCTTGCTCACTTTATTTTATAAGCAAAAGGTGATGGAGTAAGAAGGATAAGGATGATGAGTAATGAGGCATTCATGATGTGTTAGAAGATGAGGCAGAGGAAAGTATTAAATTTTGTTCCTGATTGCCTCAAGAACAATTGATGATGTGTTACTAGCTCGGGGACCTAACTGTCGATGGTTAGGGTAATCATTGACATTTACCTTAACCATAAATGGTCAAGGTATCAAGAATAAGTGGGTTAAAAAGTGGGTGAAAGAGGTGAAATTAGTGTTGAGGTTAGTTAGGGTGAAAGGGATAGTTGTATAGTTGAAGGGGTGAAAGAGAAGTTTGAGGCATTTTGACAACTAGAACTATGTGTATGGTTTTCTAGTGTCTGTAGATTACCCTATTCAAGAAAAATAAATAAAGGAGAAGCTAGTGTGAAATGTAAACATGATTAATGCACAACCAAAGGAAAATGCATTCATACAATTCATCACAAGGAAATAAAAGGAAAAACAAGGGTTACCACCATTAGAGATGCCTCAATATCTAGGTATTAGAAAAGTTCAATGGGATAAATATCCTAATCCTATAATTGAAAATAATTTAATGTATCAAGTTGTGTAGGTATTACTAGAAATAAAATAAAACCCAGCTTCTAATGAGGATAACACTACTATTGTCAAATGTATGGGAAAATTATTCATATCTTATGACAAGAAGGCATTGTGATGATTTTGATAGATCTAATGAAACTACTTAACACATTGCATAATGAGGATATATCTAATAATATCAAAGACCTCCTTCAAAATATTTGGAGTGTGTAAAATGAGGATAGATAAGTGATGATAAACTAGTTTGGTACATCAAGACCAAGAAGCCCTGGGATGTGGATTCATGACTAGACATCGATTTGGCTAGATATGAAATCCCAAATGTAGTATTTGACTTTGGTAGTACCCTTAATATGATTCCTTGCTCTATATGGGAAGCCACTAGCTAAGCAACTCTAAATTATAGTCTATTAACATTAAGCTTAGTGGATTATGATAGAGTCAAACCTATTGGTTAACTAGAATATGATGAAATTAATGTAGTTGAACTTAGATTATGAGGAGACTTTGAGGTCATTGACATAAAGATAAAAGTGATCCATTACCTTCATTTAATCAGTAATAAATGGGTCTATGATGGTGAAATGATTATTAACACTATGTGAAATCAATTAGAATTGCATCAAAAAGATAAAATAGTAGTCATACTTTTAAACAAATCTAAACATAAGCCATATATCATTCTAAAGGAACCAAAATCTCCTTATGCTTATAGGAACAATAGTTGGTTTAATTTTAGGATGGATGGAAGATTAACTAGGGTGCACACTATTGAATTTCAAAAGTGGAATCTGAGTACTTCACAATAAGAACATCTATTAGTATTTAAACTAGTTATCACAAAGCCATCGATCAAATAGGTTTAAACTAAAGAACATGTTTCTCCTTCAGTACATTCACCAACAAGATATAAGGTAGAATTTTTGTTTAATAATAGTGTAACTAAGATGGATTACATTGAACCTACCCATAAAGGAATCCTATCCTTGGATTCAACATCATCTATAAGTGGTGACTCAAATGCACACAACCTGAATTAGTCCAGTAGAGATCATGAGTTAAGACCTCTGTGCATGGTGTTCACTATAGAATGTCAAATACCTCAATATTTTGTGATTGAGGATATTAATACATTCATCTTGACACTTTAAGACCATGTAAAAAAGTAGAATAATGAGTCAAGACACTCAGCTATGCCCTAAAAGGATCTTATGCAATATGGTGGGTTGTGTACATAAACACATATATACATTGGGAGGATGCCTGTGAAATCTTATGTGTAAGGTTCCAGTTACCATCTAATATTAAATTAGAATGTCCCTTATTTCAAGAGGGTTAATGTCCCAAATTGCACATCTATCAGTGCATGGACATATGGAATACATAGGGAGTATAGCCTTGATATTGGACTCACATATTTAGTCATACCCTTGCACCTCTTTCAACAGCTTGGTACATGCATCAAGAGTGTAGAAGAGGAATGAAACACTGGCCACAACTTCAACAAGATTTTATCCAAACTTTTTTATTTGAAGATGATAATCCTTTAGTATATAATGCCTTGCAAAAGATCAAAAAATTTATATATCATGGACATGCATGATATTTAACAAATGTTACTGAATCATATTCTCATCAGGAAGTTGTACAGGATCTAGATTTTGTACTAGATAATTAGAAAGATAATAAAAAAGAATAGCTCCAAATTTAGCCTTGTAGCTGAATAAACAATGATCTAAAAAAATTTAGTGATAGTGATAGTAATGGGGATATTGATTTATAAGGGTTATTTAATTGTTATATGAAGAGGAGACTAAACTAGCACAAAGCATAGAGAAAGTAGAAGATAAATTGTGCATTATTAACATCCCACAATAGGAAGGCAAACACATTTTACAAGATACTATGCCTAGTGGATGAGGCAAAATATATCAGGAACCATTATGGTAGACTTAATAAAATATTGGGATAGAAGCAACTCCTACGCTTTCATCAGTGGGAGATTATTGGGAACAAGAGTAGATATCTGAAGCCTTGTAGCTATTAAGAGACTACCAGGATGTGTTTTCAAGTAAATTTTTAGAGGTCAAAGGCATAGATCCATCCTTGGGAGAGATGCATATTGAGATAAAGGAATGCATGCGCTTGATTGAAAATTAACCATACAGACTCAATCCTAACATGAAAACTAAAGTAAAGGATGAACTAGATTGAATGCAAGAAGCTAGAATTATTTATCTAGTGGAGAAGGTAGAATGGGTGAGCCCCATGGTGGTATAACCTAAGAAAATGAGATAAATATAGGTGTGTGTGGATTGTCATGCACTCAATTATGCCTTTATCAATGATCTATTTCTTATCCATTTTAAAGATGAAATACTTGAATCTGTCATTAGGCATGAGGTATATTCCTTTATAGATAGTTTCAGTGGGTACCACCAAATTTTAATTACTAAAGAAGATCGGGCCAAAACTACCTTTGCTATTGAATGGGGGTCATATGCATATAAGGTAATGAAATTTGGTTTAAAAAACACACCTAGTATCTTTTTTAGAGCCATGGTAAATGTGTTAAAAGACTTCATTCATGATTTATTGAAGGTGTATCTAGATGATTCATTAGTCTTTTCTCTATTTAAAGAGCACTTGTCTAAGCTCAAATTGATGCTAGAGTGATGCAAGGCTTTGCCATCACCTTAAATTTAAAGAAATTTATATTATTTACACTTTTTGGTGTCTTATTGGATCACATTGGATGCAATGATGGAATTATGGTTAACCCAACTAAAATTTTTGTTATAGTAGGAATGTCACCTCCTAAAAATTCAACTAAAGTGTGCACCTTTCTAGGTCATACTAGATATTATAAGAAATTCATAAAAGGATATATAAATATATAAATAGCCATGGAAAAGCTACCACACAAAGACACCAAATTTAAATAGACACTTGATTGTCAAGCAACATTTAATGAGCTAAAACAAAGGTTAGTAACAACACCCATCTTTATATTTACTAACTGGAAAACTCTATTCCATGTATAAGTCAATAGTTTGGGAACTGTAGTAGGATTCATTTTAGTACAACCAAAGGAAGGTGGGATAGACCATCCAATACATTTTTTAAGTTGTAAAACCTCATATGTGGAAAATAATTACAAAATGATTGAGAGAGAAACAATCAGCATGGTGTTTACATTATAAAAATTTAGGCATTACTTGTTGGCTACTGCTTTTGAATTCTTCACGGACCACTAGGCATTGCTATATCTGGTCAATAAACCAATGTTAGGGGAACAAATATCCAAGTGGTTTATGCTCTTCCAATAATTCTAATTCTAAACCAATGTGAAACCAAGATGGGATAATGTGGAGCTGGATCATCTTAGCAGACTACAAAATGGGGAAGAAATAGAGGAACTCAAAGATGAATCTCTTGATGCACATCTATTTATAACTAATATAGTTATTGATAACATGGAGGACATCACAAACTTCTTGGGAAAAGGAAATTTCCCTACACATTATATAGAGAGGGACAAGAAATAGATGGTTACCAGAGCTATACCATATAACCTTATTAATGGTTTCTTGTACAAGTTAGGTAAAAAGGATGTATTGCACATGGTAGATCTAGAGCACGAGCAACCCCACTTACTTCAAGAAGCTTACCAAAGCATTACAGGAGGACACTTTGTAGGATAAGTTACTATAGACATCTAATTCCTTTCACTATAATGCTAAAATTATCAATTTTACTTGAAATTTTATGACAATGCATAATTTGGGCCAAAATCACTAAAATGCACTAAATGGTTTGAGCTTGTCATATACAATTGTTGATTTAAGCTAATGTATCCCTAAATGGGGCAAAGCATTTTATATGATTATTAGTTTTTCAAGGAATTTTATTTGATTATTAGTTTTTTCTCAAATTACTTTGAGTTAAATTGCAATCATGCAAAATGATGCTCTGAACCATAAATTCTTCTAATTCAGAAGCACACGACATGTGCATGTGTTATTTCACATCCATAATGTCCTAAATGGGGTATTTATCTATATATAACTAACACCTTATTTTGATTATACTCCAATAAAATTATGACCTAGTAACTTGACATTTCAACCAATTTGATTAAGTGAACAACCAATTTCCAAGGAATTGGACAAAATTAATTAAACCCACTTAAGAAAATTAAACCAGATTAAGAACTTAAGTGAAATATCCATGGAAGTTATTGAAAATCTATTAATTGGAAATTCATTTGCATCACCTTGTCACATCATCAATGGGGGGGCATCCATAACCTTTAAATGGAGTAAGTATCTAGTTTAAGCCCTCCCATGCCTCATTAATGCCCCTTTCTTCCAAATATTAATGGGGATATTTATGGATTGAGCCTCCAAAATATAATTGATCCATGGTCACACATTTTGATCTCATGATGGATGGTCTTGGTTGATTCTAATCAATTCCAAATATCTATAAATATAAGGGTCCTCACTCATTCCTTAAGTTATTTTTGTGTAATGTTATTATGTAGAATTATCAATAGAATTGATTTAACTATTGGCACACATTGATCAAATTCATGAGCTTTAACTAATGCATTGATAAATGATTGAGGAGCAAGCCACTCAACATTGACAAAGACTTGGAGTACCAAATCAAGGGAAAACATGTTTTTGATCCACTCATGGAGGAGGGATGCTTTTGGAAAGGTTTGATAGTTCTATTCCTTATTTTAAAAGCTCTTAGATTTCTTTTCAAAACCCCATGAGGGAGTTGGATTAGTATGTTATGTTTTTTATGCTTATTTGGGTTTCACTCTACTAAAGCATGGACTAACTTGCTTTAGATTCTTAGTCTACATTTTAGCACGTCTAATGGTCCCACATCCTATACAAGCAAGGAGCCTAATATGAAACTCTTGGATATTCTAATAAATGCTTACAAGTCTTTAAAAATCAAGTTTTATCTCCTTTTTTCATGTATTTTTATTATTTTTAATGACACATAGTTTTACATAAAGCCTGACGTCGATTCTATTTGACTGACATCAACCCTATGTAAACTAGCATTGATTCTTATGTGAAGGGTAGAATGCAGCAGAAAGTATGATTTTTAGGTTTTTCTTGAAAGTTCCTAGTGTTTATTATATGTTTTAAAACTTGTGTGTTCTTTGTTTAATCTTTTTATTGTGGGATCTAGAGAGTTTGTGGGTTTTCATCCTTTTTTTACTAACAATTTTTTTTTTTGTGAAAACCATATTATATTTTCTTGAATTTTTATAAGAACTGACATCGATTAAGTTTGATTGAAGTTGATCCCCAATCAATGGATGTCAACCCTCTAAAAACTGATTATCATTGATTTCTTGTAACCGACATCGGTCCCTTCATGGACTAATGTCAGTCTCTAAAACAAAACAATAGAGACCTGAGAGAAATTTTTGAAATCTTGTTTTCTCATTTATATTTGGGATTATAAGTAGACATAACCCCTAAATTGTAGGTCAAAAACTGGAAAGAGGCATAAATTTGAAAATGGTTAAATCTTAAACACTTTATTTGGTGCTTAAAATGAATTTAGTGGTTTTATGCTTTGTTTTGTGAAATTTTTTACAAGTTTTCAACTAAGGCCAACGGGCCAAAATTTCATAAACATTTTACTTTGGTATATTAAAATAAACACTCACACTTATATTACATATTATTAAGAGTGTTTTGTTTTATGCTAGTTATTTATTTTTGAAAAATGATTGATGTGTGTATACTCTGCCCCCATCCCATTTAGGGAACTCGAGTGGAAAAAATCACTCATTATTTGCATTTGTGCCTTATCCAAAGGGATTAAAATAATGTATTTAAGGCCCTACCCAAATTCACATGAATTAGGTGATCCAAATGAAACCTTAAAGTCTTTTAACTTGTCATTTATTTTCATACATTTTGGCTTGTGAGTGGGATTTCATCACCTCCTCATAGGTTCTGTAGGGAAACATTGACCCAAGAATTCATCTCTGCGCATCATTTCAACCCCACTCCATGGTGGAGTATATAAATTGAGTTGGAAAATCATTGTGATAGTAGTTTGAGTGGTTAAACTAACTTTATTAGCGATTGTTGCCCTTGAAAAATATGATCAATTCGGACATCACACTACATTGAGTAAGTAGTGGATGTAGTGGTTGTGAAAAGGATAAGACCTTTTCAAAACAAGTTGATTAATGCAAATCCAATTGATGTGAGGCATCTCTAGTGTTAGCCATACTTGGGACCATCTAAAAATGCATGAAAATTTAGTTTTAGAATAACCCACTTGCCGTAGATATATTATTTATACAGGGTAAGTAGCCCGAAGTTCCATGTCACCATACAATCTCTTGAGATAAGGGAGGTGTTAAAACCCTGACTATTCATGCACTTTTTTTTTGGATTAACACTTAAAATCCTCTCAATATCACATATAGAGATAGAATTTGATAGTACCATGCAACCTTGTCAGTTTTAGGACTTTGGACATTATAATTAGTTGTATTTTATCATTTTATCCTTACTTGCTTGGTCTTTTTGAGTCTAAAACTATTTGAAAACTAAAACACATCACCAAACACCTTGTTATCCACCATTTTTTTAAAATAAAGAGGCATTATGCTGGTCAAATCAAAATCATTTCTTGACTAGTTCAAATTATCATTTAGAACATTGTGTTTGTATTATCTAAAATAACATTGATTTGTTGTCCATTTGAGTCTAGAGATTCTTGTCAGGATCATACAAGAACAATTGATTACTGTTGTGCAAGCAACTAAGCACAGAATTAATCAGAAGTAATAAGTAACTAGAAATTAGAATCAGGAAAGAACAAGAGATACAAGAAACAATGAAAACTTGTATTAAACTCTTCCAGAAGGAAATACAATTGAAGAAATCTCTCTTTCTTCCACACCTCTCAAATGTACATATCTCTTTCCCTCAAGAGTTCTCTCTCACAATTACAAACACAATTCAGCCTTTGAATTGTCTTCTACATCATCCAAGCTATGAAGATCTATCCCTATTATAAAGAATTAGGCATCATGAGCTATGCATTCTCCACCATTAGATACACCTCTTAATCAAAGGTCCAAATCAGTTCTACCAAAAATAGAAATGTGGACTTACAACCAACAGTTCAACTTATCATGCAAACAATCTGTTCGTCCCACGAAAATAGAATTTTGGAATGCACAGGTGACCGACATCGGTCCCTATTTGCCTACATATGACCGACATCAGCTGATCCATATCCGATGCTGGCAGCTCCTAGTCGACACATGACCGACGTCGGTCGATCCTAACCGACGTCGGTGACTGTGTAACTCTAGCAACCTTACAATTCGATCATTGGTGAAGCTTTTAGCTCCACACCTTAATTTTCACATTTAAAAAAATCTCAAAGTCCTTCATTTTTAATCTAAATTCAAAAACTCACCTTTCTAAGTTCTAGGACAATGTGTTAATTGGTTAACTGTTTGCACTTGGTTTGAGTAAATTGGGTATGATTTCTTTTTTGGTTTGAAGAATGTTACATAGAATCATCATCTTATTTTATCATTATAGACTAAGGTTATCTTGTGTTTGATCACATTATAAATCCTTGGACCATTCTACATCTGATGCCCATTTGGTTTTAGCTTTATACTTAGGGGTTCTTGTGTTAATTCACATTTTGAGCCTTTTAGTTTGCATTGTTATCTTCCTCATCAAAAAGACCTACTTTTCTAGTCACAATCCATCATAGTTGTATCTAGATTTTATGGCATTGATGTATATTTTGACCTAAGTTTGTTGTGTTATCTTGCACTTTAGGTTCTAAATTTATCATACCCTCTTCTAATTTGATGATTTCAACCTACCAAGGTTGAGTAAAATCATAACCATTTCTTCTAATTGTGTGGTGCTATGCCACTTTCTATATTATAGTTTTGTTTTACCTTGTCACTTGTTTGGAGAAATCAAAACACAACTTTTCAACATTTTAAAAACACATTTCACATCTTAGTAAACATAGATAACAATCTTCTAAGAATGATGCAAAGGTATACTCATATTGAGGTCTATTATGGCCCTAGTTACGAGGAAGAATATTTTTATGATGGGCATTAACATTTCATTATGTTTGAGGATCTCACCCTTTTTGGGCCTAATTTTTAAATACCAAACCAAACCAAACCATGCTGATTTTCATATACCAATCCTATTATCCTCCTTTGGATTATGCAAGCAACCAAACTCCACAACACTCAAAGGTTATCATTTTAGGTTATTCTCCTTTGGCTTGCACAAGTAACCAAGATCCAAAACACTTGAAGGTTACCATTCTAGGTTATGCTCCTTAAACTTGTGTAATCCACCAAGCTCTACATCACTCAAAGGTTTCCATTTTGGGCTATCCTCCTTTGACTTGCATGAGTAACCAGTATTTGTAGTGCTCAAAGCTTACCATTATAAGTTCCCCTCTTCAGCTTGTGTGAGCAACCAAGATTTACAATTCTCAAGGGTCACTATTTTAAGTCTTCCTCCTTTATCTTGTGCTATCAACCAAACTTCATAGCACCCAGTCATTGCCATTCTAGATCCATCACCATTATTTATTGAACTTATTATTAAGGAATGGTAATTTGACAAACCAGTCTTTGTTGATCCCTTCTTTAATAGTATAATTTTTGGAGAGCCCATTATTGAACCATGAACCATTATTCATCTAGTACCAACTATTCCTTACTTTAGAAAATCTATGATAATATTCAAGCCACAATAGAACCAACCATTACCTTTTCAAGAACCATCTTTTAAGGACCAAAGTGTGTTCAAAGTTGATATTTTGTAGCCAATTGTAAACCAATGTCATGATGTTGTTGTTAAAACACCTATTTGTGATGATTCAACCTGTGATGAATCATCATTCGATACTATTCCTATTATTATAGAGTCTGACTCTGATAAGCCAGTCTTTATTGATTCACTTCTTAATGATTATAACCACCTTTGGGAAAATAATTATCTCAACCATTGTCCTATTTTTAAAGAGCCTCCCTTTGATAAGCTAGTCTCTGTGGAGTCACCCCTCAAGTTACTCCCTCTTTTTTAGGGGATTCACCAAGATGATCCAGTCTATGTTGAACCCTTCTTAGATGAATCTATTTTTATAGAGCCCATTATGCCATCACAAGCCATTACTTGTCCAATACCAAATGTTCAACAAGACATCATTGAAGTAACATCCACACCAAATGAAGAATCAATATTGAAGTTAAGTTATATTCTTAAAATGACATTAGATTTAACATCATACGCATAATCACTATCAGTCTCAAAATTAGATTTAGAGTCCCTTGACTTAGACTCAGCTTCAAAATTATAATATAGTCATGGTTGTTACACCATTGGCTGCACTTGCTTTGTAGATCAATTTGAATATATTTTTGATCCTTCTACAGTTTTTGAGGATGATTACTTTAGCATCGACACAAGTTCTCCTAGTATATTCTATGAGGATGGTGTTGCCTTTCATCATTCCATTATCACCACCCAACATAACCATTATATTGACATTACACCTCCCACAAGTGTCGATTGAGATCGATCGAATCACACTTTGTTCAATTGCATCTATGGTGACATATCAGGTGTAAAATATCATTGGGACCAAGACCACATTCATATAGAATAAGAACAATCTTCAAATGAAACCTTTTCAGAGGCACTACAAGATAATCAAAGTTCAAACTTAGCATATTCTAGTGAAACCTTATCTAATATGCTAGAAGAAAATCAAAGTCAATAGTCAATGTCCCTTAGTGCAACCTTCTTCAAGGTGCTATGGGACAATCAAGACAACTTCATTGGTGAAAACCTCAATAAGGTGCCAATAGCTAAGCATAATATATCTTCGTTTCTTGATGAAGACATTATCAAAGATGACATCAATACAATTTCTTATGTATAACATAATTAGATGGTAGCTACTCTCAAGCACAAACAACATAAAAATTCGTTGGTCCTATCAAGAGTATATTCAGAAGTCTTCAACCCTACCATAACCAAAATTATGTCAAATATGGAATCAAAAACATTATGTATGACTGAAAGTCTTGCTCTTCATTTGTTATCCAATCATTATACATTCCATTATCATAAACTAATATTCCATTGCCAACTTATACCATTTATCCTATGCCCAACATTATTTACCATTATTGGCAACATTTTAATTTGTAAAGGATACAAAGATCTCTTGTCTTGATGTTTGAAATAAACATAATCAACAACCAATGAAGATCACAACAATATTCTTGAAATCCAAATTTGTAGTAGGTTCTTGATAGAGCAACTATTTTAAAAGGGGGTGGGCTAGAAATTTTTATGATTGATTAATCTGGTTATCTCATATGTTGAATAGGACATGCATCTCCACATCAACAGGAGTAGTAGAATCATTCACCATTGAGTCCCATTTAACACACCCTTTGAAATACATTGACTTGAGGTCCTTTAGGACTATGTAAGTAGTGCTCAATTTCTATTGAGGTTAGCTCGATCATCTCAGCCATGCTCTCACCATTTTGTGAGCAATTTTTAAATTTGAACACTCTTGCCATTTTATGAGTAAACTAAGCCCACACTCTCATCATTTTATGAGAAATCATCAATTGGGGGAAACTCTCTTACCATTATATCCAATGGCCTTTCAATCATTTTCTTTATACCATTCCTTTACTATTAACCAAATATTCTTTTTGGCTATCCTACCCAACACTTTTTGATCTTGGTTCCTTTAGTTCTTCTTACACTTTTCACGAGGAGATTTCGATCCAGTTTTAGCATTATCAAAATTTTATGTTTAAATGATAGTAATTGAAAATAGTGTGACAATTTATTTAGCAAGTTATCTTTAATTTATGTTTGATTGGTGCCACTGAGTATAACTACTTATGGGAAAATTAGTATATCATTTGGCATCGTTGATTATAACTATATATGGGTAAATCAGTATCCAACCATGTGTTACTAATTATAACCATGTATGGGAAAATTAGTAGCACAAGCCAATGTAATTATTTCCTAATTATAACCACTTATGGGAAAATTAAGAATAATGCCTTTTTTTATCATGAATTGTCACATCACCTTGCCATTACTATTCTCATTTCCTTACCGTTTGGCCCAAATTTGAGAGCTTATTGTTACCTAGTTGGATCTCACCAACTTTTATGTTGGCATAACTAATATGACTTGAGGGCCTAATGGGACTATGTAGGTCATGTTGAATTCACATTGAGGTCAGCTTAGTCTCCCTTTTCCATACATTCTCACCATTTTGAGAGTATCCTCCTAGACATACCCAGAGCCAATTCTACAAAGCCGTTCAGCATGAACAATATTTTACAACTTCCTCTTACATACAAGTAAACATGGATACATCAACACATAGTTTTCTCCTACTAAATGATTATTTAAATTTATCACACACTACATAATGTTCTATTATTAGTTTTCTTCTATTTGGCAGGCATTATTACCTTAGTAGGATCATAAGGGTCATTGCAATCAACTCTAGTTGTTATTAAAAAATCTACTTTTGGATGTCCTTGATTAGTTGGTTCTTTGTACCATTGTTTATATTCTCCATCACCATTGCAACCAATTTAGATATTGTTTGAGCTCTTACCCATGGAAGTGCATCTCCTCAGTTAGGTAGTTTCATGGGCCTTTTGTTAATAGTTCATTTCTTTTGTTTATTCCAAAAACACAAAAACACTAGAAAAAAATTGACAAGACACACAAAAACATTATCTTGCACTTTTATTTATTATGATCACACGTTCTCACCATTTTGTGAATACTCATCTGAATGCTCTTATTATTTTGTGATCCCTTTTTTCCTTATTTTCTCTATCATGTCAATCATGTTTTTTTATCATCACTTTTATTCTATTCCATTTCTTGAGAGAACTACATTTGGCCTAAATTGCATGTTGTATCTCATGTCCACAGAACTATGTAGGCAATGTCCACTTGTCTTGTATATCAAGGGTCAGCTCAACCACCCATTCCTTTTCTTCTTTTTCCCCCCATTTTGTTTTGACTTGTTATTTCCCTATCACTTAGGAGAAAATTGGTATCCATTGTTCTTGTTGTACCAATCTCATTATTTCTTAGATTAGGGGTCACCCTATCAACAAAGAGTAACACCTCTATTACACTTACATGAATCATTCACATTTTTCTTTGCTTGCACTAACATTATGACTAACTCTTATTTGTTTGTGTTTATTTGATTTGATTTTTATTTTATTATGTTTTATTATTTATTCATTTATTTTGTTGGTATTTTATTGATTGTTCATTTGTAAGTAGTTTGGGTTGGATTCTAGTTTATTCTTGGTGTTTTTTTGTATTGGTATTTTATGGTACTATTTTGTATTGCTTTCTTTCTTTGAGTTCAAATGCATTCTATAACCACTTTTAGTCTAGTTTTTGGTTAGGCTTGATTTGTGTAGAGTTGTATTTAACTCGTTCTTTTATTTTGTTTTCCAAGTACATCTTGTTAAGAACACATGGATCTTGATTATTCATATCTTGCTTTCATATCATTTATTAAGTTGTTTTTACTTTGCTTTTATACATTCTTGTTCCTACTTAAACCCTGATTATTCATATCTTGATTTTATGTTACATTACATTTATGTATTTTTTCTTTTTTTTATCTTTGTCTTTGTTTGTTTTTATTTAAATGTAAATAATTGTAACTTTGATTTTGATAAATCTTTTATCATTATCCTTAGTTATAAATATTCATATTTGAACTGACCCATCACAATCGAAATATAATGTTATTATAAGTTACTCATACTTATGATGCATAATTTCAATTTTGCTATAGTAAGCACCAAGTGATTTATATTCTAAGTCCAAAATTCAATGACCTCTAAAGATCATCTCTCAATGTACCAAACCTAACATGAGACTCTATGCAAGATGTGCATCTCTTGGCATACACTATGAGTATATTTAAACAATAGTCCATTTTACTTTGTTCTTATTTCATCATTCCATTTTCTCCCACTTATGGGAAAAATATATTATACTGAGGTTCATTTGGACTATGTAGGCAGTGCTTGGATAAAAGATGTATCTCAGGTTAGATCATCCACCCTCATTCTTCTAATCATCTCTTTCATCACTTTGTACATCCTCGTATGCTTGGTTTTTTATGGATTCTTCAGTCATTATATCCTTGTTACTTCTGCTCATCTTTAATCTATGTATTAGGTTATATCCTTGAATTATGCTTGCCAATTTTACCTACTAAGGCATAATACTTCGACCAACCATCGATCCAATCAGCCCTGTTAGGGAAAACATTTAAAATCAGCGATCAAAATCAACCTTACTAAGGCAAAATAATTTTTTTAACCAATCAAATCCAATCTACTAAGGCACATTATTATTTCCTTTCTCTAAAGCAATACTTTCATTTTTATTCTAATTCCAATATCTATAGCTTCTACCCTCATTCTATCAATTTTAAGGTGTGTAACTTATTTCAGGATCGATCATTCCCTAAGCCTACAACTTTTGCCCTCTTTTGGATATGTCAAAGTATGTCACTTATATTTTGGGATTGCATCCTTCCCAATTCTCTCTACCTTGGGGCCCATTATATTCCATTTTATTAGTGATCATTGAGAATCAATGCATGCAAGAATTAGCTCATATGGATATAATCTCATCCATGGGTTAGTTTCACTCTTTCTCTCTTTTTGAGAGTTGATCCCTCTCTTTCATCCTCATATGTCCTCTCGAGGGGGCATCATGGATCATTGCATTCTAAATTATTCTTGACAAATCTTTCATTCTTTGAAAAGATGTTTCTTTAATCGAATGTCTCACCACGCCTACTCAAATAGGGAAAAAATGTAGACATCCAATTCCTATCATTATTATGCTAAAATTGTCAATTTTACTTGAAATTCTATAACAATGCATAATTTGGGCCAAAATCACTAAAATGGATTAAATGGTTCAAACTTTTCATATGCAAGTGTTGATTTAGGTTAATGTATCCTTGAATGGGGAAATACATTTTATGTGATTATTATTTTTTATCAAATCACTTTGAGTCAAATTGAAACCATGAAAAATGATGCTCTGGACAATGGAATTCTTCTAATTCAGAAGCACACAACACATGCATGTGTTATTTCACATCCACAATGTCCTAAATTGGGTATTGATCCATACACAACTGACACCTTATAATTATACTCTAATCAAATTAAAACTTAGTAACTTGATATTTTGACCAGTTTGATTAATTGAATAACCAATTTCCAAAGAATTGCACAAAATTAATTAAACCCACTTAACCAAATTAAACTAAATCAAGAGCTTAAGTGAAATATCCATTGAAGTTATTGAAAATCTATTAATTGGAAATTTATTCTTCAAATTTGCATCACCTTATGACATCATTAATGGGTTGGCATCCATAAGCCATAAATGGAACAAATATTTTGTTTAAGCCCTCCCATGCCTCATTAATGCCCCTTTATCCCAAATATGAATGGGGATATTTATGGATTGAGCCTCCAAAATTGAATTTATCCATGGAAACACATTTGGATCTCAAGATAGATGGTCATGGTTGATTCTGATCAATTCTAAAATATATATAAATACAAGGATCCTCACTCATTCCTTTAAGTTATTTTTGTGTAATGTTATTATGCAAAATTATCAATAGAATAACTTCAACTATTGGCACACATTGATCAAATTCATCATCCGAATTCATTGGTGCATTGAGAGATGATGAAGGAGCAACTCACTCATTATTAACAAATACTTGGAACACCAAATCAGGGGAAAATCAAAATTTTGAGCCACTCTTAGAGGAGGGATGCTTTTGGGAAGGTTTGATAGTTGTATTCCTTATTTTAAAATATCTTATATTTAATTTACAAAACCCCGTGAGGGTGTTGGCTTAATACATTATGTCTTTTATGCTTATTTGGGTTTTACTCTACTAATGCATGGACTAACTTTCTTTAGATTCCTACTTTACAGCCACTATCAAGAAAATAATTAGATCAGTTTATGGTGGTCTACACTTTTTTAAGATGCACACAGAGTTGATAAACACTATGACATCTGTCAATGAATGGGTAAGCCTAATCAGTGAGATAAAATGCCTTTGGTTCCTATGATTGAAGAACAACCTTTTGAATAATGGACAATCAATTTTTTTGGACCCCAAATAAGCGTAATCATGCTAGATATATTATCAAGACAACTTACTATTTCATAAAATGGGTAGAAGTTGTTGCTACTCCAATCTATGGTGTGAAGGATGTTGTCAGGTTCTTATATGAAAACATTATCACATGGTTTGGATGTCTAGTTAAGTTGGAAAGTGATAGAGGAATGCACTTTATTAATAATACTATTTAGACTCTCATGAAAGAATTCATGATATCACACCATAAAAGTATAGCTTATCATTCGTAGGCTAATGGATGGGTAAAAACATCAAATAAAATTTTGGGTAAGATGCTGATAAAAATTTGTAATGTCTAGGGAGATAATTGAGAGGCTTATATTCCTACATTTATATGGGCCTATCACACACATTACAAGCAATCCACTAGATTCACTCCCTTACAATTAGCATATGACATCAAAGTAGTAATGCCTATGGAGTACATTGTACCTATTATGCATATTATAATGATCATGAGGTTAGGGGATCAAGACTCATTACCGACATTTTTGTTGGATTTCATTAAGATGGAAGAAGACAAGGTAAGATCATAGTTGACCTAAAAAATCAATAAACAAAGTTAGAAACCATGGCATGATCATAATTTATGATCCAAACAATTCTACCCAAATCAAATTATATTGCTTAATGAGAGAAGATTTAAAGCATTCCCAAGAAAGCTATGCATACGATGGAAAGGGACCTATATCATTTATGAAGTATAACCACAAGGTACCATAGTGCTAAAATATTTGTAGGGAACCATTTTACCAAGGTGAATCAATGGTTGTAGGCTTAAGCCATATTATCTTTAATCTCTATCATGTTGTTAAAAATTGAGTGGGTGATAAGTAGCACCATGTAGTTAGGATTTTATTTAATTTTGTTTGTTTTCTTTTAGTTTTGTAGGTTATAATGTTTGTTAGTATTCTCATCGCTATGTAACACATCACAACCACCCAACTAATTATCATCACACGATGCGATCACCTAGGTGAGACAACTCAACCATGATAGTTGGGTACCACTACACCAAGGTTGGTAATTAAGTTTGGGAAGGTAGAAAGAAGATAGGTATGGTAAATGTAAGGACAATGGTCAGGTTAGACTGTTAATAATGTGTTATCTCAAAATATTACAGTAGTTTTGAAGTAGATTTGGTAATAAAAGGATAAATGGATGCATAAAATGAATTGATTAATTGAAGGGACATATAATCACAATAAATAATTTCTAGAGCTAAAACACATAACCTAGGAACCAAATGTCTCTATCAAGATGATTTCTAGCATCTAATATTAACTAAAAAGAGAACATTTGTGTGCATGTAGTCAATGCACTCAAAGGAGGTAGTAACACAAATTTAGGAGCTAAAAAGATATAAAATAGAGGGATATGAACAATGAGTAGACATTACATTCTCTAGCTAACATAAGATTTCTATGGTCAGACTTTTGACTATTTAAGAATATATTTTGTACCAAAGTGAGATTCCTTAGATTAATCATCAACTTTACTCATTCCTTCAGCCATGGATAGAGGTCAACTATTGATCCCACTTTTTGATTCTCAAAAGGAGTAAATGAGAATAGGGTTGGGGCTCTAAAAAATTAATTAAAATGATTTATAACCCTTCAATTTCATCGATGTAGCATAAACTACTTTGTTTGATTCAAAATCCCAAGGAGTAGCATAAACAAGAACTTTAACACTATAGCATCCACTCTATTCTAACACTGATAGGTTGCTCAAGTTACCTACATTCAACCAATTAGATGAAGTCATGATGACATTGTTATGTTGGTACAATCAAGGTGCTATTCATATATCTTAACATATTACCTTATGGATCAATGTGTACTCAATGTCAATATCAACTAGCCTATCCAATCATGGCAAATATATAATGAAATAAAAGTCTACAATGCCACCACTTCACCTAGATATCAGAGCATAATACACCACTAGGGCAGGAAGAGGAACTCCTATTGATTCAATTACGGATGCTTCATTATGTACCATGGTCAAGTGAATTACTAAGATATTTTGGCAAACCACAAAGCATGCAAAGCAAATAATAAGATGCATCATTGACATTGCTTAACGAATGATGAAGTTGCATAAAGATTTCAATTGATCTGATTCTTTGCCACTGAACTTACCACCAATATCAAAAAGGTATTTTTAAGAACTATGCAAACCATTTAATATCAATTCTTGTCATGTTATTGTGTTTTACTCAATAAAAGTCTCCCCTAGGGCTAGTAAATGTCATTACCAATTTTTGGTGAGGTAATGCCTTTGCAAGCATTGCATGGACCAAAAATAGTCAATATTATGAATAATTAGGGTAGTCTAATGTATGCTGGTTGGAATCCCTTGCACTAATTCTATCAAATCCTAGGATTCTTTAGGATGTCATGTAGTATTTGGGTCAACATGTGTATGTTATCAAGCTACACAATGGTATATAGATAAAGGTACATGAGTTGGCTAACCCAACTATTACCTTGATGCCATTATTCCTTTCAATGGTTGAAGCAAAATATGAGGTTTATCAATAAAAAGCCTTATCTTCAAGGTTTGTACTTCCATTATAAACCATCCCTCTATAGGCCCAATAAAAATAGGTAGAGCAAGCACCTACATGATAACCTGCACATCCAACATAACTACAAGCTTTAGTACAACTAGAGAAAGAAAATAGGAAGGCACCTACATGCATAGCCTTGCCACTTCTGCCAAAGAAATAAACCCATTAAGTGAAGTCATGGTTTGATCACCCCATGATTCTACATAGCTATCAAATGCAACCTACTTGAGATGGGGGTATCAATCAATGTTGGATGACATTAGAACTAAGGTCTATGATGCAGAGGAGGAAAAGGAATTATTTTTTTGGAAAGCAGTACGCACTTTCCAAGTACACAATTAGGTAAGGAAATATCTTTGGGTTGATATCACTCAACCACCTGCTTCTATTATTATTTACACTATAAGATAGGAAGTATCTCAGTATAAATTGGAAGTAGAAATATTTTCAATATAACATGCTACAAGATCATCTCATGAGCATGCCATAAACTTATCTATAGAAGATAGCCACACACAAGCATGTTCAAGTGACTATGCACACATCTGACTGTGAAGCCCTCATAAACAATATAAGAAAGGATGGTATCTTTTGGTACACCTACATAACAAAGTATTGCATAGCTAGCTCAATAACATCAACCTCAAGGAGCAAAGAAATAAAAGAAAACACTTGAGCCTCTAGCCAAATCTAGAAGAAAGAAGATGGTTCAAAAATAACAACTGAGTGAAGCAAAATAATTTGAATAGACTAAATCAGATAAGAGCACTAAACAAGAAGAGGAACCCATGGATACAACAATGATTGGTGAAGAGGAAGAAAAACAAGTTGAGTAGGGTACACCTAAGCCTAAGGTGTGAGAACAAGAACAAATCATAGAGGAATCACAAGAACAAATAATTGTGCCTCCATCTGCCCAACAACAAGCTGTGTAGATTCCACAAATGAAGTAACAAGTTGTAACCATGGAGTAACAAAATAAATTTGAGGAAGCAGGGGTTGCATGGAAGTAAGTCAAGGAAGATAAAGCCAAAAATAAAAAAGTCAAAGAAGATGAAGCTATGCACAAGGAGGACGAATAAGTAGAAGCAAAAAAGAAACAATAAGAAAAAGAGTGAAGGTAACAATAACAAGCCCAAGCATTGTAGAAGAAATAACATGATCAAGCAATCAAAGTTAAAGCCAAAGCTCAAGTTGAAGCTAAATATAAATCCAAGGCTAAGGCCAAAGTAGAAGCTAAATCCAAGGTTGATAGAGAGGCCAAATCTAAAGCCCAAGTTGAAGCTTAAAGGCCTAAGAGGAAGCTAACGTGCAAGTTGAAGCTAATACTAAGGCCAAGGTAGAGGCAAACCAAGGCTAAGGAGCTTAAGGATGTACAAGTCCAAGTTGTGATAGCATCCACCAGTCACACTAAGGGCACTAAAGAAGTAGTACAACTTCCTAATCAATGGCAATGGAATGTCCCTGCTACATCGACCTAGTGAACTACCTTATTGATTCCACTTGCTTAGTCTACATCAACTCCTGTGACATGTTCCACTTCATCCATGACACTTCCCACCACTATGATGGAAACATCGTTAGATGTAACCTAACTATTACTCTCCAAATGGATCGAAGGATCAACCATTTTCTAGGAATTCATTACTCAAAGGGATTAAGATTTAGAGTAAGAAGTCTTAAGGTTGCATGATGAAAAGGTTAAAGTAGAAGAAATGCTAATGAATGTGAGGTAGATAATCAATCATGATTGTCCCACCTTAGTTATGTAAGTACTAGGTGATCAGGTTATGTCAAAAGATAAAAAATTCATGATGTTATTAATAGAACTTATAAGGAGATGGGGAGATACATAGATAGTTTTGGTAATATGTACACAAGGACAAGCCCTTAGGACAAAAATAGAGATTCTAATCCAAATCTTAATGGAATATGACCAAAATTAGACACTATTATAATATAAACCAAAAAATTAGCCCATGATATGCTCAATTGGAGACAACATTTGAATCAATCTTTGATCGTTGTGTAACTTAAATTTTCTGCTATTAATAAAGTTAAAGCCATGATGAGGATCAAACAAAAATTATGGAGAAGATGAGAAGCACAATCAAACAACTATTGGATTCAAAAGATATTATGTAAAAGTTATAAGTATGACATCATGAAATAATGTGCAGTTCATAGTCGTTTAAGCCCAAAGGATAGAAGATAGATTGGATGAGCTCATCTTGGACATGCAACATAAATAATCTAATACCAAGGTGTTGCTTACAATCGTAGAAAATGAATAACTGTAGAACATGATGATGATCTAGGTACCATTATGCATTCTAATTATAATGGTATGTGAAATACTTACTAACTCAAAAATACTCAAGCAAGATCTAGCTCAAGTCATCCAATAATTACATAGATAGTAGATGAGCCCCAATTCATTATTCCATAATAACGTTTACAAATCATGATAAAAAGGGAGATAAAGGCATAGGGACAATCTTCACAGATACCCATGGTAGTGGATACATCAAGAGCCACTTAGCTAATAGCTACTTAGCAATAATAAACTTTGCAAATTTCCAGTGAACCATCTGCCTAGCCATAACAATAAGGTTTGAGATCTATAATTTTGTAACTTATAGTAGATTCACACTTTTGTTAGATAGTCTAAACATTAGGAGTGGGGATAGATTGCTTGAAAACCTATAAAAGGCAACCACCTAGTTATGCTAGTCTATTGAAAACCTGAAAGGGTGATAAACTAATATGCTACTTAGTGAAGAACCTGAATGGATAGCTAAGTAGTGCACAAAGGGTTAAAACCAACAAATGACACTTGGAACAATTATTGTGACTTCTATTTAGGACTTATCTTTCTAGTTCAGTTCAACTTAGTGATGCACTGACATCAGACTACAAACAGGGATAAACTACAATATTGACAAAATATTTTCTCACCTCTTGGATGATTATTTTCTCTAGATCGATGTTGAATCACTATCACGGCTCAACTCTACACATTCTCTTCAATGTCATGACTTCATAAGCCTGCAATCGTCTTTGGGTCTGTGTTTTACAAATCCTATAATAAAAGAGCCCTCACCCATGGATTAAAAATAGATGTAACTATATATGCATCCTCCATTCACACTTATTACTAATTGATTCAACAGCTTTTATAGAATAAAGACCACTCTACACAGGCTCAACTTTCATACCCGTGTTCATAATGGACATTTTTTTATATATTCAGAATCCTTACAAGTATTCAGTAGATGCCCAAGGCCATCGACCTTTCCCAATGGTCATCATGGACATCTTTACTGGCTCGGTCTATAATGGGGCAATTATTGTCTTTGCCTAGGGCCATAAGTCTTCCAAATAAGCATCTTACTTTCCATAGGAAGTAGTTCTTTAGACTGCATATGTGCACAAATGGTTATGCCTCAGATCTGACACCATAACCTATGTTTTTGGTTGTGGCTTATATGCTCAACTCGGCCTTTTTGCTCGGTGCCAATGGCCCCCTATTCACCATAGGCAAAGACCAACTGGGTAATGTAGATAGTCGATCTCTTAATAAAGGCATACGATAGCCATCCACATTGAATTTGTACTAAACGCCATTCAAAACTGTATTTACAGCTTTTAACATGGACTACTCTGGTAATCTGGGACCCGTGGATTATATTTTTTTCTCAGTCGATGACTAAATATACAGTCTGCTCTAATAAACTACCTCACCTAGGTTTTAGAAGTCTTGCCATTCAACAATCTCTCTCTCATCAACAGGCTCAGACCATGCTGATAGTCGAATGTCCTGACTGAGCTCGATGTTTTACATTTCATCATGGTTCTACTAACGAACATCCATAGCTTCAAAATGGGATGTCACATTGATCCCTCGATCCAAGACAGTCGGCCCCCAGAGCCAAGCCATTCCATATCCAACCAGAGGAAAATTGTCTTATACCCTTTTCAGGATCGACCCTTGCATGATAGACGCTTGGTCCTCCTCTCCCTAAAGGAGATCCTCCCTTTCTATCTCTCCTCTTCTTACGCCAGCTAACTTGCAGTTAATTTGTTTTATGGCTGGTCCAATGGATTCATCGAAAAGGAAATCAAATCCTTTTCAATCTCCTTGAATCTTGCATTATCCTATAAAGGCTCAACTACTCATCTAATAAGGGAATCTTTCAACTATGCTTGACTCTACGCCATCTGTGGATGATTACAACAATAATAGGATTATTGAAATATTTTGACAACTAATAAATCCATACAAAATATATTTAGGCCTTATTTCTCCACATGACAAGTATGAATATTTGAAAATATAACTTGGAGGGAAACTTACTTAGGTTAATGCCTATCGAAGGCTTATTCAACTAGTCCTTGCTAGATGCTCCTGCATCATACTCTCCCTCTAGAAAGGATTTGAACCTTAGTTCAAATGAAATGTTTCCTCCATGCATTAGTCTTCACTATATGCCTAGATCCCAAGGTCTTGTTGCCAATACCAATACTTGTCTTTGTTTGGAATAGTCTTTGTCCTTCATTTTGTTTTTCTTCCTCTTTAGATATATCCTTCTTCTCATTTCTTTCTCAGCTGCCATCTCCCACTTCCATGCTTCTTCATCTTCATACATGTCTTCTAGATCTTCTTGTTGTTCTTCTTGTTTCGTGAGCTTCTCCAATGACTCATGTATGTCATTCACTTTAGCAACCTTCATACCTGCATACAAAACATTCAAAGCCACCTTAGAATTAAAATATTTAGGCCATGAAGCCTCTTGGCTGCCTTCACATTCTTGCTCCTTGATCAAAACTGTCTTTGCCTCTTGGGCTTACTCTTTTAGTGCTTCATTCTTACCAATGGTGTTTTCACCATGGCTTGTACCTTCATTCATCTCTCTTGAATGACCAAACAACTCCTCCAACATTCTCAACTCTTTCTTTAGTAAGATCTCATCTATCTCACTATTCTCTTCATCAAACTTGGGTCCTTCTTTCTTAAGGATTACTTGCCCTTTACCTCTTATCTCATCTTTTCTTAGCTTGTCTTCACATAAACCAACCTCTTCAATATACTCATCAAATACAATTGAAGTACCCTTACCTTGTGTTTCCTTACTCTCTTCAACTTCTCTTTGAAGCCATCTTGTTTGTTCTTTGTTTTCAATGAGGCATTACTTTGCTGCATACTCTCCCCTTTCCTCATCATCCATCCATTTGGAATTGTCTCATTGCTGAATATTAGTCCACATAGCCACTTTCCATTTGTCATTTCTCATGAAAAGATCATTAAAGGATTCAAAAACATCATTATCCCATTCATTGCAAGCAATTGACTTACTTTTCATCTTTGTATCCTCATGCCCTACCTCATTATTCTTTGAGAAGTTTTCTTTCTCACCTTTACCCATCCATACCTTCTTCATATCTTTAGGATGACACTTGTTCAATTCACCAACCAATTTCTTCTCTTTGACATCTTCATGTTGTCTTGTTTGATAGCTGGCCTTGCTCACTTTGCATTCTACCTCTTCCTTCATGCTTTGTATTTGCTTCTTGCTTGAATCTTCATTTTGATTGGGCTTTAAGTCCTTTATATTTGTCTTCTCAAACCATGTAGGCATCCTGCATCTGGGCTCTTGTACCAACACTTCCTGTTGCTTGGGAGTTTGCTTCTTCCACCATTTAGGCATCACATATCCATGGTTAATTGAAAACTTCACCTTTCTCTTTGCTTCTCTAACATGTATATCAACAATTTCATGCTTATAAGAAAAATCAATTTTTGAATTCACCTTTACCTCCTTAATGGGCTGCTCCATTAGTTCTTTGACTTGCATAGCTTCTTGATTATTTGTACTTTCTTCTTCATTTATGCTTGATTGTTTTCTTTCCTCTTATTGGCATTCAATGGCATCATGGAAGTCATCCTCATCTTCTATCTCTTCTTCTTTATCAACAAAAAACTCTCTTCTCTTTCTTGCACATTCACTTGTGCACTTGGTGTCTCTTCTTGCACAAATCTCTTCATTCTTCAAGGCCTTTATTTTGACCTTCACAAGGCTGCTCATACCTGCAATTACCCATGCAAAGACAACATTAGATATAAAAATAAGAGACCACAAGGTCCCTATGAGTGTTCTCTTCACCAACACTCTTATCTTTGCAAGTGCTCTTCTTGGCACTTCATCTTTTGTTTCTTCTTTTATCTTGTTCTCCTCAATGAGAACCTTCTTCACAATCTCTTCCTCTTTTTGTTGCTCTCTTGGCAACCTTCTTATCTTCTTCAAGCCTCTATGGGCTTCTCTTTTCTTGGCAATCTCATTTTGCCTTCTTCTCCTCTTCATTAGGAGATCAATTGGCCACTTCAACCTCTTCCTCATTGGCCATACCCATGCTTGCTTGTCCATCTGCATCTAATACTCATATCTATTTGCAAACTTAGCTAAATCTCTTTTCAAACAAGCAATCTCTTTATCAATTTCAATACTAGTCATACCTTTGTTCTTTTGGATGCTTGTTTTCTTCTTAGTGCCCTCATGTACCTTGCTGCTCTGCTCTTTTCTCAGCAATATTTCCATTTCTGAGATCTTCACCCAAGTCTTTTTCACCTTGATCTCTTGATCCCTTTAGGTCCACTTGTCTCACCTAAGCCTTTCTCCTTGACTGGTCTTTTGACAATCTCCTTGATCTCACCTAGGCCTTTTGCATCCTAGTCTTTTGATCCTACTTAATGGTTTTATTGAGCTTCACACTGAGTCAATGGTCTACAATATGACACTGTTTTAACCAAATATCAATAATTTCACAAATCCAAGCTTACCTTGCTTTGGATCTTTCTCTTGAGCATTCACTTGCTCCCTTACTTTTGAGCTTTCCAAGCTTCTCTTCTCTCTTGTCAAGCCTCAATGGATTTAAGACTTCCTTTTCACCTGTTTGCTTCTCAAACATAATAAACTCAAATCAAATATCAAAGGTTACTCATACCTTTCCTCAACAGGGTCTTCTAGTGCTTTGTCCTGTTGATCTTTTTGCCAAATCCTGTAACAACTCTTTATTGATGAAACATCATTAACAAATGCAACCATTCCAAAGATCTCTTTGGCTCTAATACCAAAAATGGTGCGCTGACATCAAACTACAAATAGGGCTAAACTTCAATATTGACAAAATATTTTCTCACCTCTTGGATGATTATTTTCTCCAGATCGATGTTGAATCACTATCACGGCTCGGCTCTACACATTCTCTTCAATGTCGTGACTTCATAAGCCTGCAATCGTCTTTGGGTCTATGTTTTACAAATCTTGTAATAAAATAGCCCTCACCCATGGATTAAAAATAGATGTAACTATATATGCATCCTCCATTCACACTTATTACTGATTGATTCAATGACTTTTACAGAATAAAGACCGCACTACACAGGCTCAGCTTTCATACCTGTGTTCATAATGGATGATTTTTTTTTTATATTCAGAATCCTTACAAGTATTCAATAGATGCCCAGGGCCATCAACCTTTCCCAATGGTCATCATGGACATCTTTGTTGGCTCGGTCTATAATGGGGCAATTATTGTCTTTGCCCAGGGCCATAAGTCTTCCAAATAAGCATCTTACTTTCCATAGGAAGTAGTTCCTCAGACTGCATATGTGCATAAATGGTTATGCCTTAGATCTGACGCCATAACCTATGTTTTTGGTTATGGCTTATATGCTCAACTCAGCCTTTTTGCCCGGTGCCAATGGCCCCCTATTCACCATAGGCAAAGACCGACTGGGTAATGCAGATAGTCGATCTCTTAATAAAGGCATACGATAGCCATCCACATTGAGTTTGTACTAGATGCCATTTGACACTGTATTTGCAGCTTTTAACATGGATTACTCTAGTAATTTGGGACCCATGGATTATATTTTTTTCTTAGTCGGTGACTAAATATACAGTCTGCTCTAATAAACTGCCTCGCTTAGGTTTTAGAAGTCTTGCCATTCGGCAATCTCTCTCTCATCAACAGGCTCAGACCATGCTGATAGTCAAACATCTTGACTAGGCTTGATGTTTTACATTTCATCATGGTTTTACTAACGAACATCCATAGTTTCAAAACGAGATGTCACATTGATCCCTCGATCCAAGACAGTTGGCCCCCAGAGCCAAGCCATTCCATATCCAACAGGAGGAAAATTGTCTTATGCCCTTTTCAGGATCGACCCTTGCGTGATAGACGCGTGGTCCTTCTCTCCCTAAAGGAGATCCTCCCTTTCTATCTCTCCTCTTCTTATGCTAGCTAACTTGCAGTTAATTTGTTTTATGGCTGGTCCAATGGATTCATCAAAAAGAAAATCAAATCCTTTTCAATATCCTTGAATCTTGCATTATCTTATAAAGGCTCAACTACTCATCTAATAAGGGAATCTTTCAACTATGCTTGACTCCACACCATTCGTGGATGATTACAACAATAATAGGATTATTAAAATCCTTTGACAACTAATAAATCCATACAAAATATATTTAGGCCTTATTTCTCCACATGACAAGTATGAATATTTGAAAATATAACTTGGAGGGAAACTTACTTAGGCTAATGCCTATCGAAGGCTTATTCAACTAGTCCTTGCTAGATGCTCCTGCATCACTTAGCTTTCACCTTTGTCTCAAGATGAGATAAATAATTTAGACTAGGAAAGTGTTGGATGTAGAATGAAGCTTGCTAAAATTTCAAAGTATATAAAACAAGCACATGTGTGAAGTGTTTGATTTTGTCTTTTGTGTAGTTTTGTACTTATTCGGTCTAGAAAGTCTAATTAGATAATTGGAGAATGTGAAAAGTCTTTCATTTTATTTCTCAAAAGGTTAGAAGGTGAAGAGACATTAGGATTGTAAAAGACTATAAATAGTTCTTTGATGTAATAGAATCTGGTTTGATTTTTTTATAGAGATTAATAGAAATTATCCTGTTATGGTTTCCCTTATTTTCTTTTTTGTATGGTGTATGCATAGTCAAGTACTCTATTTTGATATATTTTGTAATTTGATGCAATAATAATTATGGTCCTATTTTTTTAAATATATTTCCTTCTTCCTACTTTTTAGTCTATTTGAAGATGTTGATAGATTGTACTAATATTATCTCTTTGGCACCTTTTCATACTCTTCACTACACAAGTTATCCTTGTAATTAGCATGTTTGGGTGAAAATCCAAGAACCTCTACTAATATTAAGAACATGTCCTTTAAGGAAATGGCCAATTGTATGTTACACTCTAAGTTTCTTGCACCTTAGTATTTGGTCTGAGACCATCAACTGTGCTTGTTATATCTAGAATTGAGTTTCTCATAAAGCATTGAAGGGAATCAATATTTTTTAAACTTAGAGTGGTTATAAACCCATATTTAAGCACTTATTAGTGTTTGGATCTCTTGCTATGGTATAATTCCAAAGAAGAAATGTAAGGCAATGTAACCTTAGTATTAGCCTTGCATATTCATTAGATATCTTGAGCGTGTTAATGGATACATGCTTCTCCATCCCACCACTTATGATTTGTTCATTAGGAGTAGTGTTCACTTTAAATAGGGTATTATAAAATTTTCACATGACACTCCTCCCTCTAACTTAGATGCATTGGGATTTGATGATAGTTTTGATGATTCAAATATGCTTGAACAACATTGTAATGATATAAATTCTTCTTCTAGTTCTGATTATGAGAGTAATGATGAGGACTCACCTCCTCTTCCTAGAATATATTCATAGGATGAGGAATTTATTTTTTAATCTCTAAAAACTATTCCTATTTGGGATAAATAGACACTAGAAAGTGTTGGCTAGTGGGTTGGATATCCATTAGACACCATGTTGTAGAAAAAGGCACACATTTATCTTATTCAGTTCTTGGTTTCTTATAACCAAGCACAAACATGGGATATTCCCTTAGAGCTCAAAATTTGAACACTCAATTATACCGACATCAATCCATATAAGGTATGTGCCTTATGCACTCACCCTAAGCATGATTCAAAAGGAATTAGGGCACACATTGGGCTCATTGTGCCATGGCACAAGATATCAACTATGGGGTTTGATCAATTCAAATAAGGATTCAAGTAGATCTATAGGTGCAAGCCTTTCATAGAATAAGCCTAGTAGCCTATATACACAAGCCTTTTGATGGATTAATCCTATATTCATATGGGCACAAGCCTTTGCTAAACTAAGCCTAGCATCATATAGGCGTTTGAAGGGTCAAAGGGCTACTTTCTCTTCAAGTACTCATATTAGGCTTGTGCTTCTAACAAGGATGGAATTACTTGGTGTAAGATATATATACTTAGTCTTTATATAAGTTATACCTGGCATCATTAATATTTGTAGGGATACCATTAATGACATGAAATAGAAGCATGCATGATCTTTTCTTAGCATAATTGAATTTAAACTATAATATTACATCCATCATACATTTTATTAATGAAGCAAAAGATACTAAAACTAGAAACATTGTGTGTAATTATAATAACCTTCATCATTAATTATATTTCAAAATAGAGTATACAATCCATAGTAGAGTATATGTTTAACTCATTCTACCTAATGACCCAAAGGCTCATAGAGGAGTCTAGGAACCTATAAATGGAGCCTTCATATCATCCAAACTATTCCCACACCTTAATGACTATTGAAGCAAATGCATAATTTTTTTAGATCAATTCACCAGAGCTTCATTGCCATTCTTCATCTCTGATACATCAACTAGTTTGAGCTCCTTTTATATCCTTCTAGAACATCTCTAGTTGGGTGAAACATGTATGTTGAGTACCAAGATGGAATTTTAGTGATCATTCTCTCTCGATCTATAAACTCGTAAAGTTTGCACTATAGTCACCATGTATCTCTGAATCATTGAATATGCCCCAAAAATCTTGGAGATAATTACCCACCTGTCAGCTGGCACAAGGTATGCATTGTAACCTCACATTGGCACCAAAATGCAAAAAAGTCAATCATTATGCAAAATGATCCCTTTTCATCTATGTGGATGTCATGTTGGCATAAATATTATACTTAATGAAATAAGGGGCCCAACATCACTCCATACAAAAATTTTAGTCTATCCTCAGACTAGATTATCAAGGTCTTAGTGGTGCAAAATTCAGGTGCACTCTCTTTAAGCCTGACACTGAAGTCTTCAAAGCCCTTAATGGAAAGATTGATTTTTTCATTGATGGTATCTATTTTGGTGGATGTAGTAGTAAGCACAAGCACATCAGTCTTCTCTGGATCCTTTTAAAAGGCCTCTACATTTGCCTTTGCCTTTTTTACACTCCCATCTAGGATTGTTCCTTGCTCATAAGACTTAGTATGTAGAGTGCTTCCAAATTTTTCTCTTGATCCTTAATCTAATTGTTGATCACATTGATTCTCCCCATAATTTGTGCCTATTATGACCTACTCACTGAGTATACATATACCATCAACATCTCCTTCTCTTCCTTTGCCTACTTTAGGTGCACATTTATGATTGATGTTTGGTTTGAAAATCTCAAAAAGATCGCATCTATTGCATATAAACCCTCTTATAGTTTCATAAAGAGGTCTTCTACCTATTTGAGCCTATCAGCTAGCTTATTATACAGTGTAATGTAGGGATATTCTTAGTTTTCTTACGTCATCTTGGGTTTTAATCTTGGGAGCATCTGTTCTACTAGCACACAGATTTTGTCAAACTTTTAGATGTTAAAAGCATTGACACTGACCAAAAGGGATGGTTAGGCCATCTATATGTGCTCATAGAGCTACTACAGTGTGAATTTGGGGGCTTGCACTTCATCTTTAGCTTATTTATGGAGCTTTCTCTATTTTCTTGCTCTTCCATCATTAATGATGTTCTAGCATGCAACTTCAGTGGCCATTTTTATTAACGCATTCCTAGATTGGATTGGGTTTATGGCATGAGGATTTATAAAGAGGGATTCATGCCCCTCAAGTTATTTTGGGTTCAAAATATCCTTTATAGGTTCCTTAAAATGAGGCTCATCCATATAGAGATCAACCAAAAATAAGAGTTATTTACACATTCTAGTTGTGGTGGTTTGGGGGGCATATTGTCATACATATAAATCTCTTCATCCACCCATACCTTATGTTCCTTCTCCCTTATGATTAACTCATTATCATCCTTCTCGATGACAACCGTCTCTATTTATTGTTCTTCTTCTTCTTCATTGGCATCATCACTCTCTTCTACATTTTCCTCAGAGGATTCACCTATTTGATCCTTAGGGGTTTCTTCCTTGAAAATTTCCCCTTCATCTGCTTATTCATCTTGAGGTTTGTCGATACTCACCTCTATGAAAATTATTTTGATGTCAACATTGCCTTGTTGATGCTGGGGTTCTTATGTTGTCTCTGTTTATTTTTTTAAGGCATCAGAATCACCTTTTTTTGTTAAGCCACCCCTTCACTACTTGGGTGTGCCTCTTATGTAGTTTATTTTGCCTTCTTGGTGGGGCGTTTGGTACTTTATTTAATACTTCAATATTTGGTCTTGTTCTTGTGAGAACCTTCATGGCCTTTTTCCCTACCTTGGCCAATTCTTTTTCTTGGGCTAGTCTCTGCTTCTCTTCAAACTCTAATGCCTTCTCAATGTCCTCTTCACTCAAGCCCATTTTATTCTAAACCCTTCACTTTTCCTCTTCTATTTATAAAGGTGGTGTGTAGGGTTCTTCACTAGATGAGGGGATTATCATGTCCTCTACTTATCCAAGCACGATGATCATATCACTTTATAGGGATTCTTGTACATCCCTTGTGTTTGGATCCTCTTCCTCTTCTTTTACTTGTAGGATATATGTCCCTTCTATTTTATCTTTAGTATCCTCCTCCATTCTTGGCATGAGGGTCGCTTCTTTCTCCATTTATACCAAATTTATGGTAGGGAACATAATTGATCCCTTAGTCATTTTCTTGTGCTTCTTTCTAGAGGAAACACTCTCTAGCACAAAGGTCACATCCTTCTTAGGAGCTGGGCACATAATTTTCTCTTTGGAGACAATATTTAACTGGATGTGCTTCATGATCTCTTCAAGTTTCTCTTCCCACTTATTTTGGAGGGTATTCTCCTACATCTTGGGCACAACCTTTCCTTCATCATTAACAAGGAAGGGGTGATTATCATCTTTCCATGGATCACTACCCTTCTTATGTAACTTCATTTCATAGTATAGGTTGAAGATGCACCCATTTATTATCTCTCTTTGGCGGGGATGAAGGTATATCCTATTAGATCCATCCTCTTTGTCCTTTTTAGCCTTAGATCTGGGGTTCATAATTGGTGCCTCAACCTACTCCTATCTTGATCTATGGTCTTGACTAGGATCTCTAGTTGTTTCATGTTGGGAATCCTCCTTAGCACTGTCATGAAATACTTGGTGGAAAATGTGTAAGTCAACTTCATCCATATGAACATGTTTCCATCTATGAGCACTAGGTTCAATACACAAAAATGTTGTATTATGATGAAGGTCATGATTCCCACTAGATGTTGGGGAAGCTCCTGAGGGATGTGCCATTCAATCCTGAAGGCTTCAATGTACCTATCACACCACCCTTGTACCCTTGTCTTGTACTTTTATGAGAAGCTGGGTGGGAAAATGAAGTCTTGATACTTCATCATAAAGAACTCATGGTGGGGTGGAAACACCCATAGGTTATCATCATAAACATCTAAAATACCTATCTAATCCATTACTATAAATATATACACATACCCCACCTAAAGGTTTCACAAACTTGGTGGCACTCTCACATGTTCTTAACAATCTCCTTATCAATAAATTTGGAGATGTTGAACTTCAACCCTTGCACCATGTGATGGGAGATATACAAGAAGTTTTTATTGATGTTAGACCATCATCCACCAGGGCTTAACTTATAGCTAGCTAGCTGTGCCACCACCCTCATATCAGGGTCCTGGATATCCTTGATAGGGAATGTGAACCCTAACTTATAGTAGCATAGGAGCTTTGTGACCCTCTCAATCTCCACTTCATCTGCCATAATTTGATGGATGTTTTCCCTTGCACTGATTAGCCCCATGATCCTACTAATGAAGTGTACTGAGATCCTCATGCATCATCTTACAAAGTAGAAATGGTAACCATGTAAGCATGAGAAGAGGAATTACAACAATTTATTTGGATTGGTAAAGCTTGGCAACTCGAATAGTTAGGTTGTGCCAATGGTCACCAATTTATCTCAGATGGAGACATCAAAGAGTGTGGCACTAGATTTCATCTTTTTCCCTATGTTGACCATCAAGTCCTAGTTTAGTTATTGCACATTACTCCCCATCTGGTGGTTATAATCCTTCAATCTACACATGTGCATGAATGATACCCATTTTTCCCCCACCATGACCTTTAGGGGGAACTGCATCTCTCTATAAGCAAGCTTTGTGCTTGCTTTTGGGGATATTACCATAATGCTTATGATTTCTACCAATTACGCCTCTCATTTTTTAGTGGCTACTTCTTTCACCATCCACACTTTATTGACATCCTTATATACTTGTGGTGGACATGTACTTAACCTTTTATTACCCATTCTAAACTGGCTATTGTTAAAGTGTGATTGGTTTGTCTTTTTGAATCCCTTAATCATGCTTATCACTTATTTATAGTCACAAGATCTATGACTATGTCTTTAGATCTCAAGCTTCCTACATCATTAATGGTGGCCTCATTATTATGTATAACTTATACTACCTTGTTTTTCTATCAACTTCACTCCCCTCATTTCCTTTCTAATTTAAAGTGGAATGCAATCTTGTCATCTATCTTTTCATCTCTCTTCGAATAGGTGTGGATGACTAGTTTTTTGAGGTTGCATTTTATGGGTTTTAATGGCTTCAGTTCTATTTAGCTCTATGTTCTAGTTTGAATTTTCACAAGGTTTGTAACCTATTCTAGTTTGTCATTCACCCCTTTGTACTGTATTTTTAGTTACCTCATTAATGGTTAATGATAATGGCTTGGCAGTGCATGGATTTATTAAAATTTGCTAAAATCCACTACCAAATCCTCATTTATTGTAGATCTTAGTGCTTCCACCTTCTCAGCATTAGTTTTTATAATGGTTTATTCGGTGAAGTGACAGGTGATTCAAACAATCACTTCTTATTGACTGTTGGGCAGGTGCCAACTATCTCGATGATCTTTCTTTTATGTTTTGTTCAACTTGGTGTAACCTTCACACTTATTATGGAAACCTAGGTACAACACTTCATATGCACATGATTTATCCTCTTCAGTTCCATTTTCTCTTAGTGATATACTTCCTTTCAAGCATACCTCTCTTTCTTGGTCAATTTCTCTAAACTTTCATGTTTCTTGCTTTGGCCTTCCCTACCCCATACAAATCCTTGTGTTGGTCCTCTAATGTTTTATTCTTTCTTATCAGTTTATTGCACATGAGTGTTTCAATGAATTTATTGCTTATTATTGGAAAGAGGAAATGAATAAAGTAAGTATAGGTATGGTTGAAAAACTTGATTGATCGTGCACGTTGAATTAGAAGATTATGAAAAGCTCTTGTTTGGTTTGGGAGGTTGATCTAAAGATAAAAAAGTACTAAAGAAACTTTTTTTGTCATATATAGATCTTAAAAGTAAGAGCTTCCTTAGGGGATATTGATCCACATGTTTAAAATAATTAAGCTTATAAAAAAAAAGAATGGTACTTGCATCAATGAATCAAATGGTACTAAAATTTAATAAAAGAGTGATTGCTAAGAAATATGCTATAAATGACTAAATTAGTGAAAAATTAATTAATATTAGTGATAGACGGTTGGGGTATGATTTAGAAAATTAGAAAGGGGTCTACAAATAGGAAAAAACACAAAAAATTGGGTTTCATTAGGTGTAAATAGGTAAAATCAGCTTGCTAGTTTTTTATGCCACAGTGATCATTGGTGGTTGGGATAACCATCGATGGTTAAGGTGATCTTCAATGGTTAAGTTGACCATCAGTGGTTGGGAAGACCATTAGTAGTTGAGTTAACCATTGATGGTTACTGTGTGAAGATTTGGGTTGGTAATTTTGGTTGATTGACAAGATCCAAAAGATAGATTTTGAGAGGTGGGTAAGGTCTGGGTTGGTAGCAAAATGGAAATAAAATAAATAAATATTACGAATCAAGTAATTATCTTACCAGGAGTCAATTGAGTGGATGATTGAGGTGGTTGATCTATTGGTGGAAACTAGCTTGACTCTAACAGAGTAACAGTAAATTAAGGCTTGGTAGAGAGGTAGTGGTAAATTGACTCTCTAATATGACTACTAGATTATTGATAGCGATTGACCTACAAGAAATAAACTCATAGATGCACAAAAATCTTGATAAAAATTATAGATTTGTAGATGTTTTACAAATGGGTTTTTACTTCTTTGCTCCTCTCTCTTATATGCAAGGTGAGAGAGTTGTAATAGTATGTGAATTGGGCTTTCTAAAATTAACTTGTCCATGCAATGACTCATAACTAGAATCAGATGGGATATTTTTAGAAAATCAAGGTGGGTAGTTTTTATGTTTTTAGTTAGGGCAGTGCAACCTAACTATCAATAGTCAAGTGCCAAAGGATAAAAAGGGCTAAAAGACTAGGTTGAGCCAGTTAATTTAAACTTGACTATGGGCTAAGTTGATTAGGGGTCAGAAGGTGATATAGATCCCAAGGGGGTCCTAGGGTATTCCAGGGGGTATTTTGACATCCAAAATCATAGTATGTGTATTTTTGGTGTCTACATTTTACCCTTTTTATTATGTGACTTTGAATTAACAAGCTGTAAAACAAAAATAGAGTGTTGGTTGAAGGTCTGATTGCCCTAAGTATGGGAAGAGATGTTCCTTCTCAACCTGGGAATCAAGGAGGTGAAACCAAAATCAAGTTAGGGTTTGATAAGTAGTTCATGGTAAGGCACTAGGTGGTGACAAAAGGCAGTTGGGCATTCGAGATGTAAAAGTGCACACAAAATATGACTAAGTGTGATAACTAAGATCACACACAAAGGTTTCTGATGTTGGTAAAAATAAGGTCATTTATAAAAGTATAAGTGATAGGGTAACCAAGCCATAACATTTGGCACATTTGATCGATTTATTCTAATTAAGTCTCTAGATAGGGTTAGTGTTTTCATAGGTATCTGAGGTAGGAAGTGGTTCCTTAAAAAACATAAATGGTCTAATTGTGCACTAGGTGGTGCAAATTCAAATGGTCAACATGATAAAAATGGTTGGTGCAGTAAAAAAGACCAATCAAGGTCTTCATAAAACATGCGATAATTTAGATAAAAAATGGCTAACATCAAGGTGGAAGTGGCCTAATAGTTTGGTCGAAGAAGAGTAATCTCCAAAAATTATTCAAGTTTTGGATTAGGGGAGATTAGGTGATCGTCGATGGTCACCTTGACCATCAATGGTCAGGGGAAACCCTAAAAAACTAGAATATAAAAAGTGAAAATGTTATTTCATTTTTACTTTTAAAAATTTGACTTCAAGTTTTATGTACACTAGCAATTTGGTACTTAGGCATTTAGTTGGGAGATTGTTTTGATTAAATGTGTTGGTTGAGGTGGAGTTTGTGGATTTATTGAGCATGTGTGCTAAGGTGATCAATGAGGACCATAATGTAGGGTGAATGAAGGTGTGGTCGAGTAACTGGATACAGACTCTAACCTTGATAGCAATCGAGGAATGAGGTAGGTGATGTTTTTTGAGATTGTAGATTAGTTGATTTTGTTATTGAAGTTGAATTTGGGTAAGTTAGATATTTTGGAAATGGGGTCTGGGTGGTTGTGCCTTAGTTTAGGGTTTTTGGTGAAATTGGAAAATGTAATGGATGGATTTTGTTTTTGAAAGAGGATTCAAGTTGGGGGTGGGTTGTAATAAGGTTTAAAGTAGTTTAGTTGTGTTATTTTTGTTTTATTGTGTGGTTATGAGGGAGGTTGGATTAAGTGTTTCACCACTAACAGTCACAAATAGTGACCATTGGTGGTTAGACCCGACCGTCAATAGTCATGTATGACCATCAACGGTCAACCACTGAAGGGAGATGCTCACATGACAATTGATGGTCAAACATTTAGGAAAGGTGGGTTTAAATGATGTTAGAATGTTTGAAAAAAAGGGTTAAGGGTATGGAAAATATTTGGGTAGGGTAGTTAAAATAGTGAGATAGGATAATTGATAATAGGTGAACTATTGGTTTCAATGGGTTTGGGTTAGTTGTAGGAGAATTTTGTGGTTTTAGAGTTGGGTGTTGTGAGGGAGAAACATGATGTGATTAATTTTATATTTTTGGGTAGGTCATGAAGTGTGTGGATGTTTGGTTATGAAATAAGGTTGAAGCTAGGTGGGTCTAGGTAGAATGATCGAAAACAAAATGTGTGAACTAACATGATCATTTTGTAGGCACAAGATCAGATCCAGATGAGGGATCAGGTCCCTAGGATTTTTTTAAATATCTATGATGGGATGACTATAGATGAGTGGAGGCACATAGAGGAGGTTGGCCTTGGGGCCATGGTTCATTAACAATACCTACCATAAGATGCAACTATGATCTTGGCTCTCATCGAGAGATGGGACCTAACCATGAACACATTTTTATTATCAATAGGGAGATCACCATTCTACTAAAGGATGTGATTAGGATTACATAACTACCCATTTGGGGGGAGCCAATATACCACATTGAGAGTCAGGAGTGGGATGACCTTATGGAGTTAATATATGGTGAGGATTGGGTCCATATCAGGTGGCATTCTGGTAGCTTTAGCTATAAGTCATTATACCATAGGGCTCTAGCATATGTCTGGTGATGATGATGATGGTGGTGTCTTGTTTTACATTTCCAAATTTGAGTAGTGATTAATTTTGATATTTGATGTTAGGAGTATTCGTGGAGATGATGTTAGGTAGGATTATGTTCATATGGGCTCCAATTTTTTTAGTGCAAATTTACAGAGAGCTCTAGGCATTCAAAGCTCATAGATGATATGGGATCAGTGTTAGGTTGGTATTCCATTGTTAGGAATATGAGCATATTCATGTTTTGAGGCCACTAGGGTTACCCTGGGATGGATACACCCAAGTACATTTCACATTGGGTTTCTTAAGATAGAGAGGAGACTAGGCTTTGACACGGGTAGGTGAAGGTGCTAGAGACATTGACTAGTTTAGAGATGCATTGGAGGGTTTGGTTATAGGTGATGTGGTGTGGAGGCCATATGTGGGCTAGCCTAGATGGGTCCAGTATAGTTATCACACTCTGCCACTATAGAATTGGAGGTGGATATATGGGTAGAGAGATGGGGAGATAGAGCTTATCCCCTTTGAGAGAGTCTAGAGGTAGTATGGACTCATAAAGGGTATTCTATCTCTTTTTTCAAGATAAAGGAGAGAGGATGTAGATTTTATACTTCTAGAGCTACAACCACAAGAGGTAGTATTAGACCATGAAGAGTTTTCAGCCAGAGTAGCTATAGATGACACTAGTTTTGTTGATGGCTATGCAAGTTGGTATGAGGCTCTATATGTAGTAGCCAATTTTGGGTGGGGTGATAGTGGTCAATAGCCCATGGATGTGGATCCTACAGGTGCATAAGTATAGGGTGGAGGTCAGGATGGATAGGTATAGGTAGCATTGTTAGTTTCCCAAGCCTAGATCATAGGGTTTTAGGGATAGGTGGCCATTCTTCAGGGTCAGATCATCATTTTATAGGGTCAAGTTACCATTGTTATAGCTAAGGGAAATTAGGCAAGGACTGCCCTTGGTTTAGTGACTCAAGAGAAGGATACCCTGAGGCAAAGGGAAGGGGTAGTGGTAGGATAGACGGTACCACTAGGCTTCACTCCTATAGCCTAATACCTAGCTATAGTAGAGGAGCTATGGTATTATGAGGCAATTATTTTAGCATAGTTTCTAAATAAGCTCAAATGGGGAAAGTACAAATCTAGTCTAGTAGTTGGTCCAACTATGGCTAATCCAAGACAATGCGCATCTATAGTTAGTGGGTAAGTATAGGGTACTACAGGAGGACTAGCACTTGGTGGTAGTGATTCGCCAGGGGTATGACATATGACATGATATATGTACATGTTTTTATTTTTGATACTAGCATATGCACCAATGATGATAGATGTATATGAGAGAGAGATTTTATAAAATGATGTTTATTAGACTCATGATATGTGTGTGTGTGTGTGTGTGTGTGTGTGTGTGTGTGTGTGTGTGTGTGTGTGTGTGTGTGATGTTGTTTATTGGTCATACACATGGTTATTATGATTTGATGTTTATGCTTATTGCTCATGGTGCGATGATTAGCATTTGGTGTTTATGTCTTATGACGTGATATTTATATTGCTTATGATTTATGTTTATGCTATGGTTGTATAGACATTGATATATACTTAGCTAGGCATGAGATGGTTTAGATTTATTGTTGTGCTATTTGACATGCTAAATCTTAATGGGTATACACTGCATTAATAAACTTTAGACATGTGGTAGGAAATGATCGATATTTTTAGATGCTCATAGATGTTATTGCTTTATGATGCCAGTCATGGTTATGGTTGTTGTTATGGTTATGCTTATGACATGCTAATTATTTTTAGATCTCATTATGTTTATACATGTTAATGTTGAATTTATTGCTTATGGATGTGAATATCACGTATGGTACGGTAATGTAGATGGTTATGATTATGATTCTGATTATGAGGTTTTTATGGTCATGGTTATACTTTTTTTTAATAGTTATGGTAAAACACATGAGGTAGGTTAATTAACAACCCTAGATGGGGGAATAAAGCATATAATCAAGAGACAAAACACCATGATGAAAATATTAACTAGTCATGATAGGATAAGTAGAGAGAATGGTGCTTCTTTATTGACAAGAGCTAAAAATAGACCCAAATTTGGATTGTATTGATGAACATAAACCCTTTGAATGCTTCACATAGGTGATTGTTAGTTGGTTAAAAAGGTGTATTGGCCATAAAATGTTAAGTAAGATCCAAAATCCCTTGCATATAGTAGAAAAGGGGATATAGGTGAAAATAAAACATTGTTGTGAGACTGGCATGCCTCCACTATAGGTATTCAAAAGACCAAGGTAAATAAGGCTATGCCAAATTATTTAAATTGTGTTAGGTTGTGGAGCTAAAAGCTTCACCAGGATGCAAACAGGAGAAGTTACGGAGGATGCAGAGTTGATCGGTCACCAGTCGGCCAACATCGGTCATGGAGGAGCCGACATCGGTAGCCTATGCGAGAACAGGCAGTTCGCATGTTGATCTCGGAGAGTCTATTTTTGGACTAGTTGTTTGCATGTCAAAGGCTAGTTGTAGTCTTGAGTTGCGCATCTAATTATTGTAATTAGGCTAGTCTAATTATTGTAATCATGAGATATATATATGGACTCATGGGCTGTATTGTAAACTCGTAGCTAGTGAGTAAGAGAGCAATAAGCTCCTTCAGAGAGAAGAGAGTAGTGGTGCGTTCCTCTTAGTGCCACAGTACCAAGGTGGGTACTGGATTGGATAATCAGAAGGGTTCTTCATGTGTGTATGATCTTAGTCAACATGTGGGCATGAATTTCTATAGGAGATCTACAATGGTGAGTATGATCTAGTTATTTGCAGGTAGCAGCAGAGAGCAGGAGATCTACTTGGAGTACGGTTGTGTACTTGGTGAACTAGCAGCGTGTTACTGACTGGTTGGAGAGGTGAACATCAATTCTGTATTAGAGTTGATTGTTGTGACCAAGAGAGAGAGGGAAGAAGGTCTTGAGGTGTGGCGAACCTTTGAGGTGGAAGAAGAAGTGGCATCTTCTTTATTGTATATTCTTCTGAGTGTTTATTAATACAATTGTGTATTGTCTCTCAATTCCTGTGTTGTTTCATATTTCTAGTTACTTATTGATTCTGGTTAAATTTCATGTTTAGTTGCTAATATGAGAAGTAATCATATGTGCTCTAATTGGTAGAGCAAGATCCTGACTAAGTAGGGATCAGAGCATGTTTATTGTTTTGTGGTTTCCCCTGACAAGTGGTATCAGAGCATTTGGTTGGGTTGACTAACAAGTGGTTTCAGATCTAGTAGTGTTTTTGATTACAGGTCACTCACAGGGGTTTCAGATTGAGTGGGAGTATAGCAACGGCAAAAGAAAGTAAGCTACGAATGGAGAAACTGAATAACATGAATGGTCTGATTGATGGAAAGAAAGAGCAGGTAAAAAGAGATCGTTAGTCGGTAGAAGATCAGCTTGTGGAAGCGTATGTTGAAGGTAATATTGCACAGGATGTTCTGGATAAAGTGGAATCTTTGTTTACAGATTCTTTTGCCTCTTTCCATGCAGCCCAAAATAGAGCATCTTTTCATGGGTATGCCTTTGGAGACTTTGGAGAGATTCATTTAAGGGTTGGAGAGCCTTGTCAGATGATTGATGAAGGGGAAGTTAATCTGAAATTGCAAGCAGATGACACACAGTGGTTGAAGGAAGTCATGCAGGTACCAGTCTTGGAGATGAGTCTAATTTCTTCAGTAAATTTGGGTGATGAGAGATGCACTGTAACTCTCATAGTGGATATACTTGAATTAGATGGTGGTAAGAAAGTAGGTATCCTTTATCTATCTACTTATATTGCTGATTCACCTTCTGTTGTAGAGATGTGGCTTCATAGGCTTAGTAACATATGTAGAAGGAGAATGCAGGTTTTGAAGCAGAGGTCAGATGTTTTTGACAAGCTAAAGAACTGGAAAGCCTTGGTGTTCATGGAGGAGATGACAGACAGAGATCAGGTGAGGAGATTGAATTATTCTGAGCAGAGTAGGGTTGATTTGATTAGGATTTTGATCCATGGAGAGCTCGCAGATAAAAAGTTATCATTCACAGATGAACACAGGTACCGGCATCGGTCATACAGTAATTGATGTCAGCATAATAAAGACTGACATCGGTCATGAAGGAACCAACGTTGGCAGGAGGGACATCAGTGTCAGCCAGGGAAACGACGTCAGCAGTCAGGGTCAGTGCAGGGAATCGACATCGATCGAGAGCAGACTGGGAGATGGCCGAGATCGGTCACTGAAATGGATATTGGGCGGATAACAAGCTGTCAATAGGTCTCAAACGCTCATATCAAGGTCAGAAAGGGTAAGTGAACCTCATATTCATTGTTCACCTTCTTTATATTGCTTATTGATGGTCAAGAACCAGGAAGACGTGAAGAGGCAATGCAGGTAGAATCCAGATACAGTGGGAGCTTGGCATGGATGAGGAGTGAGTCCTTGGAGAAGAACCAAACAGGTATTTGTTGGTAGAGTTGTCAACTGGAAGAAAGCACTGGATGAGGGATGGATTCCCAAGTTAAAGAAGAGAGTGGATGGATACGTGAGACGGAAGGCCAAGGTATATGGTCTTGAGGTAGCTGCAGGACAGTGGTACAGGGTTTGACAAGTGGATGACTAAGCATGGCTTCAGTCAATGTCAGTGTAACTATTGTGTTTATCTTACCAGGTGGATGATGAGTCGCGACATTATCCAGTTACTGTATGTGGGTGATTTGCTAGCAGGTTTGTACATACAGGGTTTTACTGAGCTAAAGGTAAGGTTAGTTCAGAGGTGTGTCATGAAGAATTTGGAGCAGCGAAATTCTTTGGCATAAGAGACATGGAGATTTTGTCTCCAATGGGAGCTGATGTGAAGACGGTGTTGGTGGGGTTCATGATGCAGGATGTAGAATCAGAAAGCACACCAAGGGCTGGACAGTTCAAGCTTAGCTTGAAATAGGGTTTGAAATCACATGAGGTCTAATGTAGACCTGAGTTATTTTCCCAAGCAGTGGGGGTTGTCAAAAAGTTTGGAGCCAATTCCAGGAAGGAGTATTGGAGGGCAGTTCAATGGGACTAGCAGCAGGGATTCTTGTTATGCAGGGTCAAGTTCTTCACTACATGCATATGTAGGTTCGGATGTGGTAGGTTACTTTGATGACAGGGAAGGCATCACAAGTTGTGTGGTGGTTGGTCTTCAAGATTGATCTTGAAGAGGAATACAAGCCAGGGAATAATTTAGATGGTGTATAGGTACAGGTGCAGCTATTTATCTCCAAGTGGGAGATTATTAGGTTGTGAAGCTAAAAGCTTCACCAGGATGCAAACAGGAGAAGTTACGGAGGATGCAGAGTTGCGGGGAGTTGTAGAATCAGTTGCAGGGAAACTGGCATCGGTCTGATCAATCGACATTGGTTAGATAGCAAAGAGGAAGCAATCGGCATCGGTCACCAGTCTGCCGACATCGGTCATGGAGGAGCCAATGTCGACAGCCTGTGCGAGAACAGGCAGTTCGCATGTTGATCCCAGAGAGTCTATTTTTGGACTAGTTGTTTGCATGTCAAAGGCTAGTTGTAGTCTTGAGTTGCGCATCTAATTATTGTAATTAGGCTAGTCTAATTATTGTAAGCATGAGATCTATATATGGACTCATGGGCTGTATTGTAAACTCGTAGCTAGTGAGTAAGAGAGCAATAAGCTCCTTCAGAGAGAAGAGAGTAATGGTGCATTCCTCCTAGTGCCACAGTACCAAGGTGGGTACTGGATTGGAGAATCAAAAGGGTTCTTCATGTGTGTATGATCTTGGTCAGCATGTGGGCATGACTTTCTATAGGAGATCTACAATGGTGAGTATGATCTAGTTATTTGCAGGTAGCAGCAGAGAGCAGGAGATCTACTTGGAGTATGGTTGTGTACTTGGTGAACTAGCAGCATGTTACTGACTGGTTGGAGAGGTGAACATCAATTCTATATTAGAGTTGATTGTTGTGACCAAGAGAGAGAGGGAAGAAGGTCTTGAGGTGTGGCAAACCTTTGAGGTGGAAGAAGAAGTGGCATCTTCTTTATTGTATATTCTTCTGAGTGTTTATTAATACAATTGTGTATTGTCTCTCAATTCCTGTGTTGTTTCATATTTCTAGTTACTTATTGATTCTGGTTAAATTCCGTGTTTAGTTGCTAATATGAGAAGTAATCATATGTGCTCTAATTGGTAGAGCAAGATCCTGACTAAGTAGGGATCAGAGCATGTTTATTGTTCTGTGGTTTCCCCTGACAAATTGATCGATACGAGAATTCTACTTAAAAAGTTGATTGTGGCTTCTACCTTATCTTATTATTTGAGAGCTGATTACAACTTTCAAGATTATTTTGATTTTGTTTTGATTGTGATAATGGGTCTTCTACTAATTTTTATATGTGGGAAGTTGATCGATGTAGGAAGATTCCAAGAAATTGCTATGTTTTTGACAAATGCTTACTAAGCCATCCTTCAAGGGAGTGGTCTAAGTTTATGTGCTTTGATTAATTATTTTTGATAGTTGTCTTTCGAGGGAGTAGTCCACCTTACACTTTAGTAATTTCAAATAAATTTTTAATAGTTGTCCTTCAAGGGAGCAATTTGTAAATGCTAAGAATGACCCATGATTGCTAATGATAGGAATTTTGTTATTTGGCTTTTATTTTGCTCAACATAGACTTGCTTATGTTGGATTAGTGGTTCACCTTCATGGTGGCGAAATCAAGAACACAAGAAGGTTGGTTAAGTGTAAAGAGGTTTAGGTGACAATGATCATGGGGATCCATCCTGAAAAGGGTGAAAAATACCATGAGAAAACTAGGCCATGGGTAGAGTCATGGTACCCATTATTCAATATTAGGCTGTGACTATGATGGATAATCACATGATTCATGTTTAATCGGTTGTCCCTAAAGTAGAGAGATGAATGTGGGTGAATAACAAGGGATGAGTTTAAGTTAAACAAAATGTGGACTCAATCCGTTTTAACAAAAGAATGGGTATAGATGTGAAGCGTTAAGGGGCTCAAGTTTTGGGTGGCCTTTGAGTGAAGACAACTGATAAGTCCCTGATCCATATTTGTGCATTATGATATAAGGTCCAAGATAATTGAAAGCAAACTTTCCTCACTTACTTTTCTCCATATTAGTGACATGTTGATTTTCATTTAGGATGAGATCTTTGATATTGAATTCTCACACCTTAAGGTGTTTATTATAGGAATGCTTGATACACTCTTGATAGACATGAATATGGGTGAGGGATACCAGGCAACACTTGTCCAATAGAGCAAGTTAGGTTAGATGGTGTTGGTGGTACTCACTCTCAAAAATGAGATCTTGAAAAGATATGTGAATAGAGGGTATTTGGATTTTAAGAGGCAAGATAGTCTCTATTCCAAATACAAGAGAAAATGGGGCAGCACTCATAAGGGTTCTAACACTAGTGCAATATACCTATAAGGTGAAGGGGATGTGCAAATGCCAATCTACATATGCATTAACCATTTTAGTTAGCATGTTATTAAGATTTTATTTAAAGGATTATACCTATCCATTCACTTGAGGGTAATAGAGTGAGGAGAATATTAACTTAATTGTAAATGTGTCACATAGACCTTGGACTTACTAGTTATTAAAGGATTTACCATTGTCAGTGATAATTTTATGAGGAACATCAAACAAGCATATGATATGATGGTTGATAAAGTTGACAATATTTTTTTGCTTTGGTTAAGACTAGAGGAATAGCCTCTACCCACTTTGTAAAATACTCAGTTGTAGTAATGATAGAATGGTGTCACTGTAAGGAATAGGGATTGATTTCCCTAATAAAGTCTAGATCCCATTATGAAAAGGGCCATAAATCAGTAGAGATGCAAAGGCTATGGCTAGGTGCATGATGTAAATTAATATGTTATTGGAACTTAACACACTTTTTCACATAATCATAGAAATATTGGTTAAGGTTAGGATAGCAATAGCTAAGATAGAGGATGTGCTTAGTTACAACAAGGCCACTAAAATGACCCCCACATATACCATAGTGTGTTTCCTTGATAGCATGAGAGGCTTCATGACTAAACAAGAAAAAAATAAGAGGCAATTAAAGCCATGTTTATAAATAATTCCTTCCATAATGGTATAACAAGAGGTACTCTGAACAAATGCTCTTTGAGCATTCCTAGAGAGGCCAGAATGAACTATGTCAAAGTTAAGATAGTCGAAGGCTTGTTGATACCAAAGTTAAAGTTGGGTCTCCTCCACATAAAAATAGTGGGAGAATCTAGTTTGATATAGGATGGTTGGGTAAACCTATGAATAATGATAGATAGCTTAGAATTTGAAGGTGTAGATGGTATTTGTGAGGCAAGGGAAGCCATGGTATCGATGAAAATATTGGTAGATCATGGGCTTGATTGGATGTGGTAGTGCTCAAATGATGCCAAGAGTTTGTCAACTATTTACTTGTACTATTGTAAAACATCATTTTTACACTGGTGAGAGCTATTTATTTAATTGACCACAAATTGGGAGTCACCAAAGATATTGATCATTGACTCCTAAGGCTAAGGCAGTCTCAAGACCTATCACTAGGGCTTCGTACTTAGCCATGTTGATGGTACATTTAAAATCAAGCTTGAAGGACAAAGGAAGAGGTTCACCATCAAATTAGATAAGGATGATACCTTCTCCCCCACCATATTGAGATTTTGATCCATCAAAGAACATGGTGAATTTATAGGTGAAATTTTCTTGAGATAGGGTCGTAATGGACTCATCGAGAAACTCAAGAGAAGGAGGTTGATTATCTATTAATGGTGCTTCAGCTAATTGGTCAACATTAACTTTCTCGTTAATTAACTTTTTCTAGAGAAACTCAAGGTTAAACTCTACTAAAAGCATGATCCACTTGGTCATATGTTGATTTTGATATGGCTTGGAGTGCATGTACTTGAGTGGGTTGGTGTTGGTTATGACATAGGTTTTATGGTTAAGAAGGTAGTGTTGAAGCTTGGTGGCCACAAAGACTAAAGCTAAGTAGAGTTTCTTAGTAAGAGTGTATTGAGTCTTATATTCTACAACCATACAACTAATGTATTTTATGGCTTTCTCTCTATGTTGTTCATCTTAGTGAGCCAACATAGCCCCTAGGGAATAGTCGATGGTAGAAATATAAGGGTAAAAAGGTTGGTCATTCTTAAGAGGGTTAAGGACAAGCAGTGACAAAAGGTACTCTTTGAGTAAATCAAAGGCCTTTTGATAATCATTATTCCACTTAAAAAATGCATCCTTATTCAGAAGGTGATGGAAAGGTTGACACTGGTCCGAAATCTAGGAGATGAAATAATGAATGGACTAAAGCTTTCCCTATAGGCTATAGAGTTGCTTAAGGTTGGTAGGAAGGATCATGTCTAAGAGTGATTTGATTTTGTTGGGATCAACTTTTATTTTGTGAAATGAGATGATAAAACTTATAATCTTTCCTGACAAGGCCCCCAAGATGCACTTTTTGGGGTTAAGGTGGACATGGTAATGGATAAGCCGCTCGAAGATGATCTTAAGAATGGGCAAGTGATCCTTTAAGAATTGGGATTTTTTAAGAAGGTATTTTACATAGTCCTCTATGATCTTATGGATAAGGTCATGAAAAATGTAGGTCATGTCACACTGGTAGGTTACACCAGTGTTCTTTAATCCAAAAGGTATGACTCTGTAGTAGAAGGTTCCCCAAGGGGTGGTAAAGGCAGTTTTGTGTTGATCTTTGGGTGTAATTAGGATTTGATTGTAACCCAAGAACCCATCCATGAGAGATAACATCTCATGTTCGACTGTAAGATCAAAAAGTTGTTGATGCTAGGTAGAGGAAAGTCATCTTTAGGGCATGTGAGGTTAGGGTCATGAAAGTCTACATAAATACATAGTCCCCTTGTGGCTTTAATGATAGGTACAACATTCAAAACCCATTAAGGGTAGTCAATGATTTGAATGAAGTTGACAAATAAGAGACATTGAAGCTCTTCTTTGATGATAAGGGATATGTGAGGATGCATGCATCAGAGCTTTTGCTTGACAGGTGTGGCATCATAATGAATGACTATGTTACGGGTAGTAATGGTAGGGTTAATTTTAGGTATATCACTATAATACCAAGTGAATGCTATGCTATGATATTTGAGGAAAGAGAGGAAGTCTTGAAGTTCTTTGGTATTCAAGGATTAGCCCAGTTTGACAATGTGGGGATTATCTAGAGTACCCAAGTTAATATCCATCATGGATTCATTTAACATGGTCGAGGTCTTGGGAGGAAGGGAGTTATGTATTGAAGAATATAGGGTACCAAGGTAGGTGAGATGGAATCATCATCTTATACTGAATAGTGTTAATGGTAGGAGTGTTTTCTCCTATCATCTCAGGATGGGTCAAAGGGATGGTCACAGTCGCCCCTTCTTTATGATAAGTTAGGGGTCCTAGGTTGATCATGTTGATGAAAAAAAGTTAGGTGGGATGATGTAATCATCCTCACACATAAGTGGAGGTGAGGTCAGTGAGGTAGGGACATCCTCCTCAAAAATGATAGTGGTGGGTTATTTGGATTTCTTCTTATTAGGAAAGATGAAACCAAGTCCTTGTTTCTTGTGTGGCTTTCTAGTTTTTATGGTGACCCATTGATGTGGGACATGCTCATATCACCCAAGACCAAAGCCTTTCTAGGCACATCGATGGGTGTATGTCTTTATGAAGCTTGGTTTGTTGAGGTAGGAGAAGCTGGTGGTGAATGTTCAAGGTAGCAGAGAGGTGGTAGGAACATTGAGGCATTTTTTAAGTCCTCCATAGACAAAATAGGTCTGATAGTTGGGAGGTCCAAAAGGAATGATAGTTATGGCATTAGGGTCATATCCTAGCTAGTTGATAAGTTTCCCATACTCATGAGGAGTAGTGAAAACATCTAATGATAAAAAGTGATACTCCCCCAATGAAAGGTGATAGAACATGGATTCCAAAGGGTCTATGGTATGGATTTAATGTGAAGGTATAGAGGAACTAGTTGATGCCTCATCGGTGGAAGGAGTGATATCTACTTTGATAGTTGAAGATTGGGTTTGAACTATTGAGGGTGTGTTAGACAGAGGTATGAGGACATAATTGGGGTGGTAGGTCATATTTCATGTTGAGAAAGGACTTGGTTCAACTTAGATGGTGATGACCTATCCTTGATATTCAAACTTAATGCAATGGTGGAGGGTAGAGGGGGTACAACCCATGGAGCAAATCCAAGGTCATCACAATACGATGTTTTATTAGAATTCACCTTATACAATATAGAATAGTTTAGGGAGTGTGTGGGATCCCACATGGATATGAAATATGACAATTCCCAAGTTAGTGGCCATGGTATCATTAAAATAGTGAAGGATAGTTGAAGATTTAGACATAACATTATTTGATAGGTTAAGTTGGTTGTAGGTGTGAGAATAAATGATGTTAATGTTAGATCCCCCATCAATCATGACCTATTTGATGTGGGTTTGGTTGATGTAATTAGTAATAAAGAGAGGAGGATCTGGGTCGTTTGGTGGATGGAAGGTATTTTTGAATCCTTGAAGTTAACAAGGTCAAAATTTTGAAGGGCACTGATAAAGGTGGTTAGAGCTTGGGGGTCCTCAATTTAGACCTCAATGGATTTCAAAGCCTCTATTAGTGCTTGGTAATGATGGGGGGAAGTAGAGATTAAGTCATACAATCTCATCTTCATCAGGGTATGATGAAGTTGTTTGAGGATAACTCTCTTGATGGATTCTAAAGGGTTAGATTGGGAGACACCTAAGAACCCTAGGTTTCGTCGAGGATGGAGACGATTGGGTGTAGGTTGGTTGGGAGTTTGAGGAGGGATATGTCCAAGGAATGGACACCTTAACCTTCCCCTTATCCTTTTATTGTGATCTTATGACCACCTTGATAGTATGAATAGAAGGAGAGGTTGAGGTAGTAGACTGGTCAAACTCATCTTCACTCTTAGGCGAGAGTGGAGGAGTAGGTAAGTGTTGGGTAGGTATGGTTGATAGTTGGATTGGTATGGGGCTCATAAGAGGTTCATATATTAATAGATCATACTCATCATAAAGCTAATGGATAATGGTTTGGAGAGCCTTACAGTCTTCTGTATCATGAACTGGTGTCCTATGATAGGAACATGTGTGGTGGTCATTGTACTAGGTGGGTTTTAAAGTTAGAGAGTCAAAGGGCCTGATGAGAGGTAAGTCTAAATAAGAGGTTTGTAATAACTTATGGATAATGGTCAAGTAAGATTCAACTAAAGGTGGTAAATGTGTAGCAATTTTTGCTTTGGTGTTTGAGGTAAGAGGTTGCTTGGAGATAGGTTTGGTAGGTATTTTGGGTAGGGTGGTATGATTGGTCGATGGCTTCAGTTTAGGCAAGGAGTTTGATGAGCTAGAGGTAGAAAATCATAGGGTAGGTAGCCTAGGTATTGTAGGTGTATTAAAGAGATGTGTATCAAAAATTAGTTGCAAAGGTGTGATCAAGATAGGTGGTGGGGTTTTGGTAGAGGCAATTAGCTTCTTATTCAAGGTAGAAGGATGAGGCCCCAAAATGGAGGGCAAGGTTGAGGGAAGAAAAATTTGGGCCTTATAGTTTTTATGTGATTTCACATCTTTTGTTTCTTTGGTCTGACATTTAGTTGGTGGGCTTGAGGAGGTTAGGTCCACTTTCACAAATAGGTGATTAAAGCTTGGTGTAGGGAGGATACCAAGATTCTTGGCAAACCTAGTTAGATGACAGGAGAGGGTTTGGCTTCTTGGGTCTTGGTTAGATTAAGTGGTTGAGGGTTATTGGTTTGGTGGAGGTTTTAGTTGATTGATTAGGGGGTTTGGCTATTTGGGTAAATATGGTAAGAGGTTGGTCAATGGAAGTTTTAGGCTAGTCTGACTGAGAAAGGGTTGGAGGTTTTGGTTGGGTAATATAAGGGAGACCTAATTACTGCCATAAGTTGACTTGATCTATGTTAGAGTTGGAGATAAAATCCAATTTTTTCACTAGCCTAGAGAAGGGTTTATAGGTTGGTTTGGTTCTTTGAATGGTAAACCTAAAAGATAGGCCCTTAGGTGGGGATATAGAGATGGTATCCTCATCCTTTTGCTCAATCAAAGGATGAGAGACTTGGATGGGTGTATCCTTTATGGGAGGAGTAGACACAGGGATTTTCTCCTTGAGAATGGTTTTCGAAGGGGGAGTGGTTTAATTAGTAGTTAAAGGTGAAAGTGAGGCAATGATGGTTAGTTGTTTTGGTATATAAGTTAAAAATGTGACTAATGGCTCCACTACCATGATAAATGGAGGGGGAGAATATGGTGTTTCCTCGACTTGGGTATCCAAAGGAAGGGAAGGTAAGTCCACTATCTTAATAAGCAGAGAGGGTGAGAGATAAATGGCTTGGTCAATAGGTTCTTTAGCAATGAATGTGTCAAAGACCATGTTAACTATATGCGTATCATGAGAGCATTTGATGTTGTTGCTCTCATTCTTGGTAGGATCACGGTTTGGGAAGGGTTGCCTAAATATATAAAGGGATTGGTTTGATGGTACATTGGGGTTGTCCAATGTAAGCTCCCCCTTGTCAATGAGGGATTGGACAAGGCTCTTGAAATTATTTCACTTACTAACATCATGTCCTATTACTCTATGAAAGGCATACAAATAATTATCACTGTACCAACTAGGTGTGGGATGAGATGAGTCTAATTTTTGGGTTGGTTTGATAGGAAGAAGTTGAATGATATTGAGTTTTAATAACTTCTCCAAGATGGAAGCATAGGATTCTCCAAGCAGGGTGAATTACTTCTGGTTACTCTAGGTTTGGTTCCTTGGGTTTTGCTTCGAAGAACTAGAGGAATTGATTAGTTGATAGAAGGTGGAGGAGTGGATTTTAGGATAACCGCTTTCAAGGTTCCCTTGTTCTTGGTGTTGGTATTGGACTAGTTGCTTGACTTGGAAGAACAAGCCTCATTGATTTTATAGGTTGAATTCTTGTTCTTGAGTTTAAGTTTTCCTTCATTAATGGCTCGGTTATCTAACTTACATGCCATGGTAAAAGCTTCATTGAAGGTTCAAAAGCTTTGGACATGTAGGGTAGAAGAGATATGCTTGGCATATGCCCAAACAAAGAGTTTTATGAGTTAAGGGTGAAATAGGGAGAAGGATAATTGCTTGATAAGGCTCCTCCAATGTGCCACAAAATTGGTAATGGATTCATTCTCAAACTAACAAATATAATAGAGGTCGGTGATAGACACTTTCTTAGAGATATTGATCAAAAAATGGCCTAAGAAGGTTTGAGCCAGTTGGGTGAAGGAGAAGATGGAATGTTTGGGCAAGGCACTATATTAATCTAAGGCCAAACTAGCTAGAGACATAGGAAAAGTGTGGAGAAGAAAGGCATCATCATAAGTTATAAGATAAAAAGAATGCCTAAATGCCCTAAGGTGCTGTTGGGGATCCTCCTTCCTTTGAAACATAGAGAATTTGGGAAGTTCCCATTGGGGAGGATATGGATTGATAGGTATGGATAGATAGATAGATAGGCTCATTATAGATTTAGTCATATGACAAGATGTTGTGAGTACTCAAGATGGATGACTCTAAGGTGGTCATTTTGTCCATAATCATCTTTATTAGGTCTGTTTGGGGTTGTGTACCCAAGAGGTTACATGATGCATATTGTTGAGGTGGTTGAGAGACATACAAATAGTGGGTAGAAGGTTGGGAGGCTACCACATATGAGTAAGTGGACGTTAATGGTTGGGTGAAAGACACATAAAGGTAGGTTGTTGGGTAGTGGTTTCATGCCCTTGTAGATTAAGGATATTTCTAAAGGTTGGTCTAAGAGATGCTTGTTGGATAGGAGTGGTAGTTGGGTTGGTGACCGATGGAAGGGTGGTGACCCTTGTACTGATCGGTGGCAAGGTAGAGTGTATAGACACCATAAGGATTTGAAATAGAGTGGTAGTTTATGGGTTAAGGGTAACTAAAAGATGGTTGGTAGTGTTAGAGATAGGCACTCATATAGTGAAGGAGTGGTTTTTAGGAGTAGAAGGTATAAGGGCGATGGTAGTTTCAATTGGTTAGTTTTTAATGGTAGTCTCAAAGGGGTTGTTGGTTTATGAGGAGGCTTGGGTACTCAACAGTTATGTAGTAATCATGGAAATGGAGGTACTCCCCATGAGTTGGAGAAGCTTATCATAAGGTGGATCTATGGATGGGGTCAAAATTAGGATACGATAAGATATGGTTATAAGATAATGTTGCAAGGCTATAGGATTGTTATCGAAGAAAGTGGTAAAATATGCATCTCCTTGAAGAACCTCCAAATGGAAGGTAGGACTTCCCAAAGGGTGAGGAGAGTCTATTGTTTCATAGGTATAGTTTATGGATGAAGAGGTGGAAGAGGTAGGTTTGCTTGGTGATGGGTTTTACTCTGTAAGGTCTCTTCATTATTGACGAGTGAGAACCATGCAAGATAGGGGAGATAGAAAGCATAAACAACCTTACTAAAACAAAGAGAAAGAAATAAAATGATCAAAGAAATAAAATAACACTCTAACAGATACATTAATCCCTAGAGTTTTAATTAATCTCGCTTTTGGCTTATGCCTTAAGAAATTATGTGACAGAAGTTGGTTTGTAAAGTGGGTACTGGAGAGGAAATCTATGGATGATTTCAGTTTATGTTTAGGTGCTAAAAAAATATCTATATTGGAATCAATAGGTGGCTTGGTAATGGGGCATACCCATTCACTTCACACACTATAGCAATAAGTGTGTTGGGCGCTTAACCAAAATATATTGATATTCAGAGATTATACTCAACTAGAGAGATGAGTTGGTCCTCCCCTTGGTACTGACCTCCAAGTAGGATCACCGAGAAAGGGGAAGGTTACCACCAGATGATGAAATCCTATTTGGGCCTTATCTCAAGTATGTTTTATGTTTTATTGATGAAAGTGGTTTGGTTTAGGTGTGTGTAATAAAGAGTGAATCTACAATAGATTACTTTGCCTTTAAGTTAAGCTATGTGAACTACACTTTCAAGTAGTTGATGTATGCACTTAATTTTAAGCCCAAAATAAACTATTGATGTCATTAATGAGAAAACAATAAGGAGAGAATGCAAGAAAAAAAAACCCAAGTAAAGACACAAGGGTCTCATTGAGCGTACCAAGATGTTTCATTGAATTTATTGCTTATTATTGGAAAGAGGAAAAGAAGAAACTAAGTACATGTATGGTTGAAAAACTTGATTGATAATGCACACATTGAATCAGAAGATTATGAAGAGCTCCTCTTTGGATTAGGAGGATGATCTGTAGATAATAAAGCACTAAAACAAACTGGTTTATTAGACAAATGGTTATGTGGATTGTTAAGTGATAGCTAGATCTTGAAAGCAAGAGCTTTCTTAGCTGTCAATCCACACATTTTCAACAATTAAGCTTATAAATACAAAATAAAGGTACTTGCATCAATGAATCAAATGGTACTAAAATTTAATACAAGAGTGATTGCTAATAAATATTCTATAAATGATTAAATTAGTGAGAAACTAATTAATACTAGTGCTAGAGGGTTGGGATATCCTTTAGAAAATTAGAAAGGGGTCTATCGATAGGCAAAAACATAGAAAATTGGGTTTGATTGGGTGTAAATAGGTGAAATCCGCATGTTGGTTTTTGATTCCATAGTGATCATCAATGGTTAAGGTGATCTTCAGTGGTCAAGGTGACCATTAGCAGTTGGGTAGACCATTAGCGGTTGAGTCCACCATTGACAGTTACTGTGTGAATATCTAGGTTGGTAATTTTGGTTGATTGATGAGATCCAAAAGATGGATTCTGAGAGGTGGGTAAGGTCTAGGTTGGTTATGAAATGGAAATAAAGTAAATGAATATTGAGAATCAAGTACTTGTCTTACTAGGAGTCGATTGAGTGGATGATTGAGGTGGTTGATTTGTTGGTGGAATTTAGCTCAATTTTGGTAGAGTAATTATACCTTAAGGCTTGGTGGAGATGCGACAACAAATTAACTCTTTGATATGATTGTTGGATTTTTGATGGTGATTGACCTGCAAGAAAGAAACTCTTGGATGCACAAATCTCTTGATAATAATTGTATATTCATAGATGTTTTTGGATGTTTTACAAATGGATTTTCACCTCTTTGCTCCTCTATCTTATAGGCAAGGTGAGAGAGATGCAACAATATGTGAACTAATCTTTCCAAAATTAACTCATCCATGTAATGGCTCACAACTGGAATTAGACAAGATATTTTAAAAAAAGCAAGGTGGGTAGTTTACATGCTTTTAATTAGGGCAGTCTAACCTGACCATCGATGGTCATCTTAATCATTGAAAATCAAGTACTAGAGGATAAAAAGGGCTAAAAGACTAGGTTGAGCCAGTTAATTTTAAACTTGATAGTGAGCTAGGTTGATTAGGGTTCAAAAGATGATATTGGTCCCAAGGGGGTCTTAGGGTAGCCGAGGAGATATTTTGACATTTAGAATTACAGTGTGTAGATTTTTGGTGTCTACAATGAGCATTGTGTGTGACTTCACTTGTAAAATTGTACTTATAACTTTTTTAATCTGGTAAATTTTGTGCCTTGAAACTTAGGTTTCTAGCCTCAAGCACTTAGATAACATCTATGCTTGACTCCCCTGACTAGATTTATGCATGTAAGTGTTAGAAGGGTTCTCTTACGGGCCTGAAATCACCATGATTATTCACTTAATAAATCAAATAATAGAAGGAAATATTTTTCTTGCACCAAATTTATTATGGTCAACTCAAAAAAACATACTTATGACTAGGAAGTCAGTGTCTGATGACACAAGCACCATCTTACTGACTATATGATTCAATTTTTTACCATTGAAATGCTCAGGGAACATTTCACCTATCAATGTGCACAACTTATATGTGCTAGTCTCTAATATATTATGGATGGCATAAAGTCCCATCCACCTAATCTATAGCTTACCTTAGTATTTGAGGTACTTACAGTCATATAGCAAGACTAGTGAACCTTTGGTAAAACCCTTACACTTATGTGCTTATCATGCCATAGCTTCTAGTGTGCCTTTTCTATTTGTTGGCTCCATCTTGCTTGGGTGCATGTCTTTTCCAATCACTCCAAGTCTTTCAGGCATGTGCTCAAAGACTCTTAGTCATCCAATCAACCAATACATGTAGTGCACAATGAGGGCACTAGAAGTTCCATAGGTAAAATGACTTCTATGCCAAACACTAGTTGAAATGGTGTAGCCTTGTTTAGGTACCTGTACATAGTGTAGTAGGTTTACAATACTATTGATACATAGTCATCCCAATATTTGTGACCAATATCGCATATCTTTGTGAGGCATGTTCCTAATATATTATTGAATGCATTAACAGTGCCATTTTATTGGGGATGATAAGGTATTTTTTTATGGTGCACTACCATATATTCAGTCAACAATATTTGAATGGTTTTGTTGATAAAGTATACACCATAGTCACTGGTCAAGCTAAGCAGACATCCATATCAAATAATGATATTATCCTAGATAAACCTTATTGTGGTGGTGGATGTACAATATTTAGTTGGTGTTGCTTTGACCCACTTGGTGAAGTAATCTGTCGTGGCTAGAATATATCATGCACTTATGTGCCTTGTAGCAAGAGTAATAGGCCCAATAAAATTAATGGCCCATTTTTCAAATGATACATAGGAAAGGATGGGGATGAGAAGCATCTCATTTTGATGATTTAGTTTTCCAATGCACTGGTAGATGTCACATGCTTTGGTATAATCTTTTGCATCCTAAAATAGAGATGGCCACAACAAGCTTGATTGTAGCACCTTGCACATCGTAGCATCTCCAACACAATAGTCTCCATAATCCCCTCATGTACCTCTTGTAATATTGAGTCCCATTCAAACTCTAGGACACATTGACCTCTGAATTCATCATGGTTCAATTTATACATTTCTCTACCAATGAGTTAAAAGGGGCATTACGAACTGTGATTTTCTTATTTTCCTTAGTCATCATGGTCTAAGGTGTAGATCCAGATGTCAAAAATGTGATGATCTCCACCTAGTCTTCTAAGATGTGTTGGACCCTATAAATTTGTGCATCATGCATATCATATTTGATAAACATTATCGTATCACCATAGTTGATGCAAGACAGATGGTTTGGGCCTAAGTTTTGTTTTCTAGGTTTTACTACAATAAAGAACTAGAACTCTTGAAATAAAATAGTTCATTGACAAATGTGCCCATGGAATATGGGCTTGTTCACTACGTACTTAAATGCCTCATGATTGATGAATAAGATGAAGGGGGTTGGAAACAAATATTATCAAAACTTCTGCATACCATAGACCATGGCAAGTGCTTTATGCTCAGTTATAGTGTAGTTCTACTCTGCTTTGGTTAATTTTCTTCTTGTAAAATAAATGAGATGATCCATTTTGCCTTTGCCTAGTTACACAAAAATAGCGCTGATCATAGTATTAGATGCATCGTCATGGACATAGAAGGGATTAATCCAATCAAGAAATTGTAATATCGACACGCTTACTAGTTTGAGCTTCAGGGTTTCAAATGCATCTTTCTCTATTTCACCCCAATAGAATGGGCCAACCTTTTATAAAATATATTCTAATGGTGTTTTAATCTTGGCATAGTTCCTTATAAACTTTCTATATTACCCAAAGTGTCTAAGAAAGGCATGAATGTCTTTCTACATTGATGGGGTATAGAGCTGAAGGATGATTGTAATCTTTGTTGGATCCATGAGCAGACCATATTTTTAGATGATGTGCCCAAGCAAAGTGCTAAATGGTGTTGAGAAAACATACTTATTAAGGTTTAATGAAATTTGTAACTGCCTACACCTTTCAAACATCAGGCACAAGTTATCATAATGATCCTTCACTAATCCATAAACAGTCTAATCATCTAAGTATACTTGGAGGAATTTGTGAATTAGGTATTTGAAAGTGGTGATCACCACTCAGAAGAACATGGTTGGTGCATTATTTAGTCTAAAGGGTATCACGTTGTATGTAAAATATCCCCATTTAGTTACAAAAGTGGTTCTGGGCTTGTCCTCCTCCTCAATTTAGAGTTGATGGTATCATAATAATTCATTAGTAAAGGTGTATATCTCACAACCTATGATACCATATAATACATTATAGATAAATAGAGTTGGAAAGGGGTCGGTTATATAGGCAACATTTAATAATCTATAGTCAACACAAATCTAGATGCATCCATACTTCTTGATGTTGATCACCATGGGGCTAACCCATTTAGATTCCTACATAGGGTAGATGATACCTACAACTAACATGTCATCGATCTCCATCTTGACCTTGGCACAAAGATTGGGGCTCATCTTGTAAGGTCACTTCTTGACAGGTCTTTCACCATCGACTAACTTGATGCTCATATTCCTGAGAGATGGGTGTGTGCCTTTTATATCTCTATAGTTCTAAGGGAACAAGTCTTTGAATTCCCTCAAGAGGTCCATAATACACGCTAACTCCATGTCAGACCAATAGTCACCCTGAGTATTAATATTTGGTTCACTTTCTAAGCTAATATCTACCTTTGTAGTTTTTAATGGCATGCGATAGGGTTCATTATTCTCTTGGTGTGAATCCTCAACCTATTTTCTACCCTCAATTTTTTCTATCCAAAGGTGGGTAGGGTGTTCTTCTCCTAGGGTGTTATCATCAACTTGGAGCACTAACTTCATTTTACCTATCAAATTCTTCCAGTTTCATTCCTTTCATGTGTCATCATCTTCATCCCTAGAGTCACTATTAAGATTTTTCTCTTTGAAGAAGGTTGGGATTGCTAACCCCTTTTCACTGAATGTGTCTTTTAGGTGATCCTCTAATATTGTAGTGTCCTCAAACACTGACCTTCGAATTACCTATAGTGGTTCAATTAATTCAAGGTTTTGTGAAGAAAAGGAGAATGTGTGAACAAATTATTCCTTAAGTGCATCCTAGTTGATTGTCTCATGGTGCATCTCATTGACAATGTACCATGTCCATGCCCATGTCTTTAAGGTCCTATATAAGGCATGTACCCATAGATTCATTATGACATTTTCACCATAGACAATCCAAAATTTATTCACAAAGGTGCACATGAACTATAAGGTCAAAGTCACCATAGTAGGCTAAGATGTCCAAGTCCTCATTATTCTTTTAAAATCTAGTGAAAATGGTTACCTTCATATCTTGCCATGCTAGGATTTTACATTTCCCACCAATGAGCAGTAGTGTTTTTCAATGTACACACTAATGCACCCATTTTATCCACCTCTTTTGGGATGCATGATTTGAGGTCACATACATAGTCTTCCATTGGCTTACTCCCTTTATATCTTGGGAGTCTTTCAATTTTTCCCTTACTAAGGTGAAACACTCTTTTTCCCTTTTTCTTGGTACAAGGGACCCACCTTTTAGAAGTGAGATCAATCTAGACCCAACATGTCTTTACTAGTTTTGGTGCCTTTATACGTACCAAGTGGCACCTTCAACCAATGGTCTCATATTCTTCCTTGAACCATAGGTTATAGGAAACATTGATGATATTTGAGGTAGATTGTCCATATTCCCAAGAGAGGACTCCTTATTCATTAGGGTCTAGAGTCTTGGTGCCTTGTGTCATGATGTTATAGATGTGGTTGATCTCATCCTCAATGTCTACACTCTTGACATAGGGGGGCCCTAGGTCATTTTAGATGGGTATAACTACCCTCTCTTTTCAATTCTCAAATGTCATGTAGTGCCTTTTGAAGTACATATCTACAATTTTTTCATAGCACCATGGTCTTCCTAGAAGCATCAGGTAGTTGTCATGCTATGCTAACTTGATTACTTCAAAGTCAACATGGAATTAAGTGCCCATGATATCTTCAACCATGCTTTTTATAATTTTGATTAGTTATGTCTAGGTCTTATTGGCCATGAAAATTAAATGACTGAAAGGCCTCAAGTTTGGCCTACCCATTTTCTCCTAAGCATTCTTGGTCAAGATGTTAACCTTGGTGCCTATGTCTACAAGGACCTCAAAGATAGACCATTCATCAATAGTGGCATCCAAAAGGAATTATTGGTCATATTAAACTTTTTATGTATGTTAAAATTCTTTCACCTACTCCATGCATGGCACGATGACCTCAACTTGCTTTTGACTTGCATTCTCCAAGAGTAAGTTCTTCAATAGAGGTAATATTCCCTCTATTTGTAGGAGGCATAGGATCTTATTTAATTCTTGTATCTAAACATCTTGGTTATCTTGGTTCTTTTGAGAGGCCATAGATTTCACTTCTAGGTCTCACACTAATAGGAGCTCTCCTTGTAGGTTTTGGATGATACTCATAGCCTACTACAATTTATCTTTCTAGCATGTTGGGTCTTGATATGGTACAAATTTTAGTTCAAGTCATGTTATGCACTTGGTATGACCCTTATCCCCATATTTTTAGTGTAACCTAGGTATTGGCACAACTAGTTGTTGAGTGGTGAATACACTATGGGTAGTCGCTTACACCTTGACTATCTTTGTGCATGTCAGTTGCACCTTCAGGGTTCATTTTTTCATTTTTAGCTATTGCCTAATCATTCTTATGCCTTTGTTTGCATTAATCCTACCTTGAGTCAAATATTTATAGAAGTCAAGGCATTATTATACCTTATATGAACCTTGACAATACCCACATATGGGATGTGTAGGGAAGTCATACTGATAATGCTCTATCGAGCCACACTTATAACATAAGCATGATGGGAACCTTTTACCACTATATCCTCCAATTTGCCCTTTGGTGTCTCATTACATCCCAAATATTGTATTTTATTGACTACAACCTTCATTTCCTTAGCCTACACTCTAACTACTGTAGTGGCTTGTCATGTACCTCTTTCCATGTTTTTGTACATTTCATCAATCACCCAATAATCAATAGTGGTATGGGTGTAAGTGTCACATAACTAAAAATACATGGTTGTATTGACTTGGATTACACATTGCAAAAAAAGGTGTTTGTAGACATCATGCACCTCTTGACAAACTACATATCTTAGAAGCAAAGTGTGCACATTCCTTTATGGGTAGTTAGTCTTATTATGGCCTTCTGTTCGTAATCGATGAACCTAATCCACTTCGAGCATCATGTAATATGCTAGTGGTAATATTTTGGAGTTGGTAAGCCATATATGTAATTTGTGCCTCCATAAATGGGCTGATCCCAATATTTTTTCTTTTAATTGCCTTGGATCTAAGCGTGGCTTCAAGCACTTCATGAGGGTTTGTAAAAGTCTTCATGGAAAGTGCTCTTTAGAATAGCATTAAAAGCCCTCCAATGAACCATTATGCATGCTAAGAAGGGTAAATATCATATGGGAGATTCAATAGGAGAATTTTTAACCTTGCATCGTATAGGCACCTGACTTCTAAGAGTCCTTGGGTAATCTCTTTGAGTACGGTGATGCTCTATTATTCAAACTCTAGATTGTTAAATTCCTTCAAGAATGCATCCTTCAAGGTATCATAGTCAACCATATTCTGGTTAGAATCAAATATCCTATACTAGGTGTGGGTGTAATCAAGTAGAGTGATTGTAAACTAGGTATCCTTACACTCTAATTGGGTTATGCTTCATGCGTGCCACAGTAGTTCAAACTTCATCACATGCTCTATGGTATTCTCCACATCATAATACTTTGGTAAGTGTATAGCCATTTAGTAATATATTTTCTGTGAGGGGGCATTTGGTATTTAAGGCACTTGTCTCCCAATTTCTATCTTGGTGGTGGTCCTCCAGTGCCTCCAACCACTAGGTTAGTCATTGGTCCCATTGCTACTACTAGTGCAATTGATGTCAATGGAAATGCACTACTTAATTATGGCACTGGACCACTTCCTATGGGTTGTTTCCCACTTTTCATTGTTGATGATGACTGAGTTGATATGCTTGCACTTGAATTTTGTTGTGGTAAGCTAGCACCTAATGGTATATAGGTAGTTACACTCACCTCTTTGTATGGAATAATTTGTTCAACCACAAAGTTACACTCTAAGTCTATAAAACATCTAAGATCTAAGTCATCAACTGAGTTAATTATTACTTCTGTACATTCTTTAAGTGGTAGATATAACATGTGAGCATGCATTGTAGGTTAAAAGGGGGTAGGTGTGTCAAGTGTATCTTCAATCACCAAATCATGTAGGAACCTAGTGAATTATACACCTATCAAGTACTGAGCTCAATCCATCACTTCATTGTATCTCTCATCCTCGTGCTACTATACTTCAAGATATTATTCACCATGCCCTTCCCACTCACTACAAGTTCCCTCAACACTTTTAGGTTCTATATCTTCCATCAACCTACACCATCTCTTATTATAGGTCTATCTTCTAAGCTCTCAGGTGTCAATCTACTCATTCCCTTCCATTGTGCTTCACCTACACATCCCCTTTTCCCCCTTTGTGTTACCCATGCACAGAAGGACTTTAGCCTTCCATTCCCCAAGTTTCAAAACCATAATCCACTATTATCTTTTTAAGCTCTATGTCAAATTCTTTCATAAATGTGCCCCAAGGGTCAAGTGAGATTGGTACTCTACTTCCTCAAGGCACTATTAGGTTGAGATTGCAAACTCAAGTATGTATATATTTAACACTCCTTGCCACCATTTATCTACTACTCTAGTCTAAGTGGCATCTAGGGTCTCAAGCCTCTCTAGGCACTCCTTCATCCACTCATGACACTATCCAAAAATTCTTCTATGGGTTGAATATGTAGCTAATCACTAGTACACATGCTTAGGTAGATCACAAAAAAATACCTCATACAAAGCATCATATAGGTTATTATGAACCCATCTTCTTGGATTTTATTCTTGGTAGGTTAGATGCATCAACACAAATCTATCTTTCACTTGTTTTAGATAGCACTCAATGTTTTTGAGGAAGATTCGGTACATCATTCTATCACACCATTGTAGCAACAAAATTGAACACAGGTCCTAATAATGAAACCAAAATGTTCTCAAAAAGGGTGCTCAATTATCTTTTTTCATTCCTTGTTTCTTACAACCAAGTACAAACATGGGATGTTCCCTTAGTGCTCAACATTTAAACACTTTTTTGTATCAACATCACTCCACATAAAGCATAGTCCTTATGTGCTCACCTTAAGTGCAGTTGAGAAGGAATTGAGGCTTGTGTTGGGCTAGTTGTGACATGGCACAAGATATCAATTATGGGATTTGATCAATTCAAATAAGGCTTTAATTAGATCCATAGGTGCGAGCCTTTCATGGACTAAGCCTAGTGGCCTATAGGCACGAGCCTTTTGGTGGATTAATCCTAGATTCATATGGGTGCAAACCTTTGTTAAACTAATCCTAGCATCATATAGGCACTTGAAAAGTCAAAGGGATACTTTCACTTTAAGTAATCATTCTAGGATCGTGATTTTAGCAAGGATGGAATTAATTGGCACAGGATCTATATACTTAGTCTTTATACAAGTTACAACTGATGTCATTTAATGTTTACAGGATGCCATTAGTGATGTAAACTAGAAACATGCATGAAATTTTCTTAGCATAATTGAATTTAAACTACAATATTACATCCATTATACATTTCATTAATGATCTAAGAGACACTAAAACTAAAAACATTATGTGTAATTATTTCAACCTTCATCATTAATTATATTTCAAAATAGAGTATACAATTTATGGTAGAGTATATGTTCAACTCCTTCTACCTAATGACCCAAAGGCTCACAGATGAATTTGAGAACTTACAAATAGAGCCTTCATGGCATCCATACTATTCCTATGCCTTAATGGTTGTAAAAAAATGCATATAAAACTTTTAGATCAATTCACCAAAGCTTCATTGTCATTATTCATCTTCATTGCATCAATTGGTTTGAGCTCCTTTTATAGCCTTTTAGATAATCTCCTCTAGGGTGGAACATGTATGTCGAGTGTCAAGCTAGAACTTTGGTGATCATTCCTACTGCATCCATGACCTCATAAAGTTTTCACTAAAATCATAGCACATTTCCCAATCATTGAAAATGCCCCAAAAATACTAGAGATAGTTAGTTGCCTACCAGCTGGTACAAGGTATGCACTATAACCTCTAGTTGGTGCTAAAATGCCAAAATGTTAATCATTACTCAAAATTATCCCTTCATGTTGATGTGGATGTCATTTTGGAATAAATATTATACTTAACAAAGTAAGGGTCCCAACACAACAGGATAACACATTCATAATTCTATAATTTCCCGCATTATTTTATTGCATCTACTTCCAATGCATAATCATTTCATGAGTCATCAAGCACCCTTGAGTGGGATAATACTATGAAAGAGAATTATGGTTCCTTGTTGAGGAACAATACTTAGAATTTAGTCCCTCTTCCTAAGGGAATAAAACTCATTTGATGTAGGTGGATATACCAAACAAACTTTGCAATAGATGGGTCTATAAACAAGTTTAAAGCACATTTATCAGCAAAGGGTTTTTCTCAGGTACGTGACATTGATTATATTGATACATTCACCACAAATTCTAAAATGAACACTTTGGCCATATTCATAACATGTCATTGGAATGTTCATCAAATGGATGTGAAAAATGCCTTTATTCATGGTGGCCTCAAAGAGGAAATATACATAGAGCAACCACAAGGATTTATGGAATGTTCTTCCTTAGTTTGAAAAATTCATAAATATATCTATGGCCTTAAACAAACTCCTTGAGCTTGGTATACTAAGATGGACTATTTTTTTCTTTTGGTTGGGTTCACCAGATGCCATTTTGATCCTAAAATCTACATTTTATGGAAAGATGATTCACCATTGATTTTAGTTCTCTAGAGGATGACCTATTAATCATAGGGAGTTCTTAATCCAACATCACATTAGTGAAAACTAATTTTTTTGATAGGTTCTTAATGATTGACTTGGGCTTATTGCATTACTTTTTTGGGATTGAAATTTCTCAGTCTAACTCTAGGATCACTATTTCACAATCTAAGTATGCTCTTGATTTGCTTGCATGGTTTAACATGGTTGATTGTAAGCCAAATCTGATTATTTTTCTATCTGGTGTGAATCTTGAGGTTGATTTTTCATCTCTCTTAGTTAATGTTACCTCGTATGGACAACTTGTTGATAATCTCATCTACCTTATGCACACTAGACCTGACATTTCATATGAAGTGGGAATGGTCTCTAGATTTATGTAGGAACCACATGAGTTATACAAGAAAACAACCAAGTAATTTCTCCAGTAAATTTAGGGTACTCATAATTTTAGGATTCACTATAGAATAGGCATCAAAATTGACTTAATTGGGTATATAATTCAAATTAGGCTGAAAATATTCAAAATCACAAGTCTAATTTTGGCTACAATTTTTCCAATGGTTTAAATTTGATTAGTTGTCTAAGCAAGAAGTGGAATGCTAATGCTTTATCTTATAATGAGGTAGAATAAAAAAGAGTTATTAATGATACCACTAAGGTTATTTTACTTTAGGATATTCTCACTAAGTTTGGCATCTAGTTTTGATGACCAATAATCATCTTCTATGACAACCAAAGCACAATACATATCTGTAGGAATCTGGTCCTTCATCAATAGACCAAGCATATCAAGATTCACATGCATTTCATTTGAGATCTCATCCACAAGTAATTCATTTGTTTTTGATACATTTAGACAATGAAGCAAATTACTGATATATTCACCAAACCTTTCACTAAGAGTATCTTCACTTTTAGGCTCTTCTTGTGGTTTGGGCAGCTCCAACTTCTTCCTTCTCTATGGGATCAACTATATGTACTTGGGTACCTCATCAGCGCTTTGTATTGGGACCCAATTCTTCTACCCACCTAAACTACACTTAAGGGGGGTTGTTATTGTAGGATTTTTCCCACTATGTGGTTTTATCTACATGGTCTAATTAGCTTGCTTAGGTTAATAATAGGTCATTAATGGAAATTTATTTTTAAGTCATTTTCTAATTGTGAATTGAGTTAATTACTTTTTTGGGTGACCTAATTCCTCACCATATAATGTACCTTTCTATGTACTTTTTGAAATATGAATGAATGAATATTAATGCAAATTTTGGTTATGAAGATAAGTTTCTTCCTTTTTAAGTTGTTCTTTGAATTTCACTACTCCATATAGATTCACCTTCATGTATTCAATCTTATCTAGTTGATCCTCAAGTGTGGCCTAATCTGATAATTTTCTCAATTTCCTATCTTTTTACTTGAAAATTGGCTTAAATGATTAAAATTAAGTATTTAAAAAGTAAAATTAAAAATAAGTACTAAATAATAGAGACAATCCATAAACTGAGTTGATAATGGAGTTCACCCAAAATCAGGCTACATCTCTGGGTCCACTCAAAAGTTGGATTAATTGATTAAAATGATGCAAAAATACCATTTTTACATTAAATTATCATAATGAGGGCTCTCAATATGTAAACAAGTGTCTAATATCCTCTAATAAGTTTGGCTCTAGCTCTAGCTTGTCTTTCCTAAATGAGGGGCTACACAAGTTTATTGTAATGTTTCTTGCAAGTTTGTGCAATGGCTTTTGGCTTATAAATACTACTCTAGAAATATAGACATACAAACTTATTTTGTATTATAATAAGGGGATTAAACTTCCCTATAATGTCTCTAGGAGGTTTATGCAATGGAATCTTGACCCTCAATGTGCTACTCTTATAATATTAGACATAGAATCTTTGTTTTCTTCTCTTGTTCTCCTTTACAAGGGCTAAAAGCTTAGAAGATTTCTTATTCACATTTAATTACAATGTTGAGCCTTTTATAGTGTTTCTAAGGTCCTTAATTTATGGGTTAGAGACTTATCCCTTTTGTATAGGGTTAGGGATTCAAATCCCCTTGGAAAATGTTTGATATCCTTTATTTTTATCAATAAATCCCCAAATCAAGGAATAAATATAAGGTCTTGAATTTTCTTTGCCAAATATATAATATCTTATTGTTAGTCCTTAAAAATAGGCCAAGTGGGGTGAGGGGGTCGAGTTCTAATCCAAATCCCACACATTAGCTCATGAGGAGGTTTTTTTTGGTGCTTTGGATAATGTTTTATCCCACTTTGGTAGGGATAACAATCAAAGGTTGTTTAAGATATAAAATTCATCACTTGTAACTTAGTCATGAGACCATATATTACAAGGAACTTGCCTTGGAACTCATAACACTTGGTTGAGATTTATGAATGCCACGTTGAAGGCTATAATTGGTCCACATGTTAGGGCTTATAAGTCTAGTCAGGTGATGATGTCAGCACTTGTTATTTTTTTATGTTTGTTTCCACCTTCAATAGGTCATATATTTCACATATGATGTCCATTTGAACATGTTCAAATTTCCTTGGAAATCTCTTGACAACATCTTTGATATGTAGATAGTTTTGGGAAGATTTGAGACCATTTGATTTCATCACTAGTGGAGATCCTCCTAGATCAACTATCAAGATCCAAGACCTCAAAAAATTATGTCAATGTGGTGGGTGTGAAACACAAAAAAATGTCTACAAAGGAAATTAAGTCTATAAATCACACACATCAAAAAATCCTCAGGTGTGTATGCCCAATATGCCACTGAAGTACCCAAAATTTTATATGAAAAAAGTGTGTATGAAAAAGCACACACATGCATGAAGGTATAAAATTATAAAATAAAAAACCCTCTATGATTCTTTATAAACCAATTTGATTACAATTATATATATAATACCCATCCAAAAACTATATAAATCACTAAAAGGGGATCCCCTCTAAAAACAGATGGCACCTAAACTCAATGAAAAGTAATATAATTTAGAGTTTGCATAAAATCCACTAAGTTAAAAACTTCAAATCTGATACCACATAAAGATAAATAAATATTATATCTATAAAAATCACCAAAAAAATGTATTTTCAAAAAAATAACATGCAAATTTGAGTTACTAGTTAGAATTTATATCCTTTGAAAGGTCATAAAATAAGAATTGGCTAGAAAAATAGGCAAAAAACTATAAATTATGGAAAATGGGGTTATCAAAATGTAAAATTAACCCCACCATTATGTAGATATCAAAAAAATAGTCAAGTTGAAAAAAAAATTAACCCTCATAGGCTTCATGGATTAAAATTTATGAGCCCTAAAAGAAAATTTCTTCAAATATGAGGCTTAATGGTGAAGGGTTAGCCATCCAGGTCTAAAAAAACATAACCAATGGTCACATGCCAAATAAAGGCTGGTGAAAACTAATATTAGTTTGAAGTGGAATATTTACCCTTTAAATTGAAGTGCTTTTCAAACAAGTCCATGGTATCTAATTAAGGTGAAACCAAAGTCAAAAATGACTTTTTATGGCACTCAAAATGCAAAGAGAATGTTTAATACAACACCAAAAAAACTCAAAAATAGAAATTATAAAAAAAATCTTCAACAAAAGTACTCCATATGTGGATCTACAATTGGTACATGAATCTAACTAAAGGAAAAACTAGATATGAACAAATAAGAGATGGGACATGCAAATAACCCTCCATAGTGTAGAAATCCTCCATGTAAATGACCTTTAAATTGCATATTTGGCATGAATAAAAAAATACATGGTGTAATTTTTAAAAATCCCAAAAGGGTTATCTCAAAGATGTAGATATGATAGAAAAAAACTAATGATTTTGAAAATCCCAGAACGGTTGCCATAAAAATGTTGTTATGGCACCCAAAAAATACATACCTAATGTAATTTTTAAAATCCCAAAAGGATTGGCACAAAAACTTGTTTCGGCATGAAAATTTTATCTAGTGGGCAATTTTGAAACCCCCAAAAGGGTTGGAACAAAAACATTCATAGGGGATGGAGAATTCATATGGGAATATCGAACTTGTTGAAAATTACATAAATCTACAATGGTTATTTATGAATAAAATCTTTGATCCCTTAACTCTTATACCATATTAGGAAAAAATAATATTATCATTGAAAACATGTTAGGAAAGAGAAAACCCAGGAACTTTAACATGTAAAGACACCATCCACATAAATTATTCAATAAAGATAATTCACTAATAACACACTATATTACACTAAAAATAATATACAATGTAAATGTGCAACCAACAATGGTTTCACTTAAACATGATCTCCTTAGAGACTACATCTCCATGAGCTATAGATAAATGAATCTAAGCTCCATTTTTTCCATAAAGGACACAGAGGTTCCTCATATATAAAAATCAAGAGGTGAGTTGGTTATGTTTATTGGTGGAATGAAAGGTGGAAGCATTGCCTAGGTTACACGTTACCCTTCTCATATATGTGAGAATAAATACCTCATTAAATATATATTTAACAATTGTGTGCATATAATACATCACATTGGAAACAAAAATACATAAGGTGAACTTCATATCAAGTTTTAATATGACACACACCCCATCAATTATTTTCCTTGTGGTTGTTTAGATCCATATGCCTAATGACGTAACAATATGTCCACTTTCCCAAGTGAATAAAATAAAAAATCGAGAGAGGTTTTTGAAAACCTATATGTGATGAACATAGTCATAAAAATGTATTCTTCCTACCAAATTTTTTATAGGAATGGAGACATTTTGGATATTTCTAGGTTTGGAACTTGATGATTTATGTGTCATTCTCTGATTGTGCAAGTTTTTTAGGTCATATTTTGATCATTACTGAGTGGTGTTTTCCATTATCAAATTCTTACGATTATCACTTGATCTCCCAATATTAACTATACAACCCTTAAACTTAAATTTGTCTATATTTATTGGTTCTAAAAACTAAGTAGGTGTGATTTATTAGTCAACGTATGTTATAGGCCTAGTTAAATGTGCATTGGTATTTATATTGAAATTTAATTTAAGTAAATTTATATCTAACAAATTTGGCAAAACCATATTATCTTTCATGTTTCTTACCCATCTAGGGTTAGTTCTTGATTCATATTGTGATACTTTTGAATTTTATTTTGTCACTTTAATGTATTTTCTCCCCCAGGGGCTATATCTTGCTTAACATAATGTCAATTATAAATCAATATAATTGTTATATGGTTATTATATTTCATGCTCTTATAACTATGTGGATGATCAAATACTAATTAAGACATATCTCACATCAAAAAATAGGATGGATGCAACAAGAGAGGAATTGAATAAAAATTATAAACTAGTTTGCTAAAATAATATGCAAGCCCCTATTTTTATATTATGGGCTATTTCTAAAATTAGCATGTGAGAAGTGGAGTAAAAAATCACAAACCATCACATAGTTTGAGATTCACTCTAGGAGAGGTGGAGTTTGTAACACTTAACTTGTGCATGAACATTTACATCAACCATATGACTAATTATCATAAATAATTATCCACACTAAATGATTAACTCTACCTAAGTTAACTTATGGAAAGGTGCATAATATTATTTTCACAAACAATAACTCCTATTCATAGCTTCTATTTTAGTGATTCCAAGTCCTAAGATATTCTAAATTTATGAAATTTTATTTTCAAACTCTAATGTGTTTACCAACATTGTGATTTCTTATGTGTATGTTCTTAGGGTTTCATTTTAATTTGTATTCTTCAAACCCTAACCATTGATTGTAGAAAGTGTTGTCAAATTATTGTCTTCATGTAATATACATCTCTTGTTATGGATACGATTATTATTATTTTCAATATAAATATTAGATGTGATTCCATTATGTCATACTTTCAAGTGTATAAATCTACATGGTATAATCCTATCATGTGTGTTTTTTTGTGTATCATGTTATTCACATTATACAAAATGCTAGTATTCATGTTAAAATATATGTACTTATTAGAAAGTGGTAAAATATTAGAATGTCATCCAAGACATATTAGGGTTTCATACAATTATGTCACTACTCCATATTTATATATTTATCCCTTTCATAATGATAGAATATCCCTAGATTTTGTACTAAAATTACCACACCATTAAAGTAGAATCACATCAAAAAATAAAAATATGATTGATATGAGAGGATAATAATGAAGAATATGACAAATCTAGTTGAAAGGGGAAACCTCTAAAACCATATAATAAGAATATAATTTTTAATATGATGATTTAATACTAACCATTGTAGACATCCAATTCCTATCATTGTCGTGTTAAGATTGTAAGTTTGAGCCACTTTCTATAATTATGCAAAAACTAGACCAAAATCAGCAAAACATTATAATTTGGTCGCACATATCATGTACACACACCAATTCACATCCATGCATCCCTGGTTAGGGTAGAGCATTTTATAGAATTATTATCTTCTCTTAATTGACTTTGATTTAAATTGTGACCAAGCAAAATGATGTTATGGACCATTAAAATCCTTTGATTCATCTGCACACATCACACACATGTGCCAATTCATGTCTATAATACCTTAACTGGGGTATTACCCTATACGCAATTGATACCTTCCTCTAATTTAACTCCACTTGAATTATGACTAGTAAATTAACTTTTCTAAGTAGTTTAATTAAACAAGCAACAATTTTCCAAGAATTACAAAAGCTAAGTAAATCTCATTAAGTAAATCATATTAGATTAAGAGATTAAGTGAGAAATCCATGGAAAGTTATTGAATATCTATTATTGGAAATTCATAACTCAAAATAAATGGGTCATGATGTCACCTATGACATCATCACAAGGATATCATCTAGAATACATTAATGGAGATAAATATCAAGATTAAGGCTACCCATGCCTTATTAATGTTCCATTCTTCCAAATATTGACAACCATATTTATTGCTTGTCCCTCTAAAATTGAATGGATTTTTAACCTTCCATCTTGATCTTGAGAAAGAGGGACGTAAATTAGTTAGCTCATTCTGGAAAAGCTATAAATACATGAGCCATGGCCAAACCTTTAAGCTATTTTTGGTGTATAAAAACCATGCAAAAATATCTATAGAGATTCATTCATCCTTTCAATAGTGATCAAATCAAGAGCCAAATACATTGGTGAAAGGAGAGATGTATGGAAATTTTTATGCTACTGCATTAATGAAGACTTGGAGCACCAAATCTAGGCATAAACACATTTAATGGACTAATCTAGGGCCACTTGGGGAAGGCATTATTGATTTGAAGATCATAATAAGGGCTAAAAATGAATGGTCTCAATTCTTCTTAAAAACATTCACATATCTTAGAGTTCATCAATAAATTTTCTATGCATTATATAGTTCAAAAATGGATTCTATATGTAAAATATATGGATGGTAAAAGTTTTGGTCAGATGATCAAAATAGTCAAAGTTATGTGGACCAATAATATATTAACACGTGGCATGGACGTGGTAGAGAAAGACAAAATAGAATTCAACAAGTGAACCAATGGGATGTTGATATGTGGCCAAGAATAGACCATTCACAAGTTGACACATAAGGCTAAGGTGAATTATAAAGGTAAAGAAAGGCATTTTTAAACATGCCTAAAATAATTTCTATGTGGGATAAAACCCCACAACCTAGGCCAAGTTATGGCTTATTAATTCACCCCATTCCTCACATACATAATTAATTGGTATTTTGGCTTAACTTAAAGCCTTGATAATTATGTGGAAGCCCATGAATTAAATAAGTGGGATATTATTAAAATTCCATATTAAATTGTAAAGGGATAATATAAATCCTATAAAACATGGTGGAATGGGATATTATTCAATCCCATCAAAAAAGGTGGATATAAATGTTGATCCCATCATTATTATGGGAAAGGGGATAATTATCTAAACCCTCAAATGTGGACCTTAATAAGTATATAAAATGGGAGGAAAACATTTGTAAATCATGGAATTAAGAAATTCAGAATTTAGTATTGCATTCAAATTATCAAATGTCCTAATTCTATAGTATTGTAAGCAAGGAAGGAGAATTCCATAGTATATGCTTAAGGTCTTAAGTATATAAAGGGGAAGAGATTAGTGAAGCCAAAAGAAGCATAAGCATGGAAGGAGAAGTGTAAGCAAGTTTTTGAAGCCATAGGTAATTTGTAAAAATTGAGTTTTTAAACATGATTTTTAGCTCGGTATTGTTCCTAAGTTGTTCAGTCACAAGATCAAATTTTGCATACTATATTTTCCATCAGCCCTAGTGCTCACATTTTAATGATGTAAAAGTTTTAAATCTTCACTTTTGCATCAACATATCAATTCAGTTGTTTCTTCACAAACCCAGAGATGTAACCTGATTTGGGTGAACTCCGTTATCAACTCTGGAGTATCTTGTCTTTGTTTTTCTCATAAATTGGCTTATTGCTTTCCATTTCAGTAAAATTTCTTGTTTTAATGGAATTATAATCAATTTGATGAGAATTATGTAAAATGAATGATTAAGGCTTGGAATCAGTTTTAGGAATTTTTTTAAATCACTCTTACTGATTAGAATCATTCAAAGTGCCAGTTTTCTATTTTATAGAATAGAGAAAATTGAGATAATCAATGAGTATCCATTTTTAAATAGTTTTTAATAAGTGGGGGTGACATATTGTTTATAGATCAATCATCCATGTTTTCTTGTCTAACCATCTTAACTTCATTGATCCACACCCCTAGAGGGATTAGGCCTAGCATGCTAGTTATTTATGCTTTGTCATTTGTTTTATGTCTTAAACACATGAACTAACTTGTTCCATAATCCTATTCTACATTTTGGCACACCTAGTGGCACCACAAGCCGTAAAAATATTCTAGTTACTTCTTATCATCTTCTTTTGTCAGTTTTTGTTGCTAACTTTTGTTAAAATTGGTTAAAAGTTGAATATTTATCATTCTTGGTTTGTTGACTATAGAATTATGAATTTATTTGTTGTGTATCTATAAATTCAGAGATATAAATAATGAAATCAATTGATAAAAGTGTAAAATCATCTTTGTTTTGGACTTGCACTGCATATTTACAAATTCAAAGGGTTTATTTATGAAATCAACACTATTAAATGTGAATTCATTCTAAAAAATTTAGGGTTTTTCCTATATCTTATGTGTATTTATGAATTTGAAAGGTTTAACTATGAAATCATTATGTGTTATTTTGTATTTCATTTTGTAGTTTTTTGGGAAATTGTGAAATCAAAAGACATAATTGTGAATTTGTACGAATTCACAATTGTGAATTCGTTATAAAATTATGAAATCAACCATAAAATCAAAAAATATTCTACCGTATTTTTGTGTTTTCTACAATTTTTTATGGAAATTATGAATTTGTAGCCTAAAATTATGAAATCGTCTTATACAACTGTGAAATTGTCTAACTAAGCATCAAAATCAATGAGGTAAGTTGTGAAATTGACAAGGTAAGTTGTGAAATCATCTAGGTAATTATGAAATTACTCCTATTAGATTTTTATGTTTTTTGGTTTTCTGTGTTTTTATTAACCTATAATTTCATAGTTTACACTTTACTATGTAACTGTGAAATCATTCTAGAGGGATAATTTTCATGGTTTTGAGCTAACTTGCAGGTATCCTTCTTTATCTATTCAAGCACAAATCAATAATCTAAAACTTTTTCCATGGAATTAAGCAAAAGAGAAGGATTTTAACACATAAACAAAACCATTTCACATTGTCTTTTGGTCGCTTTAAAAACTTGTGTAAAGAACTTTCTTTTGTTTTTTTCATTTCAAAATTATAACCGAAAGCTAAATTTCAATCACATTTCCATAAGTGTTTAAAAAGAACAATCACATTTAGACTAAGATTTTTTTAAGAGCACTTTATTTTTGTTCTTCATTTTTGCAAAACATTTAGTTTCATGTTGGTAAAGCCTTGTGTATATTCTCTCCCCTTGTCACTTTTAGGCAACTTGGGTGACCAAAAAACACATTATTTTAATTTTTTTATTGATTCAAACCTAAATAAATATCGTGTATGATCTCCACTTATTTATAGGGACTTTGGTGACTCAGAGACAACCTAGTTCTTTTATTTTTTCTTATTTATCTTGTGAGTGGGATTTCATCACCTCTTCATGGGTTATTTAAGAAGACTTTAACTTGTGGTTTCATCTCCTAGAATTATTATGACCCCCACTCTTAAGTGGGGTATATAAATTGGGCATGTTATTGGATTTGATACTGGTTGAGCAGCTAGCTTGATAAGTTTAATAGATCCTCAGGCCATACAATGAGATCTAAACATCAAACTTCACTGAGCATTACATGGTTGAAGTCATTATGCAAAATAAAATACCTTTGCATAACAAGCTAGATAGTTTTGGATCCAATTGATGTGAATTTTGTGCCCAAGTACTTCTAGGCACTTGTGGACCATCTAGATAATCCAAGTCTAAAATTTAGCTTAATTGACCCCCACTTGCCATAGAATATCCTACCAAATATTGAGTTGCACCAGTGCTTTAAGTTATTTTCCATGTATTTATTCTTTAGAGATAGAGGGGGCCCAAAAAAATTCTACCTACATGCACTTTTTATTTTTGGATTAACAATCAATTCCTTTCAAGACTTGTATATTGGTGGAAGCTTTGGTAGATACTATGCACACGTTGTGTTAGTTTAGCATAGGAATGTGCACTTAGGTGATCCTTATTTACATCTTAATTACATTATGAGTCTAAATAATTCATGTCACATAAATAAAATAAGTCCTAAATCCTCTCAAACCAAATTCAAAATCCATTTTCAAATATTTGATCTAAAGACAACTAGTTTGCGCTTGAGTCTTGCTTATCACTTGGACTAGAGTGTTTTACTCTTTATGTTAGGGTCACATCACTTAGATTGGATTTTGATTTGATTTGAGAGATTTAACTCAGTTCATGTCTTATTCCCATATTTTATGGATTGACATCTATTTACACATTGAGGTGTTACATTGTTTGGATTACCATTTGAAACTTGGCCATTTCTCGCAACATTATGTCTATCATTTGAAACAATAGCCTTTGTCTCACTTGGTACCATTATTCTATCCATTTGGTTTACAATTCAAATATGGGTTTTCTTGCATTACCTATGCCCTAATTTCTTACAACATTTGACTTTCTTTTCTATTGTGTGTAGTTGTGTTGCCCTTTTTCTTCTAAGTTTGAACTTAGATTTTCTTGCATTTGCCATATGCTCTAAGTTCCTGGACCATTTGACCTTATTCTGATTTGATGATCGAGACCAATAATAATCTCATTGTCCTTTAATATGATACCAACACATTTTTTGACTTAGTTTTTTTATGTTATTCTACACTCTAAGTTCCAAGATTATTTTACCCTATTCTAGTTTATTGTTTATTACCAGCATCAAGTATTTTGAAGACTTTGTTTCTTCTCATTTTTTACCATTACATTGTCGAAGCCAATTATAAGGTTTCTAAGGACCATTTTATAGTATTTCTAAACCTCTAAATTCAACCAAAACTACATTTAAACCATTAGTCAAGGAGTGAGTACTATTCCAACCATGTAGAGATACACTCGTATTGGGGTCACTTATGGCCCTAGTTACGAGGAGGAAAACTTTTATGATGGATAATAACACTCAATCATGTATGAATAAATCCCTCCTATTGTGGGATCAAACCAAGGTCAATACATTGATAATCAACCACTTGAATACCAAGATAAAGCTCTTTTAAGATTGATAGAATTAAGAACTAGACTTCCTTCAAACTTTCTAAAGGAATAATTGTAAAACCTCATTCAAATACAAGAGCAATATTATGAATCAATTATTGAACATGAACAACCTCACACTCATATAAAAAAAACCAACCATTACATCTTATAGAAAAGGGAATAGTCCATTGGTGGATTCCTCCCAAATAGGTCATAGTGTTGCATCTACAATACAATAAATTAGTTAACACTATATAGATCAGCTTGTTATTGACTTAATGAATTATTTCGATATGACCTCATTTAATAATAGCTCATTTGTAGAGAAAAATAAGTTACCTAAATAAACACAACTAGACCAAGTTAACCCTATCCATGAGGTAGATCATTTAGCTCCTCTCAAACAAGCTATGTTAATGAACACTTTGCACCAAGTTCCACTTGATACATAACACACAATCTTTAACCATCAGGAAACCATTTCTAATATGTGATGTACACCTGATACTTCTCAACAAGTGCCAAACCACTCCCAACAAAAATCCATTAATAATCCACCACCCCAACAAGTAGTGGATACTTTTCAAAATGCAATACCAACTTATTCTAGTTTATGACAATAATAAGTTACACTTACGAACCAACAATGATAACATCTTATTTTAAATTATCATGAGTTTCCTTAAAATTAATAGATGCCCCATAGCTCACAATAATAGATTCCTTAGAATCAACATCAAATACCTAGGGATCAATAAGATAAACTTTTGAATCAATAATGTCATACATATTCCTGTGTGCTTCAAAACTAGCAACAAACATTTAACCAAGCATAAAACTTAGGATATAGGGTGCACAAATCCAACAGGACCATGCAGGGAGGATCCATTGCTACCCACACCAACCTTGACCAAACCTATTAGTCTATGAACAATCAATAGAACTATCTCCCTCTACCATAACCTTCTTTAAATATCCAAGAGTGGAACACAATGGAAGAGGTAGTCGCAAGGCTTCAAACAAGTAGCTAGACCAAGAAGTACAAGTTCAATGAGATATACCCATATCCATTTGATGTGAGTATTCTTCAAGTACTCTTTCCACCTCATTTTGAGGTACCCAAATTTTGTAAATATGAAAGGAAGGGTGATCCTAGAGAACATATACAATCCTTATTTATTGCATTCTAATAGGTAGCCTATAGTAGTGTGTATTTGTTGTGCTTGTTTCCACATAGCTTGGGTGGACAAGCCTAAGAGTGGCTTCTCTGATTTCTTAAAGAATCTATAGCAACTTTCAATGATTTATCAAAAGAAATTGTTAACCATTTTTATTACAATATTGAGCATGAACTAATAGTATTTAAGTTATGTAAATCCAAATAGAGGGATGGATAAAGCTTTGTGACCTATCTACAATGGTGGAGAGCACTAGTTAGTCACTTAAAACATAATCTAGTAGATAAACAACTATTTAATATCTCTTCATAGAACCTACACCCAAAGGTCTCTCATAATCTGAGACTCACCTGTGCCAATACATTCAAATAAATCATTGACAAGGGCATATAGATTGAGAATTTACTTATTGCTATAGGCTTATTCAAAATCTATTCCCAAGATCAAACACCACATCAATCCCAAGCACTTTTTCAAACCAATATCATTGAGAAGCCTAAAAACTTTAATAAGAATAAGAACATGGTAAGTAATGGGGTTATTGAATGATAACTTGTGTAAATAATGCAAGCACCACCAAATCCACCACTCACACTGCAAAGAGCTCTACCATTCAAACAATTTCCTAGATACAAGTCATTCAACAACCTAGGGGAGCCCATTGATTTAGTATTCAAGAAATTAGTTGCTAATAATATGATTATTTGGCCTATACCAAAACCCTTTCTTGAGGATCAGCCTAAACCTGACTGGTATAATGAAGATGAATTTTGTGATTTTCATCATGTTTTATGCCATGCAATTTACAGGTGCATGAAATTAAGGCACATTATTAAAAACTTGTTAGAGAATGGAGAGATTGAGTTTGACCATAAACCTACTACTAACACCAATCAAAACATGGGTATATAAAAATATCTCATTCCCAAGCATAACAGTAAATAATAGAGGAGGAATCAGAACCAAAGCCAAGAGTGCAATCAACATCATAATTAAGGTTATAATTATAATCAAAATCCAAACAATAACTATAATCAAGATCATGATACTTGAATCAATCAAATCAAATATAATGTTGTGTCATATGGTTACAATAACATTATAGGGTGTATTACTAGTAATCAAGTCATTACCATTAAGATCAAGTCTTGTGTACCATCCAATGTTGCTCAAAATGTTGGTCCCTTTATTTTAGGATCACCATCCTCAATTTTAGGTAATTCTACCTAGGTTACAACACTTCACTTACCATTATTAGACCTCCTCATTCTTCTAATTATAATAACTCCCTCTTGATTTGAAACTGCACAGTCATAACTAGACGATCAAAATTTATCCTCCATGGCCCTTTACCTTCTTCTAAAACTGATTCTGAGCCAAATATTATACCAATTCCAACAAATTCTAAGCCAAATATTGTATTGATTCTAACCAATCCTAAGCTAAATATTATACTAATTTTGACCAATCCTAATCCAAATATTGAACTAATTAAGACCAATTCTAAACCTAACATTGTGCCAACTAACACTAAACCTACTTGTCCTATTGTTGTGAATCCATATAGTATTAGTGAATAGCTAAGTAAAACATATGCACAGATCTCTATTTTGGGTCTCTTGTGTACATCTAAAGTTCACAAGACCATACTGAATGATTTCCTTCAACAATCCATTATGCCTAATGACATTAATCCTGACTAATTCCAAGCACTTATGGGACATTTGTCTCCAAGACAATAGCTTACATTCAACTAGTAAAATATGTCATCCTTTGGTCCCTTGCACAACAATCCCCCATACATTGAATCCATTATTTCTCATCATAAAATCAAATGAGTTATTATAGATAATGGCTCTATATTGAACATGACATCATTGAAACTGGTCCAAACATTGGGGTATATGACCATATACCATCACCATCAAGGCTTATAACAATGCAAAATGATAATCTATAATAATCATTTTTTTACCAATCATTATTGGGTCTGTTACTCATGATACCCTATGCCCTGTCATTGATATAAAATTTTCTTATAATATGCTTCTTAGTCATCCTCAAATCCATGACGTATAATTAGTCCCTTCCACCCTACATCAATGCATCAAGTTTCCATATTTTGGTTTATAGGTCACTGTTTACGATGATTTATAGCCATATCAATATTGTAAACATCTAGAAGTTGAGTATGAAAACTACACCTATTATCCTAGCACTAAATTAGAAGAAAGTTAAGGGGATGGTTTATGAACCTCTGAAATCTAATTATATCAACCTTAATGACCTCACTTCCACTTCTACTAATCCATCTCTCATTTCCATGTCCAAAACTTTGGTAGTGTCATAGCATCCCATTATGTCACTTATGATGTGCTAGTAAATACTAATTTATTTGATTCAATTACCATCATAACCATTACAATGCATTATCCACTTACCTTTCATCATTTTGACCTGGTCGATTAGAACCAGAAAGAATCTATCATACTACTGGATGACTTTTGGAATGAGGAATCTATTATCAAGTTCATGGGCCTTTGAGATGAATTGTCAATCGGCCATCACAAACAAGGATTTTATTTTTATTTGGACCTTGTTTCCTATTTTAGAGAACATGATAACTTCTTTGGTCATGATAAAATTAAAACAACGAGATCCTTGGGTGAAAACCTCTTTGGGGCACCCTTGGATTCGAGAAAAGAGTAAAGAAAAATATAATTCCTTGAGTGAAAAATTGTTTTAGGTGATCTTGGATGGGGAAGTTCACCTCTCTCCTCAAGAAGAATAATGTCTACCTACTCCAAGCATTACCATTGGTTCTGGCATCAGTTCTATAGATTAACAAGTTTTTGAATACCTTGCTGAATATTTTCCTAAAGTATTTTCCAACTACCCATTGTCTAGCATGGATGATTTATATTCCTCCTATATGGGAGAAGATTGTGATTAGTAGGTAGATGAAGATGATCCATTATCTTCCTTGCCTACTATTCTTGAAGATGACTCAACACTACTAGTGGAAGATACTATAGAGATCAATATTCGTACATATTATGATTCTAAGATGGTTTATCTAGGTGCATCCCTCATTAGTGAGGAGCTTGAATTAATTATTACCATTATTAAAGATTTAATTGATATATTTACATGGCCCTACTTAGACATGCCTAGTCTTGACCCTTCATTAGTGGTACATCACCTGGTTATCCATCCAAATACCAAACCTATCAAATAAAAAATATATCTATGTATAGCCATCCTAGTCAAAATTGAGTTAGAAAAATTATTGGATGCAAGGTTCATTTGACCACTCGACTATTTAAGGTAGATCTCTAACATCATCCCAATTAGAAAAAAGCCATGGGGAATTCACCTATGTACCAATTTGAAAGACATAAACAAGGCCTGCCCTAAAGATGATTTCCCACTACCTAACATCAACATGAAATTTGATTCAATGGTAGGCTACGAAACATTATCCCTCATGGATGGATTTTTAGGGTATAACTAGATTATGATTGCACCAGAGGACCAACACAAAACCACATTCACCACTCTATGGGGAATGTTTTATTACCAAGTCATGCCCTTTGGCTTTAAGAATGCAAATTCAACCTATTAATATTCCATGATTGTCATCTTCCATGACATGATGCATAACATCATTAAAGACTACATTGATGATATCTTAATTAAATTAAGAACATGTTTAGGCTAGCCAAATGTTCTATAGAGAACCTTTGAGAGGCTTTGTAAATACAAGGTGCATCTTAATCCTAAAAAGTGTGTCTTTGGTGTTACTTTAGGCAAATTACTAGGGTTCATTATGTCATAAAGAGGTATTGAGTTAGATTTGTCTAAGGTCAAGGCTATTGTTGAAATACCCCCTCCATCTATTTTGAAGTAACTTTGTAGCTTATATGGAAAAATTAGTCTATACACCATTTCATATCAATGTCAGCTAATAAGTGTCATCCATTTACACACCTTTTGAAGAAAGGTGTTACAATTCAATGGGATTTATATTTGAGCAAGCATTTACCGAATTGAATACCTACATAGTTAATCACTAGTATTGACTCTGCCTACACCAGGCAAACCATTGCTTTTGTACATTTTATCAATATAACATGTATTAGGGGCACTTTTGGCCACATGATGAACAAGTCAAAGAGCATACAATATACTATCTTAGATGGACATTAACAACTTATGAGCATAACTATACACCTATGGAAAAGGCTTGTCTCATAATGGTGTTCACTTTCCAAAAGTTATGGAATTATATGTTGAATAACAAAACCATTGTGATAGCCAAGATTGACCTGCTTAAGTACTTAGTATCATAGACCACTCATAGGTTGCATGACCAAATGGGTTATTTTGCTGAGTGAATTTGATGTGGAATACTATAATCAAAAGGCCATTAAGGGGCAAACCCTGATAGATCATCTTGTTGAAGCTCTTTTGTTCTATACCAAGCCTCTTTCATTTGATTTTCTAGATGAATCAATCATGACCCTAGATGAGGTAACTATTGAGTCCAAATAGTGGACATTGTATTTTGATGGTTCATTCACCTCCCATGGATTTGAAGCTAGTATTTTACTGGTCACACCACAAGGGAATATTATTCCTAAGGCATTTCACATTAGTTTCTAGTATACCAATAACATGGTAGAATATGAATCCCTGATTGTTGGACTTCATCTTGAAATACAATGGGATATCAAAAAAATTAATGGTATATGGAGATGCTCAATTAATCATCAATCAAGACACAAACTAGTACCAAATAAGAGATGAGAAACTTATACCTTACAAATGTATAGTGGATAATCTTAAATAGCACTTAATGTTTCTTTAGCTCAAACAAATATCATGGGCCAATAACTAAGCAGTAGATGGCATGGCTACCATTGGATCCATGATACAAGTTTTCATTGATACCAAAGAATATCATTTCCTCATTGATAAACTTTTACAACCAACTCATGTGCCATCAGATTTAGAGAGTATGTAATATTATTGATCCCAATCCCCCCTTGGTACCTTACCTATGTACTTATCTGTAAGATCAAACTCTTTTGTTGAACTTTTTAAAGAATCAAACAAAACTATTCCTTCATCGAGCATCCCATTATATCATACTTAGAAACATGATCTATCATAGAGGCTATGATGGAATGGTACTTTGTTATTTATCTTTAGGAGAATATACATTGGTGCTTAAAGAGGTCCATGAAATAATTTGTGGGGCCCACACTAGTGATATGGTCTTGGCTAAGAAACTCCTTCGCATAAGATATTATTGGCCCAAAATGGAAATATATTCCTACAACTATGTTAAAAAGTGTGTTACTTCTCAAAAGTATATTAATTTGATACATGCACCTTCACTACCACTCTAACCGATTACTATGCCATGGCCATTTTCAACTTGGGGACTCAATCTTGTTTGGAAAATAAACCCTACCTCCTTTGATGGCCACAAACATATCCTTATTGCTACATAGTATTTCACTAATTGGATAGAGGCCATACCCCTCACTTATATAACTGGAAACTAGATAGCCAAGTTCATTTATTTTAATAATATATGTCGTTATAATATGCCCTCCAAAATCATTTCTGATAATGGTGGTTCTTTTAAGAATAAGGATGTTAAAACCCTTTGTACCCAATTTAAGATAACACATAAACGTTCCACACCATATAACCCACAAAGCAATGGTCAAGCCAAGGAATCTAGCAAGATCATTATTAAAATCCTTAAGAATATTGTTAATAATGTAGGTCATGATTGGTTGATGCAGGAGCATCTTCATGCTAGGAATGTGTTTGTCATGTTCTTGGTTGAGTTTTAGCGTGTCTAGGTGTGCTAAGTTAGTTTCCCTCCATTTCTTAGGTTTTCAAATTTTCAAATTTGTCTAAGTATCCTTTAAGCATGAAATAAGACCTATATGTGAGCAAAAGGCAAAATATATGTAAATATTGGTCAAATAAAACACAATATCTTATCCTCAGATTATTTCAAGTCTGTTGGGTGAGATATTAAGTGATTTGAGTCTTCTTATGTTAGAAAAGTTATTTTACCCCATTTTGGGAGGTTGTTGTGTGAAGCCTAGTATAGGATTTGAGTATCTAAGTTGAGAAAAGATGGTTCATACGGGGGATTTTCATGTGGAACAGGTGTATATGTATATATTATTTGTGAATTAATGAATTGGGAGTTTTTGTTTGGAGTCATTTTTTTTTGTTTTTGTTCAATTTTTCATCAAGACTATGTATGTAGACCAGACAAGGCAGCAAGGAAGAAGTTTGTAGTCAGTAATTAAGAGGGTATTATCTTCTTTGTGACTTCTCAAGATTATAGAGGAGGTTAATACAAGACCAATAAAATTTATTTGGGCTATTAACTCCCCAGGATGCTCCCTGTAGCTCAAATTTGGTGTAAACTAGACCCTAACTAGATCCTTGTTGATCTCATGAACCGCAAAGTATAAAATTCCCAAAATTTGGAGTTTTTTTGGGTTTATCATTTTCAGATTCTGTAAAAAATTTCATGGCCGTACTATAGGGGAAAGTGAGTTTTATTGTATACTTGTGTTTTAACCCTGTTTTCCTACAATTCTAAGTATTTGAGTACAACAACAAGATTTTAAGATAGTTTTGTGTTAAATAAAAGGTGTTTTGTGATTTGATTAGTTTTATGATGTCATATGGCACATCTCCTAAAATTTTCATGATCTAATTCAACCCCAAACTCTCCCAAACACCAAAACAGGGTTGTTAAGAGGCCTAATTAGGTCTACTATAGGGGTCAGAAGTACCATTCTGTACAAAACAACTATACCTAGTATTGACATATGTTATGTAACTTCCAAATGGGTATTTGGAAAAATTTATATGTTTTGGATATTATGTGTTTTGTGAAAGATATGGCAAAAAATTAGGCCCAGTAGGGATACAAGCCTATGACCCATCAACACAGCAAGTAGAGTCTTGCAGCTTAATCCAACCTTTTTTTTATCACTTCAAAGCTTCAAATTAAGTGTAAATGGATAATAAAAAGGGTCTAATTTTTTTTATTTGTGTCTTCTATGTATTTTTTTTGTAATAGATTCTGTTGTTACCATCAAACAAGTAATGCTTAGATAGGACTGTCATATTGGTTTGTTAGTTTCATTTTGTTGAATCAAATCCCTACACCATTTGGTATCATAGCCCAAGGGATTATGAAAAATATAAAGATACAAGTCAAAGAGAAGAAGAACATGATTTGTGAAGAAGAGGTAAGATGGCCATGAGAGTTAGGAACAGAGGTGGAGCTGGAGGAAGGAGACCTGGAGGACAGGTTGCAATGGCAAAAGAGATTAGGAACCTGACAGATAGGATACAAGACCTAGAGATGGCTCAAAGAAGAGGCACTAACATGGGTGAAGTCAGTGATAGAGAAGAGGAGCCACTAGAGGATGAATTGGTGGTGGAAGAAGAAACAACTGAAGATAGGTTGATTAGAGCCATTATGAAGGTGAACACAAAGCCAAAAATGGAAGTTCCAATGTATGAAGGTAAGTTGAATGTGGAAGAATTAATTGATTGGATTAGTGCATTAGATAAATACTTTGAGTATGAAGGAATTGAAGAAGATGATAAGAAAGTCAAGTATGCCATGACAAGGCTAAAGAGCCATGCATCCCTGTGGTGGGATGGAGTGCAAGAACAAAGGAGGAGGAAAGGGAAGCAAAAGATCAGAAGCTGGGATAGAATGGTAGCAAAAATGAAAGGTAAGTTTATACCTAAAGATTATCAAGCCAAGCTTTTCAAGCAATTAAAAAAGTTGAAGCAAAAAGAGATGTTTGTAAAAGAATACACTGAAGAGTTTTACAGGTTGACTATAAGATCATGTCATATTGAGGATGACATAGAGAAGGTAGCTAGATACACTAATGGTTTGAAGTTTTCCATTCAAGATGAGATTAGTCTTCTCATTCCTAAGACAGTTGAAGAGGCATATCAATTTGCCTTGAAAGCTGAGGAGAAGATTGCAAGAAAACAAACATCCTTCTCAAGAGGAAGGGGTAGATCCATCAGAGGTAGAGGATTTCAAGGAGGTAGAAGACAACTGCAAACATCTCAAGAAGAGGCCAGCAGCTCACAAAGCTCAAGAGGCAGCTATACACCAAGAGGAAGAAAACCATACCAAGGATATCAAAGAGGAAGAGGAAGATTCATGGGCAAATGCTTTAGGTGCAACAAGTATGCAAGACACAGGGCATATGAGTGTCCAGAGAACCCTTCTACCAACCATGAGAGGGGTGTACATGTGACCCAAGGTGAAGAAAAAAGTGAAGTTGCAGCAGCTTATGAAGATACCCCAGAAGAATGTGAGTCTCTTTTGATGAAAAGAATCTTGTTGAAGCCAAACAAAGAAGTTGTAGAACCACCTCAAAGGAAAACTCTATTTAGAACCACATGTAAAAGTAAGGGGAAATGTTGCAAGGTCATCATAGACAATGGGAGTACTGACAATCTTGTGTTAACTAAGATGGTGGAGAAACTAGGCTTGAAGAAGGAGGTACATCCTACACCTTATCAAGTCTCTTGGCTATAAAAAGGACACAAACTCTTGGTAAGTGAACAATGCAAAGTAAATATTCAGATAGGAACATATAAGGATCAGATTTTATGTGATGTCATGCCCATGGATGTATGTCATATCTTGCTTGGAAGGCCTTGGCAATTTGATAGGAAGGCCATGCATGATGGAAGGCATAATACATACATGTTTGAAAAGGATGGGATCAAGCATACACTCACACCATTGAAAGAAGAGGTTGTTGCTATTTTAGGATAGAATTTAAAATATTGATAATGAGTGGAAAAGAGTTTCTACATCAAATGAAGAAAGAAAAGGTAAACTTTGCTATGATTGGTAAGCCAAGGAGTGTAGTCACTAGTACTAAGTTGATTGATTTGCCTCTAGAGATTCAAGATATGTTGAATGAGTACATTGATATTGTGGTAGATGATTTACCTAATGAGTTACCACCATTGAGAAGCATTAGCCATCACATAGACTTGATTCTAGGAGCAAATCTTCCAAACAAGGTTGCCTATAGGTTAACACCAAAGGAAAATGAAGAGATCAAGCACCAAGTTCAAGAATTGTTAGACAAAGGATTGGTAAGAGAGAGTTTAAGTCCTTGTGTTGTCCCCACAGTGTTGAGTCCTAAGAAGGATGGGAGTTGGAGAATGTGTACAAATTCCAAAGCAATCAACAAGATTACTATCAGGTATAGATTCCCATTGCCTAGAATTGATGACTTACTTGATTGTTTGAGTGGAGCTACATACTTCTCTAAGATAGACTTGAAAAGTGGTTACCATCAGATTAGGATAAGAGAAGGGGATGAATGGAAAACAACCATCAAGACCAATGATGCACTCTATGAGTGGTTAGTCATGCCATTTGGACTAACCAATGCACCAAGCACCTTCATGAGGCTGATGAATGAAGTGCTTAAGGAGTTCACTGGTAAGTTTGTGATAGTGTATTTGGATGATATTTTTGTGTTTAGTCAAACTAAGGAAGATCATTTGAAACATTTGAGGATGGTATTGAGTAAGCTACATGAAGAGAAATTGCTAATCAATGTAAAAAAGTGCAATTTCCTGAAGACAAAGTTGATATATTTGGGGTTTTTGATTTCAAAAGAAGGATTGAAGATGGATAAGGAGAAGGTTAAGGCTATACTTGAGTGGCCTACACCCAGGAACACATATGAGGTAAGAAGCTTTCACAGTTTGGCTAGCTTCTATAGGAAATTCATAAGAAATTTTAGTGGAATTGTTGCTCCAATGATAGATACAATCAAAGGTGATAAAAGAATTTTTTGTTGGACTGAGGCTGCTAATAAGAGTTTCAGATTATTGAAAAAGAAGGTAGCTGAAGAACAAATCCTAACCTTGCCTGATTTCAATAAGCTTTTTTAGTAGAATGTGATGCTAGTGGAACTACAATAGGCACTGTTTTAAGCCAAGATGGGAAGCCTATAACATACTTTAGTGAGAAATTAAGTGATGCTAAGAATAAGTACTCAACCTATGATCAAGAATTCTATGCTCTTTTACAAGCTTTAAAGAAATGTAGGCACTATCTTTTGCCTAAAGAGTTTGTTTTGTTCACTGACAATTATGCTTTACAGTTCATTAGCAATCAGAATAAGTTGAGTCAAAAGCATGTTAAATGGATTGAATTTATACAAATCTTTACATTCACTATTAAGCATAAGAAAGGATAATCTAACAAGGTTGCAGATGCTCTAAGCAGGAGGAATCTGATCATGCAGGAATCTCAAGTAAGCATTTTGGGATTTGAAGATTTGAAGGAACTATGTAAGGAAGATCCAGACTTCAAAGAACCATATGAAGCTTGCATGAATCTAGTAGGGCTTGATAGAAGTCCTTGGATAGGTTTCATGGTCCAAGAGGGTCTACTGTTCAGAGGTAGCCAGCTTTGCATACCCAAGAGTTCCATGAGAGAGAATTTGTTGAATGAAAAGCATAGTGGTAGCTTATCAGGACATTTTGGTCAAAATAAGACATTAGCACAATTGAGTGCTAATTACTATTGGCCAGGTATGGGTAATGATGTCAAGAAATTTGTTGAAAGGTGTAAAACATGTCAATATGCCAAGGGAATTAGTCAAAATGTAGGTTTGTACCCAGCCACTACCCATTCCCAATAGGCCTTGGGATTCAATAAGCATGGATTTTGTACTTGGTTTGCCAAGAACTCAAAAAGGTCATGACTCTATATTTGTAGTGGTAGATAGGTTCTCAAAGATGGCTCATTTTATTCCATGCTCAAAAACAAGTGATGCTACTAACATAGTTAATCTATTCTTTCAAGATGTTGTTAGATTGCATGGATTGCCTAGAAGCATTGTTTCTGACAAGGTACCAAATTTGTTGGACACTTTTGGAGAACCTTATGGAATAAATTGGGTACACAATTGAGTTTTAGTTCAGCCTATCACCCCCAAATTGATGGCCAAATAGAGGTTGTCAATAGGATCTTAGGCAACATCTTGAGAAGCTTGGTAAGTATGCATCCAAAATAGTGGGATCTTGCACTTGCACAAGCTGAATTTGCCTATAACGATTCTCCTATTAGAAGTACAGGGTTGAGTCCATTTCAAATTATGTATGGAATGCATCTAATTGGTGTGTATGAGTTGAGAAATCTAAGTAGCATAGAGACAAGGAGTGCTGATGCAGAAGAATTTGCCGATGCCATGCAAAATTTGCATGAACAGGTAAAGAAGAAACTTGAAGAAAACACCATCAAGTACAAGCTAAGAGTAGATTGAAAGAAAAGAGAGGTCAGTTTCAGTGTTGGAGACCTTGTTCTTGCCAACCTTAAAAGAGAGAGGTTCCCAAAAAGGGAATACAACAAGCTAAAGGTAAAGAAAATAGGACCATGCAAGGTAATAAGGAAGTTTTCAAATAATGAATAGGAAATAGAATTGCCAAAAGGGATTGGAATCTCTCCAATCTTTAATGTTGCAGATCTATATCCATACAAAGATGAAGGACAACCAGCTAAAGATATTGAAACACGGGTAGATGAAGTTATCCAATGGGAGCAACAACTACCAAAGGAAGTGCCAAAGGAGATTGAGAGCATTTTGGACAAGAAAGTGGTTAAAAAGATAAGGGGCAAAGAATATTTTCGGTATCTAACTAAGTGGAAGAATTTACCAACTGAAGATGCAACATGGTTGACTGCAAATGACATCCTTAAGTTGGGCACAAGCGTGGAAGAGTTGACGAAGAAAAACAACAAGTGAAGAATACTTCTTTTTCTCCTTGGAAGAATGATGTAGGAGCATCTTCATGCTAGGAATGTGTTTGTCATGTTCTTGGTTGAGTTTTAGCATGTCTAGGTGTGCTAAGTTAGTTTCCCTCCATTTCTTAGGTTTTCAAATTTTCAAATTTGTCTAAGTATCCTTTAAGCATGAAATAAGACCTATATGTGAGCAAAAGGCAAAATATATGTAAATATTGGTCAAATAAAACACAATATCTTATCCTCAGATGATTTCAAGTTTTTTGGGTGAGATATTAAGTGATTTGAGTCTTCTTATGTTAGAAAAGTTGTTTTACCCCATTTTGGGAGGTTGTTGTGTGAAGCCTAGTATAGGATTTGAGTATCTAAGTTGAGAAAATATGGTTCATATGGGGGATTTTTGTGTGGAATAGGTGTATATGTATATATTATTTTTGAATTAATTAATTGGGAGTTTTTTTTCGAAGTCATTTTTTTTTGTTTTTGTTCAATCTTTCCTCAAGACTATGTATGTAGACCAGACAGGGCAACAAGGAAGAAGTTTGTAGTTAGTACTTAAGAGGGTATTATCTTCTTTGTGACTGCTCAAGATTATAGATGAGGTTAATACAAGACCAATAAAATTTATTTGGGCTATTAACTCCCCAGGATGCTCCCTGTAGCTCAAATTTGGTGTAAACTAGACCCTAACTAGATCCTTGTTGATCTCATGAATCGTATAGTATAAAATTCCTAAAATTTTTATTTTTTTTGCGTTTATCATTTTTAGCTTTTGTACAAATTTTCATGGCCGTAATATACGGGAAAGGGAGTTTTCTTGTATACTTGTGTTTTAACCCTATTTTCCTACAATTCTGAGTATCTGAGTATAACAGCAAGATTTTAAGATAGTTTTGTGTTAAATAAAAGGTTTTTTGTGATTGGAATAGTTTTATTATGTCATATGGCACATCTCCTAAAATTTTCATGATCTAATTCAACCCCAAACTCTCCCAAACACCAAAACAGGGTTGCTAAGAGGCCTAATTAGGTCTGCTATAGGGGTCAAAAGTACCATTCCGTATAAAACAACTATACCTGGTCTTGATATATGTTATGTAACTTCCAAATGGGTATTTATAAAAATTTATATGTTTTGGATAGTAGGTGTTTTGTGAAAGATATGGCCAAAAATCAGGCCCAACAGGGATATAAGCCTATGAACCCATCAACACAGCAAGTAGAGTCTTGCAGCTTAATCCAACCTTTTTTCTGATACTTCAAAGCTTCAAATTAATTGTAAATGGATAAGAAAAAGGGTCTAAAGTGTTTTATTTGTGTCTTCCATGTATTTTTTTTTGTAATATAGTTTGTTGTTACCATCAAACAAGTAATGCTTAGATAGGACTGTCATATTGGTTTGTTAGTTTCATTTTGTTGAATTAAGTTCCTACACCATTGGTACTTACAATTATTCCCTACCCCCTAAGCTTATCGAACTAGTCATCAAACCCCTACAGGACTTACACCATCATCTCTAGTCTTTGGTTTAGAGATCATTATTCATGTCAATATCAAGTTGCCTTCATTGTGTGTCTCACTACATGACATTATTGATGATGAATAATACAAAGTTTCCAAATTACAAGAGTTGGAGCTTCTAGATGAAAAGTGTTGAGTTACCTTAGACCATTTGCATGCTTATCAAAACAATTTATATTGTATCTATAACAAATATTCTCCCTAGATAATTTTAAGTTGGTGACTTGGTCCTAAAATAAAATTAGAAAAACACCAATACCGAGCATAAAAATAAAGGCAAATTTGAATCCAATTGGTTGGGTCCTTTTGTGATCACTAATAGTTATGGTTTTGGGGCATACAAGATAACTACTCTAAATCGACAAGAGCTCTAGGAACCCATGAAAATATCATACCTCAAGCATTTCCACAATTGACTTTTATTATATTCTATTTTCTATAAGAGCCATTGAGTTGGGGGTACCCATTACATATCATTAACTAGGTCATTTATACCTTATTACCTGAACCATTCCTATATTATTACCTGGGCCATTTATACTCACCTACTTGGACCATTTTATTATCACCTGGATTCTTCTATTATTACCTAGAACCTTCTATTATTACCTAGACCTTTCTAATTCTATTAAAACAATAAATTTATTTCCCTTGGACCATTCATGCTTCTTGTTACATGTTCTTCTAGGTTGTTTTAATCCTATTACTAGTCATGATATTTATTGTGAACCAATAAGTATGCAGATATTTTTAATGAATATTTTAGAGGTAATTTTGAGTGGTCAACATCAACATTATCATCAATAACATCTTTTCTAGGCTAGTATCTCAAGGCATGTCAACATATGGTTTACCTATATGATAGTTCCTTCATACTGCTAAATTGCTTCATTTTGTTTTTGTGTGGTATTCCCCTAGGCCTTAGATTCTTTTCTTAGTTTTTAGGAACACCATTTCAGCCAATTTAGTTATTTTATGAGCCTATACATAATGACTAGGGTCCTTTGTTAGATGGTTTGTTGTACATTTAAACATATTATGTTGTTTGCTTTATTCCAAAAACATTAGAAAACACCCAAAAAAATACAAAAAACATTCTTCGTTAAAGAAGGTTGGCTTCAAATTTCCATGATAGTTATAAAGCCATGTCATCTTCTAGGAGGGTTTCCCCTTTATTATGTTCATCATTTTTGTTCTTTCATTATACTTCCCTTTCTAGGAGAACTACATCATCTTGAGGTCCACACGGAATATGTAGGTAGCACTTGGATGCATTGGGCATCTTGGGTCAACTCGACCACTCTTATTTTCATCTTACTATACCCTGCACCTATACGCTCTCATTATTTTGTGAGTAATTTTGGACCTCTATGTTCCTATCATTTTTTGATCCCATTCCTATATTTCTTCTATTAATCATTTCTTTTCTACTTATCATCACATTTATTCTATCCCAATTGCTGGGAGAGCTAGATCAGTTTGAGGTCCCTTTGGACTATGTACGCAGTGCCCATTTCCCAAGAGCACTTGGGGGTAGCTTGGCCACCCATTCCTTATTTTTCCATTCCACCTACTTTAGGCAACCTATTTATAATCCAAGCATAGCACCTTATTCACTACACATGTAAAATTATTGATTGCTTACATTGAGTCTCTTTATCTTCATTGTCTTGTGATTTGTGTGTTTTGTTTATAAGTCTATACGCTTGTTTATTTTTAGTGTCGTGTCTATATACATTTTGAAAACCACTTGAGTCTTGTTTTAACTTGGGCTTAAGTTGTTTACTTATGTATTTAGATTATTTTATTGATTGTATGTGTTTTGTATGTTCTTGTTTCCACTTAAGTCTTGATAATTCATATCTTGTTCTTGAGTTGGTTATTTTTTCAATTTATTTTTGGTTATTTCTTTTTTTTGGCTCAAACGTAAATGTGTGTAACTTAGGTTTTGGTATTTATATCATTATTTTATGTTCTAAAGATTCATGTTCGAACTGATCCATTCACAATTTCAAATCCAATGTTATTATAAGTTATTCATGCTTATGATGCTTAATTTCATTTTTCATATTAAACACCAACTGATCCAATCTTACAAATCAATGTGGCACTGAACATACATCTTTGAAATCATCATCCTACATATCTGATACCTAACTAGGATATCATCCTCCAAATCCAAACATTAGAAACATGAATGACTCTCTTTGTTACTTCAAGATGTGTATCTCTTGGATTATATATCGAGTCATGATATCCATCCATTTACCCAACATTTATGGCTACTTCTATATTGGTTAGGATGTGCATCTCCTAAATTAATCTCTAGTATCTAGCCATCCATCAATCAAAAATATGGATAAATTAGCAATCCATATGCTAATTAAGGACTTGCATCTCTTAATGTTAGCATATGTTATCATATCAAAATCATGGCAAAAAAATATACATCCATCTCAATCTTATGATGCAATCCCCCCATGGACTTATTATTACCTTGGTTCTTCATGGGAGGTTTTTTTAACCTCATTTATCTGTTTTCAAGCCATTTTCTTCTAATTATTCTATTTTTTAACCTCTTTTCTTGAATTACGTGTTTCTTTATTGTGATTAAGGGCTACCCCATCAAAAGTAAAATTTTGTCATTCTCCCCTCAAAGGGGAATAATGGGCCACCGAAACACTATTTGGATCATTTTTGTAACCCCATTTTTTGCAACTCATGAAGAATTTAATAAAAATTGAGAATGAATTTTTCTTCTAATTATGATCATTTTAAGTGACCTTTTAATTTTTTGAAATTATGTTTCTTAAACTAAATGTCTCTCCATGCCTTCTTAAATAGGGGAAAATGTAGACATATAATTCCTACCATTGTCATTCAGAGATTGCAAGTTTGAACCACTTTCCACAATTGCACACAAACTAGACCAAAATCACCAAAAATCTATAATTTGGTTGCACATGTCACGTATATGCACCAATTTTCATCCATGCATCCATGATTAGGGTATGTCATTTTATGGAATTGTTATCTTCTCCTAATTCACTTCGAGTTAAATTGTGACCAAGTAAAATCATGTTTTGGACATCTGTACATATCATGTACATGTGCCAATTTGCATCTATACTACCCTAGCTAGGGTATTACCCTATACATAATTGACACCTTTTTCTAATTCAACTCTAGTCAAATTATGACTAAGTAAATTGACATTTTTGACCAGTTTGATTAATCAACCAACCAAGTTCCAATAATTATAAAAAGCTAAGTAAATCTCATTAAGCAAATCAAATTAGATTAAGAGCCTAAGTGATAAATCCATGAAAATTATTGAATATATATTATTATAAATTCATAATTCAAAATATCTGGGCCATGATGTCACCCATGACATCATCACAGGGGTGTCATCCAAAAGGCATTAATGGAGATAAATATCAGGATTAAGGCTAACTATGCCTTATTAATGTTTCATTCTTCCAAATATTGATGACCATATTTATTGCTTGTCCCTCCAAAATTGAATCAATTTTTGACCCTCCATCTTGATCTTGTTATGGAGGGACATAAATCAGTTACCTCAATTTGGAAAAGCTATAAATACATGATCCATGGCCATAACCTTTAAGATGTTTTTGGTGTATAAAAACTATGCAAAAATATCTCTAGAGAGCTTCACTCATCCTTTTAGCATTTATCAAATCAAGATCCAAATACATTGGTGAAATGAGAGATGTATGTAGACACTTGTGATAGTACATTAACAAAGACTTTTATCACCAAATCTAAGCACAAATATGTTTAATAGACCGATCTTGGAGGAGGGACACTTGGCAAAGGCATTGTCTATGTTTTCTTGTCTAAGCATCTTGAATCCATTGATCCACACCCCTAGAGGGAGTAGGCCTATAATTATAGTTATTTAAGCTTTGTCATTTGTTTTATGTCTTAAACACATGAACTAACTTGCTCTATAATCCTATTCTACAACCACTACCTCTTATATATACCCTAATTAGGTTACGAAAACACCTTAGATCGATACCACCACCAATATTAAGCTAAAGAAATGATAAAAGGTATGCTAGCCACAAGTTATACATATGCATCCCAATACACTCAAAAGGCTAAGCGTGTATAATTTTCCCCCGCCTTCAAACTAGTGATGTCCTCAACACTAACGATCTCTAAATGCGTTAGTATGAATTCTTCATCCTCGCATGTTGCATCCTCTCTTAATCAATTCTTCCACTTGATAAGAGACTCATTGATCACCTTCATATAAATCCTCTTAAATCGAGTCTATATATAATATATTCTATTTCTAATATGATTTTTCCTTCTTCATTAAGCTTCGGTAACTAATCTAGATGGGAATCTTCTATCCAAAATCAGAAAGATGAAATAATAGGTGTATTTTTGTTGACTGAGGTAGCTCCTATTGGTGTTATGTGTGTACCATGACTTATTGAACTTTTGGTTATAAACTCAAGTAAGAGGTGATGGATGGAGGTTGGTAACTATAAAATTACATAAATAGATATCTTTTGGAATAAAATTCTCTCTTAGGTAACCTCTATATTGGCATATACTTAATAATAATTGAATAATTTTCCACCCATTCCTGAAAAGTTGGTATTATTTAAACATTGGACTATTTTTATTCCACTAAAAACAATTTATGTAGAGGTACCATTGATCCCTTTTTGATAATATTTTGCATTTTATGAGAGCTTACCATCTATGGTGACTTTGCACGTAACCTTCTCAACTCAGACCTCTAGCCTTCTAAATGAAAACACATGAATAATTATTTAAAATTAATATAGATCGTGCCCAAGGTTGTGATCTATTAGAATCCCAATACAATATTATCTCCCCCCATGGGAATGGAAAATATAGGTCTTTACAATATGTAGTCCCACATAGTTAATTTTAAACTATAGAATTTTCATGAACAATTAACAGTTCCCCCATCTGCAACCATGACCTAAAATTCTAGTGATTAGGTAAAAAATAATTCAAATGTGAAACCAACTTATCATTGATGAAACTATGAGTAATCTCAATTCATTTAATACATTCACCTTTTGATTTTTAAATAGACCTACTACTTTAAGATTTTGTGGGGTGTAAACACCTAATAGCACATGGAAATAGATAATTGATGGGAATCTCCTGAATCTAGCTCATCAAAATCCTCTATTGACTTTTCTTCATCCTTTTCTTCTTCATTGATGCCCTCAATGTATAAATTTTATTTTTAATGCATCTATGTCTTCGACTATATTTGTCATCATATTTAAAACATAACCCTTTTTCTCCTTTTTATTCATGGGGTTTTAATCATTTTGGTTGAGGAAATTATGGTATCAACATGTTATTATCATTTATTCTAGTGAATGCATGTTTATAGGTAGCTAATAATTTTCCCTCTGCCCTGTTTGCCTTCATAATATAATCAAATGCATTAAGTGGATTAAACATGTGTACCTCATGTTGAATTTGGTCCTTGAGTCCACCAAGAAATAGGTCATATAGTTTCTCATTTTTTATCATATATATTCACAATGATGTGTTATGGGATTAATGAATATAATCCCTAACTAACCCTTTTTCTAATTTTACCAACTAGATGAATTAAATCTTCATCACACTATTTCTATAGTGCATATGCAAATTCTCTATAAAAACTAACTAGGTTAAAATGAGAGCCTTATTCTTATTTTGAGAATGTAACCATCTATATTGGATGAATCATCTAGGTTTTAGATAGAAAGATGTTATGGTGACCTTTTTCCAACATGGGATCTAATGTATTTAACAAAAAATGTGTATTTGCTTTATCCAGTTGAGTGGTTTTTTTCCATAAAACTTATGCATGTCCACCTTCAATAGTAGGTTACAAGGCCCAAAATTAGTGCTAGCAATATGATGAGACCACATAAAATTTGGTTCAAGACTGGATTATCCCTTAGATCCACCTTGAGTTAGTTTTGAGACTAACAAAATCTTAATGGAAGATATAAGATACACCAATTCTCATTTCATTTCATCCATATCTCATATAATTTAATTGCATATATGATCCATTTTAGACTCTATGTGGCACATAATACCATTGAGATTGCACACTTTGTCATCTAACAAAGAAAACATCGTACTAGAAGTCCCGCCTATTCTAAACTCAAACTTTGCCTCGTCTTTGTTAGGAGTTTTTCCTCATGTGTGTGAATTATTTCCTCGACCTCTAGTTTATGGCTTTGACATGTTAATGATTGATAAATTCATAATTTGATTTGACCATTCAAATTCAAACTCAAGTTATCTTCAAATCCAAAACTCAAAAAACTAGACCCCCTCTAAATTTTTACCAATTTTTTGAAACTGTAAAGACAATAAAAAAATCCTAAAATTATGGCATGTAGAGTGAATTTAGGAAAAAAATTAAATAAAAATAACTCGCTAAAAATGATCATAGTACCCTAAATTTTTTACAATAGCTTTTTTATATGATTCTCCAACATCAATAAAAAAAATTGTAGAAAAAATCCTAAAATTTCAATTTGTAGAGCAAATTTAGGGAAAACCCCCTAAAATTTCAATACCTTACTAAAACTGATTAAAAACCATAATTTTTTTATTATAGCATTCCTAACTAATTATCCAACTTTAGTAAGATAATTGTATAAAAAATTGTAATAATTTGTGAGATATAGGTGATTCTTCAAAATTAGAGTTTTGACCGCACTTTTTCTCAAATCAAAGCTCCAATACCACTTATAATGAAATTACTACATCGCTAAATTAGAATCATAGTTTTAGATCACAATATGATTGAAATAAAGTATAATAATTAATAATATGACTAAGCCACTTAAAGAGGGAATCCTCCACAATTTTATAATAAGAATATAATTCATATATGATGATTTAATACTAACCGCTAACTCCTATATATACCCTTATTATGCTATGGAAATAACCTAGGCCAACCCTACCACCAATATTAAACTAAATAAATTATCATGTGACTTAATTAAATGTTATGCTAGCCACAATTCAGCCACACTTATCCCAATGCATGCAAGAAGCTAAGGGCATAACACTGCCTTATATAGATATATGTCTTGTTCCTATAGAGATATTCCCCAATGTATGATGACTTATTATGAGGTGAACCATACTATGAAAAATAGGGTTAGATAAAATATTATAATATTTAATCCTTATCTTACTAAATCTCAAGGAGGGAACAACTAAATGTTATATTTTTAGATATAGGTCTAGGATAATTAAAACAACCTCAAGACTTCACCCATAATACATGTATACTTTTATAACATTAATGTAAAGAGACATAAATATGTTAAGGTATAATGACTTCCAAATATATTAAAGCATAGATGTGATGAGATCCAATGTTCCCTCCTCACAATAATATTATAATGATAATATAAATGAGATTACCTATATCCATACCCTCCAACTTCTTGTATAGATAAGTAAGGAGGTGTAGGATTGGAAAGAATCTTATCTTTAGGAATACTAGATTATAAAATGGGCAAACCCTATTTTGATGATAATATTTAAAGACATATTCTTGTTTATAAATAACTTATAATTATTTTTTATATAAATAAGATATGGATAATGATGTGCACATAAGGTGTGTATCCATAAAGAATATAATTACAAGTACATTTTTAAAAATATAATAGTGTATGTCATAATATGTACAAACATCCCCCTTTAAGATGTACTTTGTAATAAGGAGAGGATGAATGAAGCTACACTAGCCTACATAAGCTTAGAAATGATGCTTTTCTCAAAATTATTTGTACATCAATAGCCTCAAGAGAAACTTAGATAAAGTGAGGTAAACCTATGATATTATAAGATTTAATAATTATAGAATGAGAAGAAGCCATAATATATAATTATTACATTACAATAGAGCCATATAAATAACATCACTAAGATTTAACCATGGAGTAACAAATAAGATTGAATAAGCCTACATCCAACTAACTACAACAAAGTCTTCAAAATAACCTCTAACAAGATCAACCAAGAATAACTACATAAATAACCACTAAGTATAACCAACTATTTTACCGAAGTAAATACCTTTATGTAATTACATGTTACATATTACATATTATTATTTAATTAATCTAACACCCTCCTTAATGAATAAATCATATGTTTTAGTAATTATTACAAAAAAATGATTAATTTCATACATGAACTCAACCAGGGTGTGGTGTTGTTGCCTCTGTAGTGAGGTATCTAAATGTCCCTATTATTGCCAATCCATCTTACCAAAGTACATGGGTAATGAGCCGTTGTAACTACTAAGTAGAGTAGGAAATGGCATTGAATACTAGGTTTATTGGATTCTATTATTCTTTAAATTATTGTCATGTCTTTAATGTGTCATGCTTTACCTATTTGTTAGAGTGATCAGTTATGACAAAAAGTTTAGAATATATATCAATACTAAATAACATATCATATCTCCTAAGAGATATTTCTGTGTTGAGCTATTGAAAACCCAATATCTACTACTTTCCATTGTTGAATAACTTTGGGACATTTACTGTTCACAACACTCTTGTGTTTTTTATGCATGCCCCTTCCTCTTTCATCAATATTCATGGAAAACTTTTATTTTGGTTTAACTTTAGTCTTTGAACTTGTGCTATGTTTTAATACCTATGAAACAGTATTAAGAGCAAAATTTACCTACTCTTCACCTTATATTTCATGCTTTCTCAACCTTGTAGATTTCCCTTCCAAAAATTAAGGCAATTCATCTTTCATCGTGGTATGGTACCACTTAGGATTTTTGTGTCAGTCATCTTGATTTGATTGTGAAGAGTGAGAAACACATTTTTCATAAATATAACTTGACACTTCTAGTATTTCCATTTTTAAACCCTATTAAAATTTAGTATCATAACTTATTCTAGAAACATCATCAACATTTAGAAATACATTATTATTATTAGATTTATCATTATTAGAAAATAATGGCACCTTGACATGTAAATCAACATCTTTACTAAACACAATTATGTATGTAAAGACATCTAGTAATCTATATACATCTCTTTACTCACAATGTTAAGCCCTTAACCTATGACACACTCTTAATTAATATTTGCATTCACTAGTTAATTATTACTTTAGGTTGACTTCTCAATATGTAAGGGTGGGATGAATGGGTGTGACTCTTCCCATTCGTTTTATATATAGGAATGATTGTGGCTCACTCAAAGCAAGTTATATATCAGTTATATCTTATTGTAAGGATTTGGAGGTTGCCCTCTCAAAGTGGCTTATCATATCATCTATTATATTTTAGTTATATGTGATTTGTTACTTTAATTATGAAGAAAATTTATTACAAGTGGTATTAGAACATCAATTTTGGCATATAATTTTGTTTCCACCATATCTCACAACCTATTTTGAATTTTTTTACCAGAGTTTGATAATAGTATAATGCATCCACAACAAAAATTTGTAGATTTGAAAATCCATTTAGAATCATTTTGAATAAGTTATTACTTTTTTACCATTTTTCACAAAATCACTCTACAACCTGAAATATAAGGAATTTTTCATATTTTCTTACATTTTTAGAAAGATTGAATAAATATAGATTGAGTCAATTATTTATGTTTTCTGATTGGAGGATTAAATCATATAAAAATCATTTGGTCAAAGTCGGGTCAACGGTGACAATTAGGATTGACATTGTCAAGCCTTGTTATGGCAAGACCACTAACTAGGGGCCAAGGTAAGGGCATTGAAACTCTAGGTAAAATTCCTCATAAAGAAGATATTGATTCATAAGGGGGAGTTATTGAATCAGTTGTTCTCAGATTTTCTTTAATAGATCACAAAGTCAGCCAACTTAAGTATGATATGTACATTGTATAATCTAAGGTGTAAGGGCTACATTTATAAATGAAGATTGTATAATATGCCTTAGCATATTTGGTGATAACTTTGAATAATAATCTAAAAAACCAACCACCTATCACCATTGCACAACCTAACCAGAGTGGATCTTTTATCCAACCTAATCCAAAAGTGGAAATACAAGAGTTTGTTGGGAAGGATCCAGTCACATGGCTCGACCAAATGGATATTTTTTTAATATCCACCAGATTGTTTGTGGCCAAAATTTGGTCATGACATCCTTATATCTAAAACCAAAAAAAAACATCTAGTATAGATGGTTATGTACTCATAAGAAGAAGAAGGTTCTTGATCTCACTTTGTATACTTTTACAGAGGAGCTACAACTCCACTATAGAAATAATGTGAGTGATAACCACTTTAGTCAGTTGGAAAAGGTATGACAACTAGGATCAGACAAGTATTATGCTCATCAATTCCAAAACCTCTCTGTGTGTGGATAACATTCTTGAAGGGTACCTAAATGACTTATTTCTTGGAGGTCTTCATGACCAAATTAAACATGATGTACACATGTTTAATCTAGATATTGTCTTTGAATCTATTTTTAAGGCTCATAGGGTAGAGGAAAGAGATCTAGTCAACCAAAAGGATTTCACTACTACCACAGATCATTTTTTTCCCACACCAACCTTCCCTCGGCCTACAAGATTGACTCATCACCAACTTATCGAGAAACATGTAAAAGGCTTATATTTCAATTGTGATAGTAAATGGAGTAAAGGTCATACATGTGTTAAGAAGAAAATATTCTAAATTGAATGGTCTAATGATGTTGAAGCTGATGTGAGAAAATATGATGACCATGAAGTAGTACCTAACTTTGATTTTGGTTACATTTGTGAAACACCATCTAGATTTGTTCAATGTTGAGGGCAACATTATTTTGAAGCATGAGGGCATGTTAATCCCTTAGCCTATGACACACTCTTCATTTATAGTTGAATTCATTAGTTAATTATTAATTTAGGTTGACTTGTCAATATTTAAATGTGGGATGAATGGGTGTGACTATCCCCATTCATTCTATATATAGGGATGAGTGTGGCTCATTAAAAGTAGGTTATTTATGAGTTATATCTTATTGTAAGGATTTAGAGCTTGCCCTATTAAAGTGGATTATCATATATTTTTTTATATTTTAGTTATATTATGATTTATTACTTTAATTATGAAGAAATTTCATTACACATAATAACTAACAAACATGAATACCTTTCCCAATATATAAGTAGTAGATCAAAAAACATGAAAATCACCTACGTCTGGTGTTTTCCTTGACCATGTTTCTTCTAGTGTTACATTATGCAAGGCTTGTGTGGGACTTCTTTTGAGAGTGTACACTATTGTATTAAAATCTTTTACCTAGTACCGATATGGTACATTTTGGCTATCCATCATACACCATGCCATCTCCATCACTATATTATTCTATCTTGTCATGATATCATTATGTTGTGTATAATATTATTTAGTTATACCTTCTTTATTGCATGATTCTATGAATTTCTCAAAAACAAATTCATCCCCATTAATTGATTGAAGATATTTTACATGTTTCCTTTCATGTTTTTATACCATAACTTTCTAAGCAACAAAGTTAGAGAAACATTCTGACTTTCTATGCAAAAAACAAACCCATAATTTCCTATAAAAATTATCTATAAGAAACAAGTAATACAAAACTCTTGATATTGAAGATGTTTGCATTGGACCATGCAAACCCACATGTACCAAATCCAATGCATGCTTAGATCTTTGTTCCTTACCAATGCCAAATGAATTTGAAATTGGCTTAGCTATTTGACATCCTAAACATACATTCTAACTCTTTTAAACAGAAAACATTCCATTCACCATGTTAGTCTCACTTAATGTATGTAAATGATCATAATCGAGGTGACCATACCTCTTATGCCATAGTTCACTTGTGATTTCAATCACTACTAGTGCATGCTATTTTCCTATTTTGGGATCAAACCAACTTATGCAATCGCTCATTACCAATACCTACATTGATGACTTTCTTTGCCTAAATATTATTAACCATGCATCTATTTCCTTTACACTCCACACAAAGGTAAGGATTCATAGTTATTTCACTTATCGAAAGAAGATTTTTGTTCATGTCAGGAACAAATTTAACATTCTAAAAAATGTAACTAATAGAATTTAAAAAAATATGAATAATGCCATATATTTTCATATAGTGAACCCAACCATCACCTAAGTAAATTAATTCACTGCAATTTCCATCTTTTAAAAAGTTTGCATACCAGTCTTTATGACATGTGTAGTGTCTTGATGCCCCTAAGTCAAAATATCATATTGATAACTCAGCTGCCTATATCACCATAAATGCAAACTCACCCACTGAATTTTATTCATCTTCTTCAACCATATTTGTCTTTTGTGATTTTTGTCTCTAATTTTCTAAATCATATTATTGCTTACGATAATATTTATTCACATAACTAGGTTTATTACAATAAAAACATTTCCATTTAGATTTAGAAATATCTTTGCCTTATGACCATGCCATGAGTGCACTTTATGTAGACTCAGATGTTGAAGTAATGGATTGTTCCTACCACTATTATTTATGTATAAAAAGAGTGAAAAACTAATCAAAGTCTAATGTTTGTGTCTCTGTAATCATGTGTAATGACTCTATAAAAGAATCATATGCAGATGAATTTTTTTGCATAACCAGAGCAAGGCTCTTGCTCATCTACAAGTTTTCCCACTACCTTCAATTGATCACAAATGTCCTTCAACTACAAAAAATATTCAAAAATAAAATCAACATCTTACATCTTACTAGAAAATAAAAGGTTTTTCAAATACAAAATTATACTAACTTTAAAAGACTGATATTTTTTCTTAAGGTGTTTCTACAATTCTGGTGTATTATCAACATTTATAACTTTTAGAATCAAATTGTCTACTATAAATAGTTTTAGAAGCATCAATGCCTCACAATGACATTTATCATAGTCATCTAGTTGATCAACTGGTCTAGATTCTTTACCAAAGATAATCTATTTAATATTCTGATACTCACTTATCGTAAGTATCCTATAATTCCATAAGCTAATTTTTTTGTGATTCAATTTTTGAGAATCTAGCAATAATAAATGTTACAAACTATCCATTTTTACCTAGTTTTTATGAAAATAATTAAATAAAAAAAGCATAATAACTTTTACAAATATTATTTTTGGACACTGAATCTAACCTAAAATTGGACAAAGCTACCAATTTTCAGCAAAACATTATTTATAGTTTGTGATATTTTAAATTTTTCATCTTTTATCAAATTACTTAAAAAAGATAAAAATAATTAAATATGGAGTTGTATATTTCCATTTACAAATTCTTTTTTGGACAAAGACAAAAATTTAGACAATATGACAAATTTTCAATAGTTTTGGCTTTACAATTTGCTCCCAATAAAATTAATTGTGATTTTTCAAGTAAGTTTTTAGGCAAAATCAAATTTTATAATTTTTTTTGTCTAAATTTATTTTTCCACTTTTGATTTAAATTAAATTCACCTTAAATATGATTGGTTTATTTTAAAAGATAGGATAAAACTTGCATAATAATTTAAGCCAATAAGCATGAACCTATGTATGCATACGGGAAAATGTCTTCCTGGTTGGTTTTGGTGCCCTCTTATGCCTCAAAACTCCATGTTTTTTATTGAAAAATAGTTGAAACCTGATCTAACCAGTTGTTTGCCTCCTCTAAGAGAGAAATAACAATTTTTTTGGTTGATTTATGTTGATTATGTGGCTCAGTGAAGTACCACATCCCCTATAATGCCTCCCTATGTACAAAACGCCTTTGTGGTAGCAAGGAATACCTTCTATACCAATAAAAACATCCTCATTATTAAAAAAATCCTCTTTACAACACAAAAATCTCCACCTTTGGTTGAAACACCCCTCTCCTTGAAATATCAAACTTTTAGGTAGTTGGTTATGTCTCCTTGGTAAGCAAAAATGCCTTTACTTACAAATAATTCCCTTAATTCATCAAAAACACCCTTCAATTATAAAAAACACCCTCTTGTTTATTTAAAACATAGAACAATTGAAAAGAAATTAGAGGCTCCTTCCTTCATCATACATGCCACTCTTCAAAATTATAATCTCCTCAAAGTAGAATGCCTCTCCTCTCATTGCATATGTAAAGATAAAATGAATGCATAAAAAAATATCTGCATCCTCTCACCACATCTCTTCTTCCCCACAGGCTCTCCCAAGATCCTCTTTTTTATTTTTCTTTTGCTTGTAATAATTACACAAAGCAATGATGCACAGAAAAATAATTTCTTTTTATTTTGTTTATTTCTACCCTTCACCAATTGGCTTACCAAGGCCAAAATTCCTTATGAAAATTCATAATTTTATTCTACACTATTCTTCCATATTTTCCAACCATGAGCTCTGAAACCATATAAGATTTAATAATCAAAGAATGAAAAGAAGCCATAATACATAATTATTACTATTGCATATTTTGACCACAAGTCAAAATAGGTAAATCCCCTATAGTAAAAAACTTGTATAAGGGTATATTTACATGTAATATGGTGTGTTATGATCATTTTGATTCTATTTAGTGAGCTATTAATCTTAGTCATTGTCCAATCTAGTCCTAAGTAATTTCATGTCACTTAGGGGTCACTTTTAGAGTCATTAATGAAGGTGGTATAATTTTCTTAGATGGAATAGTGTTCATAACTATATTTCAATGTCCAATATCTCATATACTTTTTATTCTTGTCAGTTCTAACTAAAACCTTGTAGGTCCTAATTGAAATCAAGAAAATAGTTGAAAGAAAGGGAGTTTTGATAGTTGTACGACCTATGGAGGAGTGTGGCACATATGGAAAGCTCATGTAGTGATCCTTAAGCTTCCCTAACTCCATTTAAATGCTTTATCATCTTTTAAAGTATAAAAAATGGACCAAAATTGTTTTGCTTCTCCATCACTCCACTACACATGCAAAATTGGTTAACAAGTCTTTTGATGGTATGACCAATAGGAGAGGTTCCAAGTCAAATGATCTTGGTGTTGGATATTAAACTTGGTCTAATTAATTTTCATGATAGGATTTCAATGATTAGTTTCTTATGCTTTATGAACCATCCTTTAGAAGTTGACTATCTCATTTTACATGCTAATCTCCACACCCTACAAGTTTTCTTCTTGTTTGAGCTGGTTAGTATAAACCACTTGTTGAAATTTCTTATAGAAGATGTGTAATTCCTTATTTTATCATTTTCATTCTTTTTTTTCATGTTTGGAGGTGATTTGATGAGCTCAAACTTCTCAAGTTGTAGGTTGAGTACACTAAAAGACTTGTAGTCAGGTCTCGTCAATTATAAAAAAATTATTATCCTTTTGATGGTTTTATATGAGGATGATAGGTTTTATTTAATGTCTCCAATATCATTCCATTCACCTCCTTCCTTTCAAGCTTAGTTTCAAAAGGTTTCACATAAAGTTGCAGTCAAGGACCAACACAATCAACTTCCTACATGATTGTAATACACAGTCAGTTGAATGAGGTGTTTTGAAGTGTTGATAATGTTTGTGGAGATATAATGAAGTTTCTAAAGATATCAGACACATTATTGAACATGAAAAATCAAGATAAGCTTCTCAAATGACACATCATAGCATGTGACAACTAGTTCTCCAATGTACACAGTCTTGCACCATTAATGGACACCTACAGCTGACCTATAGGAGATAATTACATTGGAATGGATACATTTGATTGGTTTCAAGTCCCTTATGGTTAAAATGATCCATTTGAAGAATGTGAGAAGGTCTAATATGAGTCATAAGACCATACACTATACATATGTCTATATCACATTCTCACTACCTTATCTGCCACTATGTGTTCACCTATCGGGCTCCCACAGAGGTCTGATAATTTAGAGTGAAGAGTTTAGACATGTTTTGAGATCCTATTAGAGGTTTAGGAGTTTATGGATGCCATAGGAATCATGTTAAATCCATAAAATGGTAGGTATATTTGAAAAGTCATGTTCAAGATGAAGAAATTGAGTTCAGGGATCCATTACCTTAAAAACTCCAAAATAGAGCCTTTGCCACTTTTGATGCTATCATATAATGATGTGACATGGATTATACTTGAGTTTCAATTCCTTCATCTTGTATCCTTCATGTAGGGGTAACACCTTGCAATAACTAGTATAAAAAGGGCTCCCAATTCAGACATTCTTTCACTATAGAAGGTCAATGTTCTCTGTAGTATCCTAACTTCAAATGGTCTTATAGTCATGGTGGCCTAGCAGAAGCATATCTCTATGGTAAGTGGTCCTAATCAATTAAAAGGACACTATTGGCTCAAATAAACTTTGAAATAGTTTGGAGAGTAAGCTCTTGACCTACTTGGTCACCTACAAGTGTCCTTTCGATCAAAGAGTGGTCACCTATAGTCAACTATAGATTGACAATGCAACTTAAACCTAACAGTTTATGTGTTGGTCTATTACCAATATTTGAGCATGAAACAAGTCCAAATTAGTTTTAAACAACTTTTATGACTCCAATAAAGTCTTAATCATGAGAAACAAGCTCTAACTATTCTGAGTGGAAACACAGACATAGTTGACTTCAAGCTAAGCTTGTCTAAGTATAAGCTATACCTTAAAGAGTTTTGGCTAGGGTTAGATGATGAATATGTTTTGAAGGAACCCTATAGTAGTAATAATCATCTTATTAAATCCTCATATCAAATAAATAGAGCATGTAAAGTTTCAACATGTAACATATAGTCAAAATATAAACCATGAACACATTAAATACCATATAAGTCTGTCTTAAGGGTTTTAAGGAATTGTAAAGCCTATTGATGTAACCCAACCATGAAATTTAGTAAAAATGGTCCCTAAGACCTACTAAATATCCTAATATGTTCACATTTATTGAGTCAATATGGGAAGTGCCCTCAATTCTATCTCAGATAAAGGGCACTCCCAGATAGCCATATCATGCAAGTTGGTCATAAGGATGACAAAGTAAGGTACCAAAGAGACTCAGAGCCTTTCAATAAGTTTTTAGGATCCATGTTATATATTAATGAACATATGGAATCCCTCATAGGTGCTAGGATTCAAATATAGTGGCCTAAACCTACATAGGCACAATCAAGTCCTTTAAGTCTAGTAGGCCTAAACCCACCTCAAAGGGGTCTGCTATCACTTTTACCACTAGAGGAGAATTTTAATAATTGGATAACCTCCATATGGAGTTATAATATGTGTAAGATCCATTAATTTGTAGATACTCACCATAATTTTACCAAACATGATCCTTTTCACCTCAAGCATGCACAGAAAGCAAAGGAGAGCTCAACAAGGCAATTTTATAAGCTCATAACTATATGTATATCTAGCATGGGAACTCAAGGAGTTAGGAGATGTTATATAGGATCTTGAACTTACACAATAGAGATGGTTCTAGTGCATAGCAACTTTGTGCAAGGAAAATATTAGAAACAAGGCCAATTCATAGATGTAAATGAAGGTGGAGAGCAACCTCTAGTTAATCAAGTAGGAGTCACTCCTCTTCTATCAACTAAAGATGAAGTCTTAATACAAGTAAGTGAAGGTTGGCAACCTCAAGGAGAAAGCTTCACTAAATTTCTAGTGGAAGATACTTATGTGATTAACCAAGGAACTTCTATTATAGACAAAACAAGAGCTAAGAGAAAGGCTTTAGGAGGTGATAATAATTTTCCTACGAGTTCATATAATCCTCCTACAAGGGAATAAGGCATGGCTACAAGCATGATAGTCCCTAACACTCCTACACCTCCTCCAAATTATAATGTGGTAAGGTCTACTCAAGGTGCCTCAATTTCTCAAGTTTTTAACACTTCCTTGCCTCTAAGGACTCAATAAAAATTAATTAATTATTCCCTAAACATATTCAATTCATTGAAGAATGCTAAGGCATACATTTACCTTTGGGATGCCTTTCATATGCCTAACCAAAAAGAGCTCTTGAAAAAATAGTTTTCCACCATCCGTGTTAGTCCTTCACCATAAATTAATATTCATGGTCATTTTTCTCTAACTAATGCCCCTAAAAACTTTATGGAACCATCTACTAAATCAGAGAAGCCTCCACCTTTCTACCTCACTCTCATAGTGGGAGACAAACTAGTTTATAATTGCATAGTTGACAGTGGAGCCTCTACATCAGTCATGCCCAAAGTTGAAGCTAATAAACTGGGTCTAAAGTATGAACCACATAACAAAGGAGTGCTTTAGTTAGATGGTACACCTACTAAGACAATAGGATTGTTTAAATTTTTGAAGGTTTTTCTCCGTGACTGCCCTAGTTTCCCTATGCTTCAATACATTATTGTTATGGACTTCCCTGCTCATTTTGTAATCTACCTTTCAAGATATTTTATAGCTAAGATATAAGGCTACCTCTTAGCTAATTGGTCTTTCTTGTCCTTTAGGACAAGGTATGAAACCAAGGTAACCATTATAACTTATCCACTTACTAAATTCCACATTGAACCCTATGTAGAAGCAAGCTCTAACTTGAATTATGTAATCAATGAGAAAGAAGATTCTTTCATTGATGATGGTACTTCTTCTAAGATTGAGGGAATAGCTGACTTGTTGCTAGATGAGTATGGTGTAGATGATTATGAACATGATCCATATGCATTTTTTTAGCAAATTTACATTGACACTTATATCATCCATGAAGGAGTATTTGAGCAAGTTGAGGTAAGTGTTGAGCATTTTTATTCACAAGTTGTTAAAGGTAATTATATAATTCATGTGCATCATGATGATACCTTGAAGAGCGTAATAGATCACCATGGTGAGAATCATAAAGTCCTTCTACCTTCAATTGATGAAGCTACCCTTGATGATGAAATTCATGAGGAACAGGATGACTTATAGCAAAGATTCAATGCCATATGTCAAGAATTTGATCAATTAAGCAATATTATCCCTCTTCCTAAGAAGTGTATATTTGATCAGTGTGTTAATAAACCCAATGAGAAGGTTATTGAGTGTCTCCCCAAGCATGGAAAAGAGTGTCATGTTGTGAATGAGGATGAAATATGGCAAAGATTCAATGCCATATGCCAAGAATTTGTTCAGTTGGGTAAGACTCCTCTAAAATATTACATATCTGATGTCAAGTTTACTAATGAAACTAATGAGCAAGCTATTTGGTGCTCTATCAATCATGAAGGTGTATGCCAAACCACTGTTCAAGGGTCTACAATCATAAAATATATTTGTGAAGCCACTGCCCAAGAAGTTGTAAACATGAATAATGAGGTTAACGCAGATTTGGTTGTGCTTAAAGAATAGATAAAATATCCATCTAAGGTAGAATCACTTGCAAAGGTGTTGGAGCATAAAGAACATGATTTTCAGGCACATCAAGTACATTCTACCCAAGATGTTGGAGATATTAAGGTAGTTGTCATACCTTATAGTTTATAGTTTGAGAAGTTCTTATCATATGTGACAAAGATAAATCAAGTTATAATTCTAATCAACATCTTTGGAGGACATAAAATAACATTCATGAAGACTCCAAATAGTCCACTTGCAAGAATGAGGAGACATAAAGATGGTAAGCTTCTTGACCATCTACATATTCAAGGGATTGATGATGAGCATGTTTCACATGACATGTTACTTTTATGGAGTAATAAAAATATAAGAGGAACCATATTTGACCCTATTTGAAGTATGGTAAGATTTATTTCATCTCAAGAGTGAGGTCTTATAAATATTAGGTGTGTGTTTTTATTTTAGTTGTGTGTGTGTTCCATAAGTGTTCTTGAGAACACATGTTTGTTTCCTTTGGTGTGTCTTGTTTTGTGTGTCCTTTCTTTGTGTTTGGTGTGGTTTAAAAGGAAAATTTAGTGTCATATTTATGTATAGGTGACTCCATGACCCAATGGATAGGATTGGGCTAATGGTCTTGGCATAACAAGCATACCACCCTAGGAAATCATCAAGAATGTTGACAATTTTGACCACAAGTCAAAATAGGTCAACCCCCTATAGTAAAAAACTTGTATATGTGTCTATTTAGATGTAATAGGATGTGTCTTTGTCATTTTGATGTTATTTAATGAGTTATTAATCTTGGTCATAGTCCAATCTAGTCCTAAGTCATTTCATGTCACTTAAGGGTCACTTTTAGAGTCATTAATGAAGGTGGTATGGTTTTATTAGGTGTATAAGTGTTCCTTATTATCTTTAAATGTCCAATATTTCATAAACTTATCATTATTATCAGTTCTAACTGAAAACTTATAGGTTCCTAACTGAAATCAAGAAACCAGTTGAAAGAAAGGGAGTTTGATAGTTATACGAACTATGGAGGAGTGTGGAAAGTTCATGCAGTGACCCTAAGTTTCCCTCACTCCATTTCAATACTTGATCATCTTTGGAAGTATCAAAAATGGACCAAAACTATTTTGCTTCTTCATCACTCCACTAGACATGCAAAACTGGTCAATAGGTCTTTTGATGGTACAACCAATAGGAGAGGTTCCAAGTCAAATTATCTTAGTGGTGGATATTAAAATTTGTATGATTCATTTTCATGGTATGATTTCAAGTATTTGTTTCCTATTATTTATGAACTATCCTTTAGAAGTTGACTGTCTCATTTTGCATATTAATCCCTACACCGTATAGGTTTTCTTCTTGTTTGAGTTCATCCGTACAAAATACTTGTTGAAATTTCATCCATAGAATGTGGACTTCCTTATTTTATGGTTTCCATTCTTATTTTCATGTTTGGAGGTGATTTGATGATATCAAACTTATCAAGTTGCAGGTTGAGTACACTAATGGACTTGCAGTCAGGTCTCATCAATTGTAGAGGGTTCTTGTATTTTTATTGGTTTAAGATTAGGATGATAGGTTGTATTTCATGTCTCCCATATCATGGAATTCACTTCCTTACTTCCAATATCAGTTTCAAAAGGTTTCAATTAAATTTGCAATCAAGAAGTGATTGTCATACACAGTCAGCCGAATGAGGTGATTTGAAGTGTTGAGAAAATTCATGGAGATGTAATGAAGTTTATCAAGAGGTTGGGAACATTATTAAACATGAGAAATCAAGACAAGTTTCTCAAATGACACATGATATCATGTGACAACTAGTTCTCCAATGTGCATAGTCTTGCACCATTAATGAACACTTACAGGTGACCTACAAGAGATAATCATGTTAGAATAGAAACATTTGATTGGTTTCAAGTCCATTATGGTTTAAAATATCCATTTGAAGAATTTGAGAAGGTCCAAAATGAATCATAAGACCAAAAACTATGAATATGTCCATATCTCATTCTCACTACCTTGTCTGCCACTGTGTGTTTACCTACAGGGCTCTCATCGAGGTCTGAGCATCTAGAGTGAAGAGTTTAGACATGTTTTGAGATCCTCATAGAGGTTGAGGAGTTTAATGATGCCATAATAATCATGTTTAAGCCATATAATAGTAGTTAGATTCAAAAATTCATGTTCAAAATGGAGAAACTAAGTTCATAGATCCATTACCTTAAAATCTCCAAAATAGAGCCTATGCCACTTTTGATGCTATCATATAATGAGGTGACATGGAGTCTAGATGAGTTTGAATTCCTCCATATTATAGCATTAATGTAGGGGTAACACATTGTGAAGGTGTGTGAGTTTTTCATTCTAATAAGTGGTGTAAAAAGGGCTCCCAATTCAGATATTCTTTCACTATAGAAGGTCAGTGTTCTTTATAGTACCCTGACATCATATTGTCTTATAGTAATGGTGGCCTAACAGGAGCATATCTCTATGGTAAGTTGTAATATTAAATTTAAAAGACACTAGTGGATAAAATAAACTTTGAAATAGTTTTGAGAGAAATTTCTTGACCTACTTGGTCACCCAAGTGTCCATTTGATCCAAGAGTGGTCACCTACAGTCAACTGTAGAGTGGCAATGCAACTTAAACCTAATAGTTTGTGTGTTGATCTATTACAAGTATTTGAGTATGAAACAAGTCCAAATTAGTTTTAAATAACTTTTATGACTCAAAGAGGGTCTTTATCATGATAAATAAGGTCTAACCCTATAGTGCACACCTACAGGCATGTTATTCTAAGTGAAAACACGGTCATAGTTGACTGCAAGCTAAGCGTATCAAAGTAGAAGTTATACCTTGAAGAGTTTTATCTTGATTTGGATGATGAATATGTTTAGAAGGAATATTAAATTAGTATTAAACATATTATGAGATCCCCATATCAAATAAATAGAGCATGGAAGTTTTTAAAATGTGGCATACAGTCAACATATAAACCCTGCACATAGTGAACACCATAGAAGTCTGACTCAAGGGTTTTACAAAATTAGAAAGCCTATTGATGTAACACAACCATAAAATTTAGTACATATGGTCCCTAGGACCTACTCAAGCTTCTCATATGTTCACATTTTTTTAGTCAATAGGGGAAATGTCCTCTATTTTGTCTCAGATAGAGGGCACTCGTAGAGAGTTATATCATGCAGGTTGGTCATAAGGATGACAAAGGAAGGTGCCAAAGAGACTCAAAGACTTGAAAGAAGATGTCAAGATATATGTTGGATATTAATTAATATAGGTAATCCCTAATAGTTTTTAGGAGTAAAACATATTGGCCTAAACTTACATAGGAATGGTCAAGTCCTTTAGGTCTAGTCTAGGCCTAAAGCCCTAAAGGGGGTCTGATATCACTTATAACACTAGAGGATCATTTCAATACATTGGATAACCTCTATATGGAGTTATAATATGTTTTAGAGACATTAATTTTTAGAGACTCACCACTTTTTGGTCAAACATGATCCTTTTCATCTCAAGCCTACACAGAAAGCAAAGGAGAGCTCGACAATGTAATTTTAGAAGCTCATAGCTATACGGATGTATAGCATGGGAGCTCAAGGAGATAGGAGTTGTTGGAGAGGGTCTTTAAATTTAAATTTGTGTAATTTATTTATGGTTTGAACATCACAACTATATAAACAATCTTTAAGGGTTTGAACTACCTAAAACCCTCAAAAACCCTTGATAAGGACCAGATTGGAAAGATGAAGAAGGAAGTGCATCTAGATGAGCTAGAAAGACTTGGGAGATTATTATAAATTATAGAGGACTCTTTAGGGCTCCTTACCATTATATTTTGTTCTACCCTACTTATTTAGATAGGGTGCAAAATGGCTCTTCTAGATAAATTTTGATGTTTTACAGGTTCAAAGAAGAGTCAAGAGGTGAGGATCACTTTGGGAGATAGGTTTGGACCTAATATAACTCCTCACATGAATTTTTTCTTTATGAGAGCTCACAAGTATCTTTTATAACACCTTTATCTCAGCTAGTCCAAGATGGCATAGTGAACAAAGAGTGATCACCAAGTGAGAAGGTGATAACTCTAATTGGGAGGCCTTTTAAGGTCTACCTAATGGATATAGAGACTTGAGGACCCTTGATAATTTTCATACCCCCCCCATGTGTGGATTTTTTTGAGAAACTGATGAGCATCTTAGTGTCAAGTGTGAAGACAGGTCTAAAGAAGAGTGATTATGACTACAGGCAATGAAAATACTTGGCTAGAATAATATTTATGATTAGGAGCACATCTAATACATGTTTGATCATGTTTTTAAACCCTCCATCACATTTAAATGATCTCATATGTCCTTATTATATTGTGGGGAATTCAAGGAAGTCAAAATGAAGAAGGTAATTTTCAAGGAGCAATTTGAAGAGTCATATGCTAGAATTGAAGTGTTTCATGTCTTAGAGGGGAATTTATCCAAGTAGACCTTGAATTGTCTATCTCATACTTAATTATCCTATAGATGTAACTCCTCTCAGCTTGACACCTATTTTTTTTACTATTGGACTTTTTTCTTCTCTCACATTCTATAAGTGCTAGCCATTTTGGCTTTTGGTACATAATTCCACACCATGTATGGCAAAGCCTTGCTAGTTTGATGTTGTAATTTGCCTTTGAATAATAAATTAAATCTAGTTTTGAGTTCATAAACATCTTTTTTAAGTGTTAAAAGTGATGAATGGTGAAGTCTAGTGATTATATCCTTATTTTCCTTATCCTTTCATGTCTTGTGCAAGAAGTTCTCATTCTAATAGGTCATATTAAGTGTAGCTAATGTTTTTGGCTCCCTTTAAGTGTGTAAGTGTTATTAAAGTTTTAAATAACCCTTTTTTTAATTTATCTTGATTTGTCTCATGCATATCACCTCTATATTCAAACACTTATGTTAAAACATCTTAGGACTTTAAAGTTAGTTTGTACGTCTTATTTCTTAGTAAAATAAGTATGATAGCATAGTGGATAACTTCATGGTGTATCACCCCATTAGATTATATTTATTTTATGCATACTTTATCCCTTTTCCCACTAGGAATCAGTTAGCATAGGTGATAAGCACTTCAAGACCAATTCAGGGAGCTAGCCCGTAAACCTAGAGGTCTACTTCTACTATAAGTAAACCCACATACCTAGAAGTATTCAAATATTGCCCAAATCTTAGATTAGGCTCGAATAACCTCCTCTAGGGTACAATATTTGGTGATAACAATTACATTATGATAGAGCCATATAAATAGCATGGTTTAGCTAAAACCATAGATTAATAAACAAGCTTTAATAAGCATACGTCGAACTAACTCGAACAAAGGCTTAAAAATAGCCTCTAATAAGACTAACCAAAAATATATACATATTTAACTACTACATCTAACCACCTATTTACCAAATTAAATACCTTTACGTAACTACATGTTACATATTACATATTATTGTCTAATTAATCTAACAGCTATGAGTCTTAGTGACTAGGCCATGCTAGGTATTCATATGTAATAAGTATAAATAATGCAATGATCATGAGAATCACTAAACTAAAAATTATGCTAAATCATTTCTATATCTTGATGAAGCCACAATAGTGTTAAGGTCCTTATAGATGCCATTCCATCCTATTGGAATACATGGTTGTTGATCCATTATAATTGTCAAGTTAAGAAGGAAATGGTGTTGAATATGAGGATCTCTCTAAAACTATAGGATCTCAAACATATAAATTGGGCACACTTAAGCATTGAATGGTGTATCTTCTATGATCAAGGCATAAGTGAAATATATATACTTCTAAATATGACAAGTAAGCACTCCCTAAGTTGTTAAGAAACATCAACCCAAAAATAACCATCCTCAATATGAATCATAAAAAAATGATGTGTTAATGTGTATCACATATAAGTTGAGGTATCAACCATTAATTATATAATTCCTACAAAGAGCTAAGTTTCAATGTATCATTATGATCAAAAATTATTTTCTCTAAAGAGGACACATTTTTAATAGTCAGGATGAATGGTCAAGCATGTGTGAGCATAAACCCTCTACTTTGAAGAGGATACATTTTTATGTGAGGATGAAAGGTCAAAATTGTGTGATCAAAGATTATTCTCTAGAGAGGACGTATTTTTTATGTGCATGATGAATGGTCAAACCAATCGGAGAATAAACCATTTGCTCTGAAGAGGATGCATTTTGTATGCACATGATGAATGGTCAAGCATGTGTGAAAATTAATCAAGATATGAGAAAAATGAGACAAAAAATACATTTTTTTATTTGACATAAAATTATAAATTTGAATGCACTGATATTGTCTCTCTTGAAAAAATATATAATTTCAAAAAATATAATAATGAAATTCTTTCGCATGTGAAAGTTATTGTATATTAAAGCATGAATAGTCTAGATGGAGTCTGAAAAACTAAAAATAAAAGGAAAAATAATATAAATATCCAAAAATATATATATCACTATAAAATTATATAAAAAATATGTATGACAAAAAAATATCATTGAAAAAGAACATTGTACAACCAAGATATGGCTTGTCAAAGTCAAGGTGCTAGAAATGAAGCAAAACATTGAGGGGTTATTTGTAGAAGACCTTATGTTGGTGGTGAAAATTTTCATGCCAAATAATGAACCCTTTTACCTATTGTGAAGGTTAAGATAGAATCATACCAATTTAATTGTAAGGGTCTAAGGAATAAAAACTGATTCCAAATATGCATAGAAGGGATTTTTTAATAGTTTTGAGAAATAATCAGCAAGTCAAATACTGAATAATGCACAATTATAATTTCAGAAATCAATATATTTAATATCAAAAATATGAATCAAATTATAATTATGTTATATAACCTATTTGACAAAGAAAATTATATAGAAGAGGTAGTCTCTTGAAAGAAAGATCTATAATCCTTTATAATTTTATTGAATCAATTTGTTTATATCTCTTGAGCTCAAAATAGGTTAAAAGAAAAAAAATGAAACCAAAAAAAAAATACAAGTAAATCAAATAATGAAACAGAAACAAAGACTAACATACTAACTAAATAATAAACATAAATGAACTACAACTATCTCAAAACTAAATAAGCAAAGATCTGTCAATCTATTTTAAAATATTAAATTATAATTGAACTAAAAATAAATGAATTAATATCAATCTCAACAAAATATAAGATTAACTTTAATAATATTAACTTAAATTAATCCAACTTCCAACTAATAACTAAAAAACAAACTAAAGTAAGAGCAGAAAACTAATCAATGAGAAAATACTAATATTATACAAGTATGATAATCTAATAACAAATTGCAACTAAATGAAAGTGTCTTAAGTTAAATAAGCAATAAACATAGAACAAAAATCTAAAAGAGATTGTAAGTCACCAATAAACTAATTCAAAACAAGTAATAAATAAAAATAAAACTAAATATGAAATAAGTGGTGAAAACAGACAAAGAACAAAATTGAAATTAAAATCAGAAAGAAAAGCAATTAAGATAAATGAAATAAATAAAAACTATTTAATATAAACGTAAGATCTAAATTAATTAATCTACAAACTAAGTTAATCTAAAATAGAAAATGAAAATTAAATAAAATAGAAAATTTGCAAGTATTGAAACAAGAGTCATCTTAATAAAGTGAAACAAGATTTTATGGAGAAATAAAAATACTAAGTACAAACAATCTTTAAAAATAGAATGATTTACAATTAAAATATCATAAAATATGATGTATTCATCATTATTCAGATCAAGTACATGGATTTATGATCATATAACTACATATTTACAATCATCAAAAGATATTAAAGCCAGATAGTCTTCAAATAATTTGTTTATGTAATAAATAAATAACCTAGATATACTTGCACTAAACAAGTGAATTACTTCACTGTTAGAGAATGTATTATTTAGTCTATCTACAAATAGTCATTTGATCTCAGAGATGCTTGCATAGAAAAAAAAAAGACGTAAACTTTAAAATTTCAAAGAGAGCTCTTCACTTGTCAAATGTTTCTCTCTTTGTAATGTATCTTTGATCTATTTATAAAGTAATCCCTCTTACAGATAATTGGAAAAAAAATTACAACTAACTTTTAAGTTAGTTTTTGTTAAGGTTAATTGACTTTTAACAAGTCAATTAGTTTACTTTATATCTTTAAATTTATAAGTTTAGACTTTAAATAAAGTCTACGAGATCAAATTAGTTTAGATAATAGACCAATAACATTTCTAACAGGTGGGGGCCCTTGACTTATTGGACATCATTTAAACAAATAGCTAACTATGCATAAATAAGCATTAATAAATATAAATAATCAAATAAATGTAAGTACTCTTAACATTAAATTCTATAAGCATTTATCCATAATAAATTAAGTAAATAGATCAAATAAATCTATTCTGTATAAAATGAAATCATTGTCATACAAACATACTAAATACTATCAAAAATAATATCTATATGATCAAAAATTTAGTATCATGATAGTAAGTCAAAGTATTAATATGAATATAAAGTCAAATAAAAGTTTAATCAGACTCAACATCTAAAACTAGATCAATCAAAGGATCACCCTTATCATTTTGGTACTCCATGGAAGCAGTAAGAAGCTCAATCAACTATTTTCCTTCAAAATCATCATCAATCTCCAACTTTACCTTTTTCAACCTCTGATTCACCATAAGTTATGATGTAGGCATGATATCATGTTTCATGCTAGAAGAAGTAGGCCTATCAAACTCAAGTGATGGAACTCTAATATTTAGTAGCACAAGTGAATTAGGTTGAACAAGATTTGTATTAAAATCAATGACATTCTTAGGTTGACCATGCAAAGGGATATTGTGCAAGCTAGACTAAATGACAGTGTGCATATGTTGATAAGATTTACTTGAAATACCTCATATATGAGAACAAGTTCTCTAATGGGTTCACCTCCAACCTTTATTACCACAAGAATTGTAACAACTCCACTAGGTTCTAACTAGAAATACATTATTTTTTTTTTTCTTTTTTTAAACACATATATTATAACTAAGTTACATCATGGAATATAAGCAGTGATCATATAAAATACTCCAAGAGTAATAATTTTAAATAAGCATGTGTCATCTAATAATCACTTATTACTATCAATATATGAAAACACATCATACTACAATCATATAAAGTAATTACAAATAGCTAGCCATTATTGGTACAATAATATAACCACTACTGTTGAAGTGTAACAAAATAATACAATTAGGCATTTAGTCATATTATAATAAATATATACTATGCTTTATGGAGCTTGAGTCAAACCAACTCGTGTATCTCTGATAATCTCAAGTGTAGACTCTAACTAAGTACTACAGTGGGGAAGGAGAGCATCATCCGAGTGCTTTTCCACACTAAGAACAAAACATTGATCCCCCACACAATCTCCTATCATGGAATGGCCCTCCCTTCAAAGATAGATAGATAGTGAGGGTGTAGGAATTTACAGTAACAATCAAGTACCTATGGGCTATATGATTTCTAAAACTAAACATGTAGTGTATCATAGAAAACCTGTTCTATTGCAATATATCACAAAAACATGTAAATCATACTCATGAAATGATAATGTCACTAAACATATTTTTCATAGTAATTCACATATACTATTGATCTATACATCAATCAAATTCATACACACCACTTGATTAGGATTGCCTTCATCTGGTATTATGATGTTAGTAAGACAGTCAAGTTCATTTCACTCCTTACTCAATATCAACAAAGTAAGATTTAGTAACATAATTTTACCCCAAGATTTATTCAATTTACATCTTACTATTAATCACATCAAATAACATGCTAAATATAGGAGTAATCAAAGTATACATTTATTATGTCAAATGTATGATTGATATTTACATTATTTTCTATACCATACTAGAAATAATAACTATAATTTCTACCACCCAAGTAAAAATAAACATTTAAGTGCAAATTTCATCTACCGTAATTAGTTTCCAAACATATTACACCCCATGATAACTCATATTACCATAGTCTAGTATTCTAAAACATAACTACTAGTTTCTCATAGACAGTCATATAAAATAGTCTTAAAAACATGGAAACATAAATTTCTATTCAAGCAATTAGAGATAACAAAGCAAAACACAATTTCCATGAATAACATAATATTCTATCCTAGCATTTGTTACACTCTCAAGGTTATATGCATGCATACATAAAGTCCTAGTAACTATCACAAAACATGTTATTCATAGTAATATCCAACATGCATACATTTAATTAGTCAAACATAAGTATGAGTCTAGACATAACAATTATAGTATGTACTATCATGTAGTACTTTATGACATCCCATACTATCATAGTTTACAATTGCATCACTACACCTAACCAAACTTATGATTCCAAAAATCAAACGACCCACACTCATAAATAATAATTAAGTACAAGTTATACCACCCAAGTATACCCTAAGTTTACATTGCATACAAGTAATTAGAAGAACATAGCCTATAGGCACACATCTCTACGCATTATTTTATTCTATAAATATCTAATCACTTTCACATATTAATACTCTCACAATATATATTACACATAAGTTTTCATATTTACATGACGTTACAAATTTGATCCTATTGACATGTTTGCATAATACTACTGTGCTACAAATATATTACTTGGTCTCTACTAGCATTTTAAGCAAATCCATAGTATAGATTTAGATCATATAATTATATCAATCATAGATATAATATAAATCATATAGGAGTATAATAACATTACCACATAAATGTCTTTCTTTGTTATTGTTTACACAAATTACAGTGATATTCCTAAACTATAAAACACTATTCATATCTCTAAAAATAATGTATATATACATACATCCATTTACTGGTTTACAAAATATAATCTTCCAAAAATTAATCACATATTAGTTTACTACAGTATATGCATAAGAGTGTGCCAACATGACTATGCATTTAGTTCATCAAATGCATTTAATGAGTTTCACACATAATGATATTTCATATATATAATGAATATAATTGTTTATTATTCAAAGATTCTACCCTCCAGGCATGAATCATGTCAAAATTCATAATTACTTAAACATCACAAGAATTTGTTGAAACCCTAGTCACAAGCATATATATATATATATATATATATATATATATATATATATATATATATATATAACTTTACACAAAATCGAGCATCCCTAAAACCCACTCTCTGGTCTCTAGTCTATAGGCTTCTCTAACAGTTCAATTACTATCCCTCCTTCCAACAAAAACATTATCACTTTAATTTTCATGGCTCGTTGAAAGCCAAAAATTCATTAGTGACGACCATGGCACCAAAATCAATACAGCATGAAAAAATCTCAATAAATTTCTTATGCAAAAAAATTGATAAATAAATTTGTGCAGTTGATGGAACTTAGAAGAACCACATGTATAAATTTATAATAATGTCATCCATTGTGAATACTATTTTTCATTTTGAGCTGATAAGACTAGGGCTCGGACACTCGACTAGACTTACTAGGATCACTAATTTCAAAGGTTGGATACAGATAAATTTTGAAGAGATGCACACTAGCCAATAGAGGCCAGGTGACCATGCTACACTGGGGAATTATACCTAATTATAATAAGAATGAACTATTAAAGCCCAATAAGTCTCACATCTGCATACCTAATAAGAGGATTTTCCCTACATAATTGAGTATAACCTCAAAATCAAACTTGTTGTGCAAGAGAATAAAGTAACCAATAAATGACAAAGAAATTAGTTTCTTCCCTTTTCCCTTTCTCATGCATGAATGATTTCTGAATGAACTTAAACCTAACATTGGGACTTATTTATAAACCCCAAAATACAAAGGGATCTAATCTCCAATTCTAATTTACTTTCACAAATTCAATTTTACCTAACCCTTTCTGCAATTCTAATTTAGTTTCATCAGACTAATTTTACATAACCCACTCAAGCACCTTTCCCACATTCTATTGTGTTAGGCTAAAACTCAATGATTATACATGTTGTCACATCCTTGCATAGATTAATCAAAACTAATAGATCAGAACAAAGCTCAACTAAATAAATTATGATGTTATTTAAAGTGGGTGTTTTTTATTTTGTGCATAAATTGAAATGTGATGAATATCTAACATCATCCTCATTAATTTAAATTTAAGTATATTATATAAATTAAAAAATTAAAGTGAAAATGTGTGATTGAATAACCAAACTTGGAAAACTACGTGGGTTGTTTCTAGTTGGGGATCATGAGAATGTGTAAAATCCAAAGAAAAGAGCAAGTAAAGCATTAGACCCATGATAATTATAAAAATAATTGTGCCCATATTTATCTTTAAATCTTAAAACTCCATTGTCTAGGACTTTTAAAAGTTTAGCTTTTTGATATTCTCTCTCCTTCATTATATATCCCCCTTCCCCATCCATACTTTTTCCTTCATTGTTCCTATTATTCTAATCCCCACTTTGTTGTATTTATTTTCTTTATATCTCCTTTTTCTTTTATGTCCCTCCATGTTGCCACCATCGTACCTTTCTCCTTATAATAATCTTCTTTTAAAATTTCCATGGACTTAACATTGTGTTTCATTTATTTTATTTTTCCATGCATAAGTTGTCGTCATACTCCCTTCTTCCTTGCTTGATGTCCTCCCTTCTATTCTTTTTTTTTTTAATAATAATATTCATTCTTTAAATTTCATTTTTTTCATGCAAGTCATCGTATATTATTTTATGCTTCCAAAATATTACTTTGAGTTTCATTCCTTAAAAATCATGCATGTTAATACATTTATTCTTTTATATCATGCATACATTGACATCTTTCTTTTATTTTTAGTTTTTAAATCCAATCCAACAACTTAAATATAAGTTTTCTTATTACATAAATCATGCATGCTAATACTTGTGTTCAAGTGTAGTTGTTCAATAAGTTCACTTAATTAAGTCATTTAATAAAATATAAATTTAGACCCTTAATACTTAATGTATTTCATGTATAGGAATCTAGAACTTAAGTGAACATTATCATTATAGTCAAATTTCCTTAATTTAATGTAACTGGTATTTATCTCAATAAAAGATAAATCAAACTAATTAAAAATTCCATTTATAACAAAATAACTATTTAATTAATTTCCACTCAAGTCATAGCCAAACAACTTTAATATCTCAAATGTTCTATGGTTAACGTAATTAATAATATTCTTTACACAAAAAGACATCAAACCAAGATAATGATATTTACTGAATATCATCTAAACCTATCATCGTGTTAGACAATCCTACTTAGTGTAAGCATTGATGATATCTATCATAAGACAACATTGTATGATAATACATATACACTGTAATCATACATGAGATCACATATTTAGATCATCATAAGCATCAACTAAAAACATGATCATAGAAAAAGTATATTAGCATTCAAAAACAAACTAACTATCCAAATCAAATAGAAAGTTTAAACAAGTTATTCTATTGTAGTTTGTGTTGAGTTACTAAGAGTTCCTCTATTATCCCTTAATCATCCCATCTATGTTAGCCTCTCTGATGATGCTCTCCCTCCATCATGCTCTGAGGATAGAATCAATCCTACATCCACCTTGTAACAAGCAGGTAGTTAGTCTGAGTCATCATATATAAAAAATTAATGATGCATAACTAATAAATATACATCCACAATGTATATAAATAAGGAAGCACAAATATCACATCATGTAAACTAATCAACATATCACTATTCCATAACCAATATATGTCATAAATCTCAATCAAAGCTATAACAATTAAATAATAACCATAATAATCCATAGATTTAAAAGTTACAAAACTTAGAGTGAAATTAGGATGTAACATCATTTCCCCATAAAATTGGTCATCGTCTCAATGACACTTATTCAAATAATAGAACTAAATAACAAATAGAGTTTAATACAATAAAAACATGGTATCTAATATCAAATCATGCAAAAAAATGTGGAACTATCCTGGAGAACTCATCATAGTCCTCCCAAGTATCACTACCCTTGGAGTATTGGTCCTAAAAGACCTTACACTGTAACACTTCTTTATTATGCAAATAAAATTTGTGAGTGTCAATTATTTTGATTGGTTTTTTCATGACCTCTTCGGGGTCCAGAACTAGTAAGACAAGCCTATAATATCTCAGTAAAAGTTTTATTAACTTTCCAAAAGTACATGAGATCATCACAAAAGCCAAAAACAAATGGCCAAAAAGATTTCCACAAAACCTTTTAGCCCCTCTGCACATCTCTCTAACCTAAAGAGTGTTTTTCTCATTCTGGAGAAAAGTATTCAGGGAACCTAGCAAGAATGATGTGTATAAGTTAATACTATCACTACTCCATGTAGCTTCTAATACGTATAACATGTCAATATTGTCACTACTCTATGGAGCTCCTCTAAAGTATGATAATGAATAAGAACGAGAAATACTATATTTTTAATGTGTTCAAAATTATGGAATAACCATCCACATTATACGTGTGTATGGCCATATGATTAAATTTGACAAGTCCATCTATCAAATCTTTGATTCAATAAGTCCATCTATCAGATCCAAACACAATAACTATCGAGTCAATGTGAGGCTAATTATGATCCACCCCTATTTATTAGAACTCATATTCCTAATTCACCACTCTTCTCATAGGTCTCCATGACCTAATGATCTCCAAAATGTACACAAAGTTCAATGAATCACAATTCTGCACTACCAGATCATAAAAATCAATATTATATGCTAAATAATTCTATATATACCAACAGACATATAATAAAAATCAAATGATCATTTTGTAATTGTACTAAGTTACCACTAGTCAATCATAACTAACATCATAGTCATAGTTAGTCAGAAATAAGGTTAAAATTAACATAACATACAAAGGCCAGGGATCACACCATCCTTACAACCTAATAAAGGGACAAGTAATACAATGTCTCCCTACTTACTCAGCTAGTACTCAACAAGTTAAAAGTTTATCTCAACCCTTTTAGACTACTAAAATGTTCTACACATCCCACACCCTACTTGCTCCCAAAGAAAGGTACATAAATAACTCTTCAAAACAACATGCTTAAAAAAGAGAATAATATTAGTCTAAACAAAGGTATATAATAACATAATAATTATAAACAACTAGAATTAATATAAATTCAAGATTCACCATTCCTTGTGGTCAAGTTAGCAAGTTAGATAAAATTGTAACTCTAAAAAGTCACAAGTGGAAATTAGAGAACTAACATCTCAAAAACAAAACTCCTACATACCCTCACATTGTAAAAAGAAACATCGCAACCTAAGTTGCTAAATCACTATTCACTTACCAAACTTATAAGCATAGTATCATAACCTACTTCCACCACTAAAAGAAAAATATTAACCATAAAGATCCATTAATCCATCTAGTCCTACAACTTATCTCAACAAGAAGTAGAAAACACTATCCCATAAACTCAAGGGAATAAGATCAAAACAATATTTCAAAAACAAGTTTCCATTTAAGGAAACACTAAATCAAAATCATGTAAATATGAATCTTATAGGTAGCTTAAAATGATGTAAGAGGAAAGTGAGAGAATAACAACCCACCTCTAAGCTAGCTTAAGAAATATGACACTTTTTCCCAAGTCCACAAAAATATAAGGGTGATAATCCATAAACAAACTTCAAACACAAAAGAACTATTAACCAAGACATCTGCACTCTATAACAAGAAAATTCCCACCGCACTAGGTGGTGCCAATCGAAAATGGTATTACAAGATTTCCCACTCCTAGGATTTGTGTAAGTAAGACACAAAACTAATGCATATATACTTAAGTGAGAAACACTCCATGCTTTTAAAACACTCACAACATAAAACACAAATGGTGAAAGTGATTTTATTACCAAAAATATGTAATCATACTCGAGGTGTTCAATCTAAGTGATCAAATTATGATAGGAATGTCTTATTCACAACTCAAGAACTAAGGTACATACTCTCCTACCTAAACCTCCTATACAACCATCACCATAGAGACACTCGATAAACCAACTCTTTAACAATTCTAAGGGGGTACAAATTTTCCTAGGGTACATACTCAATGTACCACACACACATTCATAACTATAATTTTTGACAAATAGAAAGATACAAAAATGCTAATAGACTTATTAGGTCCTAGAGTTCGAGCCACAATTCTAATAGCACATGTAACAACCCCGTTGGTGCTAACTAAAAATACATGATTTTTTTTCTTTTTTTAAACACATATATTATAACTAGATTACATCATAAGAATATAAGTAGTGATCATACCAAATACTCCAAAGAGTGATAACTATAAATAAGCACATGTCATCTAACAATCACTTATCACTATCAATATATGAAAATGCATCATGCTACAATCATAGAAAATAATTACAAATAGCCAACCCTTAATGGTACAATAATATGGCTATTATTGTTGAAGTATAACAAAATAATATAATTACATTTCTATTGGGTATTTAACCTTATTACAATAAATAGATACTAAGCTCCATGGAGCTTGAGTCAAATTAACTCGTATATCTCTGATAATCTCAAGTGTAGACTCCAAATAAGTAACGTCATGGGGAAGGAGAGCATCATCCAAGTGATTTTACCCACAAACCACAAACCATTGATCCCCTTCACAATCCTCTATCAGGGAATGGCCCTCCCTTCATGGATAGGTAGATAGTGAGGGTGTAAGAATCCAGAGTAACAAGCAAGTACCCATGTGTTGTATTATTTCTAAAACTAAACATGCAATGTATCATAGGAAAACTATTCTATTGCAAGATATCATACAAACATGTAAATCATACTCATGAAATGATAATGTCACTAAAGATACTTTTCATAGTAATTTATAAATACTAGTGATCTATACATCAATCAAATTCATACACACCACTTGATCAAAATTTCCTTCATCTGACATTATGATGCTAGTAATCCAGTAAAGTCCATCTCACTCCTTACTCAGTATCAACAAAGCAGTATTCGGTAACATAATTTTACCCCAAGATTCATTTAATTTACATTATACTAGTAATCACATAACATGCTAAATATAGGAGTAATCAAAGCATATATTTATTGTATCAAATGTATGATTGATACTTACATTATTTTCTATCCCATACTAGAAATAATGACTATAGTTTTTACCACCTGGGTAAAAATACACATTTAATTATAGATTACATATACCATAATTAATTTTCAAACATAACACACCCCATGATAACCCATATTACCATAGTCTAGTATTCTAAGACATAACTACTAAGTTTTCATAGATAATCATATAAAGTAGTCTTAAAAACATGGAAACATAAACTTCTATCTAATTAATTAGAGATAACAAACCAAACATAGTTTCCATGAATCACATAATATTATATCCTAGCATTCATTACATTCTTAAGGTTGTATACACATATACATAAAGTCCTACTAACTATCACAAAACATGTTATTCATAGTAATAGCCAACATGCATACATTTAATTAGTTAAATATAGGTGTGAGTCTAGACATAAAAATTATAGTATGTACCATCTAGGTATAACATACATTAATATTTTAGTACTCTATGACATTCCATACTATCATAGTTCACAATTACATCACTACACCTAACCAAACTTATGATTCCAAGAATCAAACGACCCACACTCATAAATAATAATCAAACAAGTATGAATTATACCACCTGAGTATACCCTAGATTTACTAATATATATGTATATGCAATAAGCCTCTATATCACTATATTTAACCTATCACAATGATCTTAATCTGGATTTCAACTACTTCTTACCTAGCTTGTTCTCAAGGATCAACTTTGCATTGATGTTTTCCAACTTTTACACTAGGCCATATAGTCTTCTATATCCTTGTTAACAAACATCATAGAGTCATATCTCACTATCATCAAATTTCTCAATCACCATATCACTCATTTCAATTCATTCCATTCATTCTTTTGTTTGGTTTTCCCTTTCCTTCCTCATTAGTCTCACTATGCAAACTTCAAAGGCTTCAAAACACTTGCTTTTGTCCTTAGTCTCTTGTATTCAATATTATTTCATAAGTGACCTTATCTAGTCACATTACACTTGTACTAACCTCTTTCAACATCTCATTCCAATTCCAATACTCAATTTCATCACCTCAACCTCTTAGTAGCACCCTTTAGTTACTAGCCATTTTTCCAAATTTCTCTTGGTTTGCATAATATATTATCTCCATTGAATATATAAAACCACTTTTTACCACCCTCTATCTCCTTACAAATCTTTATCAAGTTTCAAGATCTAACTCCACACCTAGATAGTACTTCCTTTGTTAGCATTCTCCTAATTAGGCCTCTTAAACCCTATCTCATACCCACAATATTGGTTCCATACCATACAGACCTGGTAACAACTTAAAACCTTAAAAATATTTTAAATGGCACCAAATAACATCAAAATATAAAATTTCAATCAATTTAACTAGTTAGAATTAAATCTATGGTTCTTTGTAATTTGAAACCCTAGGTAGTCTTGTAACCTTGATTGTGCAGGCCGAGAGGCTTAAACATCCACTTTCTTAAGTTTTAAAGGAATAAAATACCATGTATCGATCTATTTTTACCTCTTCTATCTATCCAATTAGGTTATAATCATTGAACAATCATCATATGTCTTAAACTAAGTAAAACTCAACACTGTGTACCCTATTTACAAGATTGAGTAAGAATATGCAAGGTTTAATATCCATTTCTTTGGTTCTATACCATTCCATACCAACTATGACCTCTATAAGATCTTTCTTACCCATGTTCACCTTTATAAATTCTTTATAAAACATTCATCAATTTTCTTATGCTCTTAATAACGCAAGTCATAAAACATTATGTTCTTTAGTTTGACTAAGGGTTTCAAGGGATTGTGTATACTCTAAAGGTTTCAAAGGTTTACAATGGTCACTATCTTGATCTTAATCCACTTTATCATCATTATAAGACTCAATCTACTTAATTTATATTTCCCTTCTCATGTTCACACTCGCGTCCTTGTTCTGGACTATGCATACAGGGTATTAAATGTATTAACAAAATTCTTGCCTTCTTATAAACTGTGCATTGGTTGTCACATGGACTTGTATCACACCAATTGATATATTACTTCCTCTAATGTTTTCTTCTCTTCATAACATTATCTAAAACAATATAGTGATTCTTTAGACATCAACATTTAAATAATGTTATGACAACATGTTCTTGGCTATCACAAGCCACAATGGACTTGGTTTATGATAGGAAAGAATATTATCTTTAGGATTATTAGCTTAGAATTTAAACAAACCCTATTTTTAGGATGACCATTAAAGATATATTATTATTTATAATTTATTTATTATATAAATAAAATATTGATAATGATGTGTACATAAGATGTTCGTTACCCATAAATAATATAATTACAAGTACAATTTAAACAATACAATACTATATGCCCTAATATACTCTAACACTAAAATATCCTTCTTAATTTCCCTCAAACTCCTAAACTTAAATTGTATGGCATAAAATATTATGATATTATGGATCAATTGAAAAATACTCAAGCCAAGATATTTATTCTTGAATTAGTTACTTAATCCAATGTGTATAAATATATTCTTTACAAAGCATTAGAAGTCGCACTATTTTTAAGTAATACTCAGTCATCACACTTTTATTCTATTATTATATATTTTAAATATAGTGAGAATGAAACTAGTTTTGAGAATGATAAGATGTCTTCAAAAGGTATTATTGATTAACATGTACCTTTGCACATTCAACTTATAATAAATAATATAGGGATCACAAGAGTATTTGATGGCAAATGTTCACAATTTAAAAAAAATGTGAGTCCTTTATTTTATAATTAGGCATTGGAAGAAAATCCATCATTAATAAAAATATGATCATCAAGGGATTTGAAAAATAATAAATAATATATCTTAGAGTAATTACATTACACTTAACACTTGAACCAAAAATTGTATCTATAGATATTCAAGTTAAATATAATGAAGTGAGCTACAATACTTTACTTGGTAGAAGTTAGATTCATGACATGGGATTTGTTCCATATACTTTATGTAAACATTTCAAGTTCATATACAAGGGATTTATTTGTACATGTTTTTCCGATGATGTGCCTTTAATATTTTGTAAGATGGTTGAGCCTCAAGATAATATGTTGCATCACTTGAATAAGAATAAACCAACTATAGCAGCATCTCAATAATTTATTCTAATGGAATAAATAATAATATTTGAAATTGGTATATGTAGTAATACCAAGAAAGATAATAAGGAGAATGATTACCAAGTTGATAACATAGATGACAATTTGTTCAATCTAAGTTTTACACTAACAAACCATAAGGAATAAAAATATGATGTAACTATATTTAACATTGGAGCTCTTTATATATCTCCTAAATATTTTGGAAGATCAACCCAAAAAATGCTAGTTATTGAAGTATAATCAGTTGATGTTAAGGGTAAACAACTATGGTATATTATAGTTGTAGTATAAGTTAATAAAGTGAAAATCCTCGTCTTGTTCAAGATGCATTATAAAAATGTTGATTTGGATTCAAATGTGCATTAAATATGACCTGTAATGTTCAAAGTTTAGTAAAGAGTGACAAGGCATAATAGAACCTATTCTTCGACCTATTTATTTAGCTAAGAAAGGATTTAAATAGAATAATGATGAGTCAAACGATCAATAAAAGTATGTAATTCAAGCAATACCTTTTGATGTGGATGATGGATATTTAGGAACTTGGCACCATGAAAATCTTACCAAGGAATCAATAAATCCTCTTCAAGACCAATTCAAGAAGTCCACAATGAGTCATTCTCAAGAGATGGAAAATATAAAGAATATTATTGATAGTGTGTTTATAATATGTTAGGACCGTAATGTTTAAGTTAATTGACTATAGTACACCATATGAGATACCATCTCTTGATAATTTTTATAATGATGAATCCATATAAAAATATGTATAAACTAATGTGTATTTTAAAACATGCATATTTTTGGGAAGGAGAGACCTTAAATAGTGATGAGGAGGTTACTTTGGATAGTTTAGACACTTTACCTACTACACCTTAAATGTGAAAGATAGATCGACTTTATTTAGAAATCAATATTTATACTAATGACACACCTAATAATTTTAAGTTAGGTGCCTCTTTGAATCTTGAATAACATAAAGCATATATAACATTATTAATAGAATATCAATAAATTTTGTAATTGTCTTATGTTGACATGCTTGGTATGTTTACTTCTATTGCAATACATAATATTTTTGTAAACCATGATGCCAACCTTGTAAAGTAAAATATTATAAATATGCATCAAAAGGTGTCTTTTTAATCTAAGGAAGAAATATAAAAATTCTTAATATTGATTTTATTGGACCTATTTCTTACTCTAAGTGGATTTCTAATATCATGCTAGTTGGTAAACCAACTAGGGCCATTATTATATCTACGAAGTATTGAGTTAAAATCAAGGCATGTCCCAAAATGACTTTTCATTAACTAATAGTGATATGATTTTTTATTCTACTAATAGACACAATAATCTTTCCTTTATGGATGATTTTTTAGGGTACATTCAAATTAAGATAAATCCTCGTGATCAATGTAAGATTGTCTTTACCACACCTTGGGCTACATTTTGCTATGTGGTTACACATTTTAGACTAAATAACATAGGGGGAACTTATCATAGGGACATGCCTCATATATTTCATGAATATATGCATTAAATCTTAGAGGATTATATAGATGATATCTGATGCAGAGGATGACACACTTATCTGACACTTTGCCTTTGTTCTTAATTCACTCCTTGACAATAGATCATTAGTTCACTATGCAACTTTTACTTCTAAGGTTTAATGGATTAATTTATGATTTTTAACACCATAAATATTCTTATTTTAATATTTTGGTACCCTTTATTCAATGTGCACACCTTCCAACACATATACACTCACCTTTCACAACTTTGCTTACTCAAGACAGACAAGCTAACAACCTTTTTTTCCATAAATTATCCTAGTACGATCCTGTACAAAAGCATATGAAGAAACTAGAAATTTATTTTAGTACCCTTTATCCGTAAACATATCTTAGTGAATTTTCAAGCTCAAAATCAAACTACAAGACACTTTTCCCAACCTCTATTGATCTTTGTTAAGCCTAATTAGGCCTTGTTAAACCTATATGAAAACACCACCTTGTAAAGTATGAAAATTTACTTAGGTACACCAAAACCTTTAAAATATATTGAAGGACCATCATGGCTATCCAACTACAAGTTTTTGTAAACTTTCACTAGTTCATTCTCCTTTGAAATGCATTTCAAATTTGAAACCCTTGTTTTGGGTTGTTTGTCTTTGTATGCACCTGAGAGCCTAAAAATGGATTATGCACACTTCACATAGGGTTTTAAATTTATATAATAGTTTTTTCACATATTTTATGCCTATTAAAACTTTTTCCAACCACTATAATGCTTCCCCAAGGCCTCTGTTCAAGTATTTGAACATGTTCTTTATTCCCCTTACTACACAGTCAAGGTCTGTAGGTTTTTTTAGAGCCATTTATTTATGGTTTCATGATTATTAATGGTTAATTTGGCATATGAAGGTTCCATAGTATTGGTTCCAATATCACACACATATTCTAAGTGATAGTTCTTCACAACACCTCCTTTTTTCCATGTTTAAACAACCTTCTTGGCTTTATTAGAGACTCAATCACAGTTTGTAGTCTTTGTAAATGGTATTTAGAGGGTTTAGGATTCAAGTAAGTTTTTTTAAACCCTAAGTGAGGTTTATAAAGTTCTAAGGTTACCCCATGCACCTTGTGAAAATAATATCCATTCTTAGATAAGCCTTTGCTATACCTTTTTTTCATATACTATGTGTTCTTTGACTATGTATACACCTTTCAAGAGGACTATATGTTTTCAAATCCAATATAACATGAAATATAACAAATGAAATTGTTGAAAAAAAAATTTTAAAAATGGAAATAACTCACCAATTCTATTCAAAACATAAAAACATGTCAATATGGAAAGTTCATTCTTCAAGCATTCTCAAGACAGTCCTTCATATGCAAACCTAGGAAAAAACAAAGTTACATGCTTTCTCATCAAAATTTATGAATCTTCATTCATTTATTTTTGGGATTAGAGACTTTAACCTTCGAATAAAATGACAAAAAATGAATGAGAAACTAAATTTACATGTATTATAGCAAAACTAACTACTCTAACTACTTGCCAACGATCATTTGTAAGTGAGTTTGCAACTTGACATAAGCATCAAGGTTGTTTATCCATACAAGATGATATTTTGTCCCATGGTATGATCCATGGTGTCTTTATTCATTTTTTCTAACTACTTTCCACTTTCAAAACTTCTTGACAATTCTCTTACAACACCTATTCTAGACCAAATTATTCAAATTTGATAAATTATCGAGAAAACACTAACTTGAAAACCTAGACTATCCTATCACTTATAAGCCCTTGAAAAGCACTCAAAGGTGCATGTTTAGACCCCTATCACCTTTATAATCATAACAAACAGGCTTATTGACTATAAAACACTTATCATTCCAAGATTGCTTGAATTAAACATCAAAATAAGTCATCCACATAAGAAGCTCCTGCATCATACTCTTGGGGTGAGAAAAAAACTTTACATGAAAGTTTTCTAACTTTTCTTGATCTCCCTATAATTCATTTCTTTGGTTCTCTCCATCTATGCAATGGTACACCTCCTGGATCCCAAGATCTCTAAGTAGCACATAGACCTTTTTGTGTTTTAACCAACTTCACCTTGCTTACTCCTTTGAGGTTTATGTCTTCCATAGTGAGCTCCCACCTGATCATCTTCAACACCTATTTATTTTCCTACATCAATCCTACACATGTAACACACAAATCAAATAAAATAAACTCTTGGTTATCTTCTTGTAAATTAAATGCTTGCTTTGGCATGTTTCCTTTGTCCATGTTTGGGTTTGTTGCTTGTGTGATTATTGTTGATGGTTCCTTCTTCTATCCTACAAGTCTCTCAACCTTTGCAACCTCACTATCCACTTCTTTATATTTTCCACTCTCCACTTGATCATTGGATTCTCCTACCATATCCAACTATCTCAACATAACCACTTTCTCAACAAAAACTCCTAGAAACTCTATTTTTTATGAATGATAAATGAGAGGATAAGTTTGTAAACAATTCCTTCACATGTTCATTTGATAAAATTTAGCTTGTTAGTTATTCTAAAATATCTCCTTATTTCTTACCTTCAACTTCTCAAAATGCTCTTTGGCAACTTGTACTAGCTTGTCTCCTTCTTGACACTTACTTTCAATTATCATGCTCTTGTCCGCTTTGCTGCAACTAATTTTTATTGGTAAGGACTCCTCTCCAAATAACATGACACTTCCTAGTGTCTCTCTCCATGCATTTTCCTTCAATGGTTTTAATGTGTGTTTGTAGCCATCCTTTTCAATGGTATAGGTGTTAGCTCTCCCATCATGTAAATCTATCCTATCATACTGCCAAGGTATCCCAAGAATGATGTGGAAAACATCAATGAGAATGACATCACACAAAACTCTATCCTTATATCCACTTATTTTCAAGTCTATATAAAACTATTCATTCACTAAGACTTAATGACTATTCTAACTCTAAGAGACCTTGTATGGGCTTGGATGCTTGCTTCTTTCTAAGCCTAGTTTAGACACCATCAATCAAGACACTAAGTTAATCATACTATCATTTTCTACTATAACTTTACATCACTTACCTTTACTCTTGCACATGTTTATAAACAATGTTTTTCTTTATAGGGGTTCTCTCTTTTCTTGGCTGGTCTTCAAGAGAACTCTCTTCATCAACAAGCTTTCACCTATTTCAAGCTCCTCCACATAGTTAGGCAATGCATCTACACTCTCCTCTTATTTTTTCACCACTTGGTTTCTACTCTCACTCTAAGAGCTACCACTTTACACATCTTCAAACACTCATATGACCTATGCCCTATAAACTTGTTGTACTTAAAGCACTTGCCTAAAAATCAACCATTCCCTCTTCCTCTACCATATGGTCTACCACCTCTATTGACACAACCACCTCTATTTGATGAACTTGAACCCTTTGAATTGCTACCCACTTATTTTCTTTGACCTTTTCATTGACCTCTATTACTTGGTTTCCCTCTTCTTTCTTGTTGGCCTCTACATCTAAAGACTCTTTTACCTCTACCTCTATTCAACTGATTTTGGCTTTTTTCAAACTTCTCTTCTATACTCAAGGTAACTTGACAGTCCTTCTTAGTAGTCCTAGGTTCCAATATATTGATCTCATCTTGTATGTCAAACTTCAAACAATTCAAGGACTTAGTAACCTTCTCAACATCATCTTTTATGTGTCCTGCATGAATGGTCAACTTGTAGAACTCTTTTGTGCAATCTTTCACTATCATATATTTCTGCCTCAAGTTTTACAACACCTTAAATAAGTAGATCTAATAATCCTTAGGCATAAACTTTCCCTTCATCTTGGCCACCATTCTATCCCATGACCTTATCTTATCCTTCTCTCTTTTTCTTCTCTCTTCTCGTATGCCATCTCACCATAAGAATGCATAACCCTTCAGTCTTGTTACTATAAACTTTACCTTCTTATTCTCCTTCACCTATTCATAATCAAAGTATTTGTCCACAGTTATGATCCAATCCACTAACTCTTCCATGTTAAGACTTCTTTTATACATGGACCTCAATCTGAGGCTTTGAAGTCACCCCAAGCACTACTCTATTGATTATGAAAATTGTACCATCAACTAATCAACACTTTTGCCTAACATAAAAGTTAAGATAGAATTATACTAGTCTAATAGTAAAGTTCTAAAAATTTAATTACGATCTTAAAAATATGAAAAAAAAATTAAATATTTTGAGAAATAATAAATAAGTTATCAAATGTAACATATTCCATTATAATTTTAGAAATATACATCATCAAATAATGAATAGGTTTAGATATGAATGTGTAATCTATCATTTTCGACAGAGAAGGTCTATGGACAAGACAATCTCTTAAAGGAAAGAAATTTGATTCAATAATATTATATATTTCAAAGTAATATCTTACTTTTCTATTGTAATATCTTCCAAGTAATCTCAAGATAATAAACCAAAAATATAGGTAAATCAGATTTGAGATAAATCAAGAGAAACAGATCTTCAATCAAGTAAGCAATCAATAAAACCTAACACATGAGAGACACCACAAATAACAACCAAAAAACTAAAGCAACAAACATAAACATAACAAAAAAGTGAAAGATAACAAACAACTCAAAGAAACAAGGTAAACAACTAAGTAAACTCAAAAAGAATAAAACTAAAGACAAACTAATCTAAAAATAAATCTAATAACTACCTAATCTAAAATCTAAGTAAATCTAATAAACAATCTAAACTAAGACTAAACTTACAAATAACTAATATGAAATCTAATAAAATCTAACAATTTAACTAAAACTAAATCTAAACTATAAGAAAGAACTAATCAAAGAAAACAATCTAACTTTAAGAAAATAAACAAGGAGAAAAATCTAAGAAAGTAATTTAAAGAAAAATAAAATTAAACAATAAGCTAAACAAATTAAAAAATAAACTAGGGAAACAAAAAGAAAAATTAGATTAATTCAAAATTAATCTAAAATATATTAGACTATATTAAAATCAATGTCAATATAAAGTACAACCTAAAAAAATGTGAGTCTCAAAAGAGAGAGTCATCTTAGCAAAATAGATAGATTTTATTTGAGAAACCAACACCTTTCTTTACAAAAATATTCAGAGACAACTTTTACAATCAAAATAGATCAATAAAATGTTGCAAATAATAAAGTTTTCATCATTATTTAGGTTGAAGACTTAAATTTTGTGCATAGGACTATAAATAGTAATCATCAAAAGATGTTAATCTTGACAAACTTCAGATAATCTATTATAAATGATAATATAAAAACTGAATATACCTCTATTGTCTAAGCAATTACTCAACCATCAAAGAGAGTACCATTGGGTCTATCTTTAAAAGTCATGTTATCTCAGAAAAGTTACATAAAAGAGAAAAATATAAATAATTAAATTCACAATGTATAAGTCTTTAATATCTGTGTTGTTTCTCCTTTCAAACGAATCATTGATCTCTTTTTATGCTTTAAATTTGATTAAAAAAGAAGTTATAACTAACCTTAGTTAATTATTTGTTAAACTTAATTAATTGACTTTGTAAAAGTTAGTTAATATAATAATTATTAGTTAAGGCTTAATTAAGACTTAAAAGTCTTAATGGATCAATTATTTGAATTTAGATAGGTACTTCTAACAAATGAGGACCTTAATCAATTAAAAATAAAATAGAATACATATATCAATAAATAAATAGATAAATCAAATTTTAATAAATTTTTTATTTATATTAAAACCATAATGTATATTTCAAAATTATTTAGGCATATATATATATATATATATATATATATATATATACACATACATGTGTGTGTGTCTGTCTGTGTGTGTGTGTGTGTGTGTGTGTGTATCAGAAAACTAAAATCTATTATACTTCTCAAAATATCAAAATCTGAAAGTTAAAGTATCAAGTCTAAAAGTATACAATTTTTCATCTAAATTTTTAACTGAATAATAAAAATTTATCCTATTGACACGTAATAATTATCAAAATTGGAAAGAATTTTGATCACTAGCTTTCTTTGTTCATTGACACATTCATTATATTCCATCTCAATTGTTGGGAAGTGAATCATATTTATTCTTGAGTCAGTTGAGGGATCATATATCTCCAACTTCATCTATTTAAGAACTCTAACCTCAATTAGAGTATCCATGTCATTATGACTATCTGACCGCTTATCTAAAGTAGTTGGATGAATTTCTAAATTGTGTTTTTTGCCAACTGAAATAGGTTCTTTTAAACTTAATTTTTTGCACCCTAAGATTGGATCCTTTTGAGAAGATGAGGGATCATTAGAAATAGAAGGTAGGGGAAGAATAACAAAAAAATTTGTATGAACAACTTCAACATCAAACTGAGTGGCTTCATTAATAGGGTAAGGCTCACTAATAAGATGAACTCTTTTCAAAATAGGTGACTGTATAGACAAATGATGTGGATTACTTTGCAAATGGTGAGAGGAACTGATGTGAGAAGAAGTCATAGTATCAAATCTATGACCATGAAATAATTTATTACCTCTATTTTTTATAGATTTGAAAGGCAAATTATTTAAAACATTCAAAACCTTAAGATCTATTGCATCAAAGTGAATTGACATCCTAACACCTTTATTAAATCTAGGGCCAAATCTCCTAGCCGTAAACCCTCCTCTTGAAAAAAAATTATTTGAGTTTTGTTGATTAACATTATCAAAATTTTGACCCCAACCTTTGTTATCATTACTTCTACTTGATCTAGGTTGGTCCCATCTAGACATCCTATACATTTGAAATATATTTAAATAAAAACTGATCATCATGATTTAAAATTAACATATATTCATTCAAAAAGAAAATAAACTATAAATTAAACACAGTCACATATCAACAAAATATTTAAACTGGCTTTGACTATATCAACTTTATTTTCCATTGTATCAACCAACACTAACATATTCTATTTTGAATTCATCAGAATATCTCTAAAAACTAACTGCATCTCAAAATAAAATTATATCATCATAATTTTATTTTCACAATACTTTGATATTTTCTATTCTTACTATGTATCAAAATGAAAAAGCACAAATTCTCAACATTGAAGCCTTCAACAAATATATTCTACCAAAATTCTTTATCATTGTTTCACCTCTTGAACATTATCTTAAACTGAAGATAATTTTTACATGTATTATTTTACAGAAATGTCCATAAAAAAACCTTCAACAAAGAAGATATTTGACATAGCTATACTCTTTTTAAAATCATTTTGTCTTAAGCTAAAAATAATTTATCATAGTTTCTTTAATTTATCAGATATTTCAACATCTAACCTCAATAAAAATGCCTTAAATTTTTAACTAATTATTTATAAGCATGTTTTCTATGACAGATTAGAAACCAACAAGTCTATCTATAAAATAAATCTATGCATATACAAACTTATCTCACATCAAAAACCCTAACACGGCTCAATAAGACTCCAAAAAATTCAACTGATATGTCTCAAACTATATCATTGTATTCAACTTAATAGAAACTTGAAATAAAACCATATATGTCTAAAAAATATCTTTTAAATCATATTTTTAAAATTTCCAATATTTGAATAAAACTTGGAACACTTATCACAGTTTTTCAAATCACCATTATTTCAATATTTAACTTCAAAACAAAACGTAGGATTTCAAAACTAAAGTGCAAATCCAAAAATAGCTTCATTATTTTTGGAGTTCAACCTACTATATTTTCATATGCATATTTATGTCAAAATAAAGAGTCATAATTGAAACCGGTGTATGAAAAGTATAGTTTCAATATACCAAAATATAGTTACATTTATATGTTTAAACTATTTTTTGATATAACTTTTCTGTATCATGGCCAACCAATAACTAATCAAAATATTATGTGCAAAAACCCATCTCATAATCTGTGCAATAAGGCTCCACTACATAAACTAATGCATTCAAACCATATCATAATATAATACTCAAACAATAGAGGTTTGAAATAAACTCTTTCCAATTCAAATATATCTTTTATGAAACCATGAAATAACTTATTTCTTTTTTTGTTCATTTATTTATGATGCTTGAACAAAAAACTCGGAATATTTCTAAAATATTTCAATTTTTTACAAAAAAAATTGAAAAATGATACGCAAACCTAGACAAACTTTCATAATTTTTGAGCTCATTATGTTATATTTTCACAACTTAACATGCAATATTTTCCTTGAAACCCATACATAAATGAAACTGTAGAAAGTTATGCTCACCCAGACCATACCATAATTTCTTGACAGATTCACGAAACAAAATACACAAAGATCATGCTTAACAAACCCAACATGCATAGATTATGGTTTCAACTCAATAAACTAAAATATTAAATATCTCAATATGAAAAAACTATCAAATCCCAAAATTGAAGTGTAAACCATGAGAAAAAACTTCCTATATTCCAAAATCAACATGCCATACTTCCATAACATAACATGCAAGACTTTATTTTGAAACTAAAACTGATCTACATGCAACATAATCCTTCAAAATCTTCTTTCAAATATTCATGAAATAAACATATAAAGCTTTTTTCTTATAAAACTTGAAGTCTAAACAAAGCCCTTGTAACTATAATATATTCAAACCTATTGTTGAATATATTACTGACAGAAATCCGAACTAATATGTATATTTGAAAAATAAATCTTCAAACTATTTAGGAAGATCATGCTCGAAATAAATTAGTAAAATAACATATCATTCTCTCATCCTCTACCAAGAATAAATCCAAAACTAAAATCATTACCTTGATATCTCATGCAAGGAAGTGACAACCAGAAAACCACAATCTCTCTTAACTTCCAAAATATACATGCACAAAATTATTTAGAAAAAATATATCACATATAGAACAACATCCATATTTATTCTATGCAACTAGAAACTATCCCAAAATAGCCATAAAGCTTTCTCAAAAACTCATTCAATCTTTTCAAGGCATACTTGGACATGTTTCTTTATATCCTTTTTACCCGAAATCTCTATCAGCAACTTAAAAATCCAAATTGGTAGAGTAATGTTTCCATGAAAAAGCTTCATGAAATGACTAAAACCAAGAAAACCAATCTATTTTTAATCATCATTCATCAACATAACTACTTCACTTATGTGCTTGCCACTCATTGGCTCATTAAAATTGATGTTCTATTTAACAATTCCACCAACCAGATTAACAATGTTATCAAATTTAACAATCATTAAATCACCTACTAAACTCCTTACCGATTTTTTATATTTGAGGCATGTACACCTTCATTTAATTCTCAAACCACTAAATATCTTAGCATGATCTCGAAACCTCTTTGAATATGCCATTTTCATTAACTCACCTTGCCAACTTGTAAGCCATGAAACTATCGAATGGACTGCCAACTTGAATTGTTGTTATAACATTAATAAAACTCAAAACTACCCACTCAAATGACAACTCACCATTTACAAGTCTCAAATCTAAACCACATTGCCTTTGAAATCACCAATACTTTATGCCCTCTGAAATTATATACCTCGAGACATAGCTTTAGGCTAAAAACATTTAAAATCATCATGGCCCGATAAACTACTTAGTACCATTTCAAAACTTTAGGATAAATGACCCTAGGTTAGGATCTTTTGAAACATAAAGTTGTATTACTTTAAGAACTTAGACTAGACAATGTTTAAATTAGAACCTTAGTCAAATAGGACTTAGAATTAATCACTTAGAATTTTAAGATCCCTTTATATCTTAAAAAAATAATTTTTCTAAATCTCAAACCAACTTCAATCATGTAAACATTTCAAAATGTTAACTATACTACCATTGAATACTGTATAAAATTGATGGATCCATTAATCAAACTACTAAAATCATATGATGATTATAATCAACTTTTAAAAATTCGTAATAAATTAAATGATGTACTTGATTTGAAATCCATAAATACATTGCTTTCTTAAACTGTAATAATTATGACCAATCTATCTGTATAATCTTATTTTGAAAATGAACTAGCAAGGTTATCACCATAACTAATTTATATATCATTATTATCTGAATCAAACCAAGGTTCACATTACTATTAAAAATATCACATTAATCACCACAAACTATTCACACTGCCAAATGAAAACTAATCTAAAATTTATATCATACTCAATTGAAAGTCAATATAGATATGATAATCATATAATGCTTTCAACCATCAAAGTGTCTCTATTTCAAATTGAAAAATGTTATATTATAATATTGTCATGAGTCAACTAAAAATAAATAATTTCTCACAAACATTCACAGTGATAAGTATATATGCACATTTTATTCATTTATCTATTTATGTTTTTCAAAACCACTTAAAATATCAACATAAATTCATAAACTAATTATCATCAATTTATAATTGAAAATATGCATCTAAATATACTATTAATTGATTAGGCCCTTGAATAGTTTTAAATTCTATGACTGAGTCATTTCTATGGTAGAAAATTATTAATTTTAGAAAAATTAAAGGGATGTGAAAATAGGCATAACACTAATGACCTTAATAGTTAGTGTTGTGTAATAAAATTGAGTAGCAATCAAATTTTCTATTGATAATCTTAATTTTAAGAGTGTGATTCAAGTAAATCATTTTTCAAGTAGTTGTGCATGAACCCCTTTAGTAATAAATTTTAACAAGGGATAGAATATTTGACTAGCGTGACACAAAGAAAATGAATGATATAACAAGAAAGTTTGGGTTGGATGCATAATCTAATATAAATACCTTAAGTACAAAATTTTAAAATTAAGTAATACTTCAACAACTAGATACAACTCAACATATATTATTCATGTATAAAGAAAATTAAATTTTTTTAAAGAGTAATAGCTGAAAATAATTGATACTTATAACAGAATTGTAGCATCCTCACATTCTTCCTTTATAATTTGAAACTCTTCCCTTTGAAACACTTATTAATCCTTTCAAAATTAAAATAAGACACAATAAACAACAAATCAAAACAAAAATAATAAAGAATAGAAGCAAACAATCAAAAAAAAAAATAGAAAAATGAAAGAAACAAATAAATCTAAAAGTAACTAATCATAAAATAATTTCAAATAATGGATATTAACTGAGTAACATAATCAATTTCCTTTAAGAGCTTTTAAATAAAAAGTATTATTTTCAAGTATAATGGTAATTCTATAAGGGCTAAGTCATAATGAATCAAATTTATAATGTTTACCAGTATATTCATGTGTTTTATCCTAATATAAAACTAAATCACTAACTTTAAATTTTTTATTAGAAACTTTCTTATCAAAAAAAGTTTTCAATTTTTTTAGCCAGTTCTAATTTTTACAATGTTGTTTCTTTAGATTCATCAAGAGCTACTAAATCATGCAATCTTTGTTCAATCAAATTTGTATCTTTAGCAACACATTGTAAAGCAGTTCTAACTAAAAAAATCTGAAATTCTATTGATAAGGTGGCCTCAAATCCATATGCTAACATGAAGGGTGAATAACTAATTGTTACCTTAACAATAATTCTATTAGCTCATAAAGCTTCAAAAAATTTAAGATATCAATTTCTTTTATTTTTACAAACTAATTTCTTCTTGATTGTAATCAGATTTTTATTCGTTGATTCAGTGTGACCATTCCCTTGAAGATAATATTTGGATGAAGACTATATATAATAAAATGCTTTCCTAAAAATTCTATAAATTCATTTGAAATAAATTGAGGTCCATTATCTGAAATGATTTTGTAAGGAACTCCAAATCTAAAGAAAAACTATTGTTTTAAAAATAAGATCACTTCACTTATTACAAAACTTTTAAGTGTTTTGGCCTCAGGGCACTTAATAAAATAATCTGTAGCTTTTAGTATGTAGTTATGACTAGTAGATGAAAGTATGTGTATATCTAAAATAAAATCAATACCCTATTTTATAAATAGTTTTTCAAAAATAACAGGGTTTAAAGGCATTGCAAGCAACTTATCTCTATCAACAAATAATTGGCATGACATACAAAAATGAACTAACTTATAGACATCTTGAAATAGAGTAGGCTATTAATAACTTATTTTTAAAATCTTATAAGTAATAATTTTTATAGCATAATATCCGCCACAATTTCCTTCATGACAATCTCTAATAACTTTTTGAGTTTGACCATGCGTAAGACATCTTAATAAAACTTTATTTCTATTTCGATAAAATTAAAAAAAATCTAATAAACAAAAATTTAAAGCTTTTAACCGCAAGTAATATCTTTGCTTTTTATCAAGATTAGTAGGACAGGCTTGATTTTAAAAATAAAAAATTAAATCATGATACTAGTCATGTTCAACTAATAAACAATCCCATTCATTCATTTCAAGACCAAATTTGAACTTTTTTGAAATATCAAAAAAATTCATGATTTTTAAATGAAGCTTTGAATTTATATTATCATCCATTGACAATACTAAAATATTAATAATTGACACAATATTTTCAGCTAAATGTTTTGCTAAATCATTACCTTTAATCATTTTTGAAGTTTTAAATTCAAGATGAAATTCTTGAATACGTAAAATCCACTTAACAAGATTTTCTTGAATGGTTGGTTATATTAAAATATAAAATAAAATAGATACATTAGATCACATAAAAACTTTATTTTTCATCAATAAATAATAAAATTTAATCAAATAAAAAATCAGTGAGAAAATAAATTTCTCAATAAGGGGGTACTTAGTTTCCATATCTTCTAAAACTTGACTTATATAACTAATTGATTTTTCAACATTATTTTTAAAATCTTGAGTGATAACAGTTTCAATTACTTTTTCAGTAGCATTAATATAAAAAATGAATGTTTTCTTTAAATCTGGTTTAGTAAGAACTAGAATACATTCAATGATATTTTTAACGTTATTGAATGTTAAATTACTACCTTCATTTCAAACATAAATTTTATCCTTATTAAGTAATATTTTTAAAGGATTAGACTTATCAGCAAAATCTAATATGAATTTTTTAACAAAATTTATTTTACCAAAAAAAGACCTTAAACTCTATTGATCTTTGGGAGGAGGTAACTCTTTAATAACTTTAATGTGTTCAAGATCTATAGATATGCCATCCTTAAAAAAAATATGTCCCAATAACTTACCTTTGGTAACACCAAAAATTGATTTCTTTAGATTCAAAGAAATCTCATACTTTCTACATCTTGTGAAAACCTCATGAAAATGATTTAAATACTTTTTTCATCTTTTTAAATGAACGATGAGATCATTTATATAAACTTAAATAACAATGCTAATCAAATCATCAGAAATAACATGCATATTTATTTGAAAATTAGCTCCTACATTTATTAATCCAAAAGGCCTTCTATTATAATCAAAAATCCATTTACGAGTAGTAAAATTAGTCTTATGTCTATCTTCAAGATTTACAAAAATATAATTATAACAAAAAAATCCATCTAATAAAGACATCATTTCTAATCCTGCAACTTGATATAAAATTTAATCTATATATGGTAGAGGAAAATTATCTTTAACACTAGCTTTATTCAAATCTTTAAAATCAACATATAATCTAATATCACCATTTTTCTTCTTAACTAGCATTGAATTACTTATCCATTCAGAATATTTTATAAGAAAAATGACACCAATATCAATCATTTTATCTAGCTTTTCATATTTTTTATCTTACAAGTTTAATAACAGATTTTATAGGTATGTCATGTTTAATAATTTTAGTATCATAACATTTATGATCTTTATATGACTAGGCAAAAATATCAATGAATTATTTAAATAACTTGATAAATTTAACCTTCTTACTTGCAGTAACCTAAATTTTAAAATAGACATACTTTGGATCCTCTTCTGTACCTAAGTTGATATGAATAGTCTCACCTATGATTCTCCTAGAAGGTTCTTCTGTTTTAAAAATTTTGGATTGATCATTAGGTTAAACATAGATTCTAAAATTACTAAATCATCATGTAATTTATTAGTACTTAATTGTAAATAATCTCTACAATTTAATATGTAATTATCATGATCAAAATATTTACTTTTAATGAAAGAATATATATATTCATCACAATTAAAAATAGGTCAATTATCACTTAACTCAAAAAATTTAGGTTGAAAAAATTTAGCATAAGAGAATTTTGTAGTTAGTTCACTCTCACTTAAAATTGGGCTAGATGCAAAAATAACAAGCTTATTTGCTCTAATATTATATTCTCTAAAAATATGAGTGATGTTGAAGGCTTCAAAATATTCAAGTAAAGATCAAACTTTTTACGTATAATGATGTAGATAAGTTTGATTAGTTTTATAAATTCTTCGAACTTGTCTAACAACTAATTCAAAATCTTCAAAGACTTTTAAATATTTAATGTTAAATTTAATAGATTTTTCTAAACCTAAACATAATGCTTCAAATTTTACAATATTATTAGTGTTTTCAAATGATAATTTATAAGCATAACAAAAATATTTACCAATAGGAGAGACTAAACATATTTCAGCACCACTACCCTATTGAGAATAAGCTCTATCAAAGTATAATGTCCATAAAATATGTTTCTCAAATAGTTCTTCATGTTGATTTTTTGGTTTATCTAAATTTTACAATTTATAAGTACCAATTCCTATCTAAACATAAACAATAATTGAAGAAGTGGATGACTCAATAGACGTACTAGACTAATCTTCTCTTTTAATGAAATCAATCTCATTGCTAACAAGAACCAATATGATATCTTTTTCTACAAAAGTATCAGTTGATTTTGACTAATCTCTTCCTAACAATATAATGTAATTACTAAGAATATCTAAAACTTGAATATTAGTCATGCATATAGTTTTTTTATCTTGAACAATCTTAATAATTATGTCACGAAATTTATCATAACTTTTAGTTTATCTAGAATCAAATTCAGTAAGTTTTTTATTGTCAGTTTCATAAGATATACCTAACTGGTTTGCAATGAATTTAAGTATTATATTCTTTGAAGCACTTATATCTAAGATATAATTATAAATTATTTTCTTATCAATTTTAACTGTAACATAAAAAGAAGGTATATCATCAGTAAAAAGATCATAACTTTGAGCAAAAATAGTTGATTGTTCATTACTGCCCTCTTCTTATAAGCCTACATCAGTGTTAGTATTCTTAACAACTTCATTAAATTTCTTAAGTTCTCTTAGAAGACTAGTTGCTTGCAACTATGAGAATCTAACATTAATTATTGACAAATCATCAATTATATTATAAGTTTTAACATCAGATTGTCGAAAATTCTTAAGCTTATAATGTTGATATTGACTATTATTATAACCAATTGATAAAAGAATATTTTGAATATAATTATTAGTTGAACTACTTGAATCATTATTTTAAATTGTTTTACCTTTATCATTATAAGAAAAATTATTATTTGTTATTTTATTATTTTGAGAAGAGTTATAATCTTTATTTTTAGTATTAATAACATAAGTACTTACATTTTTTAATGGATCATCAAGAGCACACATGTTTATGATGTCTGGTCGATCTTTAAATATAAGATCTTTTTTTTGAATTTTTTTTCACTTGTGAACAATAACATATGAATTTGGATCGTGATCCAATTCACATACATTACAGTAATAAATAATGTCTAATTTTTTACTTTCAGTATTATTTTTATTATATGAAAGTTTATCATTCAACTATATTTTAATGGTGACCAACTCATTTCTTAGACTTTGAATTGATTTTAATTTTTTTGTATTCTTTGAAATTAAACCTATAGAAGATCTATCTTAAAATCCAATACATTTAAGTTTATTTTTATATTCAATATAAAATGTTAAAGTTTCATCATATTCTATAATATCCTTATCTTTTAAGACCATTTTATATTTTAGAGGTAAAGAATTACAAAAATAAAGTCTATATAACTTATTAAAAGGTCTAAAATCATAAGAGATTTTTTGACATAACTTAGTGAATCTGATAATAAAATGATAAATGATCTCACCTAAATCAAGAGAAAAATTCACAAAGTCATTAACTAGATCAAAGTCTTCTTTAGCTTTCTCCAAAGATAATTATAGTCATTCTTCAAGGTTTTTCCATGTGTTGATTATTTTGATAGGTAAACTAATAAACACTTGATAAGCTTTCCCTTCAAGTGTTTGAGTAGAAAAATTTGAATAAATAAGTTCACTTGTTATACTGAGTAATGCAAATAAATTTAAATGCTTTTAAAGGATCTTCCCAAGATTCTCTAGGAGCACTAAAAAAATTTGGTATATTTAACCCTTTAAGAGAAGGTAACTTACCAAAATTATTTCTAACATTTATTAGATTTGTAAAAATCCATGGAGTTACAACTATCTATTATTCTTCAGCTTCATCTTCATCTTCATCTTTAGTGAGATCATTTTGATCTCTATTGTCTTGTAGTCCATGAATCAAGTCTTCTACCCTCACTTTTACTTGATCTCCCATTGGAAACCTCAGCAATTTTTTCAACTTGAATTAGTTGATTTTTTTAAAACTTGATTTAATTGTAGATTGATATCAATATATTCATAGGTCAAAACTAGATCATCAAAATAAAAAGAATAAAAAAGGAAATGATTTTTAGGGCTACGATTAACAGCTAAAACTCTAGCTCTATTCTCTTGAATTTGTATATTTATATTCACAATATCTTGTTGAGTTTCACGAGTAAGGTTAGAATACCAATCTATCTCAAATTATATTATTTGTTCTTCTTTGTTTATGACTTGAATAACATGTTAAAGATTATGAGGATGATTATACCATATTAGATTGAAAATAACATCAACTTGATCATCAATAATATCAATTCTAGACTGAATAATAGAAGTTTGTCCTCCAAGTACCATGAGCAAGAAGAAAACAAAACTCTAAACACATAAGATTTTTGAATAATTTTCAACGGAGTCACCAAATTTGTTGATGATAAAAATTGGACCATCAATTAATCAATAGTTTTGCTTATTGTGAAAGTTAAGTTAAAATCGTACTAGTCTAATGGTAAGGTTACAAAGATTCAGTTATAATTTTAAAAATACGATGGTTTTTTTAAATATTCTGAGAAATAATAAATAAGTTATCAAATGTAACACATTTCATTATAATTTTAAAAATCTACTTCATCAAATAATGAATCAGTTTAGATATGAATATATAATCTATCTTATCTGATAGAGATCTTTGGACGAGACAACATCTTGAAAGAAAGAAATTTGATTCAATAATATTATATATTTCAAATTAATATCTTTTTTTTCTGTTATAATATCTTCCAAGTAATCTCAAGATAATAAACCAAAAATATAGGTAAATCAAATTTGAAATAAATCAAAATAAATAGATCTGCATTCAAATAAGCAATCAATGAAACTTAACACATGAGAGACACCACAAACAATAACCAGCAAACTAAAACAACAAACATAAAGCAAACATAAAAGTGAAAGATAACAAACTACTTAAAGAAACAAGATAAACAACCAAGTAAACTAAAAAAGAATAAAACTAAAGATTAAAACTAATCTAAAAATAAATCTAGTAACTACTTAATTTAAAATCAAACTAAATTTAATAAACAATATAAACTAAGACTAAACTTACAAATAAATAATATGAAATCTAATAAAATCTAACAAATTAACTAAAACTAAATCTAAACTATAAAAGGGCGGGAGTCCTAGTTCAGTTGGTTAAGTACTTCCATTGCGGCTCTGCTGGTCATGGGTTCTAGTCCCCCCTGCCCCATGGTACTGGAAGGCAATCACGCCAGCGTCGCCGGTGACATTAAAAAGTATATCAGGCATACTACAGGTTATAGGGGGACCATGATGTACTGAGTCCTTAAGCAATACAGTACCGATTCCTGCAGCCCAAAAAAAAATCTAAACTATAAAAAATAACTATTCAAAATAAACAATCTAACTTTTAAAAAAAAAACAAGAAGAAAAAATTTAAAAAAAAATTAAAGAAAAATAAAAGTAAACAATAAACTAAACAAATTAAAAAATAAATTAAGGAAACAAAAAGAAAAAATAGATAATTTAAAGATTAATCTAAAATATATTAGACTATATTAAAATCAGAGTCAATAAAAAGTGCAAAATAAGAAAATATGAATTTCAAAAGAGAGTCGTCTTAGCAAAATAGATAGATTTTATTTGAGAAACCATCTTTCTTTAAAAAAATCTTGAGAGACAATTTTTATAATCAAAATACATCAATGAAATATCGTAAACAATAAAATTTTCATCATTATTCAGGTTGAATATTTGAATTATACACATAAGATTGCAAATAACAATCATCAAAAGATATTAAGTTTGACAAACTTCAGATAATATGTTATAAATGATAATATAAAAATTAAATATACCTGTGTTGCTTAAGCAATTACTCAACCATCAGATAAAGTACCATTGGATCTATTTATAAAAGTCATGTTATCTCAAAGAAGTTGCATAAAAGAGAAAGATAAATGATTGACTTCACAATGTATAAGTTTTCAATATTTTTATTATTCTTCCCTTTAAATAAATCATTGATCTCCTTTTATGCTTCAAATTTGATTGAAAAAGAAGTTATAACTAACCTTAGTAAAACTTAATTAATTGACTTTGCAAAAGTCAATTAATATAACAATTATTAGTTAAGTCTTAATTAAAATTTAAAAATCTTAATGGATCAAGTATTTAAATTTAGACAGATACTTCTAACGGGTGGGGACCTTAATTAATTAATAATAAAATAGAATACATATATCAATAAATAAATCATAGTTTAATAAAATTATTATTTATATTAAAACCATAATGCATATTTCAAAATTACTTAAGCGCGCGCGCACACACACACACAAGCATATATATATATATATATATATATATATATATATATATATATATATATATATATATATATATATATATATATATATATATATATATATATATGCTTGTGTGTGTGTGTGCGCTCTATATATATATATATATATATATATATATATGTATGTATGTATGTCAACCCTTTTCCTTATGAGTTCTTATAACTTTGGGATTGCTTCTATTTATTTAATTTATTGTTTAAATTTTTAATCTTTGGTGTGTATGTGTGTGTGTCCAAACTTAGTCATAAAGTTCAAACCTAAAGATTAAAAATTTAAACAATAAATTAAATAAATAGGAAAAGGGTCTATGTATAAGCTTCCACAAGGGTGCCTTGTATACTATGTGATATTGTTGTTTGATCTAGTCATGGCTTTAAAATTAATTTTTACTCTTTTTATGTACATACAATCTTCATATGGTTTGTGTAGGATTGATTCCCTACATTTGCTCTTCACTTTTACTAAAAATAAAATCATTAGCTCTCAAGGACTTTTTTGCCTCTTTCTCTTTATTTTGAAAGGTGCTAATCACAGTTACTTTATATATATATCAAAAAATTAAAGTATGTTATACTTTTAAAAATATTAAAATCTGAAAGTTAAAATATCAAGTCTAAAAGTATAGAATTTTGCCATTTAAAAGTTCAACTTAACAATAAAATTGTATCCTTCTGACATCTAATAATCATCAAAATCAGGAAGAACTTCGATCACTGGCTTCTTTTGCTCATTGACATATTTATTATACTCTATCTCAACTACTAGGAGGTGAACCATATTTGTTCTTGGGTTAATTGAGGGATCATCTATCTCCATCTTAATTCATTTGAGAACTCTAACTTCAACTAAAGTATCCATGTCATTCTGACTATCTGATCGCTTATCTGAGTAGTTGGATGAATTTTTAAACTGTATTTTTTACTCACTCAAATAGGCTCTTTTAAACTTAATTTTATATACCCTAAGATTATATCATTTTGAAAAGATAAGGGCTCATTAAAAATAGAAGGTAGGGCAATATTAAAGAAATTCTTGGCATGGAAAACTTCAACATCAAACTAAGTGGCTTCATTAACAAGGTGAGGCTCACTAACAGGTTGAACTCTTTCTAGAAAAGGTGATTGTAGTGGGAAAATGATTTGGATTACTTTTCAAATGGTGAGAGGAACTATTGTGAGAAGGAGTCCTAGCATTGAATCTTTGACCATGAAATCCCCTATTACCCCTATTGTTTATAGGGTTGAAAGGTATATTGTTTCAAACATTTAAAACTCAGGATCTATTGCATCAAAGTGAATTGACATCCTAGCATCTTTATTAAATCTAAGGCCAAATCTCTTAGCCCTAAACCCTCCCTTTAAAAAAAAATTATTTGGGTCTATTGATTAACATTATCAGAATTTTAACCCAACATCTGGTATCATTACTTCTACTTGATCTAAGCTGGTCCCATCCAAACATCATATACATTTGAAATATATTCAAATAAAAAATGATCATCATGATTGAAAATAAACACATATTCATTTAAAATGAAAACAAACTGTAAATTAAACACACAGTCGCATATCAACAAAATCTCTAAATTGGTTTTGACTATACCAACTTTATTTCTCACTGTATCAACCAACACTATCATATTCTATTTTGAATTCATCAGAACAATCTCCTAAAATTAGTTGAATCTCAAAATAAAATTATATTATCATAATTTTATTTTCACAATTCTTTAGTATTTTCTATTCTCACTATGTATCAAAATGAAAAAGCACATATTCTCAACACTAAAGCCTTCAACAAATATATTTTGCTAGAATTATTTATCATTGTTTCATCTCTTGAACATTAGCTTAAACTAAAGATAATTTTTACATGTAATATTTTAAATAAATCTCCATAAAAAACCTTCAATAAAAAAGACATTTGACATAGCTATACTCTTTTCAAAATCACTTTGTCTTAAGTTGAAAATAATTTATCACAACTTCTTTAATTTCCCAGATATTTTAACATCTAACCTAACAGAAATGTTTAAAAATTCCAATTAATTATTTCCAAGCAAGTTTTTTACGATAAGTCATAAACTAACAAGTCTATCCATAAAATAAATCTGTGCATATACAAACTTATCTCACATCAAAAACCCTAACACAACTCAATAAGACTCCAAAAACTTCAACTGATATGTTTCAAATTATATCATTGTATTCACCTTAACAAAAAATCAAAACAAAAGCCTATATATCTAAAACATATCTTTTAAATCATATTTCTAAAATTTCTAATATTTGAATAAAACTTAGAACACTTATCACAGTTTCTCAAATCACCATTATTTTGACATTTAACTTCAAAACAAAACTCAAGATTTCAAAACTAAGGTGCAAATCTAAAAATAGCTTCATTATTTTTGGAGTTCAGTGTACTATATTTTCATATGCATATTTCTATCAAAATAAAGATTCAGAATTGAAATTGGTCTATGAAAATTATAGTTTCAATATACCAAAATATAGTTGCATTTATATGTTCAAACCACTTTCTGATATAACTTTTTTATATCATGGCCGACCAATAACCATTCAAAACATTCTATGCAAAAATCCATCTCATAATCTTTGCAATAAGGCTTCACTACATAAACTAATGCGTTCAAACCCTATCACAATATAATATTTAGACAATAGAGGTTTGAAAAAAACTCTTGAAAATTCAAATATATCTTCTATGAAACCAAGAAATAACTTAATCTTTTCATATTCATTTATTTACGATACTTGAATAGAAAACCTAAAATATTTTTAAAATATTTCAACCTTTGCAAAAAACTTTGAAAAGTGATACGCAAACCCAGATAAACTTTCATAATTTATGAGTTTATCATGCTATATTTCCAAAACTTAACATGCAAGATTTTACTTAAAACCCATAAATAAATGAAATTGTAAAAAGTTATGTTCACCCAAACCATACCATAATTTTTGGACAGATTCACAAAATAAAATACATAAAACTCATCCTTAACAAACCCTACATGCACAAACATGGTTTCAACTCAGTAGGCTAGAATATCAAATATCTCAATATGATAAAACTATTGAATCCCAAAATTGAAGTACAAATCATGAGATAAAACTTTCTCTATTCCAAAATCAACACTCTATACTTCCATAATATAACATGTAGGATTTTATTTTGAAATTGAAACTGATATACATGCAACATAATCCTTCAAAATCTCCTTTCAAATATTCACAAAATAAACATACAAAGCTTTTTTCTTACAAAACTCTAAGTCTAAACAAATCCCTTACAACTATAATATATTAGAAATCTACTATTGAATATATTACTAACAAAAATCCAAACCAATATTTATATTTAGAAAAAAGAACCTCAAACTATTTAGGAAGATCATGCTCAAAACAAACTGGTAAAACAACATATCGTTATCTCATCCTCCACCAAGAATAATTCCAACACTAAAATCATTACCTTAATATCTCATGCACAGAAGTGACAACCAAAAAACTCAAACTCTCTTAACTTCTAAAATATACATCCACAAACTTATTGAGAAAAATTTAATCACATGTAGAATAACATCCATACTTATTCCATGCAACTAGAAACTATTCTAAATTAGCCATAAAGCTTTCTCAAAAATTCATTCAATCTATTCAAGGCATACCTAGACGTGTTTTTGTGTATCCTTTATGCCTGAAATCTCTACCTGCAACTCAAAAATCCATCGATTTTGATGAGATAATGAGTGGAAGGAACATAAGTGAAGTAGTTACATCGATGGATGGACGTTACAAATAGATTGGTTTTCTTGGTTTTAGTCATTTCATGAACCTTTCTCATGAAAGTGTTACTCTACTGATTTAGATTTTTTTGCCTGAAATCTCTACCTACAACTCAAAAATCCAAACTAGTAGAGTAACACTTTCATGACAAAGCTTCATGAAATGACTAAAACCAAGAAAACCAATCTATTTGTAATGCCCATCCATCGATGTAACTACTTCCCTTATGTTCCTTCCACTCATTATCTCATCAAAATCAATGTTTTATTTAGCAATTCCACCAACCAGATTAACAATGTCATCAAACTTAATAATCACTAAATCACCTACTAAACCCCTTACCAATTTCTGATATTTGAGGCATGTACAGCTTCATTGAATTCTTAAATCAACAAAGATATGAGTATTATCTCAAAGCCTCTTTTAATATGCCATTTTCATTAACTCACCTTGACAATTTGTAAGCCACAAAACTATCAAATGGACTGCCAACTTGAATTGATGTTACAACATTAATAAAAATCAAAACTGCTAACTCAAATGCTAACTCACCATTTAAAAGTCTCAAAGCTAGACCACATTGCCTTTGAAATTACCAATACTATATGCCCTTTGAAACTATATACCTCGAGACGTAGACTTAGGTTAAAAACATTCAAAATCATGATGGCCTAATAGACTCCTTAGTACCATTTCAAAACTTTAGGATAAATGACCCTAGGTTAAGATCTTTTGAAAACATAAACTCATATTACTTTAAGAACTTAGGCTAGACAATGTTTGACTTAGGAACCTTTGTCGAATAGGACTTACAATTAATCACTTAGAATTTTAGGATCCTTTTATATCCTAGAGAAATAATTTGTCCAAATCTCAAACGAACTTCAAGCATGTGAACATTTCAAAATGTTAACTATACTGCCACTGAATACTATATGAAACTGATAGATCCATTAATCAAACTGATGAACTCATATGATTATTATAATCAACTTTCAAAAGTTCATAATAAATTAAATGATGTACTTGATTTGAAAATCATAAATACATTGCTTTCTCAAACTTTGATAATTATGATCAATCCATTTGTATACTCATATTTCAAAAATGAACTAGCAGGGTTATCATCATAACTAATTCATATACCATTATTATCTGAATCAAACCAAGTTTCACATCACCACTAAAAATATCAAATTAGTCACCATAAACTATTCACACTGCCAAATGAAAACTAATCTAAAATTTATATCATACTCAATTGAAAGTCAATGTAGATATGACAATCATATAATGCTTTCAACCATCAAAGTGTCCCTATTTCAAACTAAAAAATATTGTATTATAATATGATCATAAATCAACTAAAAATAAATTATTGCTCACAAACATTCACAGTGATAAGTACATATGCACATTTTATTCATTTATCTATTTATGCTTTTTGAAACCACTTAAAATATAAACATGAATTCATAAACCAATTATCATCAATTTATAATTGAAAATATGCATCCAAATATATTATTAATTGACTAGGTCTATGTTAACATTTTGGCTTCACAAGCCCAAATGTTAACCTTTATCATTCAGAGCATGTTGATGAACTTTGATTTGGCTTGCTCTTATGCCTCCTAGTTCCCTTGTTTGAAATAAAAATGACTAACATATGCCTAGAGAACCCAGACCATCATGACACATCATGAGGGAATGAACTGATCAGTCTGGTTAGACATTTGATAAATTCACTTGGGAGGTCGACCAGAGCCAAAATAATGCATGGACATGATGATTTTAGTCCCATAAACATCTTTTGTAATATTTGTATCTTAATGAGTTTTTTATTTCAAGATATAAGCATTCAAAGTTGAACAAGTAGAGTGGGACGTGCACATAGACATCACGTTAAAGTTGTGGTAAATAGCCATTTAAATTCAAATGTTCTTGAGGGTGAATGTGGAGATGACAAATGTATAAATAATAGGTGTTTGAGTCAAGATCCAATGGTGAGCAGGCAATCAGTGATGTCAGTGGGTCCAAAAGATCCAATAGAGCATGTTAAATCATGCATTAAAGATCAATGACAAGCTCGCAAGCAAAAGGTCAGCATATCCTAAAATTAAATGCACAGCTAAAAATTAGAAAGATATCATGTGCCTGTTAGCCAAATTTCATACTTTGTTTTGTATCTCCCTTTGGCTAAGTTTAATGTTCAGTTGTCTATTTTAACTTAGTTGTAAAAGACCAATTGTCTTGTGTTCTTTTCTTCAGAGCTTTTGTTCAACCTTTTCAAAGTGTCTTATCAATCTTCCTTAAAGGAATTATTTCAACCTTTTTGTCTCAGACTTTTTGTCTCAGAAAAAAGTCTAAAAGAATCCTCTTCCTTTGTCTTTTCCTAAAATATTGCCCTTCAAAACTTTTCCAAAGGGTCTCTCTCTCTTCAAATTGCCCTTCGAAACTTTTTTGAAGGGTCTTTTTCTCCCCAACATGTCCTTCAAAACTTTTTTGAAGGGACACTTTCCCTTGAAAGTGCCCTTTGAAAAAAATTTGAAGGGACACTTTCTCTCTCCAAAGTGCCCTTCAAAACTTTTTTGAAGGGACACTTTCCCTTCAAATTGCCCTTCAAAAAAGTTTTGAAGGGACACTTTCTCCCTCCACAATGCCCTTTAAAACTTTTTTGAAGGGACACTTTCCCTTCAAAGTGCCCTTCAAAAAAGTTTTGAAGGGACACTTTCTCTCTCCAAAGTGCCCTTCGAAACTTTTCAAAGGGACACTTTCCCTTCAAAGTGCCCTTCATAAAAGTTTTGAAGGGACACTTTCTCTCTCCAAAATGCCTTTTGAAACTTTTCTGAAGGGACACTTTCTTCCAAAGTGCCCTTTGAAAAAGTTTCAAACGGACACTTTCCTCTAAAGTGCCCTTCGAAAAAGTTTTGAAGGGATACTTCCCTCCAAAGTGCCCTTCAGAACTTTTTTGAAGGGATAATTTCCCTTCCAAGTGCCTTCAAAATTTTTTGAAGGGACACTTTCCCTCTCCAAAGTTCCCTTCAGAAAAGTTTTGAAGGGACACTTTCCAAGCCCGAATGGATCATTCCAAAGAGAAGTGACCTTTAAAAGAAGTCTAAAGGAATTGTTGGGGACTTTTTTTCCACAACAATCCATACTCTAGAGGCCCAAAAATATATGGACCATTCAAAATGGAGAGCATACCTATAGAAAATCCTTTGGGGAAAATGTCTAATGAAAATGCCTACGGGAATTCTTATAGGGAAAGTACTCATGTGAATTATTCAAAGAAGGGTGCCCAAAGGAAATTCCAAGTGAAATGATGGCTGGACAAATGTCAATTTTTGAGACAGTGAGCTAACCGTTAGTGTTCAAACATAAGAGGATTCAAGCAGATCCAAGGGATCATGTCCTTCATCCATCAAAATAGTAAAAAAGCCCATAACACCATTGATTAACCAAGATCTGAGTGTTCCTTGAGGACCAATCAAATAAGAAGGAAAAATCCAAACAATATGAAAGAGACAAATCTGCAACAAGTGGACTCCCTTACAACAACTATTTTGATGCCATGACTCAGCCAAGAATATCCTTATTTTGTTAATGTAAACATTTAAAAAACATCTTTGAGAGAGCAAGACCAGAGGTGTAACAACTTGTGATGACATGGATCAACCAAAAGGCTCGACCAAGCATCTTTTGTAAAGACGGTTGTAGTTGAAGATGGTGACAAGAAATAAATTGATTCCTCTCCTTGGTGCCAAAGGCTTTCCTCTCTCTTCCTTCTTGTTATATATATAGCCCCTTGGCTAGTGAAAAATCATCCACACAATATATGGCAAAGCCCTACTGGAATGATATCACATTTTAATTTTGAGCATTAGTACAGTCTTTTTTGTCAAAGTTTTGAATAATTATCTGAATGTAAAAGTGATGTACAGTGATAACATGTGATGATTTTTTGTCCTTTTGTCCTCTATTTTTCACACCTGAGTAAGATTTCTTGATCTAATAGGTCATCTAGAGTGTGTTTAAGTGTATGGAATTGCTGTAAGAGTTTTAACTATTCTTGAATGTGTCATTTGCCTTTCAGTTGATTCTCCTTCTATTCTTTCATGCATCTCACCTCTATATTAAAATATTCATGTTAGAATCTCTAGAACTTGAAAAAAAGTCTTTACATTTTGTTGTATTTTGCAATAGGATATGACATTCTTGTGAAAGAAAATATTGGTGCATCACCATTCCTAAGATAGGTTTCCTTTCTATAATTTCTAACTATTTTCCCTTCAAGAAGATTAGTTTAGACATAAGTGGTTCTACAGAGATACATATAGGGAGATAGCCCTTTAAATCTAGAGGTTCATTTCCCTTATAGGCACACCCACATGCCTAAAAATGTCCCAATATTGTCTGAATCTGGAAGAGGACTAAACACCTCCTTATAGGGTGTAATATTTGGAGACAACAGTGCCCATACAAATATCTAATGGTACATAATTATTGATAAAGCTAGTGGGTCCAACTAAGATCAATAGTGCATAATCCATCATACCAAAGCAGATCAATGGTGAGCAAAGGTCAAAGAGTCAAAGGATCACAAGGATGAACCAGTTCTTGCTAAGTGTCATAATTATGGTGAGTAACAAGATCAATGGTGCGTATTTGATCTTATATACTAAGATCAATGATACACATTTAACTAAGCAAAATAAATCAATGGTACATAGATCAAGGAACTCAGATTGAACACAAGGCCACCACATGGCTCAAAAGAACTAACCAAATGAAGCTGATAGTGAATCCACAAAAATAACACGATGGTGAAAAATGCCTCAATTTGTGAAGCCTAGGTCAAGAATCAATGGCCAGTATTGAAAGAAAACTTATGAGAGTAAATGACATAATGACACATGTCCAAAATATACAGTATGATCAAGTTTCTAGTAAAGAGTGTATTTTGTGAAGGATCTTGATCAGTTAAGAGCTATTAAAAGAGCATCAATGCAGGAAGGAGTGGGAGAAGGAATGGTGTGACTGTTGTAACTATTTTTAAAGGTGGCCCTGACCAATTAAGAGTTTTTAAGAAGAATAAATGTAGGGTGGTTGTAACTACTATTTTGAGTGGAGTTGTGCTCATTAATGACACCTTTAGTGCCAAACTTTTCCCTCTTTATATTTTCTTTCTTCCTATAAATGTAGTCATTGAGCTCTTAATTACCATCCCTCTCTTGGGAATGACTATACTCTACCAATATTGAGCTTTGTAACCTTTTGAGATGAATAAAATATTATGTTCAAATTTAATTATGCTAGTCTAGTGTGCTTATGTTAGTTGATTTGCATATGTCGTAGAACTTTCTCCCTTATCAAGTCATAATCTCACCTAGTTGTTAGTTTGTCATGTTGTGCAGGTCATGCCTAGTGTTTGATGTCATTTGATTGAAGATAATAATGGATACATTGACTAGTTAGTGCCTTGAATCAAGCCTATTCCATTAATTCCCTCAAGCTTTGATCAATGGGTAAAACCTCTGCATGAAATATTGATGCATAAGAGACTTTGAAAATGTAGATTAAGTCATTGTTTTATCTCATTAGTGTTCTACAATCTTAAGTAAGATTGGATGAATAATAATTTTAGGTGTATCACCAACATTAGATTAGGATCTCCCTTAGTTTCCTTCTCCCCCCTTTTCACCCCAAAACTTAGTAGGTTTAGTAGCATTATGCAGAGTGATACATCAAAGGAACTAGCTTAGTTAAAAATCCTAAAGGTCTAACCCAAGATTAGGTGACCCACAACCTAGGGTCATTCCCATGTTGGAATAAGTTTGAGCAAGAGGACCTAAACACTCCCCTTCTTATCTAGGGTATAGCCTAAGTCTCCAATAGTTAGGGCACGCTCGGTGGGACCAACTTCAAGTACTTTGAAGTGTTGTAACCATCTTAGACAGCCTTCAAGCAATTTTAGAGGTGAGATGGGTTATCATTCATGATTTCATTCATATCCATGTGCTTAATGAGAAGTTATGCTAGTATATGAGGTAGGATTATGTTTTTCATATCCCTATGAATAAATGTTTGACTATTTCCAACTCAATAATGATCCAACCCATATTATCCTACCCCATATCAACCATATTTTCACTCCTCCTAGACCTATGATGAGTCCCCTTATTGCCAAAATCATCAAACCTATTATCAGTCTCATCTACCCCCTCTATAGCCTGATTACCATCTTGATCAGTCATGGTAGTAGCATGACATTCCTGGATATCCTAATCATGCCCCAATCCATTCCATATCTAGCATTAAATAAGCATTATTAGACTAAGAAAATAATATGATAAACATTGATACATTTAAGGGGTATAGACAAGAAATTCCAAAACATGTCATTAGGGGGGTTAAATTTTCCATGCAATAGGTAAAATAAATTTGGGTGTCTTTCATTAGGAGAGATTATTCTAAAAATAGTAGTGATATGATTGACATAGATGGACTCATCTCCAACATTGAGGAGAAGTTGGCAGCCCATGAAGAACATCAAGCACCTTATTACCCATCCTGTTTTCCCTCATTCACTCCATGTCAGCCTCATGTTGAGATTCCCATCACCACTCGTAATCCCTCACAAAATGAGTTTCAAGGTCATCATAGTTCCCCCCAACTCTTGTCAACCTTACCCTCATGGAAATCTATCTAAGGGAGAGTCCAAGAAGAAATAAAGGTTAGTGTTGAAAAAACTAGTAAGCATGAGCAATCAATGTTTGATTTTAAAGTCTCCCTTGATAGGCAGATTAAAACTAGAGATGAACATTCATACCAGACATTAGCAGTTGTAAAGGTAACACCACCTCAACTACACATACCTCCTTTCACTCTAAAAGCCACAATGTACATTGTGCAAGAAAATCATAAGCCCAAGTTTCCATATTAGATTCAAGTCATACAATCAAGAAAACCCAAAGTTACTCAATCCCCACCCCCCCTCCTTAAGAATCTAAATCCTTTCCCTCATGGAGATCCATCCAAACTAATATGCAAAAGAAGGAGAAAGTGGTGATTTTTGAAGACAAGCAGTTGAAGACAAGGAATGAGGAGGAGAACCAAAATCAAAAGGTTAAATAAGAACCTCTAACTTTTCCATCTTGGAGGTCTATCCAAAAATGTTCTCAAAACAAGAGGGAGACTTCAATTTTGAAGGTTGAAGGGCAGTTTGTAACTATTGAAGAGTCTCAATAAGGCTATGAGGAAAATGAAATTTTAGTGGAAGAAGGTGTTCCTTCCATTGTCCAACTCAGCTTGTTTGCCCTACAAAAATTTCTTCAAGAGTCAACCATTCCCAAAGTTTCAAGTTGAAAGAAGGTTCCCTTCATTCCCATACCCATCCATGAACTATCCATCATACCTCATACTCCATCTCCAACTTATTATCCCCCCATCACATCTTATCCTTCAGCTCAAACCCATGAGCCTATCCATCAACCTTCCACCCCACCCTTTCTTGAGAAGGAGCCCATTCTGAGAGAAGCAAGTGAGGAGAAAATAACTCAAGCTATAACTGATTAAGAGGATGTCATGAGCAACTATGAAGAATAAATCAGCATAGGGACTCCCTTTGGTGAGCACAAGTGTAACTTTACCTTCTTGAATGAAGAGAAACACATTGAAGATCTTACTACAGCTATCGGTATAGAATTTGATGTGAAAAAGGAGGTACTTGATGAAGACCTCTTACCTATTATCCATGATGATATAACTCTTGAAGGTGGCATTCATGAGGAATATGGATTATGTAAAAGGTTTGATGCCATAATTTGACAAATTGGAACATGAAAGTGAATTTCTTTCTATTGGCCATGAGCCTATAGTCATGAAGGAGTTTCATGTAGTTTTTGTCCAAGAAGTTGTGAACATAGAGGATGAGGCCAAGGCAAAAGTTAAGGTTCCCAAAGGATAATCAAGAGCTCTATCTGAGGTTGAAGCCTTTTTATAGATGTTAGGACATGGTGAAGTAAATCTTGATGTTTATAAACATCAAATGCATTCTGTAATAGAGGAAAGCAAGGTTGAAAATGTTGTCATATCTTCAATCTTGCATATTAAGGGACAAGTACTTGAGAAGGTAGAGAAGAGGTTTTCCATGGAATAAAATGACCAAAATTGGGGAGAATATGCAGAGCTCTTGGATGAGCTTGAAGAGCTTGTAGCCAAGAATAAGCCTAGTCTTATTGAGGTCACCATGAAAATCAAGAAGGTATGTCTTGCCAAACCATAATTAGAGGTTGTAGTTAAGGAGACATATGAGAAAGTTAAGACTGTCTAGATTCAATACTAGTTTATTTCCATAGTTGACCTAATTGGAGTTTTTTGGTTCTCACTAAACATCATGCCAATGAAGTTGGCAAATACCATAGAGAAGAGGGAGGCATCAAGGCCAAGGGTCAAAAGACTACATGCCTCATTCAAGCCCTCATCCCATGATGCAATAGGGTTTTTAAACTTTCCTTTTGATCCAAGAGGAAAGGTATATGTATATTTACATTGTAAATATTAGGGTATTTTTTAAAAATTCTTCCAAGCGTGTCCTAGCACTTTTGTCTATTTGCTCTTGTTCTTTTCAGGTTAGTTTTCTTTTATTTGTGTTTTATTTCTTGTTTTGGTGGGTGTTGTATTTTCAGTCAAAGAGGTTGATTGTAGTCATAGCTCAGTTTTGTCATTATTTTATAAGTCCAAAATCATGTAAATGGTTTGGGTTCTCAAGCATAGCAGGCATGCTTCCCATCAGAGTCACTAGAAATGTTAAAATTTTGGCCTCACAAGCCCAAATGTTAACCCCTATCATTTGGAGCATGTTGATGACCTTTGCTTTGGCTTGATCGTATGCCTCCTAGTGCCTTTTTTTAAAATAAAAATGACTAACATAAGCCTAGAGGATCTAGACCATCATGATACATCATGTGGGAATAAACTGATCAATTTGGTTGCACATTTGATAAATACATTTAGAAGGTCAAATAGAGCCAAAGGAATGCATGGACATGACAATTTTGGTCCCATAAACATCTTTTTCATAATTTATATCTTGATGAGTTTTCTATCTCAATATATAAGCATTCAAAGTTGAACAAGCAAAGTGGGACATGCGTGTGGATGTCAAGTTAAAGTTGTAGCAAATAGCCATTTAAATTCAAATGTTATTGAGGGTGAACATGGGTCTGATAAATGTCCAAGTCATGGAAGCTCGAGTAAAGATCCAATGGAAAGTGGATGATCAATGATGCAATTGGGTTTAGAAGATCAAACAAAGCATCTTAAATCATGTATCAAAGATCAATGATGAGCTCATATTCAAAAGGTTAGTGTATCCTAAGATTGAATGTGTGGATGACAAGTGGCAAGATCTTGGATGCCCATATAAATATATAATGGTGCGTAGTGATTAAAAAATCCAATGGGTCCAAATAAGATCAATGGTACGTGATCCATCGTACCAAAGTAGATCAATGGCGAGCAAAGGTCAAATAGTCAGAGGATCCCAAGGATGAACCAGTTCCTACCAAATGTTTCAACCATGGCAAGTTATAAGATTAATGGTGTGAATTTGATCTTATAGACTAAGATCAACAATACATATTTAACTGAGTAGAAGAAATCAATAGTGCATAGGTCAAGGAGCTTAGATTTAATGTAAGGCCACCACATGGCTCAAAATCACTAACCAAATAAAGCAAAAAACAAATCCATAGAAAGCACACGGTCATGACAAATGTCTCAATATATGAAGCACAGGTCAAGGATCAATGACCAACATTAAAATCAAACTTTCAAGAGTAAATGAGATAATGACATATGTCCAAAATATACAATGTGATCAAGTTTTTGGTAAAGAGTGTATTTTGTGAAGGATCATGATCACTTAAGAGTTATTAAAAGAACATTAATGCAGGGAGAAGTGGGAGAAAGAATGGTGCAATTATTGCAAATATTTTGTGAGGTGGCCCTAATCAATTAAGAGTTTTATGTAATGTCCCTTAGGGGCTCCTTTTTTCCATCAAAAGCTCTGATACCACTGTAATATCCCCTTCAAACAAGGAATATAGAAACACAAACAGTTCTGAACAAAGATATAATCTTGTAGAATAAATTCAGATAAACAATAAACCACAGTAAATATCTTAACTGCCAATCAAATATCTTATCACTTGTTCAGATAATTACAATTACAATCTTCTCTCATACATATAAAAGAATATTAAAATATGGTCTTAAAACCCTGATCTTCTACAAATCTGGAAGAGAAACCTGAATTCTGGGCATCTCAGCCTGTTGTGTCAAACACAGTCACCGGCATCGGTCGATATATTGTCGACGTCGGTCTCTATCGGCCCTTCTCTGTCGACGTCGGTCTTCAGTCGGCCGATGTCGATCACTCGGGATCTCTGCCTGTCGAGGTCGATATCTGCGTGGATCTGTACTGACCTGTACGGACTTCGTACGGCTGCCAATTAAGCACAACCTATCTATTTTCAACCCCTGATCTGAAAATATATGGCTCTAGTACAGAAGATCTATATCTATATAATTTATTGAATCAAAAACTAAATAAAGAAATACCTGAAATACTGTGATAACTTTTGTGTGAAGTTATCTCTCAAATCTGTAAACCTCTGTGATAACTTTTGTATGAAGTTATCTCTCAATTTGGCAATAGATCAGCTGATATTTTATAGCCTCTAAATTGCACACACTGAAGAGTTGACGTTCTCCAATGCAGATGGAATCCTGGAACCCTTGGCTCAATCTTCACAGAAGAATTCTTCAATATCAAAATCAATAATAAATGCATAATCAATCATGGCCTCCATGAGAAACCTTTATACCCTCAAAAGATATGTTTGCCCTAATTAGGGTTTTCTTAAATTAGAATTAGGGTTTCTAAATTAAAATTAGACCAACTAATTAATATTTGATTAAATCAATCAAATATTAATATCTCCCTCAATACATGTCCGATCGAGCCCAAATGAAAGCCAATTGGAAAAAATCTACTAAACGAAGCCAAGCCAATCTCCATCAAGACCCTCTAACCATCCTATCAGCCTACGAGGGTCGCATAATAGGCTAACCATGAACTCAGAACATGTCAACTAAAAAGGGGACATGACAATCCACCCCTCTTGAAATTGCTTGCCCTCAAGCAATCGCTGAATGATACACCCATCAATCCACCTGGATCCCAAATGTAGTCATGATCTACCCTGTTGTCAATCAATGCAAACTCCATGCCATGTCCATCCCTAGTACTTAGATAATCACCCCAACATCCAATCCATAAATGAAAATCAGCAAGCAACTCAAGCAAACTCCTTACCTGAATAATATCTAAATCTAGATTGTGAAGGCTAGAAATAGTCATATCATCATCACCCTGTGACCCGACTGTAACAGAAAGCTGAGTCCCTACCACATGTGATAACTCCTGAATTGAACTCACCTTAAGACCAAGCTCGACCTCATATATCTCCTGTGTTGGTGCCAATGTGCACTCGTCATCGCACTCTATCATGTCATGTGGTGTAGGCATCTCCATCCGATGAAAAAACATATGTTTGAGGCTGCTGCCCCATATTGCCTTAAGAATATGTGTTTTCCCATCAACCTCAAAATGAACCTCCATGTCTTTGAGACGAAGAGTAACTTCCTCAAATGAATGAAGCCACTTCATACCCAAGACTAAGTCTATGTCCCCCATGTCTACCACATAATAATTAGCCTTGAACTCATAGTTGTTCAAGCGCAATGGGAGGTCTCTAATCATCCGCTCACACCTAAGAGTGTGACCGTCGGCCACCTTAACTCTGATGCCCTCAAAATCTTTGGTAGTGATTCCACGCTTCTCCACAAATCTAGCATCTATGAAGTTATGTGTGGCTCCTGTATCAAGAAGGGTGATAACCTTTTGCCCTGCCAAGACTCCACGGAGTCTAAATGACTCATTCGACTGAATGTTGGATAGGTGTGCCTCCTGTATGTGAAGCTCTAACTCTGCCTCTACCTTAGGCCCTGACTCTGCCTCCTCAGAACCTATTGTTCAAAATCCTTTTAATTTGAATCCTCATAATATGCCCACATCACACGATTTGCCTTGCCCTTAGGCCTTAAAGGGCAATCGTGATGGATATCATATGGACCTTTACAGTAGAAGCAAAGCTTCTTCCTACGTAGATCGTTAAGTGCCTCACGATCCAAAGGTGGTGTCACTGGGTTAGCCTTGGAATCATTCTTTACACCTGATTTATCTATGTTAAAATCCAGTCTCTCTGTATCCCTGTTGGAGCACTTATGGTCTCTAGATGAAGAAGTACCTCTGGAGTTAGATTTATTAGATGGGGTTGCCATCTCCATACTGCGTGCCTTCTTCATAGCTACCTGTAATGAAGGAGGATCAAAGGCTTTGATCCAACCTCTCATTGGTTCTGTCAATCCCTCCATGAAGAGAACTACCAATCTACGCTCAAAAATATTTGGCACCATGACTACCAATCTCTGAAACTCACCAATGAAGGACTCCAAGTTACCTGTTTGTTTCAACTGTGCTAGATCTCAAAAGTAAACCTCAGGGTCTTTCCTGTCAAACCACTCAACCAATCTATCCACGAAGTCCTGGTACTCGGTCACCTGGTTATGCTGAAGTGTTACCATACCATGGTACCACCAATCATGTGCTACTCCATCCAAGTGCAAAGTGGCGTATTTGATGGCATCCATCTCTGTCATTGGCCTCAATACCAAGAATGTGTCAAGCTTATGAACCCAAGCTTGCGCTGTCATCTTGCTGCTATCGTTGAAAGTACTCAAAGAAAGCTTGCCAGTAGCCTTCTTTAGCTCACTGAATTGAACTCTGGGCCTCCTGTCCTATCTAACTAATCTGTAGTGCTCTCTCCTCAGAGTAACAAAATGATCAAAGGATGTCCTCTCTTAAACATGAGGAGGTAATAAGTCCCACTCATCATTTACAGTGAGGTAAACATCTGCAAATGGGGAATCTCCTACCTCCTCCTCTGCTAGAGCCTCCTCTGGTTCATCCTGTACAAACATAGGCCGTGTAGGTCTATCAGCGATCCTGGAATGGGTCAGTTGTGGTCTCTGATTAATAGTAGCACTCCTATTATCTCCTTTTTCCCCATTCTATCTATCAAGTGTGTTCATCCCCCTTATCATAGTCGTAAGTGCCTGTAGTGTCTGATTCATCTGTTGTTGGCCTATCATCATAGCACGATGGAATTCTCTGGTGTCCTGATCAACATCATACCTGTGGCCCCTGGGTGGGCTACCCTCACGTCTATCACTCATGATGATCGGTGGTTGATCTAACACTTGAGTGCCTTCAAGCAAAGCTCTACTGTGCGTGAAATACCTGTGTGGTCCCAACTCTTGTGGCTGCATAAGATTGTCAACCCCTCAGGATGGCAGGATTTAGCTCTAATACCACTGTAATGTACCTTACATAGGGGCTCCTTTTTTTTGTCAAAAGCTCTGATACCACTATAATATCCCCTTCAAATAGGGAATATAGAAACACAAACAGTTCTGAACAAAGATACAATCTTGCAGAATAAATTTAGATAAACAATAAACCACAGTAAATATCTTAACTACCAATCAAATATCTTATCACTTGTTTAGATAATTACAATTACAGTCTTCTCTCATACATATAAAAGAATATTAAAATATGGTCTTAAAACCCTAATCTTCTACAAATCTGGAAGAGAAACTTGAATTTTGGGTGTCTCAGCCTGCTGTGTCAAACACACAGTCGCCGGCGTCGGTCGATATACTACCGACATCGGTCTCTGTCGGCCCTTCTCTGCCAACATCGGTCTTCAGTTGGCCGATGTCGATCACTGGGGATCTCTGCCTGCTGAGGTTGGTATTTGCATGGATCTATACGGACCTGTACGGACTTTGTACGGCCGCCAATTAAGCACAACCTATCTATTTTCAACCCCTAATCTAAAAATATATGGCTCTAATACAGAAGATCTCTATCTGTATAATTTATTGAATCAAAACCTAAATAAAGAAATACCTGAAATACTGTGATAACTTCTATGTGAAGTTATCTCTCAAATCTGTAAACCTCTGTGATAACTTTTGTATGAAGCTATCTCTCAATTTGGTAATAGATCAATTGATATTTCACAGGCTCTAAATCGCACACACTGAAGAGTTGACGTTCTCCAATGCAGATGGAATCCTGGAACCCTTGGCTCAATATTCACAGAAGAATTCTTCAATATCAAAATCAATAATCAATGCATAATCAATAATGGCCTCCATGAGAAACCCTTATACCCTCAAAAGATATGCTTGCCCTAATTAGGGTTTTCTTAAATTAGAATCAGGGTTTCTAAATTAAAATTAGACCAACTAATTAATATTTGATTAAATCAATCAAATATTAATATCTCCCTCAATACATGTCCGATCAAGCCCAAACGAAAGCCAACTAGAAAAATTTTGCTAAACGAAGCCAAGCCAATCTCCATCAAGACCCTCTAACCATCCTATCAGCCTACGAGGGTCGCATAATAGGCTAACCATGAACTCAAAACATGTCAACTAAAAAGGGGACATGACATTTTAAGAAGCATAAATGCAGGTTATTTGTAACTATTGTTCTTAGTGGAGTTGTGTTCATTAATAACCCCTTCAATGCCAAAATTTTCCCTCTCTAGATTTTCCTTCTTCCTATAGATGTAGGCATTGAGCTCTTGATTACCATATCTCTCTTGAGCATGACTAGACTCTACCAAGATTAAGCTTTTTAACCTTTTGATATGAATAAAGTATTGTGTTCAAATTTCATTATGTTAGTCTAGTGTGTTTATGTCAATTGATCTACATATGTGGTAGAGCTTTCTCCCTTGTCAAGTTTTGATCTCACCTAGTTGTTAGTTTGTCATGTTATGTAGGTCATGTCTAGTGTTTGATGTCATTTGATTGAAGCTAACAGTGGATAAATTAACTATTTAGTGCTTTGAATTAATCCTATTCCATCATTTCCCTTGATCTTTGATCAATTAGTGAAACGTCTGCATGAAATATTGATGCATAAGAGACTTCAAAGTTGTAGATTCAGTCATTATTTTGTCTCATTAGTGTTTTAGAAGCTTAAGTAAGAGTGGATGAACAATAATTTTAGGTGTATCACCAAAAATAGCTTATTATCTCCATTTTATGTTCCTTATCCCCCTTTTTCACCCCAAAAGTCAATAGGTTTAGTAGCATTGTGTAGAGTGATACATCAAAGGAATTAACCTCGTTAAAAATCCTAGAGGTTTAACCCAAGATTAGGTGACCCATAACCTAGGGTCATTCCCATGTTGGAATAGTTTTGAGCAAGAGGACTTGAACACTCCCCTTCTTATCTAGGGTGTATCCTAAGTCTCCAATAGTCCCTAACATAGTTTTAAATTCTATGATTGGCTCATCTCTATGGTATAAAAGTATTAGTTTTATAAAAATTAAGGGGGGTGTGAAAATAGGCATATCATGCTCTAATGAATGTATCTTCAAATCTTCCTTCATAACCTTACTTTTTTTCTTATTCATGAGGAATCTCATCCTCACCATCACTTACATCAACCCTATTTATCTCTCTTTATTGTGCCAACTCCATGGCTTACAATCTTACTTGCAGGTTCTTCATTTTAACCACCAAAGCATCCACTACTTACAACCTCCTTTAAGATACTATTATTTTTCCTCATCCTATACTTTCCATGTGTCCTTCTTTCTTTCCCAAGAGATCCTAAGGTTTGAGACCAAATGATGCAGAGGATAACACACTTATCCCACACTTTGCCTTTGTTCTTAATTCACTCCTTGATAATAGATCATTGGTTCACTATGCAACTTTTGCTTCAAGGGTTCAATGGCTTAATTTGTGATTCTTTATGCCTTAAACATGCCCATTATAATTATTGTATACCCTTCATTCAATTTTCACACCTTCCAACACATATACACTCACATTTCACAACTCTACTTACTCAAGATAGATAGGCTAGTAGCCTTTTTTTTGCACAAATTATTCTATTACGATCTTGTACGGAAGCATATGAAGAGACTAAAACTTTATTTTAGTACCCTCTATCCATAATCATATCTTAGTGAATTTTCAAGCTTAAACTCAAACTACAAGACATTTTTCTCAACCTCTTTTGCTCTTTATTAGGCCTAATTAGGCCTTGTTAAACCTTGTTTGCAAACACCACCTTGTAATAGTATGAAACCTTACTCGGGTACACCAAAACCATAAAAATATATTGAAGGACCATCAGGGATATCTAACTACAATTTTTTGGAAACTTTCACTAGTTCATTCTCCTTATAAATGCATTTCAAATTTGAAACCTTAGCTTTGGATTGTTTATCTATGTATGCACCTGAGAGCCTAAAAATTGATTGTGCACACTTCACATAGGGTTTTAAATTTTTGTAAGAGTTATTTCACATCTATGATGCTATGAGAACCTTTTCCAACTATTATAATGCTTTCCCAAGGCCTCTGTTCAAGTATTTGAACATGTTCTTTATTCCCTTGACTACACAGTCAAGGTCTGCATGTTTCTTAAGAGCCATTTATTTGTGATTTCTTCATTATCAATGGTTAATTTAGATTGTGAAGGTTCCAAAGTCTTGGTTCTAATATCAAACACCTATTCCAAGTACTAGTTCTTCATAACACCTCCTATGTTCCATATTTAAACAACCTTCTTGGCTTTATTATAGACTCAGTCATAGTCTATAGTATCTATAAATGCTATTTTAGAGGGTTTAGGATTCAATTAAGGTTTTTCAACCTTGATTGAGGTTGATAAGGGTGTAAGGTTACCCCATGCACCTTGTGAAAATAATAACCATTCTCAAATAAACCTCTACTACACCTTTTTTTATATATTGTGTGCTCCCTGACTGTGTATACACCTTTCTAGAGGATTGTATGTTTTCAAATCCAATATAACATGAAATATAACAAATGAAATTATTGAAAAAACATTTTAAAACATGGAAATAACTCACCAATTTTATTCCAAGCATCAAAACATGTCAATATGGAAAGTTCATTCTTCAAGCATTCTCAAGACAATCCTTCTTCATATGCAAACATAGGTAAAAACAGAGTTACAAGCTTCCTCATCAAAATTTGGGAATATTCATTCATTTAATCTTGGGAATAGAGCCTTTCCCCTTCTAATACAATGACAAAAACTGAATGACAAACTAAATTCGCATGTCCATACAAGATGATATTTTGGCCCATGGTATGATCCATGGTGTCTTTATTCATGTTTTATGACTACTTTCCACTTTCAAAACTTCTTGACAATTCTCTTACAACACCTATTCCAAACCAAATTATTCAAATTTTCAAATTTGACAAATTGGCATAAAAACACCAATTTGAAAACCTAGATTATCCTATCACTTCTAATCCCTTGAAAAGCACTCCAAGGTGCATTTTTAGACCCATATAACATGTCTAATCATACTAAACATTCTTATTAACTATAAAACACTAATCATTGGAAGATTGCTTGAACAAAACATCAAAATGAGTCATCCATGTAGGATGCTCCTACATCATTACCTTAGGTAAGTCAAAGAAAATAGAAAATAATGTGCATGACTTGAGAAAAATATATGAAAGACTAATATTATAAAACAATGATTAAATCCCAAGATATGTGTTTTTGGTGTCACTTCTAGTAAATTATTGGGTTTCATTATCTCTAGAAAAGGCATTGAATTGATCCAGAAAAATTACAAACCATTATTGAGATACCTCCTCCTAAGAATATTGAGAAATTGAAAAGTTTACAAGGAAAAAATCAATGTATTCAAAGATTTGTTACTCAACTTCTTGATAGAACCCAACATTTTTAAAGACTATTAAAAATAGACATAAATTTTGAATGGGATAATAAAGATCAAAAGTTTTTTTATGTGATTAAATAATATATAGCCAATCCTCTTGTCATGATGCCACTTATTCCAAATAGATTATTCTTACTCTATATTTTCCCAACAAAACATGTTTTGGGAATATGCTTGCACATAATGATAATGGTAACAAGGCAAGAAAAAATATTACACCAATGAAACCTTGGTGGATTTAAAAACAAAATACAACTCAATGGAACAATTATGTTTGGATTTAGTGTAAAAATTATAACTCAAAAACTTAGACATGATATGCTTAATAATGAAAAACATTGCATTATTAAAGTTGATATTTTAAAAGACATGACATCTAATCATGTTTCTAAGGAAGAATAGCCTAGTGGGCCATGTTGTAAAAGGAATTTGATCTCAAGTTTATATCATAGAATTAGGTAAAAAGATAGGTTATTATATATTAGTTAGTAGAGTCTCCCCTATTATACAATTTTCATGTTTTTAAATGTGTTTCAAGTGTTGGATCCATAATTGTACCTATCACTCCCCAAGGAGAGATTATGGCACTAACATATAGATTATGGTTTTCATGTACCAACAAATTTATAGAATATGTGGTAGTTATTTTATGAATCCATGAAAATATGTGTGATCCACGGACAACCATACATATTCACATTATAATTTTGAATGCCTTGGTTACTTGTTCAACTCCAAACAACCCCTTATATCATTTGTCATACATGATATACTAGGGAACATATTGCATAACCTCAATGATTTGAACACTTATGCAAAAAATCTGGCATCATGCTCCTCCCGTGAAGTGTAAGGATAAATGTCACACATATCAAAAGATAATGTAATGCAACTCCATGCTTAAAACACTACCAAGTAGCTCCAAACATCATGCACATTTTTTTCAATGCTAGATCGATGCCAAAAAATTACAAGTACAATAATGCACACACCATTTGATAGGCATAGAATGCATAAGTAAAAAGGGCTTATCCCTTGTAGTGTTGAGGGGAAACTCCCCCTTTTTTAAGAAATTCTCCATGCCAAAATGCATGAAATTAGTCTCAACTTATTTTTTTAATGTTTCATGTAATGCATCATTTTTTATAACATGCAAAAAATGTGAAACATTTGTGTGACATCGACCAAATGTGAAATGTGAAATAGTTGTAAAACATATTAATAAAACCCTCAATTGGTTCATCATCCAAAAACTTACACACAGTTCCAACTTTGTGTGCAACACTCAATAGCACTCCCAAAGCTTAGTCCATGATAGAACACTTGCCAACATACTATGCATCCGAAGGTCAAACAATGAAATCATCAAAATGTTAAGAGTCACATGTGGAAGTTCAAAAGGTTTTATTTCTATAATGGATCTTTAGTCTTCAAAAATTTATAATCCATACATACATATTTTAAATATTAGATAGTATGCATATAATAGAATGTAAGAAGCCATACATCTTTCTCAAAGAGTATGTCATGTACAAAACACAAAGATTAATATATTTGTATGTTAAATTTATATTACTTTATGTATTCTCCATATTATTCAATATTGATTTCACATACACGTACAACCACCTAAACCCTCATTTAGAGTATTTTCCCCTAGTCCTCCTAGTATTCAAATCAATGTGCATTAAAAGTGAAGTATATTAAAATATACGATGATTCTCTTATTTTGGTTAATCAAGTGATGGGTACATGTCAGACAAAAAAGATAATCTTATTCCATACTTGATTTGTTACATAGTTTGATTTCCAAATTTGTTGAGTTTGAGATTGATAATATTCCTAGAAAGAATAACAGACATGCAAATTTTATGAATAGTGTTTCTTCTTTAGTTCCTATTCATATAAATGATGATCATACTACATTGATTATGAAAATAATAAAACAACAAACTATTTTTATAGATCATTTGGAATCTTTAGAGGTGTTGGCAATAGAAATCAGTATGGAATATTCAGAATGGTATGTAGAATTTTATTTATTTATTTACCAGAATAAATAATTCTTCCATATTTTTAAAGAAATGATAGAAAAAAGTTATGTAGAGATGCAATCAAATGTATCATTATTGGAGGTATAATTTTTAGAAGATATTTTGATGGACTTTTACTTAGATGTAAATAAGCTAGAATTTCCTTACAAGAGGTTCATAATAGCTAATGTAGAAGCCATTTTAGTGAAAAGGCCATGCCACATAAGTTGGTTAAAATGGTTATTATTACAATAAAATGAAAATTGATTGTCATGAATATGTTAATGTATATGAAAAATGCCAAAGAAATAATGATATTACATATGTTCTATCTCAAGCGTTATAACCCATAGTGTCACCTTTGTTGGTGTATTTTTCGAAATGAACTAAATTTAAGTTATCTTAGGTTAGATTATCTATGTTAAGTGTGATTAACAATAATTATTTAGGATTATAATATAATAAGTAAAAATTTAATTCTTTCATTGTTTATTGATGCCACTTCTAAGTGGCCAAATCACTGGTGCTACTTAAGTGATCAATAGGAAAAGGGGAGTTTGCTCGTGCTCAAACTATTTATACCCCTCATCTCCCTTCATATTTTTGTTGTGTGAGAGATGTAATCTCTTGATGTGTGATTCATGATTCACTCTCTTGACATATGGCATATTTATTCATTACTTTTATTTTTGTAAAGTGTTTTAGATCTAATGGAGTGAGTACATATTGAGGAGTGTTTCATAGTCTTCATGCACTCAAATCTATTTCCTGCATGGTGATCAAATATTTTTTCCAATATTGTACTACATCCATTCTTCTTCAGATAATTAATTGTGAAATTTTGCATGCACAACATTATCACACCACTTGTGCATTGTCAATCTCATTTCTAATATACCCATATTTATGTTTTTTCAAAAAATACCATATGGGTGATTTTTATTTGGGTCAAATCCACCTTTTTTAGGCATTTTTTCTGGGAAAATTTTATTTGTAGTAGTTTTAAGTGATATAACCCCCCATAATTTACATCTAAAAAGGAAAAAAACCTAAGGATTGAATGTAAACTTAGCAGGGGTTTCTGAATTTTTTTTTTGCAATAATTTTATAAGTACCAAATCTAGCTTGGGTATAATTTATACCATACAAACACATCATCTCTTATGGGTTTTTAGAGTTTTTAGAAAAGAATTATTCACAATTTATACAAATCTCTGAAACATGTCTCGTTTGTTTTTAATATTTTTTGGTGCATGTGATATGCCTTAGTTTTGTGCCAACACCTTGTTTTCCTACCATTTAACATGTTTTATGAGGTTTGCAATTGCATGTCCATTCATAAGGCGTCTTCCCTACCTTGTAGACTTGGTTGCATATCCATCTCCATATTATCTATGTGTCACCTCTACTCTCCTTGACCTAACATGTGCCTATTGTTATTGTCATTCCAGATATATGAATAACTAAGGCCTCAGCCACTTGCACTTTATGGAATATGACATATCATTATGGCATGCTTAGCTACCAGTCTAAAATCCTATAGTTTGACCAACACATATAACCATTTTTAAATTTGAATTTTAATGGTCATAATCAACCCCCTATACCAACACCATAGGACCATGTTCCTAGAATTTTATCCCCAAGTGGCTGCATTGTGCCTCTTAGTACCTTTTTTAAAGTTATTTTTGCTTTGAGGCCAATATCTTGTGATATGAGAGGGTCGGGAGGCTCTTTTATTTAATGGATTATTGGTTCCATCAAAAATGTTATGGAGTTAAATCCCAATCATTTTGGTCATGTTATTTTTTGTATAAATACATTTATTATAGTGGAACCATGTTGGAAACCCCATTCAATCACCTTCTTAGGTTTGTATCTAAAGATCCATTTGTATTTTTCACATGCAATATTTTTGAAATTGTGTCATTTTTTAGTAGAATCTACTGGAATGTTTAGATATAAAGTATACTATATGTAATTGCATGTTTTTATCTCTTTTCTTGTGTTTTTCCTTCTTTCTAGCATTGTACCTCCCATTGTAAAGATATAATCAGTTGTTTGAGATTATTCTTCTCACTTATGTAAAAAACAATCAATTTTTATATTATGAGGGGGTATTTTTTCATTTGATCACTTTCTATTACATGCAACACTATAAAAATTGCATCATTATAATTCGTTTTGGGAGGTTTTCTCATTTTGTGAGTGTGTTTCTATTTGAGATTCATTCAAAGGCCTTTTTTAACTTATTGTAATGGTTTCATGCCAAAACCTCTATACCCTTACACAGACCAATAAGAAATTGAAGTCAAAAAAAGATATGATATTATTTAAAGTATGTGCACTTCAAGAGGATATGGTTAATTGAATAGGAAAATCAAAAAACAAACCTCCCTATGTCTTTCACTCGTTCTTGGAAAAGATGCCCTTATTCACTCATTATAGGACATAATTTCATAATTACAATGAAATATTATCACTATGGACACACCTTCCATCAAATATATTTCATCATGTGACACATCACTTATTCCTAAATTTGGTACACAGCCTCATGATGTACTTTTAGCACATGACTTAACAAATCCTGAGTTTCCTTTATCTAAAGCACTTGTTGTTGCACACCCCACTTTAGATCTACTTGCATATATGTTTGGATCATTTTAGAATCATGCCACTAGTTTTAGTCCCTTATACTTTGTTTCATGGGTCATTTTGGTAGACATATTTGTAAACACTAACAAGGCATTGTTTCCCCTATCTAGCTTATTAACTAGATTGATCACCAAGGCATTTGCTATCACATAGGAATTACACCTTCATTGGGACCACTTCAAGTAAGCTCAACTCTAGTTTTTGTTTTTTCTACTCTTCATAAAGACATAAAGCTACACATGAGTTCTATTGCACCTTCACTTAGGCATGCAAGACTTGGCATTACTTTTGTTGAACTTGAGATTTCTAACACACTTTTAGATTTAGAAGTTTCGTTGCTTACTCCATTTATGCACATGATAGTGAATCACATGCAAACATATTTTTATACATTTTCTATTCATTTGGGGTGGATTTATGATCAATTGTAGTGACATCATTAGTGTTATTGATGAGGCTTTTATCAGCTTGGTTCCTCCACCTTTCAACCACATCATCAACACACTTTTTCATAATTCCTAGAAATTCTCCCTTATTTTAGAGCAAGATTGATGGCCTTTTTGACAAATAGGCAATCTCCTTTTATGGAGTTATTTTGGTGTACCTAGTGTCTTCTTCATCTTTTTTGGTTTTTTGGGGTGTATCTTGTAATTACACTGAACTATAAAGTTCCACAGGGGTTTGATGTTTTAGCCTTGTCTACCTTCATGCCTGTGTGTGTTTTCTATCACACCCTTTTCTATAACAGTTATTGGGCACTTTATCTCTCCCATCACCATTAGTGCCATCCTTAATAGATTTTAGCTATCTGGTGGCCTCTTCTAAATTTTCAACATCTCCTTGGTGTTTGAGTAGTGGATTTAGACTACTCATATACTTATCTTGAGGTTTTTCATCTATTTTCACTCACATTATGCATAGCCATGTTTGATTATGGATCATCTCACCTTGTAATCTTGTGGAGCCCAACATTTTTTGGAGAAAATCTCACATTTTATGGTTTTTTTTTATAAGAGAAATTTATAGCATTCCTAACATATCTTTGTCTATTGTTTTCCATTTTAAGGATTTTTTATGTATGTTTTGGTACTTCACTTGATAGTGTCATTATTGTGTTTTTATTCTTTAATAATGTTTCAGGCACTAAAGTGTATCCCAAATGATCTAGCATGCTAGACCTTTATGCAATATTGTGGTCTTGTGCGCTCACGTGAAGCACGCAGTTGGAGATCAATTTTTATGGGTTATGTTGTGCAGTAACATATTAATCATTTTCTTTGGGTTTAAACTTATATCTAATTAAAAGTTACATAGAAAAAGAGATAAACTACTTTGATCCTTGTATCATTATGCTCAACAACCATAATTACATAGATGAATGCCATGAAGTTCAGAATTTGTTACTCAGAAAAGGTAAAAGTTTGCATAGATCTCATATTGAGTCACAACTACAAGTACTTAATGTAAACCTACCATAGATGCATAACTATCAATTAATCGGAACATGAACATCATAACTAGTTATAATATCCATAATTCTATATTGAATTTCAGCAAAAAGATATCCAAAATCCATCATCTAAAACACTTTCATACAGGGGTATTTATACTTGTTTTTCCTGATGAAGTAGTTAAAACATAAATGACATGAGTAATCAGCCAACAAACTATCTTTAAATAAGAGTCATGGTAGTCTATTAAATAATTTCTACTAAGGACCTAGGCCTTTATGCTCCCCGTATACTCATTCTATGTTATATCTTAGCTACCATGTGTTATAATCTTTATGGGCTAGTGCAAAACTCCCAATGGATGAGGTCTCACTGACCCTTGAGAATCACTCCTTAACCATATCTTGATTCTCATGTGCTCCCCAAGTATTTTGTTGTTATTTTGAGCCCTATCATCTCAGGTTCCTTTTAGTTAATTCTCTTCTTTGACTAGGTCTTCTCATGTTGGTGCTTCCATGCCCTTGTTCTTTTGTGCCTCATTGGTTCTGTGCCACAGTCTTACTATGCTAGTCTAGCTCTACACCCTAGTTTATTTGTGTTATACTCCTTTTGTGTTGTGTTGGTTCCACACCAAAATATCAAAATACTTAGCTGAAATTTGGGGTCCAACATCACCCCACACTATGCTCTTAATATGTCCCAGACTAAGTTTTGATGGCATCCTCTACCAAAAATTTAGGCCCCATTTACTCAATTTGCTTCTTGAAATTATCCCAATATTACATGTGTCGAGTAACTTTGTAGTTATTTATTTAATGGCCACTTTAGATTTCTTCAACTCCTCAAGTTGTTTAGAATTCTCATTGGCCTTTTTGACCAATTCATCCAGGGGCATGTTGGTATCCTTCTGAACTTATTCTAATGTCAAGACTTCACTGACAACCTATCTTTAGAGGGCTACAAAACTAGCATTCAATTTTTATCAATGTGCATTTATTATTTCTTCCATCATTTTGACATCTTTGAATGCCTTTGCATGCTCAATGTGATCCCTTATTAAAAGGGCAGCATCAACCATTTGCTACCTCTAGGATTCCTCTGCATGGAGTTGAGCCTCCAAGATTTTATTTGGTTTTAGAAATATTTTAAAAATCATATCCAAGATGGTGATTACTTCTCCAACTCATTTGAGGGTGCACTCGCACACTTCTACCACCTCAATAAACTACTTTACTACTAGTGCCTTATTTCTTGATGTGGGTTGCTCTTTACAGCACTTCAAAAAAAGATTCACTAAGGTCTCTAATTTATTTATGGAATCCCCATCAAGAGGAACTCCATCTTCTAGTGGTATCTTAGCCCAAAATTGACTTGCACAAATTCAAGGTTTTGACTTTGGCCTCTATGGCCTCCCTTAGTTGTTGTTTCAAAATAACCACTTATTCTTTGAGTGCCTTTTGGTTGACAACATTTTTTTCATACATAGCCAACACCTAGCTATTTTTTTTCTCTACATCATGTGCATTAGAGTCTAATAGTATATTCTGGTACATGACTTCAAAATCCATCCTCAAAAATGCAGTGCTAGTTTGTAGAGGGGTCATATTTTTGGGATCAACCCATAGTGGGGTTGGCAGTGCTAGAGCTTAAAAACCTAAAAGAAGGATATCTAGGGAACTTAAAATGGTGTCCTCATTATACATGTCCAGGAAGAAGGACATATGTTTCCTTGTGTCAAGGGTTGAATCTTAGGGGAGGAAGTGTGGCCATTAGTATAGCATCTTGTTAGGGACACTCATTTGATGTTGAATGCATAGATTAGTGGATGCATCAATAGAAGGTTCTTCTTTAGACCTAGTAGGCTCCTTCCATTTATTTGGGTTGTGCTTTAATATCTTGACCTCTGTATCAATAGTTAAATAAGTGATACCAATAGCCATTCTGCTCATTTATTGATCTTTACCATCCCCCTCTTCACCATATGGACCCCTAAATTTTAATGGTGAGTATTCAAAGGTGCCCTCCTCCTCTCGCATTGGGGAGAGTGTCTTCTCATAATCAGAGTTAGACTCTACTTTTTGGATAGTAGGTTTTTATTATGCATGTTCTTTCTTGGGTAGTCACTATGGTACAATTCTTGATGACAAAACTTTTGGGGGTGATGCTTGTGAAGTTTTTGGAGGTGAAGATGGAGGTGGATGAATGTGTGGAGGAGAAGGTGGGGGTGGAGGGACATGTGGAGGTAGAACCTTGGGTGGAGAAGGTCTAAGAGGAGAAGGTCTAGGTGGAGAAGGACTAGGTTTCAGTGCTTGGATAGTCTTCTACCATTTCGGAGGAACCTTTTTGATCTTATGCTGGCATAGTGCCTAGCCCGCTTCTTATTTATCAAGGGAGGTAATGGTGGGAGATTTTTCTGCATATTCTATATGCCCTTTGAGATATTTTTCTTGGGCCATAGCATGTAGAATATATTATGCACCTATTCTCCCACCATTATTTATTTGACCATGATGTCCATTTGGTATGTCTCCTTCCTTTCCCTATAGGCCTTCTTATCTAGATAGACGCACATATTCTAAAGAGTGTGATCTTGAAGTTGACTATTTTTGCCTCAAAAGTAATAGGTTATGCATCATATATGTGATTCACTGAGTCAACAAAGTACTATGTCAAAAAGGCATAAGGTAGCTTTAGCCATCTAGAGAGTTCTCTAGAAGGGACCATCTTAATGCATGCTAATGAAAAGTGTTGTTTCACAATGAACTGAGCTTGCTCACTAGCTAGGGTAGGCAAGTCTTTTAGAATGCACCATTTATTCCTGAATGCCTCCTTCATTCCATCAAACCAATACTTCATTTTTATTTTATATATGGGGGTGATGTGCCCCAGGCTTGTGAATGCCTTATATCACTTAGTATGGGACTTGTGCTTGGGTAGGTATGCCCACTTCAGTGCTCCTATGGTGTAATCAGGTACACTGATCTCATCAAAAACCATCAATAATAAAAATACTCCCCATGGAAACTTATGATTGAGTATCTGATGGATCTTCTCTGCATCCTCAATAATTTTGTGGGAAAATTACATAGCCCAATTATACTTCAAGCTTACAATAACTTGGTGGGTGCTGTAAAAGTAGGCCATCTCGACCTCTTTCTAATGATTGATGCTACCAATCTTAGTGATTATAATGCACGCTATAACCTAGAGGGCAGGATCCTATAGGTTCTTAATGTGCATGGCATGGCTTTTTTTTGATACATCAGTATCATGGTTGTATTTTGTATCTCATTAGAGTCCCTCAAGTCATACTCTACATCTAATCCAGAACACTACAGCCTTGGCACCTTACTTATCCTCTCGGGTGTGATCTTCATGTTATGCTTGATGAATTAGAGGTAGTCCTCATAGATGCATGAGAGTAGGAACTTGATTGCCTCCATGGGTTTTCCAAAGTAAGGCAAATTGAATGATTAGAACAACCCCATAACATCCAAAGCATTGAAGATCTTGAGGTCATACACCAATTGGTTCTTGGTGTTCTAGAACTCAACCTAGTATTCATTCTATAATTCAACCTCATTCTCAAGTTGATGGTGATTGTAATAAAAAATTGTACAAGTGGGTATCTTTGAGACTCAATTCTCTACATGTAGCACCATATATGGGTACTACATTTATTTGATCATCAATGGTGGGGGTGGAGATGATTGTGTCTTCTTTTTTTGGCATGCCATACTACCTTCTTCTCTTTTTACACATTGAACTTGTTCTTCAGGCGTTTCTTCTTTAACAAATACTACTCCCCCCTAATTGCTTCTTCTTCTTCTATTATCATTGATAACAGATCAATCCTTAAGTATTTCTTCTTAGGTTGTATCACCCTCTAAGGAGTCTGAAGGTTGAGGCGTAACCATCCAACATTTATAAAAGAATACATGATTATTGTGTCAGTTACTTTAGCTTTTCTTATTTCGCTACCCTCTAATGGTGGACATCTTCCTTTGCAACCTAAACCTATTGTGGTTATATTTCCAAGTTTGCCTTGTGTGTTAATTATGTCGCTTGATGTTTAACTCAATACCTTTTTATAGACTCATGATGCTCATTCACTCAATTTGGAATCACTCTATCCTTCTTTGCTCTCGGCTCTATAATTGTAAATGGAAGCAAAGGTAAAATGTAAAAATGAGCTTACTTGTATTTTTATAGGCTCAAGGGGGTTAATCTGCATTTACTACCCCCTCTCCTTTCATTTATCACTTCTCATTATTAATGCATCTTAAATGGCTATCATTCTTCGACCGTCACTTCTCACCATAAATGTATTTAATGGTATTGTCTTGTCATGACATTGGCACATTTCTCGCAACCACTATTTTTTTTCATTAATGACAAATCCCATCCTATGCCTTCCTTTGAAGTGAAAGATAGTTGTGTCCCATGCTTTTCTTTGGAGTGGAAGATAGTTGTTGTTTATTTTGAATTTTCAAACTATTTGGTAGGAACACCCTATCTTAGGGCTATGTAATTTGTGTGCCTTAAATAACTTGCATGCCCCAAGCAACTTGCATGTCGTAAGTAACTTATGCACCTTAATTAACTTACACACCTATCTTTAATTATGAATCTAGATACCTTTTACCCTACACAAAAACTTTGTCGTGGTCCTCCATGAAAATACAAGTAAATAAACTTAAGCTATTCTATATTACATAATTATTGTGTGTAACCAAAGCAACACTTTTATTGAAAACAAAAAATACTAGACTAATGGCATAAGCCTTATTATTACAAAATTTTAATTATTCAGAGGTGCAATATGGTTATAACTGACTTCCTTTGTAATGCCCAAGAAGAAATTGGCCGTCCAACCTTTGTAATCAATAAGTACTAGTAGGTCGAATGCTATGAATTATAAAGGGGACGTCTTAGTGAATTTGAAGTTTTCTAGAATGGTATGCAAACTTGGAGTCATTGAGGAAAATTTTCATTCCAAGGGTGGATGTTTTATGTTTGATGTGTCAATCGTGTTATGATTTTTATTTGTGCTTTTCCACATCCTAAGTTTAATGAGCAAATGGGTGCCATAATCACTAGTAAAACTTAGTGGGCATCCAAACTGAGTTATGATATGTTCCCAAATGAAGTGTGTAGTAGTAGTAGTAGTACAATCCCTTATTATCATAACTTTATTCCATTGTGTGAGGTAATCAATTTCTATGATGACATACTTAGAACCTATTCATCTTCCAACTAGATTGATGGGGCCAAAAAAATCAATGGCCGACTTTTCAAATAGTTCTTGAGATAGAATTAGACGTAAAGGCATGGCCTCCTAGTGATTTGGTTTTTCTAACATATATCTTAGCATTTTGATAAAGGGTTAGCTAACATAATCCAACCAAAAAAACCTTGCGTGTAGTAGCTTCTCTAGCATAATGTCTGCATACAATGCCCTCATGAACTTCTTGGAGTACCTCAAAATACTCATGTTTCATGACATAATGTTGAAGAATTTTATCTTGGCCAAGCTTGTAAAGGTCCCCTCCTATGAATTAAAAGGGTGTGGTATAAATCATGAGTTGTTTCTTGACCTACGGAGTGAGATAGTTAGGTGTTGAGCTAGTAATTAGGAAGGCTAAAATATCTTCCAAATCCTTAGGTACACGAGTAACATGAAAGAGTTGAACATCAGGAAAGTCATCTTCAATAATGTGTGGTGGTTCTCCAAAATCAATTTGAGAGAGGTGATCAGGGCCACAATTAGTTTTACCTTGTTTGACCATGATAGAAAAATTAAATTCTTGAAACAACACTATCCAGTCATATATCCATTAATGCAACATAGGTTTGTTTACTAGATACTTTAAAGCTTCATGATCTATATAGAATACAAAAAGAGTTTCCAATAAGTATTGTCAAAATTTATGTAGAGCATATAACATTGACAATGCTTCACACTCTGTGGTGGTGTAGTTCCACTTAGCTAGAGTAATTTTTCTACTAGCAAAGTAGATAGGGTGATCAAGGTGACCTTCACCCAATTATGCAATAATTGCACCAACTACCACTCCAAAAGCATCAACATGGACATGGAATGGGCTTGTCGAGTCAGGGAAATGGAGGATCAGAGTGGTAACTAGTTTTTCCTTTAAGACCTCAAAGGTTTCTTGGTAGGAGAAAGTCTAGGTGAAGTGCTCATTATGTTTTAAGAGTTCCTCAAGAGGTGTGGTAATTTTTATATACCCACGAATGAATTTTTGATAATAACATGTATATCCTAAAAAGACATGAACCTCACACTGAGGTTTGGATACTAGGATGTGAAGAATGATAGATACTTTTGTCAGGTCTCCCAAAAGCCCATCCTTACAAATAATATGTCCTATAAGAATACCGAAAGGTTTAGAAAATAGGCACTTTTTTAGATTTAATGATATTTATAAGAGTCAACAGTGCTCAAGCATGAGTCATAGATTAGAGTAATGGTTCTTGACCAAATCATAGACTTTTTAGTCATCCAAATAGACTTGAAGAAACTAATGGATGAAATCCTTAAAGGCTTCAATAGTTATAAATGAGAACACAGTTGGTATAGTCTTCAACCCAAAAGGCATGATAGTATATGCGAAAGATACCCATTCAGTAGGAAATGTCATCTTTGGTTGATCCTCTTTGACTATCTGGACCTAATGGTACCTCAAAAATCCATCAGTGAAAGTATATATTTCACACCCAACAATGCCTTCAAGTTTTCCTCTGTGAATGGTGTTGGGAAAGGATCAGTGATGCAAGACATGTTAAGTACCTAGTAATCAATGCAAATTTGAATGCATTCATATTTATTTATACTTATCACCATGGGACTGACCCACTTAGATTCATCAATTGGGGTGATTACTCCATGACACATCATAATGTTAATTTCCTCTTTTACATATGCCTATAGATTAGGATTGATCTTATATGGCCTTTTCCTAACTAGTCGAGCATTGTCAACCAGTTTAATATGCATCTTACCTAGGGATGGATGAACTCCTTTCATCTCACTGCAGCTCTTTGGAAAGACATTTTGGTATTATTTTAATAATTCAAATATCTTTGAAACTTTTATGTTATTCAAACAATTACCTATATTAGCTATTTTTGGTTCTTTTTATATGCCGATGTTGTGTTGGATAGTTTGAATTCGACCGGAGTAAGGGTGGTTTGTATTGGGACCAATATCATAAAAAACTCATGTCCCATAGTCTATAGTGACATCCAAGTGATTTGATAGATGGTAAAGTGGGTTGGACCATTCACCTTCTTCTACCTAAAATACTAGATTCTATTTTCCTAGATGTATCTCTTCACATCAATCCTGATTAAGGATTGGTTTTGGTACGAGAACAAGTTGTGAAGATGGTTCATTAAAGAGAACTAGACTTTCTTCTGGGACATTATGGATATAATTTAGGTGATCTTTAATGGGACTAGGGTCACTAATAACTGCTTCGCACATGGCCTAAAGAGTGAGGCACAAATCCATTCTTGGAGAGGAAATAGATAGTCATAAGTTCATGTTCTCCTTCAATAGATGTCGAAATCGGGTACCCATATGTCGCTCTTCATGAACATACCATGCTTGCACCCAGGTTTATAAAGTTCCATAGAATGTATGTACCCATAAATACTCTGGTAAGACTCTTCAACTCTCCATATTGACTCATAGGCCTCTATATGGGGTTTAGGTGCTTGTTCTTCGTTATAGCTGATTGTTCCCCTGACTCAGTTGTCATGATGGAACCATTGATGTAAATCAAAGCATATTTGATCCCACTAGAGAAGTCACTCTTGATGGGTTTGTCACCATCTTACAATTATAACATCAAAGAGGTGAATTAAGGATCGTATATGATCATTACCAGAGTGATAAAACTCTTCAAGGCACTAGACAAAGTCACAAACTTCCATTTATTCATGAAACTGAGGGGATACATCGAGTCTTTATAAAGGTGCATCTATCGTTGGTCCCCTCATGACTTGGATAGTAAGAAGGTAAATGAACTTATGGCATTTAAGATACTGGCATAGAACGTTCTCTTGACTGCTAATAGCACTACACACTCTTCTAGTGAGGTCATAGTCACAATGTGCCCAATAATTACAAGCATTGTTTGTAGTATCAAAAACGGATCAAGAGTCCACCCATCAAATTATGCCATTAAAATTAAGATCATGTTGCTCACCACCTTTGGTAGTGACATTATATATGTTTTTAATATCTTCTTCCACATTAACAGGTTCTACATATGGGGGCCCATGTGTTTGATCTAGGGGAATAACAACGTGTTGATCAACATTCTCAAAACTAATGTAGCATTTTTTGAAACTTAAGTCTACATTTTTTTCATAACACTAGGGTCACCCCAACAGATTTGGGAAGTCATCGGCCTCTACTAACTCAAGAACTTCAAAGTTAACTTTGAAAGGTACTCCAATGATATCAACTATTGCATTCTTGAGGATGCCAATTGGTAGAGCATGAGTTTTGCTAGCCATAAGAAATACATGTGAATGAAGGTTTTAATGCTAAATTATCCATGAATCGTTAGTGAGGATGTTAACTTTAGTGCTAGTGTCAATTAGGATGTCTTGAATTACCTAACTGTCGATAACAACATTCACTAGTATTTATTTATTCTCTAGAGGGCTAGGATTAATAGGGGTATCTTACCATAGAGCATGATTTAAATGATGATCCTTAGTATAATAAGTCATTTAAGGTTGAGTGTCAGTTGGTGCTTGTACTTGATTCTTAAGCCAAATGCTTAGTTGTGGGATAATGTCTTCATCCAACATATACTTGTAAAGCTCTTGAAAATCATCTCATGCCATGTTTTGAGGCTTTGTTACCTTCTGCATATCAGCATATTATGATACTTATTGGTCTTTAAGAAATTAAATTTCTCCTTATAGTTCTCATACCAACATCATACTATCATGGAGCACATCTTTCTATTACTGGGCATCAAGATACTTCCTTGACTTAGGCTTTTCACATTGTACCTTCTCTATAGGAGTAGTTGTAGATTGAGATTGTCCTCCACTACGTGTAGTGATATTCACTTGTTGAGATATTGGTGTGATTGAATGTGCATGCTAGTGTGGTTTCTTAATGTGAATCATACCTTAAACTTTTTCATTTCTCTCCTTGGTGATGGCCATATATAAGTGAGGACATTCTTCCAATCAATGGTCCTTTTTACAAAAAATACATGTAGGATAAACTAGATAATCCCTTCGATACTGATTCAGGGATCTCCAATTATAACATGTTCTTAGTGGGAAATAACCACCTCCTCATCCTCATCCTCTACCTCGACCATGATAGCCACCATTATCCTGATTGATAGACATAGTGGTTTGGCATGTACCATGTGCATGTGCTTCATGGATATCATTAATTAATCAATAATAATTTGTGTCATGGGTGTAGGCATCACATATTTTTTAATATTGAAACACCTTAGAATGTGTAGATCACTAAAAGAGATGATAGGAGCATACATCATGCTCTTCATGGCAGATTCAACATGACTGATTCAGTACAGTGTGAATGTTTTTGCACAAGTAGTTACTTCAGTTATGTCCTTCAAACTCACAATCGATGCACTAAATACCATTACAAGTATCATACATATTATTTTTAGTTAGTTTTTCAAGATAGGATTCCATTAAATCTATTTGGGCTTCCATGAATGGACTAATCCTAATGTCAGTACTTCTAATAGCTTCAACACGAAGGATAAACTCCAAAGCTTCATGCGGGCTATTAAAGGTCTTATAGGATAGTGTTCATCAAGAGGGAAGCAAAAATACTCCCAAAAAACATTTTACATGCTGAGTAGAATTGATTTCAAATGATAGTTTTGATAGGAGTGTTTTGAAACGTGCATCATATTCCTATACACGTGAACTCCTACTTTATATATTTTAGCATGGTAATACTTTGTTGCTCAAATTCAGGAATGTCAAATTCTTGAAAGAATTTTGTTTCAAGATGATCATAGTCAATGACTACTTATTGAGGTTCAAACTTTCTATACCATTTATGCGCTCTCTCCAAAAGTATAGTCATGAATTGTGTGGCCTTTAGCTCAAAAGAAGTGATGCCTCGTGCCCTCCAAATAATTTCACACTTATGAACATGTTTTGTAGTATTCTTTATGCCTCAATATTTAGGTAGATGAAACATCATTTCATAACACACTATTGGTAGCTAAAGTGCTTACGCTAGTGGTTATTGGGAACCCCCAGATCCTAGCCCTTGAGGGGGAAGTCCAACACTTCCTCTCGTGCCACCTCCTAGTCCACTTCCAGTGCCACAACTCCTATGTTATGGGGCATGATAGCTAGTTGATTAATAATATTTGGGAGCATACTCTATTCATTCAGAATGTCAAGTCCTTTAGGCATTCCAAGTTGAACCATGAATTTCCTTTGAAGAGGAAAATAAAGTGTTAATTTTGTATGAGTTATAATTGGCTCAATTATAATATCCCTTATATGATCAATTTCTAATTCCATGCTTTTGGTATCCCAATTATGTATATGTGATTCATCTGATTCAAAAACATGAGCACACACTATGGTTGGGGAATTTGGTTGGTTAAAACTTGGTTTTTTAGTTTCTATTATTCGGCTAGTTTCTCCTTCATATGATAAAAGTGGCATAGGGCACGATTTTAAAGTTATGGGGTCCTCTTTATGTGTTTTCACTTCCCTACAAATATTAGCATCACTTCCTAATTTCTCCTTGTCTCTTCCCATGTCACTTACTCCTATGGTCCTCTATTAAGCTTCACCATATTTCTGCTTCTACAATGCCCGCTGACTAGCTACCATTCTAAACCTAAAATATTTTATCAAATCTTCTCTATTCCCCTTCCAAATGTGTAGCTCATGCAAAGAGGAATTTAGCTCTTCATTGGCATAGTTTCAAGTCTACATTCAATGTATAACTTATTAATTTCTAACGATAAATGTCTAATATAATGGCCATGCGATTCTCTAAGGAACTAGAACTTCACTTCTTCAAGACAAGAATAGGTAGTTACAACATACTCCAGATTGTAGCTATTCAACACTCATTTCCACCAAATGTTAACAACTCATTTCCATGGTGTTCCTAGTCATGCTAAAGTTCTTTATTGTTCTGCCGTCCAAGACTGTCTTCTACCAAAGTTTTGTGATCAACCTTGAGCATAAGCAAATAGCCAAGTATGCAAATAAATCGAGACTTCAACAAATAAAATTTTGTATAATGCATTGTAGAGATTCTATTCTACCCACTGACATGCAAAAACTATTTGTTTAGGGTAAGGAACCACAAAATTATCCTCAACCCTAGTAATCCATTGTTTAATACTCTCAAGGGTGATACATTCAAGCATATTTCATTATTGTGTAGCAAGTGCTATGGGTCCTGGTAATAGAACCAAAATGTTGGGTTTTTAATCTTTAATAATGTTTTGGGCATGGAAGTGTATCCCCAATGAGCTAGCATGTTGGCCCTTCATGCAAGACTGTGGTCTTGTGCACTCACCCAAATTGTGTAGCTAATGACTGATTCCCATGTCATATGTTACACAGTAACAAATTAGTCATGTTCTTTGGGTTCAAACTTATATCTAATTATAACTTACATAGAAAAGAGATAAACTACTTTTACCCTTGTATCATTACACTCAACAACCATAGTTACCTAGATGAATATAATGAAGTTCAGAATTTGTTACTCAAAAAAGGTAAAATTTTGCATAGATCTCATATTAAGTCACAACTACAAGTACTCAACTTAAACCCACCATAGATACATAACTATAGAATAATTAGAACATGAACATCATAACTGGTTATAATATCCACAATTCTACATTGAACTTTAGCACAAAGATATCCAAAATCTGTCATCTACAATAATTTTGTACAGGGGTATTTATACTTGTTTTTTCTTGACCAAGTAGTTACAACATAAATGACATGAGTAATTGGCCAATGAACTCTCTTTGAACTAAGAGTCATGGCAATCTATTAATTATTTTCTCTTAAGGGCTTGGGCCTTTACACCCCCTATATACTCATTCTATGTTAGATCTTAGCTACTGTGTGTCTATCTCGTTACGGGTCAGTGCAAACCTCTTGATGGATAAGGTCTGGGTGACCCTTGAGAATCGCTCCTTAACCATCTCCCACTTCCCATACACTCCTTGAGTCTTTCACTATCATTTTGAACCCTATGCTTTCAGGTTCCTTGTGGTTAACTATCCTCTTTATTTGGATCTTCTTGCGTTGGCACTTCCATGCCCTTATTCTTTTGCACCTCACTAGTTCTGGACCACAGTCCTACTTCACCAGTATAGTTTTATGCCTTAGTTTCATACCATTTCTATGCCAAAATACCAAAATACTTAGTCAAAATTTGGGGTCCAACAGTTATCATCTAGCATCCCTACCATCTATCAATTCTTCAATGTTTATTTAGTGGATTTAGACCACTCATACAATTTTTTTCATCCACTTCACCCACTAAACATTATGGGGTGATGGGATGGGAGTTGGGGGGAGTATATGAGGTTATACTACTTTATTTAGATGTTGTGTGTATCTCCCTTGCTTATCCTTATAGCAACACATTTCAACATCAACTTCCAACACCTCTTCTTTAATTAATGGCTCTCATTTGGTGAACTCTTGTATTGTCGACACCTCATTCAATAGATTAACAATCTATTTGTATAAAGTTATTCTAGTGTACCGAATATATTATTTGTTTTCTTAAATGATAAAGTAATGGATTCAGACCACTCATGTAGTTTTGTGTTTTTCACTAGTTGGCCATTCACTTTTACTTTCTCCATTGGCATATAAGGCCACTTAGTGCATTATTTTGTGGTGGATTTAACCCTTTTGATATAATTTATTCAATGGTAGATCAATCCATCCATTGAAATCTATTTAATAATGGATCAACCCTTACTTTTTTAGCATTTTGGTATGTTAGTTATATATTTTACTACATATTGGATGTCTTGCGGCATATTTTAACACCTCTAGTGACTTGCATTTGGTTACTAGTTTTTTGAAAGACTTTTGTAGTTTGTCTCATTTTTTCCAATGCACTTTATTGTTCATTGGTAGCTCATCAGGCCTAGTTGTCAAAACCCAATTTTAAAAGATTATTAGCCCTCTTATTTTGTATATAGGCCTCACTATATTACACTTAAGGGGAGTGTTGGTGCATTATTCTACATACACTAATATTAAGTTAACTTATCTATGCTAAGAGTGCTTCACAGTTGTCTAGGTTTATTATAGGATAAGTGAGCATTTAATGCTCATATCATTCATCGATGCCACCTCTAAATAATTAAATCACATGTGCCACTTTAGTGACTAATAGGTAAAGGGGAGTTTTCTCTTGCTCAAAGTACTTATAACCCTCATCTCCCTTTGTATTTTTGGTGTGTGAAAGATTCTCTCTCTTTATGTGTGATTCTTGATTAACCCTCTTGCTATGACCTATTTATAATTTACAAATTCTTACTTTTTTCCAAAGTGTTTCAAATCTAATGAAGTTAGTACATACTAAAGAGTGTTTCTTGGCCTTTGTGCTCTCGTATTTATTTCCCTCATGGTGATTATAGTGTTTTCCTAACAACCTTGACCATTATCCATATGGGGATTTTATTTAGTTGGCAAGATTAACCTTTCCCTCTCAGAAGGTTATAAGTTTTTTTTTCAAAATAACAAAATATTTTATAAAGTGTATAGAAGCAAAGCCATAGAAACTACTACATATAAAGATATTTGTAAATTTGTTTTGACACATTTTATTTCAAAATTGTGCTCTTTGTCTTTGATTATCACAATATTAAAATATTTTATTAAGTGGATAGAAGCGGTGCCATTAGAAACTACTATATGTAAATAATCAAGATATGTATAAGTTCGTTATAACACACATTATTTCAAAATTTAGCTTTATGTTTTCGATTATTAATAAGGTAAATTAAATATGCTAAAATAGAACCAAAGACAATTCAAACTCTCTTATATGTGATGTTTATTTTTCAACTTCCGATATCAAACTTTTTAACCTCAGTTTGAAAACAAATGTTCTTCACCATTAGGGCCAACTAAAGTGTACTTAAATGAAAATAAGAAAGAATCATGAAATAGTTTTAAAATGAAGTCTCAATCTTAACAAAATGAAAAAATATATAACTAAAATAAAAGTCAAAATTCTTAAGCAATGTGCATGAATTTTGTTGTTTTAATCTTTAGATTGGTTGAAAGCTATTGCAATGCTGTTTTAAATTCATAGTTTGTATTTTCTAGTTGTGGCTAGTTAAGCCTCACGTATCAAACACCAACATGTAAAAAGGGCCACCATTCCAAACCACTACAATTATCTACTATTCACTAAGTGATGACAGTGTATTCTCACAACCAAGTGATTGAGTAACCCCACCACTGCATTGTGCATGTACATGTGTATGTAATTATTGCCCCTCAAATTTATACGTAAATTTCTACCAAAACCAAGAAATTGGATACATACACAATATTGTCTAAAAATATATATTACATACATAATCATGTTAAAAAAAATCCTAATTTTAATTAGAGAAGTCTATAATTACACAAATATATTAGTGCACATAAGACAAGTGAATGAGAATAAAATTGAATCCCAAAATTAAAAAGTAATAAGTGAGTTGAAAGCAAGACTCTAACATTTATTGAAAGCATAGAATTTCAAGTGTTTAGAGAAAAAATTGTTTCAAGGTTGAAGTTTTCATTTTCCATTGTGTTACTTGTTCATGCTAGTGAAAAGTCATATATAGATTAGGACTTGCATAGACCAATTCTTTTGAAGTGCATTGAGTGTTATTTTCTAAACTTATTTTAGAAAAGGAAACTAATAGTAATGGAAGGATAACAAAGGCCCCTCAAAATTTTCCTTGATTTTTTTTGGTTTGTGATGAGTTGTTAGGATTTCAAGGAAGGAGATCAGTTTTCCATAGATTTGTACATAATCTAAAATAAGTGAACGAGGTTTTTAGACCCTGAGAGTAGAGGAACTAAGTTATCTAATCAAATTTGTATAATTGATACAGATCTAGTAGTGCATGTTAAGTTATTTGTTGTTAGTAATTTTTAAAAAGCTCCATGTTCGCTGCGATTTTTATGGATTTTGTTTACCTCATTATTCATACATGTATTTTTAAGAGTCCATTCTCTCGAATGTCCTTGTATTTGCGACACTTCAAATATTTTTATATAACCCTATCTTTACACGTTTCAGTTATTCTACAATAATCTTTTTTACAGTCAAATTTAGTTTTTACTATTTATCCAATTAAAAATGAATATACCCAATTACAATTTTCAATGGATAAATATTTTGGATGTAAAAACCAATTAAGTCACAACTACAAGTACTACAAGTACAAGTACTCATATTAAGTCAAAACTACAAAGTACTCAACTTAAACCCACCATAGATACATAACTATAGAATAATTAGAATATGAACATCAGAACTAGTTATAATATCCACAATTTTACATTGAACTTTAGCAAAAAGATATCCAAAATCTGTCATCTACAATAATTTTGTACAGGGGTATTTATACTTGTTTTTTCTTGACCAAGTAGTTACAACATAAATGACATGAGTAATTTACCAATGAACTCTCTATGAACTGAGAGTCATGGTAGTCTATGAATTTTTTTCTCCTAAGGACTTGGGCCTTTACGCCCCTATATACTCATTCTATGTTAGATTTTAGCTACCATGTGTCTATCTCGTTACAGGTCAGTGCAAACCTGTCAATGGATAAGGTCTGGGTGACCCTTGAGAATCGTTCCTTAACCATCTCCCACTTCCCATACACTCCTTGAGTCTTTCACTATGGTTTTACACCCTATGCTTTCAGGTTCATTGTGGTTAATTATTCTCTTTGTTTAGGTCTTCTTGCGTTGGTGCTTCCATGCCCTTATTCTTTCGCACCTCACTGGTTCTAGACCATAGTCCTACTTCACCAGTATAATTTGATGCCTTAGTTTCATATCATTTCTATGCCAAAATACCAAAATACTTAGCCAAAATTTGGGGTCCAATAGTTATCATCTGGCATCCCTACCATCTATCAATTCTTCAGTGTTTAATTAGTGGATTTAGACCACTCGTACAATTTTTTTTATCCACTTCACCCACTAAACATTATGGGGTGAGGGGATGGGAGTTGGGGGGAGTATATGAGGTTATACTACTTTATTTAGATGTTGTGTGTATCTCCCTTGCTTATCCTTATAGCAACACATTTCAACATCAACTTTCAATACCTCTTCTTTAATTAATGGCTCTCATTTGGTGAACTCTTGCATTTTCAACACCTCATTCAATAGATTAACAATCTATTTGTACGAAGTTATTCTAGTGTATCAAATATATTATTTGTTTTCTTAAATGATAAAGTAGGATTCAGACCACTCATGTAGTTTTGTGTTTTTCAGTAGTTGGCCATTCACTTTTACTTTCTCCACTGGCATATAAGGCCACTTAGTGCATTATTTTGTGATGGATTTAACCCTTTTGATAGAATTTATTCAATGGTAGATCAACCCATCCATTGTAATCTCTTTAATGATGTATCAACCCATCCTTTTTAGCATTTTGGTGTGTTGCTTATATATTGTGCTGCTTATTGGATGTCTTGCGGCATATTTTAACACCTCTAGTGACTTGCATTTGGTTACTAGTTTTTTGAAAGACTTTTGTAGTTTGTCTCATTTTTTCCAATGCACTTTATTGTTCATTGGTAGCTCATCAGGCCTAGTTGTCAAAACCCAGTTTTAAAAGATTATTAGCCCTCTTATTTTGTATATAGGCCTCACTATATTGCACTTAAGGGGAGTGTTGGTGCATTATTCCACATACGCTAATATTAAGTTAACTTATCTATGCTAAGAGTGCTTCATAGTTGTCTAGGTTTATTATAGGATAAGTGAGCATTTAATGCTCATATCATTCATCGATGCCACCTCTAAGTAGTTAAATCACATGTGCCACTTTAGTGACTAATAGGGAAAGGGGAGTTTTCTCTTGCTCAGAGTATTTATAACCCTCATCTCCCTTTGTATTTTTGGTGTGTGAAAGATTCTCTCTCTTTATGTGTGATTCTTGATTCACTCTCTTGCTATGACATATTTATCATTTAAAAATTCTTTTTTTTTTTTCAAAGTGTTTCAAATCTAATGAAGTTAGTACATACTAAAGAATGTTTCTTGGCCTTTGTGCTCTCATATTTATTTCCCTCGTGGTGATTATAGTGTTTTCCTAACAACCTTGACCATTATCCATATGGGGATTTTATTTAGTTGTCAAGATTAACCTTTCCCTCTCAGAAGGTTATAAGTTTTTTTTTCAAAATAACAAAATATTTTATAAAGTGTATAGAAGCAAAGCCATAGAAACTACTACATATAAAGATATTTGTAAATTTGTTTTGACACATTTTATTTCAAATTTTTGCTCTTTGTCTTTGATTATCACAACATTAAAATATTTTATTAAGTGGATAGAAGCGGTGCCATTAGAAACTACTACATGTAAATAATCAAGATATGTATAAGTTCGTTATAACACACATTATTTCAAAATTTAGCTTTATGTTTTCAATTATTAATAAAGTAAATTAAATATGCTAAAATAGAACCAAAGACAATTCAAACTCTCTTATATGTGATGTTTATTTTTCAACTTCCGATATCAAACTTTTTGACCTCAGTTTGAAAACAAATGTTCTTCACCATTAGGGCCAACTAAAGTGTACTTAAATGAAAATAAGAAAGAATCATGAAATAGTTTTAAAATGAAGTCTCAATCTTAACAAAACGAAAAAATATATAACTAAAATAAAAGTCAAAATTCTTAAGCAACGTGCATGAATTTTGTTGTTTTAATCTTTGGATTGGTTGAAAGCTATTGCAATGCTATTTTAAACTCAAAGTTTGTATTTCCTAGTTGTGGCTAGTTAAGCCTCTCGTATCAAACACCAACATGTAAAAAGGGCCACCATTCCAAACCACTACAATTATCTACTATTCACTAGGTAATGAGAGTGTATTCTCACAACCAATTGATTGAGGAACCCCACCACTGCATTATGCATGTACATGTGTATGTAATTATTGCCCCTCAAATTTATACATAAGTTTCTACCAAAACCAAGAAATTAGATATTACATACACAATATTGTCTAAAAATATATATAATCATGTTCAAAAAAAGTCCTAATTCTAATTAGAGAAGTCTATAATTACACAAGAACATTAGTGCACATAAGACAAGTGAATGAGAAGAAAATTGAATCCCAAAATTAAAAAGTGATAAGTGAATTGAAAGCAAGACTCTTAACATTTATTGAAAGAGCAGAATTTCAAGTGTTTAGAGAAAAAAATTGTTTCAAGGTTGAAGTTTTCATTTTCCATTGTGTTGCTTGTTCATGCTAGTGAAAAGTCATATATAGATTAGGGCTTTCATAGACCAATTCTTTTGAAGTGCATTGAGTGTTATTTTCTAAACTTATTTTAGAAAAGGAAACTAATAGTAATGGAAGGATAACAAAGGCCCCTCAAAATTTTCCTTGATTTTTTTTGGTTTGTGATGAGTTGTTAGGATTTCAAGGAAGGAAATCAGTTTTCCATAGATTTGTACATAATCTAAAATAAGTGAACAAGGTTTTTAGACCCTGAGAGTAGAGGAACTGAGTTATCTAATCAAATTTGTATAATTGATACGGATCTAGTAGTGCATGTTAAGTTATTTGCTGTTAGTAATTTTTAAAAAGCTCCATGTTCGCTTCGAGTTTTATGGATTTTGTTTACCTCATTATTCGTACATGTATTTTTAAGAGTCCATTCTCTCGAATGTCATTGTATTTGCGACACTTCAAATATTTTTCTATAACCCTATCTTTACACATTTCAATTATTCTACAATAATCTTTTTTACAGTCAAATTTAGTTTTTACTATTTATCCAATTAAAAATGAATATACCCAATTACAATTTTCAATGGATAAATATTTTGGATGTAAAAACCAATTGTCAATGAAACATCAAACAAGTTTTAAAATTAATTTATCAATATTAGACCAAAAAACAAAAGTATACTGAAAGGAAAAGTAGAGATTCTTTAGCAGCGTGCATGAAGTTTGTCTTTTTAAGATTTGGACTGGTTGAAAGTCCTTGCGATCCTGTTTTAAACCCATTGTTTGTATTACTTAGTTGTCGCCAGTTAAGCCCCGACGTTACGATTTTCACAGCCTTTGCTTTGAAGGGGAATATTTTTATTTCGGTGCCATTCTCTTCTCTTTTCCCTTTTGCTTTTCATTATTTCTCTGCAACTGCTGCTCAGGCAAGCATATGCAAATACGCCAAGTATCTTTTTATGGCTATAAGACCTCACTCATCCAGCCCTGCTCATGTGGTGTCCATTTCAATTGCTGCTCTTCTCTTCAAATCTCCATTCTGCCCGCTATTAATTCCCTGTAAGGCTGAGGAAACATAAAGATTTTATCTTTATTTTGATGGATTCGTGTTTACTAGTATTCAGTGTCCAGATTTCTTCGATTTAATGTTAAATTCGGTTCTGAATAATATCCATTTTGTCAAATTCTAGGTTTCAAGTGTTTCAATTGTAAAGATTTTTTTTTAAAAGGGTTTCAATTGTAAAGATTTTTTTTTTTTCAAAGAATTAAGTATAAATTATATATTTTTGTTTGGCAGGTGATCATCATAACAATGGAAGACGGAGAAGAAGTGCAGGCTATCGTGTGCGACAATGGATCTGGCACAGTCAAGGTACATTTCTTTTATACAATTTTTATTTTTTTCAGTTAAATTGCAGAGTCTATTTATTGATTTATTTAGTGTGGTTATGTGTGTAGGCTGGAATGGCAGGGGACGATGCGCCGCGGGCGGTGTTTCCGAGCATAATTGGACGGCCACGTCACACGGGTGTGATGGTGGGGATGGGGCAGAAGGACGCCTACGTGGGCGACGAGGCGCAGGCGAAGAGGGGAATATTGAGCCTCAAGTATCCGGTGGAGCATGGCATCGTGTCGAACTGGGATGACATGGAGAAGATATGGCAGCACACGTTTAACAATGAGCTGCGAGTTGCACCGGAGGATCATCCCATTCTGCTGACGGAGCCGCCGCTGAATCCCAAGGCCAATCGGGAGAAGATGATCGAGATCATGTTTGAGGCGTTTGGCACTCCGGCCACCTATATTGCCATTCAGGCCGTCCTCTCGCTCTATGCCAGCGGACGAACCACAGGTAGGTTACACTTACTTCATTGCCATTTCAGAGGTTAACGATTAAAAATAATTATTAAATAATTATGTTGTGACAACTGGCAGGGATCGTATTGGACTCGGGAGATGGGGTGACACACGTGGTGCCCATCTACGAAGGGTACGCGCTTCCCCATGCCATCTATCGCCTTGATTTGGCAGGCCGTGATTTGACGGATGCGCTCATGACAATCTTGACGGAAAGGGGCTACGCCTTCTCCACCACCGCCGAACGTGAAATTGTTCGCGACATGAAAGAAAAGCTCGGCTACGTGGCACTCGACTTTGAGCGCGAAAAAGATATTGCCCGCTCGTCCACGTCGACTGAAAAGACTTACGAGCTTCCCGACGGGCAGGTCATCACCATCGGACCCGAGCGCTTCCGGTGCGCCGAAGTTTTATTCCAGCCTTCCCTCGTCGGAACTGAGGCCCCCGGCATCCATGAGACCACCTACAATTCCATCATGAAGTGTGACGTGGACATCAGAAAGGATCTGTTTGGGAATATTGTGCTCAGTGGTGGGTCCACCATGTTCCCCGGAATTGCCGACAGGATGAGCAAGGAAGTTAGCTCCCTCGCTCCCAACACAGTTAAGGTGAAGGTGGTGGCCCCACCCGAGAGGAAATATAGTGTTTGGATTGGCGGCTCCATTCTCGCTTCTCTTAGCACCTTCCAACAGGTTTGCTTTTAAGAATTTTTTTTTTTTTTTTTTTTCAAATTAATAAAAACAACTCTTTTGATCAACATTTAACCTCTATTATGATAATAAAACTTTGTATATAATATATATATGGGTCTTAGATTAGTTGGTTTGTAGTTGTATATGTAAGAGAATATTTTCTCTACAAATCAAACTTCTTTAAAGGTCTTGATTTTTTTAACACAATGTGTAAAAATTGAATGGTGGAGGAAGTATCCCAAAAATATATAAAAACAATAATACTAGATTAGAATTCTCTTAGGTACTATGTTTTATTTGGAAGGAAAATAATTTGTTTGTGTTGCTTTTGTGCAGATGTGGATAACCAAAGCTGAATACGAAGAATCCGGACCATCTATAGTTCATAGGAAGTGCTTTTGATTAGATAATTATCTTAAAGTTGATGTTGGTAAAAGGCGAGATGATTTGGTGCATGTGGCAGTGGTGTTGGTTTGGCTTTTTGGCGATGGTTGTTAATGTATTTTATGTGGTTGATTTGGTGGATTAGACACTTTACAAGGTTTTTTTGTGATGTTGATAGGAAAGGGAAGATGTTCCCTCTAAGAGAAGAAGAATATTTTATTTCAATTTTATCAAAATTTATGAGATATTGGCAATGTGTCCATACACATTTTTCTTTTCTTATGTCAATATGTGTGTGATGAATTTGTTATTGTTTACTCTTGGCAAACAAAAATGCTTTAGAATACAAGGGGTGCCTTAAAGGTACAGGGGAACCAAATTCAATTTTTTGTCATGTCTTAGTATTATTTCTGCAAATTGTTTTACAAGTTCAATTCATTAATAATCAATGTTTTAAAATGACTAGATATGTTCTATTAATAAGCACTCCACAATGGATCACGATAAGCACTATACCTTTGTGCAATATTAACATTTTTTTTAATATTAATATTAGTGGAATTGTGTCAAAATCACTAATACATTAAAATTTATCTATTACATTTACCTCAATCAAATTAACAATCATATTTTACTTTTCATTTAACAAAGCATTTCATTGCATAGTAAAAACATGATAATTTCAATCAACAAAACATATCATTGCATGCTAAAAACATGATAATGGGTCACAGTTTTTCATGCCCAAAATTTATGGTAAAAAGAAAAATTAAATAAAATAATATTTAAAAAATATTAAATAGATTAAAAAAATTGTAAAAAATCAATTGATATTATATAAGTTTTTTTTTTTTTTTTCCATCCCAAAAAAATATATTTTTTCATACGTTTAAGACCACCATAAAATGTGCAAAATTATTCTATACAATATTAATATTTTCATATATTTCAATTGTGTTTAATTTTACCAATATTATGGCATTCTTATAAAAATTATAAAATAATTTTCAAATATTTATGTCAATGAAATGTAAGGATATAAATATATTTAAAAGATACGATTATATAATCTATTTATATTATAGTCTATTTATAATATCTATTTTGAAGTCATTAATATATATTAATATTTTCATATATTTCAATTGTGTTTAATGTTACCAATATTATGGCATTCTTATAAAAATTATAAAATAATTTTCAAATATTTATGTCAATGAAATGTAAGGATATAAATATATTTAAAAGATACGATTATATAATCTATTTATATTATAGTCTATTTATAATATATATTTTGCACCATGATCCTATTCAAAATGGAATATCAAGTTTCTTTACAATTCTTAAAATTTTGTAGATTTTTTCGCCAAATCTAAGATAAAAGTGAAATCCATCAACTTACTTTTACCTTGCAAGATATATTTATAATCAATTCTATAAGATGTGTAATTATCTAATAATAAAAATCTACTATCGACCCACAAAATTTTAAAAATGTACAGTGATATTGAAAATTATATAACAAATCTTCGAAAAAAGATTGAGCTTGAACACCATTTTTACTTGACACAAAATTAATTAATAATATCGCAAATATAATGACCCTTTTTCAAAATTAAAAAAATAAAAAATAACAATAATTTCTTAAAAATATAGCAAAATAACCAATGAAATGAATTCAAATCTAAAGATCTGAAATTACTAAGCAAGCTAACTCAAGATTGAAACCAATGAAATGAATTCAAATCTAAAAATCCAGAATTACTAAGCAAGCTAACTCAAGATTGAAATGTGGAATATAATTTTAATTTTAATTTAAAATAAAGAAAATTAAACTATTTTATATTAAAATTAAAATAATGTTGCATTTTTAAAAACACGTTAAAAGTGACTAATATTATAAGTGAAAAAAATGAAAAAAAATTGTTACCAATGGTTGTAAATGGAGTTTTTCCCTTGAGAAAGCTTTACGCTGATATAGACAACATTGTTCCATAAACGTTGTTTCTAATCACAATGGAAATCTACCCACAATAGTTGTAATAATAGTGGTATAACTAAAACAATTTCTAGAAGTACTTGGTGGGATGTGGTTTTCATTGAATAAGCAATAGGGGTGTTGTGTGTTTATGGGATTGTATTTATAAAACCAATTTCTTGTTACACGTATTAAGTATTTTTCCAAATGTGACTCCTTTCTTCAGAAGATGCATAAAAGGATGGCATTTGTTGGTTAATTGTGATATAAAGCATCAAATAGACTAGATTTTGCCCTGCAAACTATAGAGTTGCTTCAAACTAGTCGAAGGTTTCATCTCTGTTATTGCTTGGACTTTGGTTGGATCAACTTCAATGCTTCGACAAGATACAATGAATCTAAGCAATTTGTCTGATGTGACTCCAAAGACACACTTCTTAGGATTAAGTTTGACTTTGTACCCACATAGTCTTTCAAATATTTTATGTAGCACTATTGGATGATCGGCCCTGGGTTTTGATTTGTCAAAAATGTCATCGACATAGTCTTCAACAATGTCATACATCATATCATGAAATATGATGATCATGGCTCTTTGGTAGGTGGCCCCTGCATTCCTAAGACCAAATGACATAACCTGATAACAAAATGTTCCCCATGGAGTAGTGAACACTATCTTATGTTGATCTTCTAGTGCTATCCTAATTTGGTTGTACCCTAAAAAGCCATCCATTAATGAAAATATATCATAATGTCAGAGACTTGTTACTCTCACCAAAATTAAATAGTTAAATCAACCTATATATTAATCTGAAATAGTATCATGGGTCACTTCAAGGGGCTACCTCCTTAAGAGCAAGGCTCTATTACAATTGTTCTTGGATACTCTATAACACCATATACCCTTATACTATTTCTTACCTATCTCTCTCCATATGCTAATGCATGTGGGATTATTCCCTATCCTATTATACCCCTCCAGGTACATTACATTCCATCCCTCTTATATATGTTTTGCCCTTAAAACATGATAAGCATTAGGAGGAGGACCAAATGAAAGCCAAACCAAAAAATAAGTTGAAGACTAGATGGAAGCTTTGTCATACGTGTGGTTTTGCTTCCACTTTTTCTGTCTGTGATGTGATAGGAGCATGTACAATAATAAGGTGAACATAAGCACTAAAATAGAAGGTGGATGTGCATAAAGATGAATGAGTGGACTAATTGCAACTAAAATCTGGTAGTGAGAGTCAAGTACTAAAATTTGAATCTCGATGATGATCACCTCAAATCTAGAACATGGGTACACAAAACAGTTGTCTTTGTGAACCAACTGAGGGTACATGCCATCCCCTTTAGCATTGTTTCCCAAGGGAGGTAGAGCCTTGATTCCCTATTTGGGATCTATGATTGTCGGCTTGGGATCATTTGGGGTCTGCTCAAGCATGGTGGTTGCCTAAATGGATTCATTTGAGGAGTGTTCGAGCACTTCTAGTGCTTGCTCTGGTGTTTTTACTATCTAAGGGAGCATGGGTTGGAGACATTGCCAGTTGATGTGGTCTTCCATGAGATTGGCTAAGCTCACTGCTTATATCATTGTCTGAGGGTGCCACATTTGAACCTTGACTTGAATCTCATCTTGAAGATTGTAGATGAAGCAACAAATGAAGAATGCAGTGGAGGTGCCATTAGTTATTGTCTTGAACTTAGTCTGATATTCCCGTACGGTGTTGAGTTATCGACGCTGAGTCAATGCCTTGATAAGATTATTTCTCGAGAGAATGGGAAACCCCATGAGAACTAGAAGATTGGACGTCAATTTCAATCGAAAATGCGTCCTTACAATATGACCATTTTTTTTTTTTGATTTTTTGATACACAACTAAATGATAAATATCTTACTCACTAACAATACGACCAACATTGACATTCGTTTGACATTAACATAAAACAATACAACTAAATGACAATTATTAGACTACACTTAACAGAATATTACACACATTAACGATCCACTAAAACTAATTGAAACCTAACAACTTGGTCTCACGATCAATATCTTGTATGAAATACCACTTATAATTGTTAAAGACCACGTATGACTATGTAAGTACAAGAGACCATAAATACGAGACAGATTAAAACAAACTTCACTCAAAGACTTAACTGAAAACTTAAACAATGAATAAGATATGTTAATACGAAAAAAGACTATAAATATCATGATGGATCACTTAACAAACAGTCAAAACCTAAAAGCTAAAATACCACTCAACCAAATACCATGCATGAATTACAAAACCATGAAGTGGAAAAACCTGTGGCTGGAAAACGATGAGCGTAGACTCGAATCAAAATACTCGAGCAGAGATGGTGAGAGACTTTAGGATTTGTAGCTGCCACCTCAAGAGGAGTTCTATTGGTGGAATGGCACTACCAGTTGGGAGATCTAGTTGAGAAGCCGAGCCAAGTCACCAAATACAACACAGTCAAAGGTGCTTGGAATGTTTTTGACAACACAATAGGAGCCTATTGCAGTGGGTGTAGGTCACAGCATGTGGAGGGACAATGAATATAGTGGGTGGCAGTGACGGACCAGAAGTTACAACCATCGATGAGAGAAGAGCCGTGAGTCAATGAGAGCAGTGTGGAGCTAGATCTGAGACAAATGAGGGAACATGGTAGTGGATAAAATCGATGGATTAAGAGGCAAGTGGTAGCTATGGGCGGATGTAGCAGAAAAGCTTTGATAAATGGTTAAGATAAAATTTGATGCCAAAAAATACATTCGAATGCAAATCCTGGTGATGTAATGGGTAGATGGAGCTAGAGATTTCACGATGAGGATGGAGAAGAGTGACGATCGTTAGAGATCAGAGGTAAAGCCAGATTGAATAAGGCAGATCCAAGGCCAAGAATAGATAGAAGTCTATTGATGCTAAGGAAGACGTGGAGAATGGTGTTGTGGAGGTAGATCAGGATAGCGATTAGGTTTCAAAACCCAAAACCATCGAGCTGAGGCCAAAGCTATGGAGAAATAGTTGTGGTCATTGATTACAGGATCGGATCGGAATAGCAGGATAATAGATCAAACACGACAGGATCTTTGTAACAAAAACTACACAAAAAACTAGAGCTACAAAAAATTACTAAAACCCTCTACCATATATGATGGTGCTTCTACACAGACGTGTGAATTATAGTAGAAATTTAAACCGGTTATAATCTAAAGATAAGATTATTGTAGATCCTCTTAAGTCAGGCAAATAATGAGAGTTCATTAATAACAACTTACTGCTCACTGCAATATTGATGATTTGCACAACTACCAATACTACAAATTAAAATACTGTAAATGGCTGCAAATGACAGAAAATGATGAAAAAACTATCTTGCTCTAATTTCATTGTAACAAAAAAAAGTTACCCGAGAAAGTGCTTTAATATATCAATGTGAGAGCCTGTTACTCTCACCAAAATTAAATAGCTAAATCAACTCATATATTAATCTGAAACAGTATCACAGGTCACTTCGAGGGAGCTACCTTTTTAAGAGTAAGGCTCTATTACAATTCTTTTTGGATACTTTATAACACCATATACCCTTATACTATTTTTTACCTATCTCTCTCCATATGCTAATGCATGTGGAATTATTCCCTATCTTATTATATCCCTCTAGGTACATTACACATAACCCACTCTCGAGTCGACAATCATGTTAATGTTTGGTTATAAAAGGTCATCTTTACAACAAGATTTATTTTTATCATAGAAATCAGTACAAATTATGATTTCTTCAGGATTTTTACTAACTGACACAACATTGGAGATCCATTCTGAATAGTCGATCAATTGAATACATCTTGCTTCTAAGAGTTTTTCCAACTCTTTCTTCACTAATACAACAATCCGAGGATGCATCTTATGTATATTTTGTTTTACTGGTTGGCATCAAGATTGACCATAAGGTGGTGCAGAGCCAAGGAAGGGTCCAAACTTGGCATCTCAGAATATGCCCATGCAAAAATATTTACAAATTCCCTCAAAAGGGCTGTAAGGAAATCACACTCCTTCTCAATAAGGGAAGTGCCTAGCTTGATCCACTTTGGGTCATCTGGGGACCCAATGTTGACCTCTATTATATCTTCCACTAGAAGGGTCGAACCATCTTCAAGGATAGTGGGCAAAGATTTTAATTGGTTGGCAACATTGGAGTCCTCTATTAGGACTGGCTCTTTGTGTTCCCCTAGGCATGATGAATCAAAGTCTCCCAATGAAAGATTTGGCCATATAACAAAAATGGTTGGAAACTCCTAAAGGATTCGATCAAAAGCTTGTTGTTCTTCAAAACTGAACTCAGACTCACATATAAGTTCGTCGTTGGTGGTCTCCTAAGCTATGGTTGAAGAAAGTTGAACACGCCCATCTAATGGCACCTGAGATAGGTTTTCACTACTAAACTGGCCTTTTTATTTACTTTTACCCTAGCTAGAAAGTGATTCAAATAGGTTTTCACTTTGGGACCTCAATGTTTTAATTATTTAATTTTGGCTAAGGGTGTTCACCCACTCTCTAAAAATAGGCTTCAAGATCCAACTTGATTGTAAACCCTGATTTAAGGTCCCCCAATAGAACATTATCTCTAAAGTCGAGAAAAACACAGAAAGCCTCATCATTTTGAAACTCATCAATCGACACGTTGGACTCTTGTTGGTCTCAATCTATTAGCTAGGGATAATACAATGGCAGTGGGTTGTGATGAATGATCAGTCTAAGAGTACAAATGGAATGAGTGTCAAATAGATTGGTCTAGGTTAGGTCATCAAAAAGGTTATGATTAAACTCTACTTTGTTATCGGCATCCTCATCACTAGTCGATGGTGATGGAACATGAGTAAGGTATATGGGGTCACCCCCAGGTAGTTTAAATCCAAGTCCATAAGGTCTTTTGTATTTGGTCATAGAAATTGGTTCGAGTGTTCTTTGTTGATTTGGTCTAAGGCGTCTTCATTCATAGTCATGATGCCCCATGATCCTATAAGGAATAACATACTTGGCATTCTCGTAACAATCAGCCTATTTGTCATTGTATAACCATGATTCATCTCCCTTAAGAGGGTCATAATATAGGCCATATGTTAGTACAAATGTGACATGTCCATTACCTTTGCCCTTTTGTTGCCATTTTGGATGAAGTGGCTTGGCTTTAGGCCTTCCAAAGGACTTTGGGTTCTATGGAAGGTTTGCAATATGAAAGGTATTATGGGTTAAATACTCTCCTAGGCCATTGGATGAGATGGTATAATGATTGTATATTTTAGGAGGTGGCACGTGGGAAAGGGAATCAAGGGTATTAGGATCAATGCAATTGTCCTCTAGTAAATTAAAGAGTATTATTTTTCCCTTATTTTGTTTGGCCACTAGATTCATGCCGAAGTGATAGGTATAACTCTTAAACTCAGCCTGTAGGTGTTTGCAGTGATCATACATATACAAATCTCTTGGTATATAAACTTCCATCCCTGAATGGGAAAACTTGATACATTGGCGCAAAACTGATGGGACTACATGAATTTCATGTGACCAAAGTCTACCCAAAAGTATATTGTATGAAAAATCAAGATTTAGCACATGGCAAAGTGTATCATGGGTCAAGGGCCCCAAGATAATCGGTAAACAGATGGTGCCTTATGATTCTTGTTCATCATTATTGTAGGCTTTGATGGTTATTATCTCTCCCTGAAGATTTGCCATAGTGTACCCAAGAAGCTTGATTAGCTTTAGAGACACTATGTTTAGACTTGATCTATTGTCTATAAGAACACATTTCACTTTGTGCCTCTTTATGAAAACTTCAATGTATAAGGGGTTATTATGTAGTGGGCCAAGGGATGACATATCTCTTTGGTTGAAAGTGAATTGTTGTGTTGGAGCTAGATGTCCAAATAAAACTTGGAATTTGTTAGGGTATATGTCACTACAAATGATGGATTGGCTAAGGAACTCGTTCAAAATATCCTTGTGGATTGTTGACGTACACAACAAATCTAAAATGGAGATCTATGTGGGCATCTTGTGCAATTATTCCATAATGTCAAATTTATTCTCTTAGTCAGTGTTAAATGGCCTATTTTGAGACTGAATGATTGGTTGGGTGATGGGTAAAGTGGTAGATGGATGTGGGACTAGGATGGTAATCTTTGACCACCGAGTTGTGATTGCATAATCAGGATTAAATACAGGACCATGATTACTAACAAATGTTGGTGATGGTCTGGGACCAGATAGGATAAGTCTTGATTATCGATGCACTTATGCATGGTCATGAGGCAATGATGATTTATCAATATAGGGTCCAAAATTAGTAATCCCTACTTGGTGGTATGCTTGTATACAGTTCTAGGTCAAAGAAGAATTATCAAAGTGAGTTGGTGTATTAGCATTATTTACTAAAGGTCATGATTGACTGGTATTTGGTCTTGAATTGATGGAGATGGTGTTAACATGACCTCCTACAATATGACCTACAACCCTGTTGTAGTCATGTGCAACTACATGGTAGGTTTGTTGGTTGTTGTTGTTTTGACCTTGGTTCTACCCATTATTCAAACATTGTTGGTTCTGCTATTGTTGATTATGTTGGTTTAGCCTTTGTTGTTGAAATTATTGTTATTGGTGTTCCAATAGCCATTGTTGTTATTGGGGATGCAATTGGTTGTTATGTTTGGGGAAAGGGGTTATGTTATTGTGTTTGTTGCTCAGGCTTAGACTATTATGCTTGTTATATTAGCTGAAAAGGTTGTGGGTTAGGCGTAATTTACATATGTGGCATGGGGTGAACAGATGGTGTTTGCATCATTTCGACATAACGTGACTCTGCTACTTCATTTCCATCATTTTTTTTGTTATGGTTGAATTGCCCTAGTCTTTCATTACTATTGGCATGTGTCAGTTGTGATGCTTACACTTAAACTGGATGTTGGTTTTGGCCACTTCCTAGATTGGTACCTCAAATTTGATTGGATGAGGTAAGCTTGATGATCTCTTTATTCATAAGGGCACACTCGATCAACAATCCTTTATTAATGATTTCCTTAAAGGTATGTGCAAACTACAGTTCCAAATAATAAGATATCTCACTATGCAAATTTTTAGTAAACACAATGGCTAATTGTTTATCTAGTAAATTGTGGGTGAATCAGCTTGCAAGCGCTCTCCATCACTGTAGATAACTTGAAAAACTCTCATCGGCCTTCTGGTTGGCTTATGTCAAGTTGACCAAAGAAATCTTAAGCTTGAGATTGTATGAAAACTGTTATATCAACTTGTCTGAAAGATCATCAAAATCAGATACAAAATTTTTGGGCAACTTCAAAAACCACTCCAAGGCTTGCCCTGTTAGGATCCTAGGGAACAATAGTAAAAGGTACATGTCACTATATGCCATTGGCTAGCATGCAATAAACAATTCGGTCAAATGAGCCTTGGGGTTACCTTTCCCATTGTATTTGTCAATTTTTTGTGGTTCATATCTTGGAGGAAATGGTATCTGCAAGTACTCCATGTTAAATGGATATGAACACATGTCATCCAAGTTAAAACTTTTAGTCTGTTTCCCAACTTGGATGGTAACAATTGCAGCTTTCATCTATTACAGTTCTTGGGCTAAGATTTTGGAGGGAACACTAGCTTCAGTAGATGGTTGAGCGGTCACAAGTGGAGCACTTTGACCAGGGTATGATGGAGGTATTTACTGGGCTACATTTATTTGGTTAGGGAATGGACCAAGAATATACATATGTGGATTAGGGTTTGATTGTTGGAATTACATGTACTTTGGTATGATATTTTGGTTTGGGTTAGGTAAGTATGTATGAGTTTGGGGATTTTAAGGTTGAGATGGAGTAATATGGCCATACTATGCCTATTGGGGTTGAATAGGGACCTACTATCGATTAATCAAACCTTGGTTCTGAAGGGGTACTTGTGAACCAAGACCCTGTCATTGAACTAGTGGCACACTGTATACAAAAGGCAAAGGTTACCTAATTGGTACTTACAGAACATGGGAACACTAGGTTACACGAATATTTATTGGGAAGTTGATGCTTATTGAAGGTTTGATATCTATTGCTAACCAATTTTCATGCATTGTTGATTAGACATCATTTGGATTGGAACTAGTATAATGGTCTGCAAAGCATGAGGAATGTTTGTTTCTAGTTGGTGAGGTAGAACATTAGTTTCCCCTTATTAAGGTGGCAATATATTTTCAATATGTTGCATTGGTATGTTAGATTGTTCCTATTGTTATGGAATATTACTCATTGGTTATTGAGTAATCTTTGTCACATTTTGTTGTGGAGGCACGGCATTGGTCACTGGTTGATTACCTAATCCTATTGGTTGAGCACTTGAAGAAGTAGTTGGTTAAGGATTAGTAGCAGTTGTTGGTTGAGTTTTGGATGTAAAAAATCCTACTCCCTAATTTGAAGAACCACTCATGATGTTAACTAAAGGTACACTCATTTGTATATTAGTTTTTGGAGTATTTACACCACTTTTATTTGGATTGGGCATTGATTGCATGTTGTCCATTATGATTTGCTCAATATTCTACGTAGAAGCAGAAGACACTTCTTTGATGGTTGGAACATGAAACAAGTTATCAACCGAAGTGTTTTGTGTGAAAGGGGTCTACACCCTGATTGTCCTGACCAGTCAACTCTATTAGCACTCTGATTGAAGGAACTAGATCTATGAAAGGCTTATTGGACATGGGCATCTAGTTAAAATTATGCGCTAGGTTCAAGTACGTTTGATATGTTGTCTACATTTGTACAAAGTGATCTTCTATGAGGTCTTTGCCTTTGATAAGCATATTAGGGTCCTGAAATGGCATTGGACTAGAGCTAAAAGGTTGATAGAAGAAGCTCGTTAGTTATAAATTATGTAATGAGGCATTTGTACTAGGCTTGGCAAATTCTCATGGCAAAAGTCTACTAGAAACTTGGCCCCTACTTCTATAGCTCTAACCAAGATTTTTTCCTTATTTTCTAACAAGTGATGCTCAAAGATATAAGGATCATACATGGATGGTGCAGTAATATAGTATGATTGTTGAGGAACCAATTTTTCAACCATAGGTATCGAAGCTAGATATTGTTTGGTTTGTTTTCAATCTTGCTCCAAGTAAGGAGGCATGTTTATCAAATAATGAGCTAATGGGTCTTGGTTATGTGCCTCTATTTGAGTGTTATAAGATGTATAGGGATCTGTCTCATAAGAAACATTATCTACATAGAGGTCTTGAACCATTTCTTCTTGTGCGACCACAATACTAATTCCTGGATTGTATATGTGGCCACTACGAGTGTAGGAATACATGTTGGGATCCATAGTAAATGTTTTGCAATAGATTTTTATAAACTCTAAAAATGAGATGTCTAAAAAGAAATTCAAACTTGGTCTAACTTGGTCAAAAAGATGGACATGTATAACCAAAAAAGGTTGATGTAATGACTTGTGATAAAACAAGCTAATGTCAAGTATCTAATGTTTACACGTCTCACACAAAAAAGGTCAAGTAATAGGATCGTACATAAAAATTCAAAATTTTAGGTCAAAATGTTTCAAATCAGTCTACTCTATAGAAAATAAAAGTTGCTAGGTCTTTTGACCAAACACGATGTCAAAAGCTAGGCTCAAACAAATCATGTGATAGGACTTTTAGCCAAACAAAGTCAAAAGCTAGACTTTAAACAAAGATGTGATAATTAAACTAACAGATTTAAAACACTTCTAACAAAAACTAGGCATTTGACTCCTGAACATAAAACTTGGTCAAAAGGTATGAGGTATAAAATAAAAGGCATTTGAAGATAGCTTAATTTCTCCTAAATAATGGCTCAAACTGGGGTCTTTTGACTGATAACCTAAACAAAGGTGAATGTTGTAACCGTGCTAGACAAATGCTCTCAAATAAAAACTCGAAATGGTTTGAATTTTGGAATAACTTGGACTCAATGCAATAAGCAGCGTAACAACGCTAAACTACTCAAAATGTGTGATAAATGCTTGTTTCAAGACTCTAAGGCAAAAATGGCTTCAACAAAATTTTGGCAGCATAAAACTACCCTCCTTAACTCAAATGATATAAAGACACAAAGTTGGACAAATTTCTAAGGCAAAAGTGTGCTATCAAATGGATCTAAGACCAAAGGTGAAATAAGATGGATGGTACAAAAATGTAGCCCAGGACTCAAAGCATGAGCGATACATAAGATGACTTAAGTCCTAACAAATGATGATAATGATGTGGAGTCTAAAAATGACCCTTCATTCAAATAAGGAATTGAACTCAAGTTAAAATAATTCAAGTGCAAAGTGGCAAACCCAATTTAACACATCAACCTGTAAAACTTGGAATAGTTCAATTTCAAATTTAAACTATCAATGAGGGACTTAACCAAAATGTGACAAAAGGTCTAGACTCAAATGGGCAACATAACTGCACCAAATTTAGAGATATGACACAACATGTATGATATTTTTGAATAAGGAAAAAGATATTTTTTACTTGGGCAACATAATGCCTCCTTCTTCAAATAAATTTGGGAACAATGTGTTTGTTTATGTCATTTTTTTTAACACCAAGTTTTGACTCCACACTAAAACCAAGTACTCTAAGACAGACAAATTAACTTACTAATCATCTTAAATCTTAAATTGACAAGGTATGACAAAATGGTGTTAACCAACTAATAAGTTTTTGAATGTTCTAGATGGATCCCATGTCTACCGACTTTCACATTAGTAAACAAGAAAATCAACACGTCAATTGGGTCCATGACACTTGGCTTGTTGTAAAAAAGTCTAACCCTTTTTACATCCACTACATCCATCGCTTACTTAGTGTAGTGTGATATCCAATGTGCTCATACGTCATGAGCTTAGCCCCAGCACTAGGAGAAGGTTTAATCACTCAAACCTCTGATCCTAGTGGGGTGATCCTAATTTATATACCGCCCCCTCTGGAATGGGGTTGTAGACAATGCCGATAGATGAATTCCCAGGTCAAGGCTTCCCTAAAAAACTTGTGGGAGGTAATGAAGTCCCCCTCACAAGACAAGACATAATAAAATTAGTGACAATTAAAAGAGCTTTAAAGGTTATTTATAGATCACCCAAGCTATGTAGATCTTGGGGAGAGCCTTGATAACTTCTCTTATATGCCTTTAGACTAAGGCACTTTGCAATAAAGACAATGCTTTTGATCCCAAAAATTTCCTAAAAGGGATGGATGGAAGAGAATACACTCACAATCTTTCTTTTTGCCAAACAAAACTAATTAAACAATAATCTATGGAATACAAACTTGAAAATGTGTTCAATTTTAAAGCACATAATTGAAAAGTGTGGTGGTGTTCTTTTAACCCATTGGCTTTAAGATGTAAAAACTTGTGAATACTGAACCAAAAAAACTAAATGAAATAGTAAGCACCTAAGTTCATTTTAAACCCAAAGTTTGAAGTATTCAAGACTTAGCATACTCAAGATTCATTTTAGGCACCAAATTTGAAGGGTGTATGATTAGTTAAAACACCCAAATTAACTTCTAAACCAACCTTTCAACCTATAAAAACAAGATTAGGACTACACGTTTTGAAGCACTTATGAGATTGAATAAATAACTTTGTAAAAAAGAGATCTTGAGTTTCACACAATTAATTTCTCTACTCCATAGAGCAATCCCACGACTTTGCAAAATCATGATTCAGACAAACAATATCACTATTCAGGGTAGATTAACAAAAAACACAATATTACTACTTAAGGTAGCAATCCCACTATTTGGGTCGATAATCTCGTGAGTCGGGTTAACAATCCCATGATTCTGGTTCATAATCCTGCTATTTGGGTTAAGCAAATTCCCTATTTGAGTTCAAATCATGCAATTGAGAGAGTTGTGGTATTGTCACTTAACCCTAACTGTCTAGGTTAATCGCTAGTGATTTAGCTATAATACCATGACTTGGATCGATAATATCACTATTCAGAAATAGCAGTAATATAATATCATGACTTGGAATTCATGGGATTTCAATATCACTACTATCAAGTAGTGGGATTGTAATATCACTATTAACAAATAACAAAATTGTGAAATCGCTACTAGACCTATAGACATACATAAATGTTAAACCAAAAAGAGTTCAAATATAATATCATAACTTGGAATGATAAATATGTGACTGTCTTAGTGGTGGGATTGGGGTCCAGAGGATAAACTCATGACTCCATAGTGACAAAACCATGACTTCTAAAAAACATATTTTTGCTCAAATTTTTACCTTCTTTGCTTTCACACTCCAAGATCCTGCATGAAAGTGGTTATTAGTTTGCTTGTAGGTTTTATTTAACTAAATTTGTGATGTTAATGTCTCATTGGGCATGGCATTATGTAGACTAGGAATTTGACTCAAGAGAGGATGGTCAGTATCTTGTTAGTTCCAAAATGAAAACAAAATGAAAAAAACATACTAACTAGCATAACATCTCTAAGCCTTGTCACTAGGGTGAGCTTAGTGATGGAAAACCATTTGAAAACACAACTAGAAATGGAAAGAAATGAGATATGGGAACACAAAACACAAACTTCTTACCAAATCCTTGACTGCTCCAAAAGGCTCCTTCTTTTGCTTGCTTGGCTTGTGCTTAAGAGATTTTCATCAATGGAGTGTGGCTACCTTCATCTCCTCTTGGCACTTTTCGCTTGTGATGGATTTGGCTCAATATTTGGGCATAATAACACTACATCAAGATTCGGGTTGAAGCTATTTGGGCATGGTAACTTTGACTTAAAAGATCTTAAAAATTAATAGGCAAGGTCTCCTATTTATAGATTTTGTAAAATTACGAGAATTAACCTAAACCATCTATCCCAAAATGAAGATGTTTGGCTAAAGATATGTTTAATTTTTGAGGCAAAAATCAATAAATTACCTCATAAATATTTGGGATAGAGAGGCATTAAAGAGGCATGGAATATCTTAATGAGGCATGGGAGGGCTTAATCCTAATATTTTATGCATTTATGGCCTAAAGATGTCTTTCCCAGAAATGATGTCATTTGATGATGCAAATATTCAATATCAATTTATAAAAATAAATATTCAACAAGTTCCATGGAATTCTTAATTAGGATCTTGATTCATATTAATTAGCCTTAAACATGATTAGTCAACTTTGATGCAAATCTTGGCAATTGGTGCACAAATTAATCAAATTGGTCAAAATGTCTTATTATTAGCTTGAAATTTGATTAGATTGGAATTAGGATGTGATGTTAGATGTGTTGGATCCGTTATCCCATTTAGGATGTTATCAACACAAAATAACAAGGACACGTGCCTTGTGTAAGAAATTTGGTAGAAAAGAGCAATCCATAGCACCTAGGTGCAAAAAAGTCATTTGACTCAAAATGATTTGATCAAATTTAGTTCCTTCATAAATTGCATTGCCTTATTTAATGATACTCTAGCCAAAATTGGCACTTAATTATGATCATTTCAAAGCTTTTAATGTGTTTTAGTGTTTTTAGGCCAAATTGTGCATTTTGATAAAAATTGGTCAAAATCCTGGTTGGAGGTTATTGGTGGCCATTTTTAGGTGTCTACACATAGAAGCAACATGTTTAGAGTGGAGGAATGTATGCAATGGATGTAGCACATGTATAATTTCCATGTGAAGGGATGCATATTATTTTGTATGTTGTAGATGACAATCATTAGAGTTGAGATACATTTTAAAATAACATTTTTGGTGTTTTTCTATGACATAGAACTTGAGGGCAATCCCTTGTATTAAAAGGATCTACATTGGTGGAGTCTAGAGAGGAATACCTACATGGTTTATGGATCAAACATACACAAATAGGTTGTGTGATAAAGCATGACAAAGATGCAATGGAAAATATCCTTGTACTAAAATTAGGTGTTTACAACTTTTTACATTTTAATTTAAATAAAAAACTATACAAACATATGTAGAAGAAAATAACATTTGTTGTTAATAGAGGCAAACACTTCGGATGAAGTCTTATGAAAAAGGCTCTGGTTCTTATTAGTTATGAAGGGATAAATATAGTCTTCAATTTGCTTTAACTTTCAATTAAAATTTACATTGTTCACCAATCAAAATCCGTTTATCTTTTATATATTACAATATTTAAAACCTTATAATAGTTAAATTGCATATTTATTAACAAAAATATTAAAAAGATAATTTAACAATGTTTTGATTGGTGGAAATCGTTGGGATGTTATTAACATGCAAATTGATGACATCATAAAGAGAAACATTGATAGTTATTGCCCATGATTGATGCAAGAATATCTCAATAGAATATTGTTATAACTATTATTGTTAATTAAGAGTTTATTGTTGATATTTATGTACTTAACTGACAGCAATTTCATAAATTTGTGGGTGTTAGGTTTCCCGTAAGGTTTAAACACATGTATTTTATTTAGACAAATTAATTGGAAGGAGAATCGATTTTCACCTATGAGAGCAAATTTACAAGAAGATATTCTGAAGCTGGGAACAGTTTGAAGGAGACTGAGAAGCTCTGCTAAATCCATTTCACTCGGTTGACTCCAACCATGTTGAAAAGCAAGGGTAAATCCGTCACTCAACATTTCCAAGGTAGGATATGCCCCATTTTATGCTTAAAATTCAATTTCGAGGATAATTTTATTTTCATTTGATTTCAAATTCTGCCATATTTTCTATTTTCTCTGATGAATTTATCAATGGATTGGCTTCTTCAGGGCTTTTACAAGTATAAAATGATGGGCTCTGGAAAAGTTGTGAAGAGTTTTGAGCTTTTTCTTGAAGGAGGCCTTTCCTAGTTGACAATACCTACAATAATATCATCTTTCACTACTGAAAGTTTTCTTGAAAGAGGCAAACATAAACAAGGAAATTATGGTGACGCCAATAAAGATGATAATATTGTTGGTATTGTTAAAAAAGTTACTACTATGGTTACTTTTGCTTCTACTAACACGTCGATCAAGGATTTGACTCCTGTTACTGGGAGATTAACAGGTTTGACTCCTGCTGTTGAGAAGAAGTTCAAAGGTTTGACTCCTGTTACCTTCACTAGAAAAACTTTATGATTGGACTTGGTGCATGGTGATGTAGTGTTAAGCTAAACACTAATTTTCAAATTATGACGCTTATCTAGTTGGCAATCATTCAACATTTGCATGTAAATTCTAAAATAGATAAAACACATTGGATTTTTTTGATATGCAATAATTATTCTAACTATTTTTCATGACTATTGGATCTATATGGGTTGAAAACTTCCATGCAAAAAGAAAGAAAATAATTATTACCCTTAAAACATGCAAAGTGGCATGCCATGAGCATGAACACTATAATTTTTATCAAGTGTGTTACAGTCAGAGATGGAGCTGTGGGGAAGACATGTTTGCTCATTTCCTACACAAGTAATAGATTTTTAACTGTAAGTTGTAATTTAGATGCCTCTCTCTATTTTTTTCTTAATTTTTATTTATGGGTATTCTAAAATGGTTTTTGTTTGGGTGGTATTGATATTGTTTAGTAGCATTATATTCCCACTGTGTTTGATAATTTAAGTGCAAATGTGACAGTTGATGGTAGTGTCAATCTTGAGATCTAGGATATAATAGGTACTATCTGAGCTACAAAAGTCTGAGGTGGGTGAATGATCCGTAAACACCACTGAAAAACTCAAAGTGAAGTTTTAAATGTACGGATTCTGATTTTCTCAAAACTTAACAAATTCTTGAAAATACTCAAAAGAACATGAAAATTGTTTTGGCACAAAACGTTCTCAGTTGTTGAACCGGTTTTTTTTTTTTTTTTTTCAAATGTCATAAATTGTCGAGATTTATTCTTTGCATGATTTCATAATTAAAAAAATTAGAAAACTGAATTAAAACATGCAAGCAAATGACAAAATACCATCCGACATTGATAACGGAGTTCGGCTCAAAAATTGATGCCTACATCTCCGGGTTCTCCAAAGGAGTGGACCGTTTCCATTAAGGGCATTTCAACAACCTGGAAACATTAAACAACTTTCCTGCAAGTTGATCTCCCAATACAAAATTCACTTTCACCATGACTGATAATCAAGCCCGGCACCTTCGAATTCCATGAGTCTTCACACCTACAAAATTGCTCCAAAAGTCCTAAAAATCTCCTCTATGGGCTTAAAAATACTCTTCCAATATGCAAATTGGATAAAAAGAGTATTAAGACTGAATATTACGGCCGGAAAATGGATAAAAATCCATTATCTAAGCTTTCTCAAAGCTTTTACAAAGTCTCGGCCTTTAAAAATAAAAAACACAGTCCAGAAACTGTTTAAAACAAATACAGATTCGTGCTTTTATAATTAATTGTAACCCTGTGACGTAGTGGCTAAGTCTCTTAATTTTTTGCCACAAGGTTAGGGATTCAAAACCATCCGCCCACCTTTCTAGGCGCCTTGCATGAATTTGAATTTGTCTCCTCCTTGGTTGGCACATCGGCCTCCTCCTTGGGCGCTTCAAACTTTGTCTTTATCCCACATGTGTGGGTTGAGTAGTTAAGTAAGGCTTTAAAATAGCCTTTGACCACCATTTTTCAACATGGATTCCTCCCACATGCTGCACGCTTTGGGGAAGGGAAGAGCTTTGAAAGGGTCTTTCCTTGGAGAGCGCGCCATGCCACAAGACTTGCCACCTTGTTTGGTCTCCCCTTCAAACTCGGTCTTTACTTCAAACTTGCCACCTTGCTTGCCACATGGCTCAGTCAACGAGCTTATCTCTAAACTTAATCATGCCATGTGTCAACCTCCCATTGGTCCACTTGTCGCATGTATATAATGCCACTTCACTTGTCGACACCAAAAATTTTCTCTGTCGAACCAAAACTTCAACGACCTATAACTTTTGCATACGGTGTCCATTTTGAAAACCGTGAAAAGCATCAGAAAGCTCTCAACAAGCTCTACACTATGAAATCATTTTTATCAGAATATAGAAACTTTTATTTTTTCACAAATGGAGAGATCCACCTGGATCAAACCTCCCCACTAAGCGCTTTTGGAACCCAAAAACGTCGTCTCCATTAAAAATGCTTCTGCAAAAACATCATTGCAACATATCATAGTAACGATTCAAATTTCAAACTAAATCCTTGAAATGTCAATGAAAAACAAATATCTACCCATTGCCACATTTTGGATAGAAACACACTGCTTGCTCAAATGTCGCATCTCAAAAACGGTGCATCTACCAATCACTGCAAATTGTTCACCAAGTGAAACTGCAAACCAATTTGTTAGTGTAATAATTTTACACGTTATTTGTAACCACAATTGACAGTTACAATAAAATGCCCAAAAATGAATAAGGGTCTTAGAGAATGTGCAAATATTATGCATGGCTACAAATAGTTTGTATAATTAGTACAATTATAAACGGTGCCCATAAAGGATCTTATAAGCCTCTATTTGCACAATATAAAAGACAACATATAAACTGCAATGTAAATTTCTCAAAATAGACATACTACTCATGTCCATATAAACTGCATATACTGTTGTCAAGGTTTAAAAATGAAGTTTCAAAATCCCAAACATGAGAAAATATTCCAAGTATGTTTAATCTGTCCCTTGGTTGTTCTCTACGGGCCACTCCAATAAACCATGTCAACATTCAAAGCATGGTGAATGTCCTTTATGCATACAACATAGATTCCAAAATTGCTTTGCAACATGAATGCATCTACTAATCATGACAACATGAATGTCAAAAATTGTTTACCAACCCTCTTAATCAAATTTTCCTGATTAGTTGGTGAGATTTCTTTAGTGGATTTAGTAACATTTGCATGAGTTGATCTAACTTCATTAATTACCTTATTGATAGGTTTATAAACCATCTTAATCTTACCATTTCTAGGATGGTGTGATGGTTGAAGTCTCCAACACTTTTCAACCCGATGTCCACTTCTGTCACAATGAGTACAAAACCTTTTGTCCACTCTATTGAAAAACATATTCTTATTGCTATTCTCAGAACTCTGTCTAGGAGAATAGTCTTCCAAAATCTTTCCTAACAAAGATTTACATTTCCAACATTTTGCTACACAATGATTAGACAATCCACAAAAATTGCATGGATAAACGTGCCACAAATTTTGTGTACCATAATCAAAAAAACATTGGAATATTTATGTTGTCTGGTAGAATTAGAATCTGTTAGGGTGTGGAGCTAAAAGCTTCACCAAGGAGCATACATTATTAGTTTCGGGTCTACACAGACACCGGCGTCGGTCAGGAGCGATCGACGTCAGCATAGTGCAGTTGCAGAGGTGCCGACGTCGGCAGAAGATCGGCCGACGGCGGTCACAGACAAGCAGCAGGAACTGACGTCGGTTACCTGCGTGTCCAGAAAGCGATTTTCGTGGACAGAAGCGAGTGTTTGCATGATGAGTTTGAGTTGTAGTCTCAAGCTCACGTCTCTATTATTAGCAATACTATTTTTTAGAGCCCTTGTTCAAGTGGCTTAACTGCTTGTTGGAAGTGCATGCTCAAGTCTCCTAATTCTATATGTAGAATTAGATCTTCCTAGCTTATTGTAGTAGTTATAGTGAATTATTGTAGTAATTCATTGGTGTGTGAAGAACAGTACAGAATTGAATCAATCCAGGCTTGTTGGAGTTGATTGTTCTTGAGAGAGAGAGCTCTTGAGGAATAGAGATCTATTGAGAGATCTATACATCTAGGAGAGGTGTGGAAGAAAGAAGTTTCTTCAATTGTATTCCTTTTGTAAAGAGTTTGTTAATACAAGTTTTCAGGGTGGTTTCTTGTATCTCTTGTTCTTGCTATTATCTCATTCTAATTACTTGTCTATCTGATTTAATTCCGCATTTATTGCTTTCACAATTGTAATCTATTGTTGGTTGATCCCCAACAAGTGGTATCAGAGCCTTGGTTGCAGGTTCAGAGCTTGATATCCAACAAGTGGTATCAGAGCCTTGGTTGCAGGTTCAGAGCTTGATATCAAACAATTGGTATCAGAGCTCAGGCTCACTAACAGGTGGTTCAGATCTGTGTAGTGTGTATTGATTACAGGTTCTCACAGGGGTTTCTGTAGGGATTTCTATTTGAGTGGGAGAAGCAATGGCAGATGAAAGTAAATTGAGAATGGAAAAGTTCAATGGCAAAAATTACCAACATTGGAGAATGCAGATAGAGGATTATTTGTATCAGAAAGATCTCTACTTAACGTTAGGTGGGGTTGCAAAGAAGCCCAAAGACATGGAGGATGAAGAATGGGAAGTTCTTGACAGAAAGGCTCTGGGGTCTATAAGACTGAGTCTAGCATCCACTGTGATATCCAATTTATCACAGGCAAAGTCTACGGTAGAGTTGATGACTACGTTAGCAAATTTGTATGAAAAACCCTCAGCTTCTAATAAGGTATATCTTATGAAGCAGTTATTTAATTTGCATATGAATGAAGGTGGATCTGTTTCTACTCATCTAAATGATTTCAATGGAATTGTGAATCAATTAAGTTCAGTGAATATAGTGTTTGATGATGAAATAAAAGCTCTTTTGATATTATGTTCTTTGCCTGAAAGCTGGCATGGCTTAGTAATGGCAGTAAGTAATACTGCATCTGCATCAAATATTTTGAAAGTAGAGGATGTTGTTAGTGTTATCTTGAATGAGGAAATACGCAGGAAAAGCACAAAAGAAACATCTAGGAACGCTTTAAGTTTTGAGAGCAAGGGAAGGCAGAAAGAGAAGAGCAAGAAAGGCAGGTCAAGATCCAAATCCAAGGGGAAAGGCAGATCTAAATCCAGAAATGGCAGAAGGCCACAATGCTGGAATTGTGGAAAGATGGGGCACATAAGCAGAGATTGTTGGTCAAAGCCTAAGGAGGACAATCAGCACGAAGGAAAGGAAGAAGCCAAGGTTGCAGGTATTGCACAAGATGCTTTAATTTTCTCTCTGCATAATAATATAAAATCTTGGGTATTAGATTCTGGTGCATCTTTTCATGCTACCCCTAACAGGGAATATTTTAGTGACTATATCCATGGAGATTTTGGAATAGTGTATCTAGGGGATGATGAGCCCTGTAAAATAATTGGCAAAGGTAAAGTGTAGCTGAAGATGCAGAATAGCAACACATGGGTGTTGAGAGATGTGATGCATGTTCCTAGCTTGAAGAGAAATTTGATCTCTGCAGGAAAGTTAGGGGATGAGGGTTGTACAGTAACTCTCACAGCAAAATCTTGGAAGGTGACCAAGGGTGCACTTGTTATGGCCAGAGGTAAGAGAGAAAGTACTCTCTATTTGTGTAATTATGTTACTAACAAATCTCCTTCTGTATTATCTACTTCAGATGTGGATGCTAAATTGTGGCACTCAAGGCTTGGCCACATGAGTGAGAAGGGGATGTCAATTCTTAAGTCCAAAGGTATGCTTTCAGATTTAAAAGGCATAGATCTAGAGTTTTGTGAGCACTGTGTATTTGGAAAACAGAAAAGGGTTAGTTTTCTCAAGACTGGGTCTACTAAGAAGAGGCATAAGTTGCAGCTTGTTCACACAGATGTGTGGGGACCGGCTCAGGTTGCTTCCATTGGAGGATCACAGTACTATGTATCTTTCATAGACGATGCTACAAGGAAGGTATGGATCTATTGTATTAGAAGAAAATCTGATGTATTTGAGACTTTTAAGGTTTGGAAAGCTATGGTTGAGAATGAAACAGGTAAAAGATTAAAGTCTCTGAGATCAGACAATGGCGGTGAGTTTTGCAGTCATAAGTTCAGAGATTATTGTTACATGCATGGAATCCGCAGGCAAAGGACGGTTCCAAGGACACCTCAGCAGAATGGAATTGCTGAAAGGATGAACAGGACAATAATGGAGCGTGCAAGATGTATGAGATTGCATGCCAATTTGCCCTTACAGTTTTGGGCACAAGCTATTAACACTATAGTATACCTGATTAACAGAGGACCCTCTACAGCTCTGGATGGTGGTATTCCAAAAGAGGCATGGACAGGTAAAAAGGTTGATCTCTCATATCTCAAAGTTTTTGGTTGTGAAGCCTTTGTGCACATAGATAAAGAAAATAGAAAGAAGCTTGATGCTAAGTCTATGAGGTGCACGTTTATTGGCTATGGCTCAGATGATTTTGGTTACAGATTATGGAATCTAGAAACTAACAAGGTAATCAGGAGCCGTGATGTCGTTTTCAATGAAAGAGTGATGTATTGTGATCAGCTAAGGAAGTTGAATCAATTAAAGCAGAGCAATGGTGAATTGGACGAGATGAAAGTCCAAGATGAGCTCGCGGGAAAAAGAAATAATCACTTGCAGGAAAACACAGAGACCGACGTTGACAGGTTAGGAACCGGCGTCGGCAGTACAGAAACCGGCGTCGACCGTACAGAGACCGACGTCGGCAGGACAGGCACCGAGGTCGGTCAAGCAGAACCGACGTCGGCCAGTAACAGGTCTGGAGGTGATCGAGGTCGGTCACTGTCAGAGAATTTGGGTGGACAGCATGTTGTGAACGAGTCTCAGACACCCATCAGGAGGTCAAAAAGGGTGAGTAAGCCTCCAATTAGATATTCTCCTTCTTTATTTTATCTATTGCTAACTGATGGTGGAGAACCAGAGAGTTTTGAAGAAGCAATACAGGTGGAGTCCAAGAGTGAGTGGGAGCATGGCATGGTTGAGGAGTTGGAGTCCTTAAGAGAGAACCCAACATGGGATTTGATTGAATTGCCAGCTAGTAAGAGAACACTCAAGAACAGATGGACCTACAGGTTGAAAGAAGGTGAGATGGACAGATGAGATATAAGGCCAGATTGGTGGTAAAAGGATTTGCACAAAAGCCAGGTATCGACTTTGGTGAGATTTTTTCTCCTGTTGCTAAAATGACTTCTATAAGGGTTGTATTGTCTTTGGTTTCTTTTGAGGATTTGCATCTTGAGTAGCTAGATGTTAAGACAGCTTTTCTTCATGGAGATTTGGATGAAGAATTTTATATGGAACAGCCAGAAGGATTTGAGGTCAAGGGTAAGGAGAAGTTTGTGTGCAGATTGAAGAAAAGCTTGTATGGCCTCAAGCAAGCTCCTAGGCAATGGTACTTAAAATTTGACAAGTTTATGACTAAGCATGGCTATAGTAGGTGTCAATCTGACCATTGCGTGTATTTCAAGAGATTTGATAACGGTAGATATATTATTCTATTGTTGTATGTAGATGATATGCTGGTTGCAGGATCACACATGCAGGATATCACTGAGCTTAAGGTGAAATTAGCTCAAACATTTGCTATGAAGGATTTGGGAGCAGCAAAGAAAATCCTTGGCATGAGCATTAAGAGAGACAGGAAAAATCACAGGTTGATATTGTCTCAAGAAGATTATGTGGATAAGGTGTTGAAACGGTTCAATATGCAGGATGCTAAACCGATAAGCACACCTTTGGCTGGACATTTTAAGTTGAGTAAAGAACAATGTCCTAATTCATATGATGAGGTAGAGTACATGAGTAAGGTTCCATATTCTTCCGCAGTAGGGAGTTTGATGTATGCAATGGTGTGTACTAGACCGGATATTGCCCAAGCAGTGGGAGTGGTAAGTAAGTATATGGCCAATCCAGGTAAGGAACATTGGAAAGTAGTCAGTGGATCCTTAGATATCTGAGAGGAACCAGCAGTAGGCACTTGTGCTATGGAGGTTCAGATACTTCTCTACATGGTTATGTAGATTCAGATATGGCAGGTGATTTGGATGGCAGGAGGAGCACTACAGGTTATGTTTTCACTGTAGGTGGAACGGCAGTTAGCTGGATATCTAAGTTGCAGAAGGTTGTTGCCTTGTCAACTACAGAAGCAGAGTATATTGCAGCCACAGAGGCTAGTAAAGAGATGATATGGATGACACGGTTCATGGATGAGCTTGGTAGGGAGCATGAGAGTTGCAGATTGTATAGTGACAGTCAGAGTGCAATCCATTTGGCTAAGAATTCAGCCTTTCATTCAAGAACAAAGCACATATAGCTAAGGTATCACTTCATACGACAGGTATTGGAAGATGGTGAGTTGAAGCTAGAGAAGATCCATACAGATAGGAATCCTGCTGATATGTTAACCAAGCCGGTTACAAAGGAGAAGTTGAATCTTCATTCAACTTCTGTTGGTCTTCATGATTGAGTTGAAGATGGAGGAGCTAGAAGATGTTGCTGTACAGGTACTGGTGCAGCTGTTTATCTCCAAGTGGGAGATTGTTAGGGTGTGGAGCTAAAAGCTTCACCAAGGAGCATACATTATTAGTTTCGGGTCTACACAGACACCGGCGTCGGTCAGGAGCGACTGACGTCGGCATAGTGCAGTTGCATAGGCCCTGATGTCGGCAGAGGATCGGCCGACGGCGGTCACAAACAAGCAGCAGGAATCGACGTCGGTTACTTGCGTGTCCAGAAAGCTATTTCCGTGGACTGAAGCGAGTGTTTGCATGATGAGTTTGAGTTGTAGTCTCAAGCTCGCGTCTCTATTATTAGCAATACTATTTTTTAGAGCCCTTGTTCAAGTGGCTTAACTGCTTGTTGGAAGTGCATGCTCAAGTCTCCTAATTCTATATGTAGAATTAGATCTTCCTAGCTTATTGTAGTAGTTATAGTGAATTATTGTAGTAATTCATTGGTGTGTGAAGAACAGTACAGAATTGAATCAATCCAGGCTTGTTGGAGTTGATTGTTCTTGAGAGAGAGAGCTCTTGAGGAATAGAGATCTATTGAGAGATCTATACATCTAGGAGAGGTGTGGAAGAAAGAAGTTTCTTCAATTGTATTCCTTTTGTAAAGAGTTTGTTAATACAAGTTTTCAGGGTGGTTTCTTGTATCTCTTGTTCTTGCTATTATCTCATTCAATTACTTGTCAATCTGATTTAATTCCACGTTTATTGCTTTCAAAAGTGTAATCTATTGTTGGTTGATCCCCAACAAGTGGTATCAGAGCCACTTCTGTTACAATGAGTACAAAACCTTTTGTCCACTCTATTGAAAAACATATTCTTATTGCTATTCTCAGAACTTTGTCTAGGAGAATAGTCTTCCAAAATCTTTCCTAACAAAGATTTACGTTTCCAACATTTTGCTACACAATGATTAGACAATCCACAAAAATTGCATAAATAAACGTGCCATAAATTTTGTGTACCATAATCAAAAAAACATTGGAATATTTATGTTGTCTGGTAGAATTAGAATCAACATGATTGCAAGTGTGGCAAAAAGAATGTGTTTTACCTTCCATCCAAGAGGATTTACAATTCTCCATAACACATCTTGCTTCTGCTTTCTCAGAGCATTCACTTGTTTCATTCTGAATACCAGATCTTTATCTTAACCCTGCACGATTAGGCTAATTTTCTACCTAAATGGGGTTAGTATCACCTTGGCCATCTTTTCCTAGGCCTTTTCCATTAAATCTCATTTTCAAAAGTAATGTATATTGTTCAAATTTACCAAAATCATTGTTACTAGATTCTTCATGGGAAGGAAAATCAATTGATGACTTACATGCACTTACAATGTTTTCATCTGTCATAGTGCTTGCATCTACAGTGGAGGGAAAATTCTTCACTTGTCCACCATTATGTAGTTTTTCCACAAGCTCATCCTTGGCTCGTAACTCCAATTTCAAATGGGCAATCTCCTCATCCAAGGAGTTCAATCTTGCTCTCAGGAAAGCATTCTCTTCCTGGATTTGTTGGTTATATGCTTCAAGCTCATCAAGCTTGGATCTGTTTGATAACTTGCCCATTGCACCTGTCGAATCACAAAAATCGAAACAAATGCCGAAATAGAAGTGAAAACAACAACCAACTGTTAAATCCCGTTGATCAACTGCTCTTATAACAACTTGATCTGTAAACACCACTGAAAAACTCAAAGTGAAGTTTTAAATGTACGGATTTTGATTTTCTCAAAACTTAACAAATTCTTGAAAATACTCAAAAAAACTTGAAAATTGTTTTGGCATAAAACGTTCTCGGTTGTTGAACCGATTTTTTTTTATATCAAATGTCATAAATTATCGAGATTTATTCTTTGCATGATTTCATAATTAAAAAAAATAGAAAACTGAATTAAAACATGCAAGCAAATGACAAAATACCATCCGACATTGATAACGGAGTTCGGCTCAAAAATTGATGCATACATCTCCGTGTTCTCCAAAGGAGTGGACCGTTTCCATTAAGGGCATTTCAACAACCTGGAAACATTAAACAACTTTCCTACAAGTTGATCACCCAATACAAAATTCACCTTCACCATGACTGATAATCAAACCCGGCACCTTCAAATTTCATGAGTCTTCACACCTGCAAAGTTGCTCCAAAAGTCCTAAAAATCTCCTCTATGGGCTTAAAAATACTCTTCCAATATGCAAATTGGATAAAAAGAGTATTCAAACTGAATATTGCGGCTAGAAAATGGATAAAAATCCATTATCTAAGCTTTCTGGGCGCCTTGCATGAATTTGAATTTGTCTCCTCCTTGGTTGGCGTGTCGGCCTCCTCCTTGGGCGCTTCAAACTTTGTCTTTATCCCACGTGTGGGTTGAGTAGTTAAGTAAGGCTTTAACATAGCCTTTGACCACCATTTAGCAACATGGATTCCTCCCACATGTTGCGCGCTTTGGGGAAGGGAAGAGCTTTGAAAGGGTCTTTCCTTGGAGAGCGCGCCATGCCACAAGACTTGCCACCTTGCTTGGTCTCCCCTTCAAACTCGGTCTTTACTTCAAACTTGCCACATGGCTCGGTCAACGAGCTTATCTCTGAACTTAATCATGCCATGTATCAACCTCCCATTGGTCCACTTGTCGCATGTAAATAATGCCACGTCACTTGTCGACACCAAATTTTTCCCTATCGAACCAAAACTTTGGTAGCCTATAACTTTTGCATACGGTGTCTGTTTTGCAAACCGCAAAAAGTGTCGGAAAGCTCTCAACGATCTCTACGCTGTGAAATCATTTTTATCAGAATATGGAAACTTTTATTTTTTCACAAATGGAGAGATCCACCTGGATCAATGAAGATTATTTGTTATGGGCAATACAAGATCGATGGTCAACCAAGGTCCAAGGCCAACACACAAGTCTCAACCATAGCTCTCATCTAAGGAACCAACTATAGAAAGAAGTTTACAAAACTTTCAACCTCCCAACTGTTTTGGCATGCATAATCAAAAATGAAATCAAACATTTTACACACAAACGGACTACAAATTTATTTACTTTGTTGAAATGGATACAGATAGCTCTTATGGAAGACACACGCCCATTTATTTCTATTACAAACCTAACTACATTACAAACTTTACCTATTGGGCCTTCTTCGAATTTACACTTCCTACTCAATCTTCCTTACTACTTTCTATATAAACTCTAAACTAAGCAACATTCTTTTTCCTTCTAGATCAAATCCCTTTAATTGCTTTCATTCATCTATTTAAAATCTTCTAAACATGTGTTACAACTTAAAAGAGTAATCCCTTCATGATGGATAGGCAAGGTAATTCAACTTTTGAACACTTCAAGTTTACATGTCCATAATTTTACTCATAAGCCTTTACAAGTTCTTGAAACCCTGATACATGTCATATATCTCTTCATTTTGCATCACCTACATCTGTGTTGTCGATCTAACTTTCATCCAATGGCTGACAAGTTGTTTAAGTTCTTTAGAGTTCATTAAAGCCTTTACAGGTTTTAAGTCTTTGAAGCACTTTCTTAACTGTCGATGAAGATTTGATGGAAGGGCTAGCAAGTTTTACGTTTCTTAAAAAAACTTTTATTGTCTCTCAAGCTTGATTCTGAGATGTTGATGACTGTTTGATCTGATCCAAAGGCTTACAAGCCATTCTATGATAGAAAGGACCCCAAAGCTCCATCATATCTTTAAATGTCCAAGAGGTTGTTGATCACAACTTAATCCTATGGTTCATATGCCACTTTGATGGCTTATATAGTCCAAGCCTTCTTTATCTGTTAAAGTCATGGAAGATCAAATTATAGAATTTATGGAAAAAAATTGTGTGCAGTATCTATTAAAGTCATGGAATACTGTTTATCAAGACTGATCTGACAGTGCTTATGCCTTTTCAAGATTAAAATGACCCTAAATCCTTTTAATTTTTTGTAGTTTGAAATCTCCAAAATGCCATTGATAGAGATTGATCTGACGGCTCTCAAGTTGCTTCAAGAACAATAGGAGCCTGAGATTAAATGGCACTGTAAACCTTTGGAACTCTTCCTATACCATTGATCTTGATTAGTTGATAACTCTGCTTAAGACCATGTAAGATAATGTTTATTCTAGGGATGCTTTTGCATCAGTGGTGCAGTATCTACGAAACCTGCTTTGTATAAATAGTACATGGAGTTTTGATTTTTTTGGTTCATTCATTCTATCCTTAAATGACTCAGTTATTACATTGTTGGCCTCAAAATAGCCTTGTAATAAATATGGTAACTATAATAAACTTTATTACGTTAATAATAATAAACATGCACATATCTATAATTAAAATTTTCAATAATCAATATAAAATATCTACAACTATATATTTATATATATTATACGCATACTTATGTGGGCTTTTTCCTTGTTTCATAATTTTTTGAATGCAACATCTTTGAGACTGTATGGGTTTCAAAAATAGTTTCTCTTTCCTCATTTTAGGTCACTTGGTTTCTTTGCTTTCCATGGCTTGCAGCGACCATAGGCAGTTGGTTTGGTAGTAATTGATGAAGAGGACAATGAAACTTTACTTGTTCATCGTATCTTTGCAGACGATGTATATAAAAAGAATGGAGTTTGTGTTTTCATTAACTGTTCTTTTGAATTTATGCCCGATTTCCTATTTAAATTTGAGTTAGTTTGGAACTCAAGAAAAGTTCTAAATTCTATTATGCACTTTTTAGATACAATAATTGCCTAATGAGATCCTGAAATTGTTATGGAGCTGGATCTCAGTTTTCAAGAGTCAATGGGTTACTCCTTTGTATGGTATGTAGACTTTTTTTTTCTTCTTTTACATAAAATTTCTCCCCAATTTTTTTGGTGTCACATTTGTTTCTTTTAATTTTAACTGCAAATACGCAATAGAACATTAGGTTCTAGATGTTTCTCTTATGTTTGCACATGTGACTTGGTAACATTTCTTGATATTTAATGTGTTGCTTTCACAGGGAGCAAATATGTAGTGTCCAAAGATCAATTTAGTTTCCGAGTGTGGTTGGTAGGCATTTTGTTTTAACTTTATTTTATTTTTCTTCAAATGTATTACGTTTTTCTAGTCATGCAATGCTATTTCATATTGCATAGAAACGAGTTTGCTAAAAATATGTTTTTAGGTACAGAAATTGGTCTGCACCCCCCAAATGATGAAGTGGACCATGCTAGTACTTCTCAGGGAAACAATAATAGATTCTTTTCAATTATTTATATTACCTTAGACTAGCGATTTTTAGAACATAGAGCATACTTAGTATTACCAAATGAACGTTTGACTTTAATGAGCATGAATTACCTGACATAGTTGCCAATAATTCTTTGCAACTTATACATTGCGACGAACATTATTTTAATTGTGAGTAACATTTTGATCTTACAGAGAGTCACTTTATTAAGAATCAATTCTTTCTTTTCTTTTTCAAATATTGTAACCAACGTCATAGAACAATGTTTAAATAATTGCAATCTTCAAAACAAAATTTGGTCAGGTCTGGAGTTTTTGGATGGCAAGGATGAGTTCTGACCAGGTCAACCCTTTTTTTAGTTTTTTGCAAAAACAAAAGACACACAACGATAAGATTTTTTTGCCATCTGGAACAGATCTGGGTTTTTAGACTTGGTAACCATTTTTTTGGGTCACAGGAAGTACTCTGGTCTATATTTGCATTATATATGTTGGATGTTTTTTTATCCTTGGGTAGTTAAATCCAGAGTTGCATGGATATGGATATGGATAGAATTATGGATATAGTATCATATACAAATACAAATAATTTTAAAGATTCTTTGATATGGATATGACGTACACACAAACACACATTATATAATCTAGATTATAATTTTAAATAAATAAATTTATAATAATTATCAATTTTAAATTATAAACAATTTAATACTTTAGAATAAAATTATATTTGATTAATATTTATAAATTGATTAGCAGTTCCAGTGTAATCAGATTGTAAATCTAATTATAAATAAATCTAAAATTTAAATTTAAATAATAAATATACTCGAATATTAAAAAATTAACCTGTATCTAACTTTAAATACCCAAGTTTGCTCAAACATAAATATAACATACATTTTATTTCAAATGAAAGGATGGCAGGGTGAGAAGATACTTTTAAGTTTTTATTTTGTTTATGTTTTTTTTTTAAATTGTCTTTCTAGCCTTTTGAGGGCTTTTGTTATTTTTCAAGTTAATTTTCTATTTAACTATTAACTTGGATACAGCTAAGGATGGTCTAGATATTATATCTGGTCATATTCGATGTAACCCAGTTACGGGCCCATATTTAGATATAGTTGGGTATGGAGTCTAGGTTGTATTTGAGCCATGTCATCCCTGTATGTGTAGTTGCCATGCGAACATCGACTACACATGTCCTAGTTGTAGGGGTGTTGTAATTATGTAGGCATGTAAGATGTATAAATTCCAAAGAGTAATCACAATAAATGCCCATGTTACAAATAAAAATGTTCAACAGGGTATTTTGTAGTTGCTTATTAAAACATATATGCACCAATAAAATGTTTTCTTTTTGAATTATGTTGAATCACATCCTTGTAATATTTCTTGTCACACTTCGAAGTTAAAGGAATATGCACGATGGTGGCAAAATGGATCTTTTTCATTAACTTAATTTAAACATATACATTACATTTATAAATGGTAATAGAACATTTCAATCCCTCTTTATACTGGGAGAACGTGTCTATTCAATGTATTTTGACACATGAAGAGTATGTCTCTCTTCAATGATCATTATGGGACAACATAGCTACAGAGCAAGCTTTTCGATGTTAACATTTATCAGGTGTTAAAAAAGATTTAGATGTGAGATCCCCAATAACTGGGATGCAAATATATACAATCTTTAGTTTTTATAAGGGTACTCTTATGAGTGAAGACTTGTATATATTATGTATTTCATATCAGCTCATAAATCCATGCAATAATCATTTTTATTAGATAAATGACAAAGCTTGACTTGATTTTCTTGACCATAGTTAAAAGGCCTGCTTGAACCTCAAGGATTTTTGCCTACTGAGGACCAAAATATTTCAGACTAACCCTCCTGATGTCTTAAGACATTGACTATGATGTTAGCCCTCATTTTTGTTGTGTAAAATCTCTGTGACCTCTTATTTCTAGCTTGTCATCAACTTTTTTGCTTCGAAAATTACGATGAACATATATTGATCATTGTAATGGAAGTGCAGATGTATGCATTAATTGTGGAACTGGTCATGAACTAGATCATGTAGCATGAATATGCTTAATCACATATTCAATATTAAGGCTTAAAATTCTTGGACAATTATAAACATATTTTCCAGCCAATTTTTTAACATTTTACTGGAAGCTAACCAAACAATTTTACTAGGAGTTCCTTGATAACCATACTAAATTTAGTAAGCTTATTGATATGATTCAGTTATTTTTCAAATGGCCTACCCATTGACCAGTGCAGTTCTTCCCATTTCTTTTTGAATGATAGTCTTCTTGCTTGTGATATGTTTGATTAATTTGTGCCCTTTTTAATCCTAGGGGGATTTATGATCTTGATTTGAATTTGAATCATGTAGACAATACACCGATTCTTATAAATTTAATGTGCTACAAAAATAATGAATCAAATCAAGGAAATAGGCACAATAAATAACAATATTATGCAGTATAAATAAAGCTCTGTTGAAGTAAATAGTAGAATACAAGAAGGTTAGCAGTCTTTGATGATAGATGTGAAGTTACAATGATCAGAATTTAACATACTGATGCCTACACCTATTTTTATTAGTAAATGAATAATTCAATGAGAGAAAAAATAGCATCCAAGATGTTGAGGGGGTTTGACATGATGATGGAACCCATAAAAATTCAAAAACACATTTTTTATTGTATTTTTATTTTTGTGTCTGTATGTTGCATTTTTTAGGCTCTTTGGAGTGGAATTTTGTTTCTTAATTTAAGAAGGGTTCTCTCTAAAGCTATCTCGCCATGTACTTGTTCTTAGGTAACCAATGCATATTTTGGTTTCAAGTTTGGAATAATGGTTAAGGAGTGACCTCAGCAAGGTGATGTACTAGTTAGATACTAATGTTGAGCAAACACAGATTTCATCCCTTGCATGAAAACAAAAAACTTTAAATGTAATATGTTATTTTGATAATAAAATAATTGGTTGAGCATCAAGAGATAAGTATTATCATAAGAAAAACACACATCTATAAAGAAAACATTAGACACAAAGTTCCAAATTTTCCTTGTGTTCCTCATTGGAAGAATGAACGAAAAGTTTCTTTCTCCTTTCATTTCAATCAAAATTACAATGAGCATCAATCAACCGTTGTACAATAGCCATTTATCCTATTAATAGACATAGTAGGGAATGGGCTAGACCTTCATATTCCATTGTGACCTTTTGTATTGTACATTTTGTCTTACTCTATAATTTTATATTATTTTCTACGCCCTAAATAAGGTTCCAAACTAAAGAGAAATGTCATATTGACTATACAATTTATGGAAGTATGCATTTCTACTCATCTCAGTGGTTGTTCCAAATTCAATAGGGTACAAATGTGTTTTAAATTAGAAAGTGCCAGTGGTATGACAAGCTTGCATGGATTTCTCAGGATTTCTTAGCCCTTAGCAAGAGTGTATTTTCAATTATCAAATTCAAGTCTATTTTTGCTTTAAGGTTAGTTTGCAAGACCATTCCCTCTGTTTATTGGAGATTGGAGATTGATATTTAAACTACAAAGTGTTTAGTAGAATTAACAATATTTGGTTGAATTTTTAATATATTTTAGGCTCAGCTTGCAGAATATTTCATCTGTTTATTAGAGACTAGTGTTTAAACTAGTGTGTCTCAGAAGAATTAACAATATCTAGCTGGATTCCTGGCATATTTAACATGCTTCATGATGGTTTTGTTAAAATTGTTCTTATATCGTTTGAGCCAAAGATAGTAAGTACAAATTTGTAATTTATTTCCGTCACCTTGAAAATGTGGATGGTATGCACATTTTAAAGGAAGTTTTATGTGACCAATCAGATTCAGATTGGGAACAGTGCAATAGCAATGAGAACAATCATTTTTATTCCTCCAATGAAGATTCAATGTTCAATTTTTAAAATTAGTTGTCTGGGTCTTAGATATTGGTAACCAAAAAAATTTGTAAATACCTTTTCTCTTTCATTTAAGGTTTGTCAGGGACGATATATATCAAAATATTGAAAACATTTGTCGTAGTTGTCAAGAAAATGCATATATGTACTTGCTTTTCGTAACACCTTTTCTATTTGTTCATTATATATTGAAGTTTGTAACTTACAATTACAAATATGTGATGGAAATTGGCTATACTTACAGTGTTCTTATACCATTTTAACTATGGGAATCAAATGTGGATTGCTTGTGTTTTCATTGCTCTAAACTTTGAAATTTGGTAGTGTCTTCCATCAATTGGGTGACATGTTATACTGACTTAAATGTTTAACTTTCAAAAATGTAAATATTTCAATGTAGAATCATCACAAATTCATTGTTGGTGATTAAAATTCATGTATATTTCATAATATTGTTTAACAATTGGTCACATCTTACTCATATCAAGACTTGTCTCTATAATCAATGCTTAAATCGTATTTCAAAACTATTCTAACCTCCTGCAAGGACTTAACACATGACGTCTTTGTTATATTATAGTTTAAATAATAAATCATCCAAACATATATTAAAAATAATAATATTGATTATTAATAGATGCAAATATTTATGATGGACTCAAATTAAAAGGACTTCAATCCCTATTTTTAATGTGAGGTTGGTTTTATGTTGTTAAAACAATACAATTATAAGAAATTTGTGTTTTTAATAAAAAGATTTTCAATAATCATTCAAGAGAAAAGTTTAAAGTTTCTCGACTAACATAAGGCTTTTTGTATACACACTTTAAAAGATTTTTTTTAGTTTAAAATTTTGATTAAAACACGGACCACATATTTATATATAATTCTTAAAATTTACGAATTGAAAAAAAAAAAAAAACTACACAATCACTAGATAAAAAAAGGCACCTAAATTCTCTCAACATATCTATTTGAGAAAATTTGGTACACTCTCCTTTCCGAAACTATACCATTATTTGCATATAATTCCTATAATTTTTTTTGCAAGATATATTTATGAGCACAAAAGAATAACACAACTAAAGTTTCACCTGTCAGCCGTTGAGAAAATCCACTAAGCCCCCTCCATAGGACCACAGCCTTGGTGATAATTTCCATTCGATTTATTTAAAGGGTTTTCTACAGGAACGAAAGAGGTGTTCCATGTTCTGGGAGCTTCTCGGTTGTTCAACGATGCCATTTCAGCTTCTTGTGCTTATACCGTGAAGCTTAGGGGTTAAACTAAATGTGAAAAAAAAACATATAATCTATTTTATCAAGCCATCGTCAATTAATAACAGGTCTGTGTATAGAACTAAATAGAAAACAGCATCGAAAAAACCAAAAAACAAAACAAACATGTTTGGGGTGCTTTTAACAAATCGCAGCTGTTCAATGGACATGTCAAGTTTCGCTCAAACAGACACCACCCATTGGGTTGTCGACATGAATTATTTTGTGGGTAAGTCTCATTTTATCATTTCATGTTTTCAATCTTAGGATACCGTGTGTAGGGGATCAGGGAATGCAACCATTTGATTTACGCATTGTGTCTGATTGTTTGGCGCTCGGTGGTTCGGCCTTTGCCTCCCTTGATACTGGTTCTGTTGGTATGGTGCTAGCACTCTTTTCTTGGTAGTTATTGAAATGGGGCTTTGGAGGTATAGCCTCTTGCGTTTTGAGATTTATTATCTCATTGGAGAAGTTTCGCAAAATACTCTTCATGTCATTCATCTTTGCCGTTAGCAAGGATGATGTAGATGTGCTTCCATGAGTGGGTGGATATATGTACATAGAAGGCGGTGCTCCCGAGGTACTTGGGACTTTTTGTAGCGGCATTGATATTTTTGGGAACATCAACGTCGACGATCGAGGAGGAAGCTTTCCTGCATCTATTAAATTGTTTTCGACCTTTACTACTAACTAGATCATAAGCGTCTGACAACGTCTAACCTCCAAACGATTGGATCATGATAGCGATATTTGAGTTAAGGCCTTAAGATAAAAAACAATGGCCATGCCCCCAGGTGATCGAGCAACTATTGGGATCATTTGCTAGGGCTTCTCGAACTTGGTATTGAAATCAATAATGGCTTCTTGCTGTAGACATCCAATTCTTAACACCATTTGTGTTGAAATTGTCAATCTTACTCGAATTGCTCTCAAATGCACATTTTTAAGTCAAAATCCATAAAACACGTTAAATGGTTCGAACTTGTCATTTACAAGTGTCAATTTAGGTCAAAGTATCCATAAATGGGCAAATGCAATTTATGGGCTAGCTAACTTTGATCAATTCATTTCGAGTCAAAATGAGGATTTCGCCTTTTGTACTCTGGGTCACTCTTTTCACCTAAATTTGTTGGTACATGTCACATACATTTGTTATTTTGTCTTGAAAACATCTTAAATAGAAATACGGTTCCGGTGCATCTAATGTCACCCTTTAATTCTTCTCGAATCAAATTACAACTTAGTAATATGACTTTATGACCATTTTGATTAATTGAGAGCCAATTTTTAAATAATTGCACAAATATTGATTAACCTTATTTAAGGCTAATTAATCCAAATCAAGAGCTTAAGTAAGAATTCCATAAAGATTTTTGAATATCTCATTATTGGAAATTGATTTTGAATATCTGCATCACCTAATGACATCATCTATGGGGCGGCATCCATCAAACCATAAGTGCATAAAATATCAAGATTATGGGTCACCCATGCCTAGTTAATGCCTCCTATGCCTCTTTAATGCTTATTTATCTTGAGGATATTTGTGAGTTTAATTACAAATATTAGGATTATCCATGGCCACACATCTCAATCTTGAGATGGACGGTCATGGTTGATCCTGATCAATCTCAAAAATCTATAAATAGAGAGGCCATGGACATGAATTTTAAGCTTGAATATTGCAAAGTTATAGTGTTAAATTGTTTCCATAATCCTTTGCATTTGATCATTGATTGTATTTCCAAGTTTCATTGATAGGCTAGTTTAGTGATTTGGAATCATAAGCCTAGGTTTTATGGAGTGTTCTTGAGACATTATAGTTGTTTGCCACCTTTGTTGACAAAGATAAGAATGCTTGATCAAGGGAGAACATGCTTTTGAGCCACATGGGTATGGTGAATCCATTTGGGAAGGTAATATGATGTTTGTTTTCTTTCATTTATTTCTTGTTATCCTTTGTAATTCTCATAGGAATAGATATGTTTAGTTAGTTTTTAATTCATTTTTCATGATTTATGGACTAATGTTTGACTAACTTGTTTTGTAATTTTCTCTGCATTTTGGCACGCTCGGTGAGACAAGACGCATCCCACACAAGAAGAAGATCATTTTGTAGCTTTAAAATCTTCATTTGGATCATTAGAACTCTTGCAATTTGATTTTCTAACTTTGTTTTGCCATTTTTTTTTGTCACAGGTTTACATAGTAACCGACGTCGGTTAGTAAAACCATCATCGATTAAATAGCTATCGTCAGTCATTATTGGTATAACCGATGTCAGTTAGATAACTGTCATCGATTAATAAGTGTAACCATTGTCAGTTATATAACAGACTTCGGTCACTGTGTTTTTCTTAAAACACAAACCCGAGAGCTTTTTTTTTTAAGTTCATTGTTTCAAACTCAAAATAGCTTCAAGGCTAAAGGACATGCTAACGTTTTTGTTGCAAGAACCAAGCTTGACATTTGCTAAAAACATGTTTAGATCACCTTTTGCATGCCTAAAAATGAATTAGGAACATTATTTTGGTGCTTAAAGTAACATTTAGGTGCTTAAGTGAGTTTTTAGTATTAGTTTTCAAAGTTACAACTAAGACCAAGGGGTCAAATGAACACCACCTTATTTTCCATTTATGCTTAAAAATGAACTCACATTTCCAAGTTTTTTGTATTTACTTAGTTGTTTAAGTTAGATTTTGTTAGGCAAAAATAGGGATGCCGCGTGTATACTCTTCCATTTATCCCCTTTAGGGAACCCTTGAAATCAAAAGTATCATTCCTATTGCAAGTAGCCTAGTCCAAGGCTTAGAAAGAATGTCGTCCAAAGCGCTCCCCAAAAATTCATTAAAGTTTGGGTGATCTTGAAAATGACCCTAAAGTCTTTCTATTTTATGCTTTCTTTATTTTTATGCAAACTTGGCTTACAAGAGAGACATCATTACCTCTTGTGAGTTCTTCAAGGAAGCTTTGACTTGGGGTTTCATCTCCCAGCATTGACTTCATTTGGCTCCTAATTAGAGTTTCATATTAGACGTATCTACATTTGGACATCGCATTACACTAAGCGAATAGCAGGATGTAGTGGTTGTAAAAAAAACTAGACTTTTTTACAACTAACCAATACCGCGATCACCTAATTTTTGTGCTTATCTTTTGCATCGTTTGATGTGAAAGTTATTGTGCAATTGATTCCCTTATAATGATCGAAACCTTGCTAGTTTAATAGACCCCACTTTGTCATATCTTGTCAATTTAGACTTAAGACGTTTGTTTTTTGTCATTAGCTTACTTGGTCTTAATTTGTGTCTAAAACTACTTGTAACTCAATGAACTTAACCAAAACACATTGTCCTCAATTTTCTTAAGCAAGGGAGGCGTTACGCTATCTAATTGAAAAATTCACATTTTTTCTTGTTCAAATTGTTATCAAAAGTTAACTCACTTTGGCGCAATCATGTTGCCCAATTGAGTCTAGATCTTTTACCCAATTTGTTTAAATCTTTCATTTATAATCCACATTCGAAATTGAACCTTTATGAGTTATAAGGGTCGGTGTGTCAAAGTGGGTTCACCATTTGCGCATTAAGCTTGTTCTAACTTGGGTTCAATTTTTCATTTGGATTGAAGGTCATTTATTAAGACTCAAAATCACATTATCATCTTGGTGGTCTCAAGTCATCTTGCGTATTGCTCACGCTTTAAGTCCTATAACATATTTTATTCTACTAGAATCATGTGACGACATTGTGCTATCTATTTGGTCATAGTTTTATACTTAGTGATTCACGTATGTTTTTACATCTTGAGTTGCTTAGTCCATTTTGTCTTCTTCGTAATCCAGAGAACTTTCCTCTAAACTTCTAGGGTCAACTTGTCAAAGTTGAAACTAGCTTTTACAATACGGGTGTATCACAAAGATCTAGGCTTTGGTGTACTAGTTTTCACCTTGGGTCTTTAAGTTACCTTACCCTCTTCCATTCTATACAATTTCAACTTTACCAAAGGTTGAGTAAACTCGTGAACCAAATCTTCTAAATTGTGCGTGATTTTAAACCACCCTCCCTTATAGTCTCATTGGTACCTTGGTTATTTGTTTAAAAGAGAGCCAAAGCATACTTTGTTTGGTTGCCAAGCATTGGTCCAAAGTTAGTCAAACACACAGAACAACTCTTTTAGACATGACTAAAAGGTTCACTCGTAGTGGGGCCTCTTATGGCCTTAGTTATGAAGATGAACAATTTTATGATGGTCAAGATAACCCCATTGTTTTTTATGATATCCCCATAACAATAGGATCTGAAGATGATTGCAATGAATATCAACCCCAAGAAGATCAAGATGAAGCCCTTATTAGATTGATAGAATCAGGTGTTAGACTACCTTCTAACTTTCTTACAGAACAATTGCATACCTTAGTTAGAGAAGGAGAACAACGATGACAAGACCAAGCTTTTGCACGAATAGACATACATTTTTCTTCTAACAAAGGAAAAGAAATACAAACAGAGTCAAAACCCACAAATCCAGATCTTCTAGCTAAGATCAAGATAATAAGTCAATGATATGCAGATCAACTTGTCGTAGACTTCACTGACCCCCTAGTTGCCACTTCAATTCATAATGATGCTTTGAAAGAACAAACAAACGTGGTTGAAAGTATGCAACAAATATTGGATGAGGACAATACCATAGTGGATCAAGGTAATCTAAATGAACAATTAAAGTCACAAGAAACCTTACAAAGTGTTCCATTTGACACGGAACATACATTCTTTAATCATCAAGAACCTCTTGTTACTTTACAAACTCAAAAACCCAAACATTCAGTTCGAATCGAGGAAATCCCTCAAGACAATTTGGCTAGTTCTTATCAACCAACACAAAAATTGGTAAATAAATATAGAAATTTCCAAAATTAATAAAGTACGAAACCACCAAATTCAAGGAATGTTTTACAATCCAAAAATCAATGGCCTACGTTCTCAACTCAAGGAGAAAATCAAAACCAATTCATGGATCGAAAGGTATATACTCCCTATAGATCCACACAAAACCACGGGCACATTCCACCCCAACAGTAATAAAACTAGGGGCACATTCCACCCCAACAACATCTTATTCAATCTACAAATGCACCAAACATGGAAGAATGAAATTTTATAAAAGAAATTGTTCAAAGATTGGAGATGAATAATAGAGTCAAAAAGTACAAATTTGATGAGATATGTTTGTATCCATTTGATTTATCTATTCTCCAAAATCCCTTTCCACCTCATTTTGAGGCACCCAAATTTGACAAGTACAAAGGAAAAAGAAATCCACACGAGCACATACAAGCATTCTTCATCTTATGTCAAGTGGTTGCTTATAGTAGCGAGTACTTACTATGACTAGTTTCAAAAAGTTTAGTGAGACAAGCTCTTGATTGGCTATTTAAACTACCCAAGGGATCAATTGCGGATTGAAATGACTTATTAGAAAAGTTCGTTAACCATTTCTCATATAACATAGAACATGAATTAACCGTTGTTGACTTATGCAAAGCCAAGCAACATGATGGTGAAAGTTTCACTGCATATCTGCAAAGGTGGAGAGCATTGGCAAACCACTTTCAACATAACTTTTCAGACAAATAGTTGGTTGATATCTTTGCACAAAATTTGCATCTTGAAGTTGCGCAAAATCTATGGTTATCTTGTGCTAACTCATTTGAAGAAATTATTGACAAAGGAGTGCAGATTGAGAAAGCTCTTATTGGTAAGGGCTTTGTTAAGATTTTTGCATAAGGTCAAGCGTCTAATCAGACTAAATCACTAGTTCAAACAGTTATACAGGATAAGCCTAAAGGCTTTAGTAAAAATAAGAACATGGTTTGAAATGGGGTGACTGAAACAAGACATGTACAAATGATACAAGCTATGTCTCCTCCAAATGTACAATTAACTCCCCCAAATCCACTACCTACTTTGCAGAGACAACCTCCATGAAGGACATTTCATAACAATTTTAGAGTCTTTAGCAAGTTAGGAGAATTAGTTGAAATAGTGTTACAAAAGCTAGTTACAACTAATTTAATTGTATGGCCAGTATCAAAGCCATTTCCTCAAGATCAACCAAAACCAGATTGGTACAAAGAGAACAAATGGTGTAACTTTCATTGTGTTTTTGGTCACGGTGCAGATCGTTATGTTTAATTACGACATATTATTGAGGACTTTATTGAAAGTGGTGAACTAGAGATTAAGTTGGCCCCTAATTAGGATATGGGAATCTACAAAGACCCCTTTCCTTGACACGATCCACCACCACCAAGAAAAAATCAAAATGGTCACAATCAAGGGTAGAGGCAGAATCAGAACCAACAACAAGGTCATAATCATAATGAACATAATCGAGATCATAATACCCATACTAACAATGTGGCTTATAACAACGTACCTTACGACTATAATAATATTGTGGGACATATTTTTGTATCCCACATTACCACTGTTACTATAAAACCATGTGGCCAATCTCATATTCCTCGCAACATAGGACCCACATTACAGGGTCAACACCCTCTCCCCCTAGTAATATCGTGTCGGGTTTGCATCATCATGTTACAACTCCATTTACACGGGTTACTAATCCTGAACAATACCTTTCTTCTAATTATAAAGGCTCCTCGTTGACCCACAATTATAGCAATATAGTTAGTCGCCCATGAGTCATCATCCAAGGCCCTTTGCCTTCTTCTAATTATAATAACTCCTTACCACCTCTATGTTCTGCAGTCACAACTAGATGCCCATAAGTTACGATCCAGGGCCCTTCACCCACTTCTTCCATAAAACCCAATGAGAACATTGTGCCAATGGTTCCAAAGCCGAATATTGTCCCAACAAAGACTAAAATAGTTAAATCCATAATTTAAAGGCCCTATATTTTAATGAATCAATTAGATAAAACTCTTGCACAAATTTCCATATTAGAACTCTTGCGGACATCTGATGTCCATAGAACCATGTTCAACAAATTTTTACAAGAGTCTATTGTGCCTAATGATATAAACCTTGATCAATTCCAGAACCTAGTTGGACACTTATCTTCATTTTGGCAAATCACATTTGATAAAAAAGGCATGTCCACCCTCAGCCCAAACCACAATAACCCACTATACATTGAGATAATCGTTGCGGATCACAAGATCAAGTGGATTCTTCTAGATAATGGTTCAGGGCTGATCATCATATTTCTTAAATTGGTACGATGATTGGGCTATATGGATAAAGACATTCAACCAGAAACTATTACAATCAAGGCTTACGATAACGTCGAGAGGGAGTCATCTAGTACAATTTGGTTTCCAGTCATGGTTGGGTCTATTTCTCATCACACATTATTCCATATTTTGGATATTGAGTTTCCTTATAACATACTTCTTAGTCATCCTTGGATCCATGAAGTACAAATAGTTATATCTACTCTTCACCAATGCCTTAAGTTTTCCCATGATGGGATCGAGGTTACTATTCTCGTTGATCAACAGCCATATCAACACTGCAAACATCTTGAAACAGAGTTTCATAATTATAACTATTGCCCAAGCTCTGAATTCATTGCAAAGAAGAACAAAGCCATCATTTCTCATCCATCTTCATCTAATTATATAGACCTTGGTGATCTAGCCTCCACTTCGGTCGATCCATTTCCTACAGCTCTGGCCATGCAGGTTATTATTAAAGATGTGGGCATTTCCACATACCATCTGAAGGACGTCCTCCATATTGCAAAATTACCAAAATCCCCTAAAATATTTGGTAAGCCTAAAACATCCCAAACTCCTAACAGACCTGATCAAATTTGGCAACCAAAGAAGAAACAACCAAAACCTCCTATGGTTTTTGTACCTACAATCACACTAAAGAAAGATCAAGAGGCTTTTACCGAGGTAGATTGGTTACGTTTTGAAGGCTTCGTCGATTATTTTCAGAATCCAAAGTATCTTATCCCTAACAGGATAATGGATCATCTTGACTATATAGGGAAAGGCCTTGGCCCACAAGCACAAGGTGTTTTAAAACCCTTATCAGCTAGAGTTGTCTATTGGAATCATGGTATCGAATTTAAACCACCAAAGGATGACCTCATGACATTTGATAGTGACTCTTCCAAAATGACTAGTAACGAGACTCCTAGAAGTGACACAATGTCCCATTATAGCCTTTCGATGAGCTTGTTGACTCAGATTTGTTTGATTCAAATGCCATATTGACCATAACGCCTATTGGAGCTTCATGTTTTGAAGTAAAAAACTATCCTAGTGGTGCTTCCCTTCCTGAAGCATGACATTATATATTTACTAATGGCACTTTTCATCTTGAAACAAACCCTCACTGTAACCTATGTCTTTGCCATCCTAAACTCATAGATTGGGATCAACAAAATTTGGTCATATGCCTCAATGAATTTCAAAATGAAGAATTGATTGCAGAATACATGGGCCTACGAGATGCATTCCCCATTGCTGATCATAAGCAGGGTTTTGATTTTTCATTGGATCCTTCTGCCTACTTTGTAGAGCAAGCAAACTTTCTTGGTCATAATAAAGAAAAAACATCAATATCTTCAGGTGAAAACCTCTTTGAGGTACTTGTCGATCAAGGAAAAAGTAAAGAAAAATACAATCCTTTGAGTGAAACCTTATTTCAGGCACTCCCAGGTAGGAAAGTTTGCTCATCCCCTTAGGACGTATAAAGTCCATCTAGCCCAAGTTTCATAGCTAGTATAAGCATCTCTTCAGAATAACATCAAATATTTGAGCGTCTTGCTCTTGAGTTTCTAAAGGTTTTTATCAATTGACCTTTATTTGAGAAGGCAAATTTTGATTCTTCATATTATTTGGATCTTTGGGAGGAACAACAAGAAGATATAGCAAAGGAAAATGATCACTACCATACATTACCTACAATTATTGAAGATGGATCCACACTCCTTGTGGAGAACACAATAGAAGTGAATTTGGCAACCCATGAAGATCATGTTGACACTATGGATTGCACCCTCTGAAAGGATACTCGGCTCCCTTCCTCCACGCGGCACAATGGAAACATTCCTCTTGATGTGGGTGGCAAACTTGAGAGATGAATCTCTAGATTAGGTGCTAGTTCCCCTTGATGCAGCTTGAGGCCCTGGATTTCCTACTGCTAACAATGGGGGGGTGAAAAGAGAGAGAAATTTTGAAAAATAGAACCTAACTAATGTGGTGATGCACCACACTGGTTGATCTACACAGTTTTTACATACACTTTATACCAAAGAGAAGCAAACAGACACTTCATTTGAATGAGAAACTGACTGCATCAGTGTTTCAACAGGGGATCCTATGGAGGTATAGGGAGGAAGAAACTACAAGAGGTGTTCTAAAGACACACTGTTGGACGGTCTATTCATATGCACCTATACTTTGAGCTGGACACTTCTTATTGACATGTAGAGAAGAATTCACAATACACTAGATATGTTGGTATAAACCTATAAAAGCATTAAATAAAATGACTGAACATAAGATAAGACCATAGACATATACAAAAGTGCAAGCTCAAATGGAGGTAAAATGTTTCTTTTGATTCAAGGTAAATTTCTTCAGGGCTTCACCATACAATGCTGAGAGATCCTTCTCAAAATGAGAAGTTACAATTATATAGAGATCTTGGAGAACAGATCATTGACCAGTCAAGGGAAAGAAACCCATGTTGTATTAAACACTCCTGTAGTGACCACAAGCCCATGATGTTGCCATCTCTTCTTAATTGCATTTGGGAAAGCCATGATGTAGGTGCTTAAGTCATTGCCCTTGATGTCTGGGCCTGCAAGAGCATGGGTTACTTCTCCTAGCAACCGACAAGGCCATCCCCAAGATACGTTGATTGGGCCTTGCTCTCTTCAATGTTTAGCATAACTGGCTATTCATTAATTTCAAAATAAGAAAACATGGGCCACTCCTCTTCAATGCTCGCAACTAATCCCTTTATTGGTTTTCCATGGAGACTATTTCACCTAAGTGTATTTACTTCTCCCGCTAATGACTCCTGTGTCACCTGCCTTGGTCTGGTTCATCCTTGGGTCTGCACTTTAACTTGCTACGCCACTTGGAGCATATTGAGCTTTTGTCTCATGTGTGTGTGGCCATGTTCTAGGTTATCTACTTTGTTTTATTTTTCCTTGCTATTTTCCCCTTTTCTTGGCAATTTGGGCTCTCGGTCCTGATAAATTTACTCTCGGGCTCCTTTCCTTCATTCCTTCAAACAAAATGTCTGAAGGAATTCCTTCAGATATTTTTATTTGAAAGAATTCTCCTTTGATTACTTCCCAACGGCTAGCTTATCACCTTGAAATTGAAATTCACGACCTTGTCACCCCTTAGGACAATTCCTTTGGCATTTTGAAAATGAACTTTTTCGAAGGGAAAGTGACCCTTTGAAAAAATTGAAAAAGTCCTCTTTCAAAGCCAAGTGCCCTCCGTAAGGACACCTACTCTTTAGACTTTTGGTCTTCCAAATTTTTTTGGACTTTCTGCGATTGTCAAATTTATTCGGACAAAATGTCTAAAGGAATTCCTTTTGACATTTTGTCCGAAAGAATTATTCCTTGGGTTTTCCTCCTTGGGTTTCCTTCAGACGAAAATTCTAAAGGAATTCTCTTTTGGCATGTTACCTTTTTTGAAGGGCAAGTTCCTTTCAGGCTTTCTACCTTGCCCTTTTGCTTCGACTAACTGCCCTCCGCAAGGGCAATTCGAGTCCAAAGTCACCCTTCAAACTTTTGAAAAGGTCCACCTTGCTCATCGCCTGCCCCCCTCAAGGGCACCTTGCCCTCCAAAGTTACCTTTTAGAAGAATTGTAAAGGTCCCGTTTGCTGCTAAAGTGCCCTCCGCAAGGGCACCTACCCTTCAAAATTTTTGGAAATGACCCTTTGGCCTTTTGAACCTAGTCTATTTTGTCGATAAAAAGCCTTCTATAGTAATTTACTTGCCTTGTGAAGCATCTGATCCCAATTTGAGTTCCACATCGACTCTTGCTTATAAGACAAATGAGTAAAGCCATTTAGAAAACCCGATTTGATCTACCAAGACCAAATCGAGGTTTGCAAGTGGCTTCACTTACTAATTTTTTACAAGTAAAGTCACCTGTCAGACCCGAAAGCGCTTGGTAAGCAAAGAGGAAAACACTTGGTTTTTTCATGGAAAATGGCCTAATAGAGAAAATTTGCACAAGGCAGCTAAGGGATGAACTAGCCAGAACCTGGATCAAAAGATTCTTGCAAATAAAAAGAAGAGGGTGCCCAATATTTGGCCCATAGGACCAAAAATTGGTCAACACATTTGGTGATTCACAGGGGAAGCATGCCTGTTATGCTTGAGAAGACTGGTGGCCTAAAATACCATTGGGCATGGATTTAGGATGCAGCTTGAAAATATGGCAACAACCTTGTAAAAACCTAAGAACCAACAAATATTTTACCCCAAACGATAAGGAAAACACACACAAAGGCTAAAAACACTATAGACATGCATAAAAGCACTTAGAGAAAATGAGAAAAAGATAGGGAAACTATGTACATGACAAGAGAAAGTTAGTGACAATGTTTAAGATATATCCCATTGATTGGGATATGTGGCTCTTCACCATACATCTTGGAGATTTGGAAAGCATTATGTTGCTTTCATTAGGTGATGACATATGGGCCACTCCACAAGGCGTCAAACTTTGTGTGCCTTCCAGGTTTGGCTCAGCCTTCATCCCACTTCAAGACAAGGTCACCTTTTGAGAAGCTCCTTGGCATAGACCTCTTGTCAAAATGCTTTTTTGTTTGCTATTGGCGGCTGGTCATTACATCCATGGCTTGGTCTCTTGCTTCTTGAAGCTCCATTAGCTCATAATCCCTAACTTTCAGGTTGTCGCTCTCAACCAATTGCAACTGATGGACAAGATCCAAGGCTGGAAACTCAAGTGAAATAGGAATTCTAGCTTTCCTTCCATACACAAGTGTGTATGATGAAATCCCAATTAACCTCTTTGGAGTGATCCTGTATGTCCAAAGAACTATCTTCAACTTGGCATGCCAAGTCCTTTGGTTTTCCTCCATTGTCCTTTTATGATCCTAATCAGGTTCTTATTTGTGGACTCAGCCAACCCATTCTCTTGTGGGTAGTAGTTGGAAGAAGTGCTGAGATAGATGTCATACTTTAACACCCACTCACTTGTCTTTATTCTTAAGAAAGCCAATGCATTGTCTGAAATGATTATGATTGGGACCCCAAATCTCGTCACTATGCCTTCATAGAAGTCTAGGATTGCACTTTCATTGGCTTCTTTCAAAGCGATAGCTTCTACCCATCTTGTGAAATAATTTTTAACAGTCAAAACCCACTTGTGGCCAACACTAGAAGGAGGTTTGATCAGTCCTATGAAGTCCAACCCCCATTTCATGGATGATTGTTGCACCTTAATAGGATGAAGAGACATTCCAGCTAGTCGTTGCTTCCCATCAAATAAAGTGCATTTTTGACATTTCCTGACCCAAGCATGAGTGTATCTGAACAAACTAAGCCAAAAGTAGCCATCCCTCATAATCTTTGCAGTTGTGGCCTTGGGAGCAAAGTGGCCACCAGCTGGTCTATCATGGAATTCAGACAACACCCTATTGACTTGATCTGAATCAATGCATCTCAAGAGTACCCCTAAAAGGTCCTTTTTAAATAACACTCCATCAACTAGGACATAAAGAAGAGATTGGATCCTAAAATACCTCCTCCTAGTTCTATCAAGAATTTGTGGACACTCATTAGTTTGAAGGAAATTAACCATGTCTTGTGCCCAGTTCTTCATGATTGTAGGTATTTCTACTGTAGCTTCATCATAGAGTACCAAAATGTCCTCCTTCAGCTCTTTGTATTCTATAACAAGGTGTTCGCACAACCCTCTTCTCCTTACTAGCTTGGCGGTCTTGATCTCTACATCATACTCCATTACTTTGGTGATCCACCTTGTCCTTTTTTCATTCAAGTCTTGGCTCAACAAGAAGTCTTTTACACTAGGATGTGGCACCATGATGTGAATCTTGCTGTTAGACAACATATGTCTAAATTTCTTCGAATTTTGTATGAATGCAAATGCTTATTTCTCAACATACGTGTACCTAACCTCATAGCCTTCTAAACCTTGGCTAAAAAAGTGAGAGGTTGCTCTAAATTATCACCATTCACTTGGGTGAGCATAACAAAGATTACCTCTTCATTTCCAAAGGTGTAGAGATTGAAGTCCTTAGAGAAGTCTAGACTAGTCATGGTGGGAGTTTAGATGATAGCTTGTTTGATGCCTTCGAAGCTTTCTCTTCTCCTTACTGTCCACATGAACATCTCGTCCTTCCTCAGCATGGAAGTTAGTGGCTTGACCAGCTCAGCAAATTTAGGATTGAATCTCCTAATGAAATTTATTTTGCCAAAGAAAACTTGTAGGCCCTTCTTGTGCTTAGGCAAGGACAACGCTACGATGGCGTGCACTCTTTTTGGATCAATGGACAAGCCTTATTTTGAAATGACATGGCCCAAGAGTTTACCTTCGTGGACAACAAACACACATTTATTTGGGTTGAGAGAGATGTCAAACTCTCTACACCTCTCAAATATTTGCCTCAAGTGCTTCAGATGTTCACTTGCCTCCTTGGAGAAGACTGTCACATCATCAATATAAACCAGTACAATGTCATTTATCAAACCTTAGAAAGCCATATCCATAGCATGTTGGAAGGTAGCTCCAGCATTTGACAATCTGAATGGCATCTTCCAGTAGGCGAAAGTTCCCCACTTGGTGGTGAAGGTTGTCTTGTGTTGATCACAATTTTGCACCAGAATTTGATTGTATCTGGAGTAGTTATCCAAGAGGGAGAATCTTTCACTACCTGTCACCATCTGAAGAATATACTCCATACTTGGGAGGGGATAGTGATCTCTTAATGAAACTCTATTCATATCTCTGAAATCCACACACAGTTTGATCTCCTCATTCTTCTTCCTAACGGGGACCAAATTGGCCAACCAAGAAGAGTGTTTGATAGGGAAGATGATCCTAGACTCATCAGTTTGGTGAGTTCTTCATAAGAGGCTCAATCTTTGGATTGATTGGCCTTTATTTTTGCTTGATGGGTTTGGCAACTTCTTCTAGCTTAATGGTGTGTTGGGCCAAGCTTGGGTCAAACCCCTTCAAATCGCCATACTCCCAAGCAAGGACATCGGCAAACTCTTGGCATAACATAATGAAAGCATGATTTTCTTCATTGGTACATACCTTCCCAAGTGCAAGCAACTTATCCTTGTAGATCTCTACCCTTTCAAATTTTCTTTCTTGGTTGACATGCTTGCTTTGTCCTTCTTGAGTTGGTCATCCTCATTGAAGATGCTCTCAAGAGCTACCAAACCTTTGGGAACCCTGTTAGTCTTTAGCTGAACAATTTGCCCATCATCCTGCTGCTGCAGCTTGGACTAATTTTTAGAAGCGAACTCAACTTCCTCCTAAAAGAAAAGTGTTATTTGTTGGTCACTTTCAAACACCTACCAATTAGTGACATTGTCTGGTATGGAGGGCCTCACTATCACCTTTAAATGGTGTTGATTCTTGCTTTGTCTCACCCCCTTTGGGATATCAAATTGAGCACCAACTACTATTAGTCTATCTGCATGCTTGTTCTCCTATATTGAGATGGAAGTGATGTTGAAAGCAGTGAAGCTCTCCATTAGGTCCCATGCTCTATGTTTTTAAGACTTGAGTAGGGAGTTCTTGGTCAAGTTTTGACCCTTCACTTGGTTCACAATCAACTCATTGTCTCCAAACACTTGCAATTCTTTGATTCCTTTCTTCCTTTCCCATTTTAGACCATGAACAAGGGATTCATACTCTACTACATTACAAGTGCAAGAGAACTAGAACCTAAAAGTTGAGAAGAATTTCTCCTTTGAAGGTGAAACTAGCATTCCTCCACCACCAGCTCCCAACTTGCTTCTAGATCCGTCAAAGAATAGCTGCCATAAACCATAGTACTATTGGTCTGCCTTCATAAAATTTGGCATGAAAGCATCTTTCTCATGCATGAAATAGACTCCAAGACTAGCTTCTTTGTTGAAATTTTAAGGATCATGCTCAAAATTGTCATTTCCTCATTCATCTAGGAGCAGGTCAACAACTCCTACAAAAGAAGAAGATGGAGACTGGTCCACCTAGAGCTCTTCTTCATCAATGATGGTGTAGTTAACATTCACTACTTTGGGTGAGTATGGCTCTAGGTGATCTTTGTGGATGGGCTCTGACTCATTCTTCACCTTAGTTTCATACTTTGTCCTAAAAACCATGTAAGACCATTTGGCTACCAAGTATCCACCTATCTTGGACATGAAATCCCTAGATAAACAGAGAGCGAAGTAAGGAGGAACATCTGCGACTACCACATCATGGGTAATTAAGAAGGTCAGATAGGCATGGACATTTAGATTCGGGCCTCTTACCACTCCTAAGGTCTTGGCTAGTGATCCATCCAATTGCAGAACTCCTTTGGTCATTTGCTCATATTTGAGGCCTAACTTATCAGCTATGCATTTGGGCATAACTGAGGTGCTTGCTCCACTATCAATAATGAAATTATGGACCAAGAAATTACCAATAATCAAGGACAAATAAAAAATAGGGACCTTTTCATCCTTCTTTGCTTGACCTCCATGGGAGGAGCCCCATTCACTATCAACACATTATCATTTTTGGCTGGGACAACTTGCTCACCTAGCCCGTATAATTCCTTTTAGAGTATATCCTTTTGCCCTGGCAGTGTTAAAGAATCCCATAATGAGATGTTCATGTGCAAATTATTCATTTGGTCCACCACATTGATTGAAGGATTGCCCCTTTAGGGCTCTCCTTGGGGACATGTGTAACTTGTGGTGCACCCTAAGGAGTTGAAGCTGCAACCGATAGTTTGTAATTGGGAAACTTTTGATTTGCTTATGGTGAAAGAGATGTTGTGGGTGCCTAAGTAGCTACTTGAGCTTCATCCATAGCTCTCCTTTTGGACCTAGTGTTGGCTGCAACACAATCATTTTGGTTACTTGTGCTCCCCACATAGTTGAATGTGTAGAACTCTCCTTCTAGGTGATTCATAAGAGTGGAATCAGATTAAGCCTACTTGTTGTCCATCCCAAGTTGTGTTAACATCTCAAAACTTGAGAATTGGGCTACATGATCACCTTGTGCGGTCATGCTTTGATTTGGTATCTCATTGACATAAGCAACTTGTTCTTGACCATGCCCTAAGGGTGGATAATTGGGTTGCTCCTACACCAAATTATTTTGAGTGGGGACAAGAGCCTTGGAAGATGAAGGGGCATTTGGATTATAGCTCTAATAAGGCTTGACTTATGTAATTTGACCTTTCCCTTGATTATAATTCTAAAAGGGAGACCTATTTATCTACCCAAACTGTTGGTAGCCTTGATTTGTCCTATAACCCTGAGCTTGTTGCCTCTTGGGGGCAACTAACTCATTGGTAACACTCTGCAATAGGCTCTTAACTTCATGGAGATCATTTGCAGGGGTAGCAACCAGCCTCTCTACATTAGGTAGAGGAGCTAGAGTGGGCACGATAGGCTAAACTGAGGGTTACAAATCAAGAAAGAGTGGCATATGAGGTCTAGGAGCTATCTTTCTTGCTTGAACTAGACAATTCTCAGTAGCTATGGTTATTTCATAAGCAACGGGCATAATATGTCCACCCATGGACTATATCATGACATCAATGACACTATTCAGGGCCTTCAAGTAGTAGAAGAAAGCATATATTGGGGTTGGCCTCACAAGAATTGGGATTCTGTCCCAAGTCTTTTGGAACCTAGTGTTAAAATCTTGCATAAATTCATGTGGGGCTCTCTTCATGGTGGTTAGTTGCTCAACTAGAGACAAATGGTCACTTTTTCCCCCAAACCTATTTGTCAAGAGGGTCCCTAACTCATTCCATGAGCCAACAAAGTTCATAGGCAAGGTTTCATACCAGTCCAAAACTTTCCCTTTGAAGTACAAGGCTAGCAATCTGATAGTTACATTTTCCTCAGTGATATTATGAATGTTGCAAAGATTGGCTATGTTTCTGATATGCTCGATAACAGTGAATGGGCCCTCTCCACTAAAGGGAGAGACACTTTTGAGAGATATCATTAGAATTGGGTCATACTGCATAAGGTTCAAGGGACTCTGACCATTGAAGGCCAAAAAAGGGAAAGCCATGGCTATGAAAGGATTCAACTAGGGTCTCCTTGAGTAGGTGTATTTTATGGTTGGTTTGGGAAAGTGGCTTGCTACATAAGGATGAATAGTTTCAAACCTTAGACTTTTTCTGATTTCAAAGGCAACTCAATAAATTCAAAAGGGACACCCCTAGAAGAAGATCTTGTGGTGACCTTAGGCATGGGATGCCAGGCTGATCATTAACTAGAGACTGAGTCCCTGAAATGGAGTCGCTAGGTGCTGGATTATAGCTCCTTCTTTTGGATTTTTTACAATCACAGGACCAACACCAGTCCTAAAAATTGTAGGACATAAAATTTGGTCACACCGAGCATGCCAAAAACTATTGATGTTGTGGATTGCACCCTCTAAAAGGATACTCAACTCCCTTCCTCCACACACGGCACAATGGAAACATTCCGCTTGATGTGGGTGGAAAACTTAAGGGATGAATCTATAGATTAGGGTCTATCCCCCCTTGATGCACCTTGAGGTCCAGGATTTCCTACTGCTAATAATGGGGGGGGGGTGAAAAGAGAGAGAAACTAAAAAATAGAACCTAACTAATGTGGCGATGCACCAAACTAGTTGGTCTACTCAGCTTTTACATACACTTTACACCAAAGAGAAGCAAATAGACACTTTATTTGAATGAGAAACTGACTGCATCAGTGTTTCAACATGGGATCCTATGGAGGTATAGGGAGGAAGAAACTACCAGAGGTGTTCTAAAGACACACTGTTGGAGGGTCTGTTCATATGCGCCTATACTTCAAGCTGGACACTTCTTGTTGACCTGCAGAGAAGAATTCACAATACACTAGATATGTTAGTATAAACCTATGAAAGCATTAAAAAAAATGATTGAACATAAGATAAGACCATAGACATATGCAAAAGTGCAAGCTCAAATGGAGTTAAAATGCTTCTTTTGATTCAAGGTAAAATTCTTCAGGGCTTCGCCATACAATGCTGAGGATCCTTCTCAAAATGAGAAGTTACAATTATATAGAGATCCTGGAGAACAGATCATTGACCAGTCAAGGGAAAGAAACCCATGTTGTATTAAACACTACTGTAGTGACCACAAACCCATACTGCTATCATTTATTCTTAATTGCATTTGGGAAAGCCATGTTATAGGTGCTTAAGTCACTGCCCTTGATGTCTGAGCCTGCAAGAGCATGGGTTACTTCTCCTAGCAATCGACAAGGCCATCCCCAAGATATGTTGACTAGGCTATGGATCTCTTCAATGTTGAGCACAACTGGCTATTCATTAATGGCAAAATAAGAAAAAATGGGCTGCTCCTCTTCAATGCTTGCAACTAATCCCTTTCTTGGTTTTCGGTGGAGACTATTTCACCTAAGTGTATTTACTTCTCCCACTAAGGACTCCTGTGCCACCTACCTTGGTCTGGTTCATCCTTAGGTCTATGCTTTGACTTGTTATGCCACCTAGATCATTTTGAACTTTTGTCTCATGTGCACATGGCCACGTTCTAGGTTATCCACTTTGTTTTCTCTTTCCTTGTTGTTTTTCCCCTTTTCCTGGTAATTCAGGCTCTTAGCGCTTATAAATTTACTCCCAGGCTCCTTTCCTTCGATCCTTCGAAGAAAATGTCTGAAAGAATTCCTTTGGACATTTTGTTTGAAAGTATTCTCTTTTGATTACTTCCCAATGGCTAACTTATCACCTTGAATTTGATGTTCGTGGGCCTGTCTTCAGACATTTGAATCCCAATGGCTAGCTTATCACCTTGAAATTGACGTTTAAAACCCTGTCACCCCTACGACAATTCCTTCAGCATTTTTCAAATGAACTTAATCGAAGGGAAAGTGACCCTTTAGAAAAATTGAAAATGTCATCTTTCAAAGCCAAGTTCCCTCCGTAAGGACACCTACCCTTTAGAATTTTGGTCTTCCAATTTTTTTTGGACTTTCTGCGACTGTCAAATTTCTTCGAACAAAATGTCTAAAGGAATTCCTTCGAACATTTTATCTGAAAGAATTATTCCTTGGGTTTTCCTCCTTGGATTTCCTTCAAATAAAAAATCTAGAGGAATTCTCTTTTGGCCTATTACCTTTTTCGAAGGGTAAGTTCCTTTCAGGCTTTTTGCCTTGCCCTTTTGCTTTGACCAACTACCTTATTCAAGGGCAATTCGAGTCCAAAGTCACCCTTTGAAATTTTGAAAAGGTCCACTTTGCTCATCACTTGCCCCCTGCAAGGCCTCTAAAGTTACCTTTCAGGAGATTTGTAAAGGTCCCACTTGCTGCCTAAGTTGTTAGGTTGTGGAGCTAAAAGCTTCAACCATTTGCAAACAGAAGGAACAGAAGGTTGCTGAGATCCAGGAGCACCGGCGTCGGCAGCAGGACCGACGTTGGTCGTGACCAGTGTAGAAGTCCACCGGCGACGGCAAGAAGTCGGCCGACGTCGGCAGAACTAGACAAGCAGGGACCGACGTCGGTCGCCTGTGTGTTCCAGAACTGTTCATTGCACAGACAGTTAGTTAAGTGAACGAAGAGTTTGCATGTAAAGACCAGTTAGAGTCTTGAGCTGCGTGGATATTCATTCCATATTAAGAGTCTAAGTTAGTGTTTAAGTTAGGGATCTATTTATAGACCCATTGGCATGTATTGTATAAGCATGAGAGAGGAAGTGAGTTGCTTCTATTGTAAGATCATTTGAGTTGCAGGTTGTTGCAAGCTCATAGGAGATCTACATGTGAGTATGGTCTGTTGAATTGCAGGTTGCAGGTTCATGGGAGATCAACTTGAAGTGCTATAGAGTGCTTGGTGTACCAGTAGGGTTATTACTGACTGGTTAGAGAGGTGAACACCAATTCTGTGTGTGAGTTGGTTGTTGGGACCCTTTTTTGTGTAGGAGAGTGTGTGTGAGAAGAATTACTGTACACTTGAGGTGTGGGAAACCTCTATAAGGTGAAAGAGTGTGGCGGCTCTTTATTGTATTCTTTTCTGTAAAGTGTTAATACAAGATAGTGTATTGTCTCTCATATTCTGTGCTATTGGTGAATTCTAGTTACTTGTGTTTCTGGTTATTTCCGCATATTTAATTGCTTATATATTTGGTAATCATATTCTACTCAAAATGAGGAGCAAGATCCAACAAGAGGAATCAGAACAGAGGTGTGTTTGTTCTTGGACTTCCCTAACAATTGGTATCAGAGCTTTTGGTTGGGATACTAACAGATTGGTTTAGATCTGGGTAGTGTGTTTTGATTACAGGTTACTCATAGGGTTTCTGTTTGAGTGGGAGTTGAGCAATGGCAGAAGACAGTAAGCTACGAATGGAAAAGTTTAATGGCAAGAACTACCAATTATGGAGGATGCAGATTGAGGACTATCTGTATCAAAAAGATTTATTCTTATCGTTGGGTGGGGTTGGTTGCAAACCCCAGAATATGAAGGATGAAGAATGGGAGGTTTTTGATCGGAAGACTCTGGGATCTATAAGATTGAGTCTTGCATCATCTGTGATTTCTAGCTTATCACAGTGTAAGACAACGGTGGAGTTGATGGAATCTTTGGCAAATTTGTATGAAAAACCCTCAGCTTCTAATAAGGTATTTCTTATGAAGCGTTTATTTAATTTGCAAATGTTGGAAGGTGGATCTGTTCATAGCCATCTTAGTGATTTCCATGGTTTGGTAAACTAGTTAAGTTCAATCAATATTGTATTTGATGATGAAATTAGAGCTCTCTTAATTTTGTGTTCATTACCTGAAAGTTGGGAACGTTTGGTAATGGCATTTTCTAATACTGTGTCTGCTTCAAAAGTCTTAAAAGTGGATGATGTTGTGAGTGTGATCTTGAATGAAGAGATACACATGAAAAGCACAGGTGAATCATCTGGAGATGCTTTGAGTGTTGAAGGCAGAGGAAGGCAAAGAGAGAAGATAGAGCGTGGGAGATCAAGGTCGAAGATAGGCAGTAGATCCAAGTCCAGGTATGGCAGAATAACCTGCTGGAAATGTGGAAAGAAAGGGCACTTAAATACAGATTGCAGATCGGGTGAAGATCAACATGAAGGACATGAAGAAGAAGCAGATGTTGCAGATTACCTTGCACAGGATGCTCTAGTATGTTCTTTGGATAAAGTAGAATCTTGGGTTTTAGATTCTGGTGCCTCTTTTCATGCATCCCCACATAGGGAATTTTTTCATGAGTATGTCCAGGGAGACTTTGGAGAAATTTGTGTAGGGGATGGTAGGCCTTGTTAGATTGTTGGCAAAGGGAAAGTGATGCTGAAACTGCAGACAGGTAACACATGGGTGTTAAAGGAGGTCATGCACGTCCCAGTTCTGGAGCGAAATTTGATTTCTGTTAGAAGTTTGGGTGATGAGGGTTGCACAGTGACTCTCACAGCGGACTCTTGGAAGGTTATCAAGGGTACACTTGTTGTAGCTAGAGGTAAGAAAGTAGGTACACTTTATCTATCTACTTGTATTACTGATTCTCTTTCTGAGTTATCTACTTCAGCTGTAGATTCGAATATGTGGCTTAATAGGCTTGGTCACATGAATAAGAAAGAGATGCATGTTCTTGAGTCAAAGGGTATGCTTTCGGTTTTGGAAGGCATGGATCGTGATTTTTGTATGCAGAAGAAGAAGGTGAAGTTTCTTGAGGAATCCGATGTTGGTGACAAGAACAAGAAAGCCTTGGTTTTCAAGGAGAAGGTGACAGACAGAGTTCAGCACAAGGTGCAGAGGAATTCTGAGCAGAGCAAGGGTGATTTGGACAAGGGTTTGATCCAAAAGGAGCTCGCGGGAAAAAGTCAGGTCTCACTAGAAAAACACAGAGACCGACGTCGACAGGAAAACCGACGTCGGTGTCCAGACAGGGACCGACGTCGGCTATGTACAACTTGACGTCGGTGACTCAGGGCAGATATCGACCGGCGTCGGCCAGGGGAAACCGACGTCGGCAAGCAGGCAGTTACAGGGAACCGACATCGGTCGATTGCAGACTGAGATGTGACCGGCATCGGTCATTGAGACGAATTTTGGGTGGACAGCAAGCTGTCATGGAGTCTCAAGCGCCCATATGGAGGACTGAAGGCATAAGTAAGTTCTTAAATTCGTCATTTCCCTTCTTTACACTACTTGTTGCTCACTTACGGTATATGACCAGGAAGTTGTTAAAGAAGCAGAATAGGTAGATCCAAGAAACAGTGGGAGCTTGGCATGGATGAGGATGTGATTCCTTAGAGGAGAACCAAACAGGTGTTTTGGGTAGAGTTGCCAGCTGGAAGAAAACACTGAGAGACGAATGGATGTTCAGGATGAAGAAGAGCGGAAATGGATACGTGAGATGGAAGATCAGGGTATTTGGTCTTGTATGAGCTGCAGGGCAATGGAGGTTTGATAATTGTGTTTCTCTTTACCAAGTTGGATAATATTAGCTACATTATCCTATTTTTGTATGATGTGCTTGTTGCAGAGTTACATATACAGGTATTACTGAACTAAAGGTAAAGCTAGTTCAGGGGGATGTCATGGAGAATCTGAGAGCAGCAAGATTTTTTGGCATGAGTGTGTTCTAGAGACATGGAAGGTCATGTGTTGACTTTGTTTCAGGATGATTGTGTGAGACCGGTTAGCACGCCGATGGTTAGACTGTTCACAGAACAGTGTCTTGATTCACATAATGAGGTTAAGTGCATGGTATATACTAAACCTGAGTTTTCCCAAACAGTGGGAGTTGTCACAAGTTTGGAGTCAATCCGGGAGAGAAGTACTGAAGGGCAGTTCAGTGGGACCAGCAGTAGGTGCACATGCTATGCAGGGTCAAGTTCTTTTCTACATGGTTGTAGATGCAGATGTGGCAGGTAATTTGGATGACAGGTTTTGCACTATAGGTTTTTTTGTGGTGGTTGGTCTTCAAGAGTAATCTTGAAGAGGAATACGGAGCCAAGGGAACAAACTAGACTAAGTACAGGTACAGGTACAGGTTGCAGCATTTTATCTCCAAGTGGGAGATTGTTAGGTTGTGGAGCTAAAAGCTTCAACCATTTACAAACAGAAGGAATAGAAGGTTGCTGAGATCCAGGAGCACCGGCGTCAGCAGCAGGACTGACATCGATCGTGACCAGTGCAGAAGTCCACCGGCGACGGCAGGAAGTCAACCGACGTCGGCAGAACCAGACAAGTAGGGACCGACGTCGATCGCCTGTGTGTTCCAGAACTGTTCGTTGCATGGACAGTTAGTTAAGTGAACGAAGAGTTTGCATGTAAAGACTAGTTAGAGTCTTGAGCTGCGTGGATATTCATTCCATATTAAGAGTCTAAGTTAGTGTTTAAGTTAGGGATCTATTTATAGACCCATTGGCATGTATTGTATAAGCATGAAAGAGGAAGTGAGTTGTTTCCATTGTAAGATCATTTGAGTTGCAGGTTGTTGCAAGCTCATAGGAGATCTACATGTGAGTATGGTCTGTTGAATTGCAGGTTGCAGGTTCATGGGAGATCAACTTGAAGTGCTATAGAGTGCTTAGTGTACCGGCAGGGTTATTACTGACTGGTTGGAGAGGTGAACACCAATTTTGTGTGTGAGTTGGTTGTTGGGACCGTTTTTTGTGTAGGAGAGTGTGTGTGAGAAGAATTACTGTACACTTGAGGTGTGGGAAACCTCTGTAAGGTGAAAGAGTGTGGCGGCTCTTTGTTGTATTCTTTTCTGTAAAGTGTTAATACAAGATAGTGTATTGTCTCTCATATTCTGTGCTATTGGTGAATTCTAGTTACTTGTGTTTCTGGTTATTTCTGCATATTTAATTGCTTATATATTTGGTAATCATATCCTGCTCTTTCTGAGGAGCAAGATCCAACAAGAGGAATCAGAACAGAGGTGTGTTTGTTCTTGGACTTCCCTAACATAAGTGCCCTCTGCAAGGGCACCTACCCTTCAAACTTTTTGTAAATGACCCTTCGACCTTTTGAACCTGGTCCATTTTGCCGATAAAAATCCCTTTGAATTAATTTACTTGCCTTGTGAGGCATCCAAGACCAAATTGAGTTCCGCGTCAACTCTTTCTTATAAGACAAATGAGTAAAGCCATTTAGAAACCCTGATTTGATCTACCAAGACCAAATCGAGGTTTGCAAGTGGCTTCACTTACAAATTTTTTACAAGTAAAGTCACCTATCAGACCCAAAAGCACTTGGCAAGCAAAGAGGAAAACACTTGGTTTTTTCATGGAAAATGGCTTGACAGAGAAAATTTTCACAAGGCAGCTGAGGGATGAACTAGCCAAAACCTGAATCGAAAGACTTTTGCAAATAAAAAGAAGAGGGGTGCCCAATTTTTGGCCTGTAGGACAAAAAATTGGTCAACATATCCCAAAATTGTTTATCTTGGAGCTTCCCTTATTGAAGTAGAATATGAGCGTATTATATCCATTCTTAAAGATTATATATACATCTTTGCATAGGCATACTCTGACATGCTAGGCTTGGACCCAAATTTAGTTATGCATCATCTTGTTGTTCACTCTAGTACTAAACCATTCAAGCAATAATTAAGAAAGATGCATCCATGCATCACCCTTTTGGTTAAAGTTGAGCTGGAAAAGTTGTTAGGAGCCAATTTTATCAGACCACTAGACTACTTTGAATGGGTTTCCAACATAGTATCAGTGAGTAAAAAGACTCCAGGCATATGTATTTGTATTGATTTCCATGATATCAACAAAGCATGTCTCAAAGATGATTTTCCTCTTCCTAACATTGACATGATCATCGACTCAACTGCTGGGTACGAGATGTTATCCTTAATGGATGGATTTTTCTATTACAATTAGATCAAGATAGCCCATGAAGATCAGCATAAGACCACGTTCATCACTCTGTGGGGGACATTCTGTTACCAAGTCATGCCATTTGGTTTGAAGAATGCTAGAGCCACATATCAATGTGCAATGACTATCATTTTCCATGGCATGATGCATGACATTGTCAAGGACTATGTTTATGATATACTACCAAAATCAAGAATAAGAGCTAGACATAATGACACTCTACAAAGAATATTTAAGAGGCTTCATGAATATAAAGTTTGCTTGAATCCTAAGAAATGTGTCTTTGGAGTTACATCAGAAAAATTACTAAGGTTTATTGTATTGCAATGAGGGATCAAAGTCGACCGTACAAAGGTCAACACTATTATGGAAATGCCTCCACCAAACAATCTTAAATAGTTGCGATGTCTACAAGGAAAGATCTAGTCTATACGCAAGTTTATTTCTCAATTGGAAAATAAGTGCCACCCATTTACCCATCTCTTAAAGAAAGGGGTAACATTTCAGTGGGATGAAGATTATCATATATCATTTGCAAAGCTTAAAACATACTTGGCCAATCCACTAGTCTTACGACCTCCAACATAAGGAAAGCCACTGCTTCTTTATATATCAGCCATGAAACATGCACTGGGGGCACTTTTGGCTCAACATGATGATCATGGTAAGGAACACGTTGTTTATTATTTAAGCTGCACATTGGTAGCCTATGAACATAATTATATGCCTATTGAGAAGGCATGTTTAATTATGGTGTTCACCACTCAGAAATTTTGACATTATATGCTAAATAAAAAAACTATTATTATCACCAAGGTAGATCCTCTCAAGTTCCTCTTATCTAAAGCAGCTCTTCAAGGATGCATGGCTAAATGGATTATGCTCTTCAGTGAGTTTGATATTGAGTACCAAAATCAAAAGGCAATCAAAGGACAAGTTCTTACTGACCAACTTGTAGAAGCTCCTATTAAGGCCACTCAACCTCTCAACTTTGACCTTCCAGATGATTCTATCATGATGATAGAACAAGAATCATAAGAAATTGAACAATGGACGCTCTATTCTGATGGATCCTTCACATCCTGAGGGTTTGGAGCCAACATATTGTTGATCATGCCACAGGGGGATCTGATCCCCAAAGCATTCCATATATAATTTCATTATACAAACAATATGGCCGAATATGAGGCATTGGTTGCAGGGCTCTATCTTGTTATATAGTGGGATATTCAAAGTTTAGAGGTCTATGGAGATTCACAACTAATCATAAATCAGACAACTAACCAGTATCAAAAAAAGGATGATAAGCTTGTTCCTTACAAGAAAATTATCGATAACCTCAAAACACATTTTAAATCTTTGATGTTTGAGCAAGTTCTATGAGTCAATAACAGATCTATCAATGCCATGGCAATAATTGGTTCCATGATTCAAATGCATGACAATGTTAAAGAGTATCAGTTCCTGATTAAAAATCTTCTTCAACCAGCACATATTATATCAGATTTAGAGAGGATATGCACCATTTCTGATCCTAATCCCTCACCTGAGCTACCATGGTACCAAGATTTTTATAACTATTTCCATAGTCATGTACTACCTATTGACCTTTCCAACAACCAACAAAAACTATTCCTTCATCGCTTAACACATTATATCCTCCTTGGAAACAAGCTTTATCGTAAAGGCTATGATGGAATGCTTCTTCATTATTTATCTTTGGGATAATCCAAGCTAGCACTAAAGGAGGTTCATGAAGGAATGTGTGGGGCCCATACCAAAGGTGTAGTCCTAGCAAAGAAACTCCTCAAAACAGGCTATTATTGGCCCAAAATAGAGATAGATGCTTGTAATTATGTAAAGAAGTGTGTTCCTTATCATCATAATGGAAATTTGATACATGTACCTTCCTTACCATTGCATTCGATCACAACACCATGGCCATTCTCAAAATGGGGTCTTGATCTCATTGGAAAAATTAACCTGACATCTTCATATGGCCATAAGCACATTTTGACTACAACTGAGTACTTTACCAAGTGGATTGAGGCCATTCCTCTCACTTATGTTATCAAGAAAAAAATATCCAAATTCATTCATTTCCATATCATCTGTTGATATGGCATTCTAACCTGTATTATATATGATAATGGCGGATCCTTTGTGAACCAAGATGTGAAATCTCTTTAAGCAAAATTCAAGATCAATCACAATAAATCCACTCCATATAACCCGCAAGGCAATGGACAAGCTGAGGCATCAACTAAAACCATTCTAACCATCTTTAAAAAGATTGTTAATGATACTGGTCGTAATTGGCACTTACAACTCTTTCGTACCTTTTGGGCTTATAGAACCAATCATTGCACCCTAATTGGTGCTACTTCATACTCCCTTATTTTTGGCACTGAAGCTATCATCTCGATTAAGATTAAGATCCCATCATTAAGAATATCACCAGAGCACATTGAAGATGATGAAGACTATAGAGCTTCATGGATGCAAGAACTAGAGCTTCTTGATGGTAAGCATTTGGTTGCCCTAGAAAACTTGCAAGCCTATCACAATAGATTGTAGAGAAGCTACAACAAACGCATTATACCTTGAGAATGTGAGATTGGTGACTTAGTTTTGAAAGAGAAACAGAAGAACATGAATGTTGAACCCAAAAAGAAAGATAAGTTTTAGCCTAATTGGTTAGGACCATATATTGTCACAACAAACTATGGATCAGGAGCATATCGACTGGCTAAACCTAATGGTGAAGAACTTTCAGAGCCCATGAACATCATACACCTTAAGAGGTTCTACACATGAACAACTTTGAACCATTGTCTACAAGACCCCTGACTTGGGGGCAACTTGTGCTAACATAATTTTATCCCACCCTTTTATCTTATCTTGAATGCATTTTATACTACCCTGGTTTATTTTTCATGATTCCAGATAGTAAAGGCTTTGAATCCTTGACACTCTGAACACATTCTTCATCCCATTTTGGTTTGTTCTCTTTGAGAAGCATATTCTTTGTTATGTCTAAGGCATGTTACAAGCTTGAACACTTTTTGTCCCTTGACCAATTATGATCTTGATTATGTCTCATGAACATTATGAACATCCTTAGCAGTAGTTCTACAAATCAGTTCAGCCAAGACAATATTGTGCAGCTTCATACAAGTGAACAAAAACATCTTCTTAGTTCTAGACCGTTGCTACACTATTACAGATAGGTGAATCCAGATACTTATTTTTTAATTCAAGTTGCACATTATTCTATATCACATTTACTGCTCTTTATTGTTTTATCAAGATCCTCGCTCTCATTGATTTGTGAGCATGAGCCATTGTAGCCAGCTTAGCTATCTTAATGGAACCTCTACTCTAAGGATGTGCATCTCCTCGACTAGATAGTCCCACCTTGTACATATTTTATCCCAAAAACACTAAAACCATTAGAAATACTTTGAAAATACCAAAAACATCAAAACATGATCCACAAAAGAACAAAAACATTGTCTCACACTTCTATACATTTGTACATTCTCGTTCCACCATGCTACGCTCTTGCCATTTTGCAAGCACAAAAACACCAGTTCATTTCATTTTGTCCCACACACTTGCCATTTTGTAAGATCATTCTTTCTCATCTCATCAGCTTCTTATTTTCCAGAACATTCTCATTTGTTTGTCGTATCTTCCATTTCTTCTATAATATTAATCATGTTGGTCTGATCATCATTTTTTTTATCCCATTTCCTGAGAGAACTAAATTTGGCCTAAAGTTCATCTTATAACATGCATCCATGGAACTATGTAGGCAACATCCACTTGTTTTATACATCTAGAGTCAGTTCAACCAACCCCTTCCTTTTCTTCTCTTCCCCCATTTCTTCTATCATTGTTCCTCTTTAATTAGGGAACATATATCATGTCATTGTTCTTTGTTATGATGTGGTGGAAAGTGATGCCTCTACCGTACATGCATGGGCATTTGTCTTTAAACCACACTAACTTGGTTTTTATTTGTGTGTGTTTATTTGAGTTTTCTCAGTGTTTTGTTGTGCTTTTGCACCTCTCCTTTTCTCTTTTTATTACTTCTTGTCTCATCTTAGTCTTGTGTTTCCTTAATTGTTTTTTACTTATCTCTTTTGTGTTTTAGAACATCTTGATGATTCACATGGATCTTGATTGTTTATATCTTGATCCTATGTTACTACGTTGTTCTTGGACCATTTTTTTTATTTGATTGTTGTTGGTGTCTTGTTTTTTTGTTTAATTTTGCTTTTCTCTTTTGTGTTAAAAAATGCCTTTATGGTCCACATGGATCTTGATTATTCATATCTTGGTCTCATGTCGTTAAGACGTTCTTGCCTTTTATTTTTAAACATTTTTGTCCTTACTTAAAATCATATCTTGATTTCAAGTTAGGTTCATTTATGTTTATCTTTTTCTTTGTTTTTGATTTTTTGTTTAAATATAAATCGCTATGACTCTGGTTTTGGTCATTGTTTTACCATTATCCTTAGTTATAGGTATTCACATTTGAACTGGCTCAGCACAATTGCAATCTTAAGTCATTATAAGTTATTCATACTTATGATTCCTAATTTATTTTGCTATAGCAAGCACTTTGTGCTCAAGTCTCAAAGTCTTAAACGTCAACATCAACTCCGATGACCAATTCTCAAGAACACTATGTAAAACCTAGGCTCATGATATGGAATTAGGCTTCTAGGTAACATGCATTTCAAGCTTCTTTGTCTATGCTTAGATGTGAATCTCTTTGCATACATTGTGATTCTAATCAATTCTTGGTCATTTTTAATTATTCCTCATTCCATTCTCTCCCAAACTTGGGTGAACTACATTGGCCTGAAGTTCATGTTGGAACATGAGTCCATGGAACTATGTAGGAAATGCTCAATTTCTATTGAGGTCATCTTGGATACCTCCATTCTTCTTTTCATCTCTCTCATCACTTTGTGCATTCTCATATGCTTGGTTTTATATAGCTTTCTAAGCCATTACACCATCTCATGTATGTTTACGCCCGCTCACTTTAACCTATCTTTTTGGTTATATCCTTGAGAGCTATTTTGCTTGTCTATTAGCCATGTTGGGGCACAACATATAAACCACATCTAAATCAAATCATCTCTATAGGAAAAAATAATTATTTATTCTTTATCAATGATCAAAATTTTCCCTACTGGGGCAAAACTATTTTATCATGATCATATTTTCTCTACTAGAGTACTTCTTATTATCTTCGCTTTGGAGAACTTGTTCTTGTGGTGCTTCCATTCTTGAAGCAGAACACTCTCTCTTTTCCTCTAATTTCAATCTTTCCACACTAATGCCCATGATGGCAATATTTTAGTGTGCAACTTGTCTCAGGATTGATCAATGTCGTAAGCATACAGCTTGTACTCTCAAATTGGGTGCATTTAAAGTGTGTCCCTTACATTTATGGATTATATCTTTCCCATTCCCCCCATATATGGGGCCTATTATACCTCTAATTATATTTTGATCATTGATGGTCATCACATGTGCAAGTAATAGCTCATTTGGATGTGATCTATTCCATGGGTTAATCTCTCACTTTCTCTCTCTTTTCTAGAGTCCATCTTTTTCTTCCATCCTAGTATGTCCTCTCGAGGGGACATCATGGGTCTATTAAAATTTCTTATTGACAACTCTTTTCTTTGAAAAGATATTTTTTTCACTTGAATGTCTCGCTACATCTTCTCAAACAGGGGCAAAATGTAGACATCCAATTCCTAACACCATTTGTGTTGAAATTGTCAATCTTACTCGAATTGCACTCAAATGCACATTTTACATCAAAATCTATAAAAACACGCTAAATAGTTTGAACTTATCATTTACAAGTGCCAATTTAGGTCAAAGTATCCCCAAATGGGGCAAGTAATTTATGGGCCAACTAACTTTGATCAATTCATTTCGAGTCAAAATGACGATTTCGCCTTTTTGTGCTCTAGATCACTCTTATCACCTGAATTCATTGGAACACACCACTTACCTTTGTTATTTTATGTTGGAAACATCCTAAATGGAATTATGGTTCCAACGCATCTAACGTCACTTTCTAATTCTTCTCGAGTCAAATTATAACTCAGTAATATGACTTTCTGACCATTTTGATTAATTGAGGGCCAATTTCAAATAATTGCACAAATCTTGATTAACCTTGTTTAAGGCTAATTAATCCAAATCAAGAGATTAAGTAAGAATTCCATTGATATTTTTAAATATCTCATTATTGGAAATTGATTTTGAATATCTGCATCACCTAATGACATCATCTATGGGGTGGTATCCATAAAGCCATAAGTGCATAAAATATCAGGATTATGGGTCACCCATGCCTAGTTAATGCCTTTAATGCCTCTTTAATGCTTATTTATCTTGAGGATATTTATGAGTTTAATTCCAAATATTAGGATTATCCATGGCCACACATCTCAATCTCGAGATGGATGGTCATGGTTGATCTTGACCAGTCTCAAAAATCTATAAATAGAGAGGCCATGGACATGAATTTCAAGCTTGAATATTGCAAAGTTATAATGTTAAATTATTTACACAATCCTTTGCATTTGATCATTGATTTTGTTTGCAAGCTTCATTGACAGGCTAGTTTAGTGATTTGGAATCATGAGCCTAGGTTTTATGGAGTGTTCTTGAGACATTGGAGGAGTTTGCCACCTTTGTTGACAAAGACAAGGATGCTTGATCAAGGGAGAAAATGATTTTGAGCCACATGGGTATGGTGAATCCATTTGGGAAGGTAATATGATGTTTAATTTCTTTCATTTATTTTTTGTTATCGTTTGTAATTCCCATAGGAATAGATAGGCTTAGTTAGTTAGTTCTTTATGTATTTTTCATGATTTATGGACTAATATTTGACTAAATTACTTTGTAATCCTCTCTACACTTGTGGGGACCTCTTGATAGTTATCAGTTATTGCAGGAGGGCTGATCCATCTGCCTTCTCGTTGAATCACTCAAAGAATCTATTGCCCAAGTCATCCCATGTGGCTATGGAATTGGGTGGCAAGGATTGGTACCAATCAAGAGCTCACCCCATAAAGGAAGCGGCTAGTAGTTTTAAGGCTACATTATGTGCATTGACATAGTGTACAATGCACACATGTGCAACATCTTGGAGATGTTCTGCTATAGTTTTGTAATCTTCTCCCAAGAATTTAGGGAGTGCCTTCAGGGTATTTATAGAGATGGGGTCCTATGTAGATAGGGGAATTAGGGGGATAGGTAGACTGCCACTTTCCCACGATATGAAGTTTCTTGGCAAGCCTGAAAGAGCCATTTGTTGTTGTTGAGCAATGCTAGACCCTGTGGTATTTTGATGAGTTGGATCTCTTAGAGGCAGTGCTAGGAGGGTTAGATTTTTTTATGTTTATAACCTTGTAATGGGTCTTTGGCTCATAAACTCGAGCTCCTAGTCAGATAGACTAGCAGACCTTGTCCCACCAGGCATGCTAGAAAAGAAAAATTATTGATGCCTAAAACTCTCACTCCAGGTTAAACAACCTCTATGGAAAGCTTTATAGATGTGGGACCGAATTGTGGTCTGTAAAGCAACCTCTGGGATTTTAGAAGTTGGATCTTCAATTTGATCTTGAGGGTGAAAAAGGGAAGGAAAGAATCACAAAAAATATTGAAATAAAACTAAGGCGATGCACTGAGATGTTTAAAACATTAACATATGATTGCATGAAATAGCTTGAATTCTTCAACACTACAGACTATTAAAGGAGAATAAAGCATGAATTAATGTCTATGATGAAAACATGAACAATACTATAGGAGCATAGAAAGCAAATAACAAACAACAAAAATTCTTCACTCAATTTAACACAGAACATCACATGCTCTTCATAGTTAGGTAGAGAACATAATACAAAAGGCCTCAAGGGGCACAATACAAAATGTTCAATACTACTCATGAGGGGCACCTGTTAAGGTTATAGAATGTAAAATGTTAGCTAATACTACCTCTATTTTAAAACTATTATAAATGTATGTTCTTCAAAATAGCAAATATAAAATAATTGATCTTATTTTCCAAAAGGGACGAGCCCAGAATATATAGGTGAAGCAGCTTCTTGCGGGAGCAACAATTGGAAATCCTAGCACTCATGCATATGATGATGTCATTACAACTGGATGAAAGACTTAAGCTCATGAGTGCAATTATCCTTTGGATCCTGAATATGGCACAACTACACCATCTTGTTATGGTCATGTCACTTAGGAGGAACATAGTGACACCACGTGTTCACCTTTAGATTCATTTTTGATATGCCATTGGAGATGGAGATCTTCTTATCCTAGTTAATAGCACAACTGCTAGTCTTGATAGTAAAACTTTGCCTTCAACAAGGGTCATATTGCCACATGGAAAGGCTCATCTCCTCCTTGTTATATATGCATGGTGGGTCCTTTTCCTTCTCTTTGCTAGCCAATAGTGCTACCTAAAGGTCTGATAGATCGAACCTGATCTTGGATGAGCATCAGAATGACACGTGTTGAGTAGATACTTCTCCAAGGCAAGTTGAGCACTTTCTTGCAAAAATGAGTGCAAGGGCACCATGTGTTAAGCTGATGCTACATCAGAGTGAACTGAGAGCCTCTTTGTGCCAAAAAAGTGCTTGGTTGCCACATGGATGAAGTGGAAGGAAGTTGATACTTAGGCGAGAAATTCAAAAGGGGCCCTAGGAAAGGATGGTCGAAGGCAGAAGTGTCGAGCATGCTGAGCGAGTTTGGGACCAAACATGAATTGCTCCAAAATAACAAAATATGGATCCCAATCCATAGTTTGTAAATGGAGTTTTTATAAATACAAATCTTTAAGCTTTGTATAACTTTGTTCCATAAATTTTATTTCTAATCATAATGGAAATCTACCCACAATAGTTGTAATAACAAGGGCGCCATGCGCCAAGCCCCTACGGGGTGCACAAAGATGAGATTTTGGGAAGATGATAAAATAAATAATGTCAGTTGGATAACAAACCAAATTCTAAAACCATGAAATAAAAATTCTAACAAATAAATTTAAAAATGGAGTGAAAGCCCTGAAAAAATAAAAAATGTGGTGGAAACCCAAAAAAAACCAAGCAACCCTAAAAACACAAATGTCTGAGAACTTGACAAATTTGCAACAAATTTTGACAATTTTCAAGGGTTTTTTTGGATTAAATTCATTTTTGAAATTTATCTTGATATTCAAGACAAATTTAAATAAATTGCATGTTTTTTTTTGCAGTGTGGTGAATTCTGGACTTCTACATTCTAGTTCACCAAATGCAGTGACTTCAGTCCTAGTAGATACAACAAGACATATTCATATATAGAATCAGTTGTCAACTTGGCCTCTATAATAGAAAACATTACCAAAAAATAACAGGGTAATTGTAGTGCATCAATGAAAGTCAACTACCTAAATCAATTGTGCACAATACAAAAAAAGAACTCTGATATCATGTTTTTTCACAATTTTCTGAAATATATTTATGCTCTTAATGGAGGGAAATACACTCAAAATGTATTCATATACCTCCAAATTTTTTAGATATTTGAATATAAAATGTGAAATTTTAAAATATTTTATGACAACTCCATAAACCATCATTACTGAGAGAATCACCAGTGCATAAACATCATTACTAAGAGAAAATAGTATATTTTATTTTATCATTATTCCTCCCACTCCATAAACCATCGTAGTAAGAGACATGATATAATCTATTTATCATTATTCTTCACAATTATATTAATATTTATTTGTAATTTATTATTAAAAAGATTAAATGTTAATTATAATAAATTTAGGCATATGCAAAACTTTATACAAAAAATAGTATGATTTACTTATCATTAAAACTTTGCTTATCATTGGAACTTTATTTATCATTAGAACTTGTCTAATTTCTTATTAAAATATAATTAAATGTCATTTAATATATCTTAAGATTTTTTTGTAATTTATTATTAAAAAGAATAAATGCCATTTAATATAAATTTCTGATAAGGCAAAACTTTATTATAGAATGGATTATTTTAGAATTGTATTAATATCAATTAAATTTCTCAAAATAGACCTTATTTGTCATTTTGATCCAAAAATCAGAAGTTTTGATTGAAATATATTTCAAGAACATGAAAATAACATAGTAACAATGATTTCTTTGAGAAGAGATGTTTTATTACTCAAAATTGCAAATATAAACATATACTTATCTCTGGAAAGAGATGTCTCATTTCCTTTTTGGGTTACATCTTCATTTATACACATTTTGAAGGCAAGAGGATGATGTGGAAGGTCAACAATATCGAGGGAGATTAAGTGGTTCGACTTCCCTGATTCACAACAATACAAAATTCAAGGAATTACTATTTTTAGAAACTTACTATTTTTAGACTGCACTACTAAAATTGAAATTTGGGGAACTTTCATTGGGTTTTTGGGGGTTAAAACCCACCGAGCAAAGCTCCGTGCCATCTCACCATGTTCTCCTCATTCTTAGATTTTCAACGGTTCAAATGGGGAGTCAATCGGAGCTATAGTGCAAAAGTTATGGCTCTTGAAAGTTTCGTCATCAATTGGGCTAGAACCGTTGCTCGAATTGTTGCTCAGATCATATTTATTATCTTAAAAGATCAAATTTCATTGACGTCTACAAGCTTTGATGCATAGAGGATTGTTTTGGAATTGTATCAATATCAAGCATTTAAACTTGGACCATGGAAAAAGATTTATGGTCCATATTTTTCCATGCTTGAAAAATTTAGCATCCAAAAGATTTAACTATTTTCTACTACCATGAAGTCTTGTATGAACTAATCTAAGAATGTACATTAGGTCGAATTACATCTTTCCTTAATCAGAACCTGACTTCAGATTTAGATCACTATGCACAAATCAAAAATAGACTATATCACATAAGAAGTTAGGATATTATATAAATGATCTGAATCAATATTAAACACAGTGTCAAATAATATGGAAAAGCTTAACCATAGACTTGGTCTCAGAGATGAAGCAAATATGAAATCTGTAAATGACATCATTAAAAACTATGATTATTCCTTTCCCCTGATGAGGATTAGGGAGTTGATCCAACATCTAACATAAAAAATTCTACACAGTTTTTCCCAGAAGAACTTCAAGTAACTATGATGTGGTTCTTTCAAATATTTTAAATCACAAATGCATAAATGAACCTGATCCAAATCATCAATCCAAAAAAAATCACAAGATTTTACCAGAATTTTGCTTCAATATTTTTTTTAAATTACTTTCATTTAAATAAATCAATAAGTTGCCATATAATCTTGCACAATAAACAATAAGCACAACTGAAAACTTATGCAGTTCATGAAGTTCATCATGCGCACTAGGCTACCCTGGTCTACTAAGGAGAACCTCTTACACTCATCTAGCCATTTTTACTAGATGGTGGAGGCAGGTGGTACAACTTATTTGGGTCTTCATCATTTGGTATGGATATCAATGTATGATTTATGAAAAGAACAAAATGTCTATTATTAACGCATGAGAACATCACAAGCATGTGGAGATTTTAATGTCAAATGAATGATAGCTAAGAAATTTTCCTATACCCTCATGAAAAATGGCAAAAATTGATAGCACGCTACCATGTGCTCAAACCAAAATCCATTGCAAGCTATTGCAAAACCAGATCATTAGTCTACCTCAAGAACGTAGGCTTAAAATATCTTATCAATCTAGACAATCTAGACCTCAAAAGCTTAATGGCAAGATTGAAAACATGAGATGTCAAACCCTAATGTCTAGATTATAGCAATTCTAAAACAATCAATACAATAATAAGTTCTTGTACAAGGCAAATATCTCCAAGAACATATTCAGAGATGAAATGTATGTTAGTTGTGCTTCAATCATAAATATTTATAAATATATTTTTTGCATTATCTATAGAATCATCTATATAATATTGAAAAATAGGACTGATTTGAAATAATAATCAACCTACACAAATATTTACATCAACCCACAATACTTCAACATTTACAACTAAATAAGGGAATGAACGTATTCATTCATTTTCAGGCAAGCCCTGCAATGGCAGCACTTTTCCTATTGAAAGGGATATTTGGATCCCTTAGTGACACATCATAGACTTGACCGAAAAAAATTGAACTTTCTAGTATGAATTGTGGCAAGCAATATTTTTTGTGGGGCTCAGTTGATAGAAGTTAGTGATTATTATTCCAAAGACATATATTTTTGCAAACACTATTTCATTCAGCATTATTGTTTCTAGTATTCTCACTATTGAGTTCACTAATGACCATGCGATGATTCAAAAGCTGATGCCACTGCTACAAATCTTAATCCTCGAGCCCATCCTGCTTGCAAAATAAAATCCACTTTAACTGTCATTGTTACTGCCTCTTGTGATAGGGCACGTAGATACAAACCACATTAGACATAATTATTGTATACTTACCTAGTTATTATGTATACATAGAACATGGTATTAAATTAGGCACCAATCCATTCATTTATGTATATAAAATTTATAAGAACAAAAGACACCTTGATAATAAATACCCTTTATCTTATAGGGATTTCCATTTAAAAATATCTATATGCAATCATTGTATCATATATGTTTTGAAATTCAAAAGTAATGCTTGTAATATATGATTAGATCCAAGTACCTGTCTCTGTCTCCTACATTATAGAATATTCATCGCTTGTGCCATAATGTACCATGGCAAAAGGAAGCCAACAGGTCTCAAAAGGAAAAGCTGAAGAACAAAGAACTTCAAAATTATAAGATCAAATTAAGAAGCTCCACTATTGTTTCAAAGAAACAAAAACATAGTAAGGAGCCATCAAATAAAATTAAATATAATTATTAAGTCGAGTATTATTTTATTGACTCAATTAAGTGACATAAAAGAAGAATAACAAATCTACAACTGTCTTTGTTACCATATTACGCTTCACAAGCCCATGAATGAATAAAGCATAGAGTGAGGAGCCATTTGTCAAGGATTAGAAAAATGATAAACTATTTAAACTCAACCACAATTATCACTCACAACTGTATCTCAAACTCTTGTTCAACCCATAGAGAACAAAACTGGTTTATTTACAGGCAGAAAATAATTTACCGAAAGCTAACTACTGTGTAGTATTTTAGAGGACTTCCTTTAAATAGGCCAAGTAATAACATGACTCAACAAGAGTATTGCTAGTCAAACCTCCCTATATGAACTAAACACCATACCACTATTGCACCATACTCCCAGAGTTTATTTTATCTTACTACTAACAAACAACAAGGTACCATTTTCAGCAGATAAAAACAATATGGAACACAAGGATTTAAACATAAGTCTTACATCTAGGTATCACAGATCATGAAAATTGAAACACCTCTAAAAAATGGCGTCATATCACCTTAATTTGGTCTACAAAACCATATTTCCTAGATGTATAACCACAATAAGGCATCTCACACAAAAACAAATAAACTTCCTTCCATATACAACCCATAAACTTAGATTTTAGCTATGTGTATGAACCTTCAACCCAACACTAAGCTAAATGAAACTAGTCTTATCATTAAAAGGAATGTATTCAAATGACAACTAAGCATATTTACCTCTCTAATAGCCACCTTGCTTTAAAGTCTATCGGTTCTTGATCACCTCAAAATAAAAGCATATATTTTGTTGTACCAAATATCTTGATCTCTCTCCATCTTTCCTGCTGTGTTCATTAATGAAATTATTATGATGGATACTGTGCATGACATCAGTAGTCTGCCCTATAATAACATGTAAAAGATCTGACCCAATGAAAACAAAGATAAATGATTTTTTTTCCTAATTTCTGTTAACAAATATGAAACTAAACTTTTGAAAAAATGCAAATTTTTTTATGCACGAAAAATATTGCATTCTGATTGATCCAAAAGATAGTTTAATCGAAGGTTAAAACAAATTGATTGCTTTAGTTACCCTCTGGGACTAATAATGACATAACTAAAATGATTTCTAGAAGTAGTTGTTGGTGGAATGTGGTTTTCTTTGAATAGTAGGGGTGGTGTGTGCTTATAGGATTGTATTTATAAAACCAACCTTTACTTATACATATTAAGTATTTTATGGGAAAATAATTTTACATTAGAATGTAATACATTTACTTATAAATAATATAATAATATTTAATTATATCTAATTATATAAAATAGTATAATTAAACATGATTATGACAAAGAATATTTTATAATAATTGAAATGTATAAAGAGCGTTTCTTAAAATAATATTGAATCATCACAAATTTGAAGATAAAAATAATAAGAAACAAACTCAGATAGCAACACAAACAAAACCCCCCAAAAAGGCACTTTATGTTGAGAGAAAGCTCCAAACACATGTTGAAGGCCAAGGTATCACAAAAGTGAAAACATGTTAGTTTTCTTGTCCTCTCCATAAAAATTCATAATTACATTATGTGTAACAAGTCTGATTGTTTACCAATGTTGTAACATCATTTGAAAATTCACATGATTATAACATGGGTGTATAGGCTAGGTTCCATAAATTAGAACTGTTATAACATGCCTATATTGGTTTTGATATGCACTTAATAGCCATAGTAGGTTTGTAGCATGTTTTTGAATTGTAGTATGCATGTGGAATAAGGTTACAACAGGTTCTCCACATTAGGTTTTTATATGACAATGAAATTGGTATGGCATGTTGTTGGGAATCTTGTTGCATGCTCATGAGCCTAAGGGGTCTTCCATGAAAGGACAATAAGTGGCATGACATCATGTCGTTGGTACATGGTGAGAAGTGTGTCCATGGTGAGTAGCACTCCATAAAAAGACTATTGGTTGTAATGGGTGTATGTTATGACATCCATTTTTCTTCATTGATTTTTCTATTCAATGAATATTGTATTTATTTTGATGTAAAATTTCAATGGCAAGATATGGGCAACTTCGTAAACGGAATTGTATGCTTCCATTCCATGTATGTTACATTATTGAATTATATGACCCAAGATAAGAGCAATTTTTAAACATGGTGATTTGTTATAACACCATTTATACAATACAATATGTTTTCTTCACTTGTTGAAATTATTGAGAACAACAAGGAGGATGTTGTATGAGTTTAAATCATTGAAATCAACAAGGAGGATGTTGTATGAGTTTAAATCATTGAGATCAACAAGGAGGATGTTATATAAGCATCTCCTTATGGAGAGCTTCACCCTAGCTTGCAAACATGTGTATCACAATAAATGAGCTAAGAAGAATAACCACAAAGAAGACCCAGACACTAAAGAGTGCAAGAAGGTCAGTTGACAGAAATTAGGAGGAGTTATGGACTCTTTATCAACTTAGATTTTGTAGGTTTCCTAGTTGGGCAATCACTCTTTGAGAGAAAGGAACAAGGTATAGTCCAAGAGGATGATAAAATTGGCATCCCACTTGAGAAGATAGAAGGTAAATCCTCATCTTTTTTTAAAACAGTTTTTGTGAGATAAAAGCCTTCAAATTTGGGGAGTATGATAAATTTTTTGGATCAAGTAGATCATCCAATTTAGTTAGTAAGATGATCGACTATCAAATAGGGGTATTCATGACACACCAAGTCCTAAAAAATAGCTAGTTTATATTGTACAAGCTTAAATAGCATATGGTTGGCATCAAAATTACCTCTAGAGTACATATTCGGTTTCCTCTCGAAAAGCTATGTGCAATTAAAAAAAAGGCATGTGATTTTGAGTTTGTAGGCAAAAGTTATGGCCTCCAGAAGTTAAGAGGACTTTTTATAGTTGCGAAATTGTCGGCATGCAGAGTGGTAGTTTTATAAAGTTCCCTAACAATTTTTGAACCACTAGTGGCGGTTTTAAAATCATCCTGAAGGTTTTACAATCGTTGCTATGATTTCAACCTGCATATAATAACGATTTCACAAACATGAGAAGTTGAAAGGACATGGAAGCATTTTGTCTTCAAATATTGACTCCAGGCTTCTTGTTGAAGCCTAAGGGATGTTCTTGTGTATATATATGAACCTTTAGAGTTCATACAAGGTAGGGGAGCATTGAAGCAAAGGCATCTTGAGGAATTCATTCAATTATTCCTTCATCAACTCATTGTTCCATGTTTAAATGAGTTGATAATTACGTTTAGTTGAAGACTACACAGTTGAGATAACTGCATTTAATAGTGTTTCTTGTTTAAGAGGCAAGTCTTCCAGTAAACATTGTAGAGATGGTTACGAGTATAGGAGTCCGTGAGGATGATGTCCTTGTAAGCTTGATAAGTCAAAAGCTTATGAACTACATAACATAGTTGAGATGAAAAATCATGGCTTCACTCTTGTTGAGGTTTTCTCATATTGAGTTTTTCTAGGGTATGTCTTGTGTTATCTCTCCTTATTGATATATTTTTTCCTTTCTTTGCATATTTTCATTCCTTGCAATTAGTCCAATACAACAAACACTTACAAGAGCTTAAGTATCTATCACAAACATAATACTTGTTCATAAATGTAAGTAACTAACCCTTAGTATTGCACTTCTACGCAAACATTTCAATTGAAGTCATGTATGGAGCAGAAGCATGTTTAGAGTGATGGAATGTATGCAATGGATTTGGCACGTGTATACATTCTATGTGAAGGGATGCATATTATTTTATATATTGTAGATGACATTTATTAGAGTTGATATACATTTTAAAACAACATTTTGGGTGTTTTTCTATGACATGGAACTTGAGGATAATCCTTTGTATTAAAAGGATTTGCGTTGGTAGAGTCTAGAGTGGAATATTCACCTAGTTTATAGATCAAACATACATAAATAGGTCATGTGATAAAGTATGAAAAAGATGCAATGGAAAAGAGTCTTGTACCAATTAGGTGTTTACAACTTTTTACATTTTAATTTAAATAAAAAACTATCCAAACATATCTAGGAGAAAATAATATTCGTTATTAATAGAGACAAACACTTCGGATGAAGTCTTATGAAAAACACTTGGGTTCTTATTATATTTTAATTTAAATAATAAATTATCCAAACATATGTTCGAGAAAATAACATTTGTTGTTAATAGATGCAGATACTTATGATGAACTTTCATAGAAGGGGCTTAGATCCCTATTTTTAATATGAGGTTGGTTTTATGTTATTGAAACAATACAATTATAGCAATCTTGCATTTTTAACAAGTGGATTTTAATACCTATTAAAAAGGGAGGCTTAAACTTTCTCCACTATTTTTCACATATAACACTTTGAATGATATTTTTTTAGATTATAAATTTGATAAAAATATAGACCATATATTTTTATATAATTCGTAAAATTTATCAATACAAAAGAAACTCATAATTTTAATATAAAATTAATCCCACAAAATTAAAACAATACAATTAAAATCTATGGGCACCCCACATTAAAGAGGGGATGCTCAAAGTTTTTACGGGAGAGACTTTTTGGTCCATATGGCACACGTTCTTACAAATTCTAAAATTTAATGAAACCTTGGACCATCTATATGCATATAATTCCTATTATTTTTTACTTATATTTATGAGCCCAAATGAATGAATGAATGAATGAAGGATTTTAATAACGTCCATGAGACCGCAACAGCGTATGGGACTCATCAGTGGTGCACATCCACATCAGACGGGACCTCAGTGACAAAAAAAAATGCTCCCTAAGTTCCCTGAACTTCCTTCTTGAGATCTTCCCTTCTGCTATGAAGTTTGATCACGAGGTTCACCGTATTACCCAGCGTTGTCGCTTCAAACAAGGTGTCCAGATTGGCGATTTTCAGAGTTTCACCATAACTGTGTCGGATGTCTTTGTATGCCTCGCATTCCAAGAGGAAGTGTTGTTCCGTCTCCACCACGCCTTTGTTGCAAAAGAGACATATTCTCTTCTCCCAGTTCTCTTTAGGGGTTAGCCATCTACCCGTTTCACACCTAAGATGATGAGAGCTCGTCCTAAGTTAGGCAACCAACATTTTTGCTTTCCATTTAATGTCTGCTCCTATGTAGGCTTTTTCTTCAAAATCCTCTGTGAGGTTGAATTCTTTGAAGTAGTATTCCTTTTTACGACCCGTTTGTTTTGTCCACATGATGCGCCTGAATAATAACACAACTAAAGTTTCACCTTGCAGCCGTTGAGAAAATCCACTAAGCCCCCTCCATAGGACCACAGCCTTGGTGATCATTTCCATTCGATTTTATTTAGAGGGTTTCCTACAGGAACGAAATAGGTGTTCCATGTTCTGGGATCTTCTGGGAGCTTCTGGGTTGTTCACCGACGCCATTTCAGCTTCTTGTGCTTATACTGTGAAGCTTAGGGGTTAAACTAAATGTGAAAAAAAACAAACATATAAGCTATTTTTTTAAGCGATTGTCAATTAATAACAGGTCTGTGTATCGAACTAAATAGAGGCTGCCAGCCGCCAAGAGAATACATGGAGATTTAAGAGGGAAATCGAGGTCGACGGAGGATTGAATAGAAAAAAAACACCTAAAAACCAAAAAACAAAAAGAAAAAGAAAACAAACATGTTTGGGGTGCTTTTTCCAAATCGCAGCTTTCCAATGGACATGTCAAGTTTCGCTCAAATAGACACCACCCATTGGGTTCTCGACATGAATCATTTTGTGGGTAAGTCTCATTTTATCATTTCATGTTTTGAATCTCAGGATGCCGCACTTTCAGAGATGACTATTGCAACTTGCAAGCGTACTTGAATTGGCTTGAGTTATTTGTTTGCTTTTGATCAGTTTTGTTATGGTACCAATAATTTCAATGATTAGAGATCATGTTTTTTTCAATAAAATGTGAATACTATCTAATTGCCCTTATTCATGCTGAAACCCTCTTTTGGATTCATGTTTTACTGTGAGTATTTGATTACTAGTCCTCTGAGATGACCTTTAGTTTTAACCCATTTAATGGTTTCAGGTAGTTGGTTTCTTTCTTCGTTTCTCCCTGAGGATGGGTACACATAATGTACTCCAAACGTGGGAAATTGTTTAATTGGACATGATGGATACAGAAACCAATATAACACGCATTTGTCATCACAAAAGACCACACGTTTGTCATCGTCAAAGATCACACGTTTGCCATCGTGAAAAACCACACGAGCTTTAAATGTAAAATGTCCCCAACGAATTTTGAATTCAGAATGTGGATTGTTTAGTCATTTTTTTAAAGAATGCATCTCATTTTAGAATTGAACATGAGAATTACATTACCCGAGCAACAGGATTGCCTTGAAAATTTTGTGCTATAAAGGTCTATCTGTGCCTTTGCCCCTAGAGGCAAATAGTCTTACATCTTTCCCAAAACTCTCTGTTTTTTTCTCGATATGCATAACCAAATCCTGCTTAAAAATATTCAACCCTCAATATTTTCATTGTGAATGCATAATATAGAACATTCACTCAAGGAATGGTAGTTTCACCGTGGTTCAGTTGCAGTCACCGTAGATATCAATGAACTAAAAATTTCATAAGACTTTCTCAGTCTGTAATTATTGTGATGTGGCCATGCTTAGTCTCTACTCTTGGGAACAAAAGGAAAGGTATAGCTGAGCCCTTTCAATGCACTTAAGAACATTGAGAGTGATTAACAGAGAATGGGTTATTGTGGTGAAATACACTCTCACACTGAGACATGCAAACCTATGAAGAGACATATGCCACACAGAAGTCAAATGTTTGTAATTAAGAATTCTTTAAGTTTGTAAACAAGGGCAGAAGGTTCACAAATGACACACAAGTAACCTAAGTAATGTTAAGAGATGAGAGTATCATGTTTTGGTAACCGATGCTTATGGCCAAAGTTTGGGACATTTTAATTTTTTTTTAATAATTAGGACACATACTAAACGAAATTCAGTGTTTTTTCCTTGACTGATAAATGAAGCATAGCTTGGATTTGTGTTTAGTGGCACATGTTAGTCGTGTGTAGCAGCAGTTCAGTTTCCATGATACCCTTTTACATTAATACAAATAAATTATGGTGTAAAGAATTATATCGATTGGTCCTCTTTATCCTAATTTTTTTTGGTATCTTGTTTTTACATTCTAGCTAGAACTTATTTGTAGCATTCTCTTGATTGGTCACCTTTAGGTTTTTCAATTTGCATCCATATTCTTAATATTATCCTCTATTGGCTTCTATCCACTCATCTTTTTATTCTTATTTCCTATACATCCTTTTGGGACAGGGGCTAAAAGAGTCTGTTTAACAAAGTATGTGCAGTTATATGTATTATGTATTTGCAAGAACAAAAGAACAAAAAATAACTTATAATTCTGTTAGAAAAACAATTGTACCTCTCATCTCACACAAACCATGAGACTTCATATCTTATGATATACCATCGTTTTACCCGAGGTATGTTTTCTTCTGATCAGCTTCATCATTAAACCCCACACATTTTTGCCGTACGACATCTATTACCAAAGACGCAAATAAAACAAATAAAGCATAAATCACATCTTCATTTCGTTATGCATCAGAAATATTTCACATTCATTGTTCATCTCTGAGTCTTACTTTAGTTACCCTAATTTTTTGACTTTTGAATGTATTACAATGTTGCAGATTCTCCAAATTCTTTTTCCTTCCCTTCCTGTTTCACATTAATTTCTAAATGAGACCAAGTGTTATGTTTACATATATCACATTATATATTTCTTTTGTTTTTTGTCACAAGAAATTTAAAATCATTTCCATTTGAGGACAATTCTATGTCACCATGAGCATCTGTTCTTCGATTCTTGTTTGAATGTCTTGTACATTTTTTTTAAAGTGCTTTCGGTGAAGGATTTTGTATGTGGGAATTTTATGGAAGATTTGTCCGAGGAGTTTTTAAGGTTAGCGTTGGCTACGGTGCCTTCTTAGGAATGCTTTATCTTATGTATGTACTGTTGAAAGTTATTACCTTGTGTGTTTCTTTGAAAGGTCTTTTCCTTATATGGCTATTTGTGTTTGTATTTGGAGAATATGGTGAGGTTTTACTCAGTTCAGGTTCACCCCCTTTTGGTTCTGTTGACATTGTTTTAGTTTTTAGTTATGGTTTTATTCTTTGGGCTCTTTTTTACCCTAGGACTTTACTATTGTAAATTGCTGTACTTTAGAGTCCCACATACCTACTTTGTTGATTCGTGTAACATAACAATTTATCATTCTTTTTCTAAATATTTTTGGTGTGTTTTCTTTTTTGATGGCAAGTTCTCTTTCCTTAGACATGTCATTGTTTTTGTATTTAAACTAAAAATCCTGTATTTTTAGATTCTGAAATCACTTTTTAGTTTTTCTTCAGTGGCTAAGGTTTTCATCAGTCAGGCTTTGCGGCAGTTAGGATTTCGATTTCCAGGGTTTTTGGCACCTGCAAGAGTATTTTGGATTAGGATTTTCCAATGACTTCCAGATTATTGCAGGAAAAATCAGATTGTTCAGCTCTTCTGAATTTGGTTTTCAGCCTAAATGGCAGCTTTTCCTGTTCATATATTCTGTTTTAGATTTTTCATTTAGTTCCAACAACAGATTTAAGTGCAGAATTTTTAGTAGCTGCGTCCATGACTTTTTAAGCTAGATATTTGATTTTGCTTGAAACTGGAATGGCAAGATGGAGGTACTTTCATGTATTTGATAAGTGCAATCAAGCCTCTACAGGTGCCTACATCCTCTTTTGAGCTGATTTTGTATTTTATGTACAATCCATCTTCCAATTTTTTTTTCGGTTACAAGGAATTATTCTGATAGTGCATTGGCCATTATGGTAGCTACTGTTAGGGTCTTTTAATTTGGTTTTGGATTGCAAGTTCACAATTGCCAAAGTTCACATTGTGAAGAAGGGATCAATAAACAAGTTAATATATAGAAAAATTTCTAGAATATTGATTTTGTTCTTTGCAATTTAGAAAGAATCTTGTTATGTTGTAGTTTCTTCCCAATCTTTTGAAAGATTATGTTTGACTTTAGCTGTTGTTAAAGTAAGGAGCTGTCTGCTAAAGCATGCCAAAAACAATTATTTGGGCGTTATGCTAATGGCCAAACAACATGGAATTCCAGGACCATTCTAGTGTTAATTAAAAAATAGCTGACATATTTGATAATTTGATCTATGGCTTGGAAATTAGAAAAAGGTTAATGAGAAAAGTAAAACTAGACCAAAAAACTAAAGTACTTTTGAAAATATTTTAGGAGATATAGGTGGATGCAACAAAAGAATATGGATGGTATATTTTAAAGCCTCTCTTGGTTCTGTTTGAAATGACAAAAGCACTAGGATGACTTTAAGAAGGCGAAAAATAAAAAATCTATACCTAGTTGGATATTTAGAAGGGCATGTGTCCTCAATGCTAAATAGTAACATTTTAGAAGCGGGGACAGAAGTTCACAAGTTTTTGAATTTGAATTCAGAAGAGGATATTTTAGCCAAAAGTGCTGTTGAATAGTTATCTAATCAACAATTAGGTAGAAACTTTGTTATGAGGGAAGTTCAGTCAAAAGTGGAGGAGTGTTGCATTCTTGACAATTCATGTCCAAATAAACCTATAATACAAAGGAAAGAGAAATGTTGACAATCTAAAGGAAGAACAATAAGGGTGAAGAATAATCTGCATGTAAAATTGTTATGATGCATGGTTATCATGAAGAAGATTATACTTTCTCATTTTGGAAAGTAATAGGCTAAATACAATTGGAAACAATGAGATGTTTCTGAGGGAGAAGCATCGGAGAAGCCATTTTCGATTCTTGTGACAATATGATTTGTAAGCTAGGTGGATATTCCATTCTAAGTTTTACCAATATGGATTATTTCAAGACAAGGGGTAGCTTTCAAGTTCTATGCCATAAAACAACAACCAAAATGCTGTTTAAAGATGCATTCCAGCTCTTATGAGTGACATCTTACAAGATACACGAGAATATGCAACCCTTCACATGCTACATCCATTGCATAGATTCCTCCACATTCTAAACATGCTAATAGTTCATACATGATTGCAATTGAAATGCTGGCATAGAAGTGCAATACCAATATGAAGTACTTTAACCTTTAAGAACAAGTAGTATGCTTATGATAAATGAGTCTTGAGCTCTCTTAACTGTTTGTTGTATTAGCCTAGTTGCAATGAATGAAAACATGCATACAAAGAAAACAAACACATCAACAAAGAGATAACAAAAGACATACCCTTGGGAAACTCAATGTGAGAAAACTCTAGCAAGAGTGAAGCCATGCTTCCGCATCTCCACTATGTTCTGCAATTTTCAAGCTCTTTCCTTATTAGGCTTACATGGACACCAATCTCGTGAGCTCTTTTACTCATAATGATTTTTGCAATGTTCGGTGGAAGACTTGCCTCTCAAACAAGAAAAAACTACTTAACTTAGCTATCTTAGTTGTATAGTCTTCAACTCATTCACACACATGAAAACAATGAGCTGATGAAGGAACAACTTAATGAATTCATCAAATGCATCCACTTGAATGCTTTGCTGCCTTCTCTCCTTCGGATTGAATGCTTGAATGAACTCTATAGATTCATATTTATACACAAGAACACTCCTTAGGCTTGCACAAGAAGCTCAAGAGTCAGAAATCGAAGCCAAAATGACTTCATGTCCTTTCAACTTCTCGTGTGTGTAAAATTGCCGCTATTTGTAGGTCCAAACTGTTGCGGTTGTTATGAAACAGCTGGGCCGGATATGTAATCGCCGCTTTGGTTGCAAAAATGCTAGGGCGGTTTGCTAGAAACCACCGTGCTGCATACATCGGCGTTTTCGTAACCATACAAAGTCTTATAACTTCCGGAGGTCATAACTTTTGCATGCTAACTCGAAATCTTATACCTATTTTTTTGAACTTGCATAATTTTTTGAGAGGAACCCAAATATGTACTCAAAAAGTACTTTTGATGTCAACCCTATGATGTTTTAGCCCGTACAACATAAACTAGCACTTTTCCAGGACTTGGTGTGTTGCAAATTACCCTTGTTTGATAGTTGATTGTCTTACCGACCGAATTGGATAATCTACATGATCCAAATTTCTGATCATACGCCCAAAACTTTAAGGCTTTTGGTCCCACAAAAGCTGTAAAATAGGAAGATGAAGATGTGCCTATTACCTTCTCAAGTGGGATGCCAAACTTATCATACTCTTGGACTGTACCTTGTTCCTCTCTCTTGGAGAGTGTTTGTCCAATTGTGAAACTTGCAAACCCAGGTTGCTGAAAGGGTCTATGACTCCTTCCAATCTTTGCCAATTGACCATATTGCACATTTCAGTGCCCTGATCTTATTTGTGGCTATTCCTCTTAGTCCCTTTGCTGTGATACACATGCTTGTAGGCTAGGGTGAAGCTCTTTATGAGGAGATGCTCATACAACATCATCCTTGCTGGCCGCAATGATTTCAACAAGTGAAGAAAACCTATTGCATTGTATAAGTTGTGTTACAACAATTCACCACACTTAGGAATTACCCTTATCTTGGGTCTTACGATTAAAAATTGCAACATACATGGATTGGAAACATACAATTCCATTTACGAAGTTGTCCATATCTTGCAATTGAAAATTTGCATCAAAACAAATGCAATATACATTGAATGAAATCAATGAAGGAAAATGGATGCTACAACATGCATACATCACAACCAGCAGTCTTCTTGTGGAGTGCCACTCACCATGGACACACTTCTCAGTACGTACCAGTGACCTGATGTCATGCCACTTACTCCCCCTTCATGGAGGAGCCCTTGGGCTCACGAGCATGTTACAAGATGCCCCAAACATGCGATTGTAACTGCTGTCATACCAAAACCTGTTTGGAGAACCTGCTGCAACCTTATTCCATGTGCATACAACAGTTCAAAAACACGATAGAAACTTGCTACAGCTGTTATGTGCATACCACAACGAACATAGGCATGTTATCATAGTTCTGATTTATGAAACCAGCCTATACCTCCATGCTATATTCATGTGAGTTATAAAATGCATGCTAAAATATTGATAAACAGGTAGACATGCTACACATGATGTAATTCTGAATTTGCATGAAAAGGAAAAGAAAATTAACATGTTGTCACCTTTGTGATACCTTGGCTTTCAACCCGTGTTTGGAGCTTTCTCTCGACATAGAGTGCCTCTTCTACCCATTTTGTCACATGCTACAAGAACTTGAGAAGGAAAACATGTTAACTTGCCAATCAACATGAACGTGAGAATGCTAAAAATAATTCGACCTCTTTGATGCAATGTGCTGTTCATACATATGCTTCTCAAAAATGATTATATCACTGCTCCACATTCACTTTTAATGAGTGATATTAAAATATCCCTTTTTGGATAAATATTAACAATTTTGGATTTCCCGTAAACTCTTATAAAATAATTCAGATTTCCCTTAGAAGAAATAAATTCAACTCGGGTGATAAAAATTAAAACCCTCATGAAGAAATCTTTTCATTGTATTTCATGCTCGTGCATGTTTCAATATAATTGGTGAAGCACAATAATATATATCCCTTTCAAGCAAATACTGAATTTTCAAATAGAAGATTATCCTAGGAAATAGATGATTAATTTATTGCATACAATTCAATTTTGAAGTTTCATTCAAAACTTATGATAAAATAATTCAAATGCTCATATGTTGTCCAAGTAAATTCCTATGCACAGCTTGACGAAATCAAATAATATAATAAGTATGAAACTGAGTTTTTCCACATAGATATTACAAAACTTGCTCAGATCTATGAAGTAATTTTTTCTTCTATTTTTTGCCTTTTGAAATGTGACGTCCTAGCTGAATGGACTTTTAAAACTTATATTTCCTAAATTTGGTAACATTGTTGTAATTCTTGGATGGAATTACTAAATGGGTATGAAGGGTTTTGTCCTTGTACCTGTAAATCTGAGGGTTTTCGTCCTCTATGGAAAAGTATGGTAGCTTCAAGCTCTCCAATAAATTTTGAAAGTTGAATAATAATAATAGATGTACCGTTTTTATTTTTCATCTTTCTTATAATTATTTTTCTACACAAAACTCTAAAAACAACTTAAAATTATTTTTTATTCTAATTGGTCCATAAAGTAATTAATAATTACTTCTATTTTTTATTTTTCATTTGGTTTTTAATTAATGTACCCATTTTGGCCCCATTCAATTAATAACAACCTTTAGATGCCCCCCTTTTAAGTTGTGACTTAAAAGTACCCTTGAGAGCACTTAAAGAATTATTACTATTTTATTCTTTTTTAATATTTCGAAAAAAGGGACATGACAGTCTGCCATAGTTCCACAGGGACACGTCTCCTCAAAAACCCCACGTTTCGAGAACAGGGACGTCTCGAGGACGCCCCCTAGCTGTTCTGCCACCTCTGCCAAGTTCCGCCGCCGTCTCGAGGACATCTCCCTTTGAGAGGGGATGTCCCCGAGACTTCTGGACGCCCCCTGGATGTCCAGGGGACTTCTCGGCGTCTCCTAGGAGACGTCCAGAAATCTCAGGAACGTCCAAGCGTCTCCATGCAAGACAAAGTCATAAAGTGTTTTTTTTTCCAAATTTTAAAAAAAATTGGATTTTTATGCTTTCTACCCTAACCCTAATTGCTAATGGGACCCACCGCCACCCCCAAGGCCTCCCAAAAGTCTTTCGTTTGTTGTCCCAAGTTTCTAGTTCTTCTGTTGTTGAGAGGAACTGGTCTACTTATAGCTGGATTCACTCCATGAAGAGGAACAAACTTACCTCTAAGAGGGCAGAGAAGCTTGTGGCTGTACGTAGTGCCTTGCGTCTCATTGACCGCAACTCATTTGCATACAAGGAGAGTCCAATAGCCAGATGGGATGTAGAGCCAAAGGAGCCAACATAGATTGATGATGATGCTACACAGACAGGTCTGGTTGGTATTAGCTTGGAGGAGCTTAAGCGTGTGGAGTCCAACAATTCTAGTGATGAGGAGTTCCACATTGGAGATGATTAGCCATTGAGTCATTTGTATTTACTTGTAATTTTTTAATTTGGAGCTCTTGTGAATATGAAAATTAGTATGAACACTAGCTTTCAGGGTAGGTGCATTTCAAGTTTTCTGTCTAGTTTTTTTGTCCAAGGTTGTCATAGAAACTACAGATTGGAAAAAGAATAGAGGTTCATTGGTGAGTTTGACAAAATTTTTACTATTTACTTTTAGTATTTCACTATTGTATTTTGTTTTTGAACATTGTTGATACTTGATTGTAATCATGAATCATCATTATGAAATTTTGAAAATTCAATGTTCAATTATCAATGTTTATTGTTTAATGTTCAATGTTAAATTGTTAATGTTCATTGTTCAATAGATCAAACTTGAAATTATAATGATTAAATCACAATGTTAAATTGTTGATGTTCAGTGCAATATACATATACTTAATCCTTATACATCTTTATATAACTAATTTTTCAAGTACTATATGTATTTCAGCGCCGCTCCCCCGCCGCCCTTCCGCTGCCGCCCCCCTGTCGTCTCCAAACTTAGGCCCCTCGTCCTCTTGTCCTAGAAACCCGTCCCTGCGCCCCCCGTCCTTGAAATGCCGTGGAACTATGAACTATGCAGTCCACCCTTCCCAAAGATTGTTTGTCCTCAAGGAATACTTGAACTGTGCTGCAAATACCAAGATCCCAAATCAATCTCAGGAAAACTACACCATATTTTCGCTGCACCACTCTAATATTATCACAAGTTGAAGAACTTGAACCAGGGGATAATTTTGCATCCATCTCAAACCTTAGTATTAGATGTTTCAAAATATTACCTGGATACCATATCCGTGGACATAGGCAACCTTGAATGATAGAATTTATGTACTCTTTGGTGAGAGGTGACTTTTACCATTTCTTCACACTTCCCATGATGACAAAATCCTTGCCAAAATATCAATTTTCTGCCACTATTATTGTTGTCATATCTTGAGCAATGAGCTTGGATATTGTCAAACTGCTTATCATTAGTTGTTGATCTGGAAATTCCAGCAAGATGAAAACTAATACTAGTATTCGGTGAGGCCCTTTTCTCATGTGCATGCCTCTTAACAAGGTCTTCCTGGAACTCTGCTTCATAAACTTCTTGATTTGAAACATTCCTTTTTATATTCTAAGTTGTCATAAGAATAATCCAAAAGTTTATCTTCTTCTTTCAATGTCTTAGAGAAATTTACATCAAGCTTACCATATGGAAGACTTGGAAATTTGGCATTAATAAAAAAATCCTCTCTAAATTCTTGCAAATTTGATTTTTATTCATGCCCCACCATTACAATTGAAGAATTCTTTCTTTTAATATTCTAGAAGTGTTGTTTTGCTTGAGTGGCTATTTTAGCTTCTTAGCTCTTCTTAGCCATTCATCACATTTTTTGTGGGTCCTCATTACACCCTATGCGCTTGACTGCAATGTGGATGGTTTCTTTTCAACTACATTCTCCTTGTCTTATTCAGATAAGATCTCTTTATTTTTGGCTTGCATGTTGAATTCCTTTTGCTCCTCTGTAAAATTTTTCTCCTTACCTTTGGCTTGCATGTTGAATTCCTTTTGCTCCTCTGTAAATTTTTTCTCCTTACCTTTGGCTTGCATGTTGAATTCTTTTTGCTCCTCTATAGATTTTTGAGACTCATATTTTGATTTTTTTGTCTTCTTTATTTCTATCCATACCTTTAAATCCTTTTGATATTCTTGCATGGTGGGCAACATCTCTAACATGGATTCTTGCATTGTCCTCATGATTCACAGGCTGGCAAGATCACAACTTTGATACCATTAAAATATCCCTTTTTGGATAAATATTAACAATTTTGGATTTCCCGTAAACTCTTATAAAATAATTTAGATTTCCCGTAGAAAAAATAAATTTCCCTTAAAAGAAATAAATTTTCCTTAGAAGAAATAAAATTTCCTTAGAAGAAATAAATTGAACTCGGGTAATAAAAATCAAAACCTTCATGAAGAAATCTTTTCATTGTAATTCATGCTTGTGCATGTCCCAATTTAATATGTGAAGCACAATAATATATATCTTTTAAGCAAATATTGAATTTTCAAATAGAAGATGATCCCAGGAAATAGATGATTAATTTATTGCATACAATTCAATCTTGAAGTTTCATTCAAAATTTATGATAAAATAATTCAAATGCTTATATGCTGTCCAAGTAAATTCCTATGCAAAGCTTGACGAAATCAATGAAATTGAGTTTTCCCACACATATTACAAAACTTGCTCAGATCTACGAATTTTTTTTTTCTTTTGTTTTTTGCCTCTTGAAATGTGATGCCCTAGTTGAATGGATGTCTTAAACTGATATTTTTTGAATCTGGTAGCACCGTTGTAACCCCTAGATGGAATTACCAAATATGTATGAAAGGTTTCGTCTTCATACCTGTAAATTTGAGGGTTTTCGTTCTCTGTGGAAAAATATGGTAGCTTCAAGCTGTTCATTAAATTCTGAAAGTTGAATGATAATAATAGATGTACCTTTCTTCTTTTTCATCCTTTTTATAATTATTTTTCCCTCAAAACCCGAAAAACAACTTAAAATTACTTTTTATTCTAATTTCTTCTTTGCTCCATAAAATAATTAATAATTACTTTTATTTTTTTATTTTTCACTTGGCTTTTAATTAATGTACCCTTTTTGGCCATATTCAATTAATAACACTCTTTAGATGTCACCTTTAGATGTCGCCCTTTGAAGTTGACTTAAAAGTACCCTTGGAAACATTTAAAAAATTATTATTAATTTATTCTTTTTTAATATTTTGACAAAAGGGGCATGACAGATATTCCTCCATACTTTCTCATACAAAAGAGGTTAGCTTGCTTCTTTCAACAAATGAACATAACAAGCAATTTGGAGGTGCATGTGAAACAACATCTTAGCTATTCAAATACTCTATCCATAGGACTAATTATAAAATATTACCATTACCCACTTGCAATAGTGATAAGGATTCCTCTATGGGCTGCTCCCTCTTGATGGTTTCCATATTAGATAGCTTTTCAATTAGATGCAAATCAAAATGTGAGTTTTGCAACTATGCTTCTAAGGACTGATCTCTTACCATGTTTACCTTTTGGCAATGGTGATGGGTGCTCTTCAGTGGGCTGCTCCCGCTTGATGGATTCTTCCTTAGCTAGGTGGTCTTCTTCATTTGATATCTCTTGTCTTGGAGATGCTTGAGAAGCTCCTTTATTTGCTACCTCTTACTTTGGAGATGCTTGAGAAGCTCCTTCATTTGCTACCTCTTGCTTTGTAGGTGCATGAACAACTTCCTTCGTGCTTGTAGATGCCTTCTTCTTCTTGGAATGCTCCTTGCAATTCTTTGGGTGAAGTTGTGGTTGAAGCTCTCTTCATTTTGCATGCCAATGCCTGCTCATGTTGCAATGAGTGGAATGATTCTTGCCCATTCTCTTGAACAACATGCCCTTCTTACCCTTCTCCACATTCTGAATTGGAGAATGGTCTTTACAACTTGCATCCTTTCTCTTGAAGGACATGGGACTCTTTTGGATGGATTTTCTCTTCCAACACATGGCCACACAATGGTTATTCATTCCACTAAAACAACATTGATATGTATACCAACAATTTTGTTCTATATGACCATTCTTCTTACATTTGAAGCAAACAGTGGAAGACTTGTTGTTTCCATACCTTCTTGGGCTGCCCTTTGTGTAAGCATGATGAAGTGGTAATGTGTCACCTCTTCCTTTGGGATGTTCACCCTGCGTTGGAGATGTTTTGCATTCTTCATTGATGCTCTTCCCATCATTGAAAGGCTGTTCCCTTCCTAATTCCGGCGTGCATTCACTCACATGTTCATGGAGTTACAATGTGCTATCTGCTTCTTCACGAAACTTCTGTCCTTTTCTTGGAGACTCTTTGTTGGCTCTTTGAGGTGGCTCAATGCTAACTTCCTCTTCATGAGAGACCTACTCATTATCTTGAGAATCAAACTCTTTATTATATTTGACAAAATAAATGATAACATTACCTTGTATGGGCTATTTTTGTAGAGCTAGTGGCTTGGGCTTTTTGCTTTTTGAAGCTTTCCTTGCTTCAACGGTCTTGAAGCATTCTCCATCTCCTCCTTCACCACTAACATATCCCAATCCTGTGTATTGAGGCCTTTCCTCAACCATTATGGGATTAATCATTCCTTGGCCATTGATGCCAAGGCCTTTTCCATCATAACCCATCTTGGTTGGCAACTTCGAGCCAAAACTTTTTGTATGCTTCTCAAATTTACTTGAGGAAGCATCTAGATCTTGATGGAAAGAAAAAGAATATGGTGGAGTGCTTTCTTTGCATACCTCTATCATGGTTTGTGTATTTTTGGTAGAGGATAGTCTCCTTGGCATGGTAGACTCTTCTCTCTCCTTCACTCCATCACCATCATCATGGAACTTTGCCAACATTCTTCCTTGGTTTGCAACTCATGTTGCAACTCTTCAATGATACCCATGAGAAATTCTCCGTGGCTTATCAATATCCCTTGTAGTTCTTGATTCTCATCTTCCAAGTGTCGCTACATCTTTTTTAATTCAAAGTTTTCCTCTTGAATTTGCCAATTTATATCTTCAAGTTCTTGAAGCCTTTATCTCTTCAAAGCTTTGTCCATGGTTGAACTTTTGCAACCAAGAAACCTTGCACTTCGTTGTCAACAAACAAACACAAAAGAATATATGTTAGAAAACCCTTTTAAGGCAAAAAGGAAAATTTGCTCTGATACCAATCTGATCTATAAACTAGGTGGATATTTCACTCTAAGTTTCACCAATATGGATTCCTTCAAGATGAAGGGTTGCTCTCAAGATTTATGCCATAGAGCAACACTCAAAATGTTGTTTAAAGATGTATTCCAGCTCATGATTGATATCTACAACATACAAGCGAATATGCATTTCTTCACATGCAATATCCACATGCTACATCCATTGCATACATTCCTCCACATTCTTAACATGCTACTACTCCATACATGATTGCAATTGAAATGCTTGCATGGAAGTGCAGTACCAATGTGACGTTCTTTAACCTTTAAGAACAAGTAGTATGCTTGTGATAGATGAGTCTTGAGCTCTTTTAAGTGTTTGTTGTATTAGTCTAGTTGCAAGGAATGGAAACATGCAAACAAAAGAAACAAACATGTCAACAAAGAGATATAACACCAGACATACCTTGGAGTAAACTCTAGCAAGAGTGAAGCCATGCTTCCTAATCTCCACTATGTTCATCAGTTTACAAGCTCTTGTCTTCTTAGGCTAACAAGGACACCAACCTCATGGGCTCTTTTACTCGTAATGATCTTTGCAATGTTGGGTGGAAGACTTGCCTTTCAAGCGAGAAAAACCACTGAACTCAGCTATCTCAGCTGTGTAGTCTTCAACTCATTCAAATACTTGAAAACAAGAATTGATGAAGGAACAACTTATTGAATTCCTCAAATGAATCCACTTGAATGCTTTGTTGCCTTCTTTCCTTCGGATTGAATGCTTGAATGAACTTTATAGGTTCATATTTATATACAAGAACACCCCTAAGGCTTGCACAAGAAGTCCAAGAGTTGGAAATTGAATTCAACTTCTCGTGCATGCAAAACCACTGCTATTTGCAGTCTCAAACCGCCACCGCAGTTATGAAACCACTGCTTTGCATACGAACTTGAAAATACATGTTTTTTTTGAACTTGCAAATTTTTTTCGAGAGAAACCCAAATATGTACTCAAAAAGTAGTTTTGATGCCAATCATATGCTGTTTTAGCCTGTACAACAGAAACTAACACTTTTTGAGGATTTCGTGTCGCGAATTACTCCTGTTTGACGGTCGATTGTCTTACTGACTACATTGGATGATCTATATGATCCAAATTTCTGATCACAACAATCTTTGATAAAGGAAATAGCAAAACGTGATTCCAAAATGCATTATGAAGAATTAATCTACCAATCGACTAAATTGGATGATCTTCATGATCCAAATTTCTGATCACAACATCTTTGATAAAGCGTTAAAGGAAATAGCAAAACATGATTCCAAAATGCATTATGATGAATTAACGTACCAACCACAATACCCCTGGAAATGGATGATGTTGACTTGAGGCGTAATACTTCAAATTTGGATATCTTGCTATACATGTTTCAAATTAGCATCCCAATTTTGTAAATGGGAGCCGTGTATCTGATATAAATATTTGTTTTTTTGCTCCCTTGATTTTGTAATATGCAAAACTCAAAAGGGGTTACCAATTAAATTAATTATGAAGTGTGCGGGCCTTTATGCTACAGGAATATAAGACGGGTGTTGACTTTTATGTGACATCTGAATAGTGTGAACTGGATAGTGCAAGGGGAAGTCCATGTAGATATCTAAGCACACCAGGAATAAGGTCATTATTTGACGTGAACACTGGGCTGGCTATAGTATAGGAATATGCCACCTTACTTTCCACTGATCAGTCATCAGACAAAGGCGTGACTTTACTATACTCCATTGACAACCAGCAGCTGATAATAATTCAATATTTAATCTTCACCAAACTTCCAGGGAGAATACAAGCTATCCTCTTTCATAACTTGGAGAAAGAAAGAAAATAATTATATTAATGTCCTCAGATGATGAAGTACCTAATTCACAATAAATATACTCTTTATTATGTCCGACATTCATGATTTTTTCGAATCACTGTGAATTCATTTATGGACAAAAATAATCTGATACATATAGATTACTTGATTTGATTCAGAAATGGCAGATTTAAATTCTAGTCAATGGGACTTGAAAATCACATTCAAGGTCAAGAAAAGACTCTAGGTTATAAAAGGTAAGTAAACATCAAGTGCTAAAGAAATGTAAAGAAGAGCAATGTCTGGTGAGTATGAAGTTTGAGATGATTGTACAAAAGATTCTGCGGTAGTGAATAGGGAGTGAGTTTTTCCCCTTATTCTCGTTAGGGCTAGTAAGAAGTACTTGAATTGGTTGAACTTGAGACTAGCGTGGTAACTTTTGCAGGAAACATGTTTTTTTGCGAGATTCTGGAGCTCAATGTTGTTGTGATCAGAATGTAGGTGATTAATCTGTTTTAGCTGGTGTCAGAGTAGAGTTGTCTTTAGTATCTCATAATACATTACAATTGCTTGGTCACAGTGATTGCTATGTCTTATCCTACCTTCGGGTTGGCATCAATGAAAAGGAATGCCTGTAGTTGGAAGGTGAATTGGTTTCATTATATTGTTTCACAATTGTTGCTTTCAGCATAAGTTTGCCCATAACCATTTTGTTATCATGGTGAATAGAGCTAAAGATCTTGAATAATGCAGAATATTCTCGGTGAATGGTAGAACCAAAAGGAAATAATAATGCCAGTAAACTCAAAATTAAGAGTTCTAAAGGTTGTGTTAAGTGTTGGAAATTCCAGTTACATGAAAAAGCTCCTAAGGTTTTAGGTGCTAGGTTACAAGGAAGTGTGTGGAGTTGGCAAGGAGTCATGCATGGAGGAGATCGTAGAGTTTAAATTGCAGTTAATAGATTTTGAATACCCAAAGACAGGTCTACTTATGATGAAATTTTTAAGGACTTGTGATAGTAATTCTGATATTTGAAAGTTTGAAACACTTGAAGAAGGTTCAAATGAAGAGAGCCCAGTAGTTCCTCTTTCTGACACTTGAAGAATGTTTTAGATTTACAAGGTTGGGAAATTGAAGAGTTGATGCCCGTGAAGAATGTCCTTAGCAATTAGATCCAAAGTGACTAAAACAACCAAAATTTGAGTCAAGATATTTCAGGAAATTGATAGTTAAGGAGTTGTAGAAAACTGAGGAGTTGATGCCCAAAAGAGACTAAAGTCTAAAGCGATTGACAATTAGTGAAATTTCATGTCCAAGGAGATTGGGAACTTTTAGTCATTTTTGACATTCAAAATTGAAGTTTGGAAAAGTTCAGAAACGCTGCTCTTCCAAAAAATTTGAGGGTCTCTCTCTAGAAGCAGCAAGAAACATCGAGGGCTTGAAGTATTGATAATCTAAGTTTGAGAATTTCAGAGGTCTATTAGTTCATAGATATTCTTGAGGAAAGCCTGGACGGTACTAGCAAAGCCACTATAGTATTCTTACCAATAGTTAGACAACTTTGAAGTTTGGGTAAGTGGAATTGTGAGAAATTCTTGTTCATTTTAAAGAGATGAACAGAGAAGAATTATATGGCCTGGTGTAAGTGTTCAAAACTCATTGTTTTGTGTCATGCTTCCTTAGATTTAGTAGGCCTAAAAAATAAAGGAAAGAACTGCCATGAAATTCCGCACCTCCATTTTTTGAAGGCAACTTGTTTAATTGTACTCAAATTTGGAGAAATTAGATATTTCATTTTGCACAGGGTTAACTAGAGTGTTCAACCAGGAATAATGAATAGAAGAAAATCCACAAATCATTTGGCCATCTTATCTAGGAGAAGGAAAGTTTACAATTTTTTGAGTTAGCAAAGGCCAGTAAACTGCCCAAAATAACTTTGAAACGACAGGATTCTGGCCCATTATTGAGCTGGGTACTTCACACGATTCCAGGCAATTATGCTGTTTGAAGTTTTTGAGAGTTTTACATGGTTTTGGAGATATTGAAGTTTGATGAATATTGTGCACATGCAAACTGCTAGAGCAAAACAGAAATTTGCAGGGTCAAGACCGACTACTTGCACGAGATGAAATGACCTATTGGTGATGGCACTCATGGCCTCTGGAAGTTTCTTTTGAATGGCATGAGTTTGGTAGCCTGTAGTGAAAATGTAAAGGTAAAGGTAACTTTTAAGGTCACTTCCAAGTGAGACACCGATTTGGTGTATGATTGGTGTATGAGCCTACCCGCACCCCCCCTTAGAAGCCCACTAGGTAAAGTTTTTGTCCAGTTACCTTATATATTGCCCAATCCTCTATCGTAAATCAAATAAGAAAATGTTTCCTTACATTAAGCAATGCAAACTATGTACAGAACAAAATCATGGTACCATTCAGATCTTGAGAGTCCAGACGATGATCATAGATATCCAAGATACGTGGAAATTGATTTCTATTCATTAAACATATGCAATGCCACGGTATTCTGGAATACATGGGCAATGCAGTACATGAAGAATCGGAGAGAGTTCCCTAACTTGGCCACATATGATGTTCATATAGGGTCGGCCATGAGTGTGTTGGATGGCGACAACCAATGATAACTCAAAAATATATTATCCGCCTTCTTTACTTACAAAAGGAATTGCAAAACTAGCATTAGCATCTATAGGTGCAAAGATAACATTGAAGGGAATGGCTGAAGAGAAAGTGTGATATATATAAATAACTTGAGAAAAAGAAATCCAAAAAACTGAAGCATTAATATTTTTGTTGGAAGTTAATATTGGGAACCTAAACCAATATAACCCTTGCCACGTGTCATTGCAATAAACCACAACCTCGACTGTTGTATTATGCTACACCCAGTGAGTTAATGTGGTATTTACCCAATTTCAACACTTTATCATATCTACTGGGGATTTGAAACTGGGGCTCGCTTTGGAAGCTTCAATGCTTTTACCATTTGAGCTCATCCCATTCTACTAAATAAATTCAAAATATTAATCTTACATGTCATCAGTCAAAACATTCCAAAATTTATGCTATTGTCTATGGGGAGTAGACCTTGGATGTTATCTCTCTGTCAACATTTGACTTTCCATTATAATTGTTATTATTTATTGATTGAATCATTAATATACATTCAACGATTATGGTATGCCATGAAAACTACGTGGGGGAGAGGGAGGGCCCAACACATCAAGATCGTGTCACATATTTTGGTGGCTACTAATTTTAAAAAAGATGAAATTGAACCTAATTAATACATGATCATCTCACTCCTTCATCCTTATTTTTGTCCAAGAACCAAAAAACATTACGTGGAAAGTCTGAGATCCCTCGTAAAATACACATAAATTGTAGCCTTTCTCTAGAGTAAGCAGAGGAAAGGGAGGATCTAATCACATCGAGATTGTATCACATATTTAAGTGGATATTATAATTTAAAAAATGAAATCAAGCTAAACGAATACATTTTGATCCCACTTCTGTATCTTTATTTTTATTGGTTCAAGCACAATTGTTTTTGTGACAAGTCTGAGATCCCATTGTTCATCACCTTCAGTGTAATAACCTGCAAGTCTGTAACATGACTTGAATATTTCCTTCTAACTTCATAAAATCTTATATCCATTCCCTGAGATTTTTGGGTTGAATGCCAAAAGGGTCATAAAGAAAGTGACACATCAGAGCTTGGTGCTTAAGTCACTATGTCTTGTCTTCCACGGTCTGAATATAAATACTGTTTCCTGGAATTGTTTCTGCTGTAGATGGCAGCTGTTTGCTGAATGCTTTGGAGGAGCCAAATCTCTAGATACTGTCAGAATGCAATGGTGAAGAAAATTAATTGTAGCTGACATAGAGAGCACAAAATCTCAAAGGTCAAAACAAAGAACCAAAGAGAAAACTCCTTTAACTTCAACAGGCTTATAAACATGGCTACCTGGAAAAAAGATATGCATGTATGAGGTATTACCTAATATTATACTTGAAACTTAGTTGATATTTTTAGCAGTAATTTTCTTTTTTGCTGCGCCATACATCTTTGGAATCGAGTTTGTAAATAATCCTCAATGTTGGTTTGCTCATGGTCAATCAGTCATATCTAGAACATACTCCTTTCGTATTTTTGCCTTCTTTAGCAGTGCACATATATACAAGCATGGTAGCCTTGTTATTTTCAAAAAATATTCAGGCTACATTGCAATACCTTTTTTGCAATAAAATTTGCGTAATGATTTTGTTTTTTCTTATTCAAACTGTGGACAATGCCCTCCGTATCTGGCCTTAGGCTTTTGCATTGGTGGTTTTTCATAGGAATATGGTTTTAGTCGAGTGCTAGTTCTTATGTTATATATTTAGACTGTTTTTGTATTGTTGCATATTTTGTTGGAATTGGTTTCACTAAACTTCTCTTTTGTTACATGTTGATCTCTTTGTTGTCCAGGTGAAGCATATGATCAAATAAAGGAGATGTGCATTTTTCTTCTGAATGAGTTCTCTTTGCCACCAGATAAAGTTCTGTCCGTATATATACAGTCTCCAGGTTCTCCTTTCAAATATTGTGGTGCAGTATATCAGGGGTGTCCTTCAGCAGTCTTTTCTCTTTCGTGGCCAGAACCAGGGGGTCAAATGCAGCTCACTTCTGATTCCATTCCTCTGTCGGCAAAGATTGGCGTGTCTATTGAAGATTTAAGCATGGTTCCTTCTCTCAATGTTAACCAACAGCACCGAATAGAGCATCTGGCAATGAAGGTTGGAGAAAACCTATTCAATTTCATGCAATCTTTTTGTAGCACTGATGGGAATAAATTGGTGGTTCCTGCCGATATACTAGATCGATGGTTTAAGAAGTTTCAGGAGCGTGCAAAAAGAGATCCAGAATATTTGAAGAGTTTTGTCATTTAAGAAGTTTTGGCAAGGTGGTAGTATGTTACATGAAATTATTTTTTCTAGATCTGTCTGCCTTAGGATTCAAAGACCATATCAGCATAAGAGATTCGACAAAACTGTCATAGCCAACAAGCCCAAAAGAAGCAAGATTTCAAGGTTTTAATGTTAAATCTCTGAGCTCTGACTTAGCTATGTAATTATTTTGTGTTATATTCGGGAAGATGCATTTTACCACTTGAAGAATTTCTCTCTTAAGAAGAGATTATTTGGTTCATAAGCACTTCTGTCTGTTGTTCTATTATTAACTGCAAAGTTTGTTCACCTTCCTGCGAAGAGTTAAAAGGGTTACAAATATGTTATATGAAAAGATTTGACATTAAACATTTACAATTACGTTATACGAAAAAATTCTGTCAAATCAATTGATATCATTTTCGTGGAGGATTTTGATGTAGGTTATAGTCTCTCCCTCCTCCTCTTCCATTTAATTATTTCTTGAATGTTTTTAATGTAAATTGCCTGGTCACTTTTACATAAATTACTCAACTAAGGTGAAGGGCCTATGTAAAACCAATTTCCAAGCTTCCACTATTAGCAACTTTAAACAAAGGGATTTTTCCTTCCAAGTACCAACCTTCCTTGATTTTAACGTTTTTGTAAAAAGAAAAGATAAAAGCAGTTGAGAAACTTTGGCTCAAAAGAAACTGAAAAAGCAACCTTAATCAATGGTTGTCAGGGAGTGTTGGTCTCAGGGTTAGGATTTTATTTAGTCTCCCAGATATTTCCCTGTATTTTTAAAATTTAATTTGGAAGTCAAACTAGTGCTTCCTCAATTAAAGGTTGGGAAGAACTATCTTTGCCATCTCTACGGACGGTCACCAACAACCCTGTGTTTTGGATGGCCTCTGGTATGGTATATAATAGTTGCACGGGGAGCATTTTTTCCAGTCTCCCAAGTACTCTTTAGCTCCAATCCCCCTTTGTTTGGTTTTATAGTTGCCATAGTATAATTGGCAACGGTATTGTAACGGTTAGAACAATAAATAGAATTCCTTTATGGCCAACATTATTTTATTATTATAAAACTGTTTTTCTTTTGCTTATCTTGTCCTTTGGGAATCTATCCTTGGGAGACCGAAAATGATCTTTCACTAAGTCATCTATAACCATGCCTTGGTGCATTCTCATGGTCTTTTGTTTATTGTCTTATGGTGTTTATTTTCTATTATCGTATTTGATGGATTGAAGATAAGAATTGCATGATATAATTATTTAATTGCTTTGCTTCACTTGGCAACATATATACAATAAATAATGGAAATGTAATACAAAGAAATACATAACAATATCAGAGACAAGAGAGACACTAGACTTGTGGAGAGACTTTTTCTCTTCATGCTATAAGATTTGGAAACTTGCCCCACCCCGTCCCACCACAAGAAAGACTCTTTCTCTGCATCCTATGAGATTTGGAAATTCTCCCTTTCGTTTAGCATGGAGTTTTTTTTTTTCCTCATACTAGATTTATGCAGACATTTTTTCTTCATCACATAAGATTTGGAATCAACTCCTTCCCATCATGGAGCATGGAGAGTTTTTTCTCTTCACTCTCTCGGATTATGGAAAGATATTTCCTCTACTTTGGCTTGCTCTTCATTGTTGCATCCTCCTGTTGTGGAAAAATCAGCTATAAAGGAATCCCCTTTGTGGATCATAAGGTTATGTTTGTACTACACATATAGTTTATCTCCCAAAGTCTCTTATGTGGATTGGTGTTTATCTCCCATAAGTTTCTTATGTGGATGAATGTTTATCTCCCATAAGTCTCTTATGTGGAGTGCTCCTCTATCTTCATCATCTTAAAGACCGTACTTTTCTCCTTTTGTATGGATGTTGAATGGATGCCCAATGTATACTTGAAACTGTTGAGTGATTAAATGTAATGTTATGGTCGTTGATTCAACTCACTCTTTTTCTTACATGATCTATAATCTCTAAAGTGCAATTGCTTAATGGAAATTGCAGAATCACAACATGCTATCCCACATGAATTCTAGTTCAAATTGACACTTTTGTATGCTTTAAGAACATAGAATTAGTGCAGTGTGTTGTAACATAAACGAACTTGCAGCAACTAACTACGAATGTAGCAACTATGAACAAGTGGAAGGAAAACAATAACAAAACTGGACACCCCAGTATAACTCAGCTTGTTGATATGATGGGAAAAAACAGTTTACAATGAGAACAAATATAACAAACACTAACATAGAAACCCCAGTATAACTCAGCTTGTTGATATGATGGGAAAAAGCAGTTTACAAAGAGAACAATTAGAACAAATGCAACAAACACTATCATTTGTTCAATAAACTCTCCGCGCTTTTCTTCCTTTTAAAACCAATTTGAGCACCAACTTTATCTTTCACACTCATGCTTACAATGGATTCATGTTGCCTAATTATCATGCTCTAGTGGTGACCTTTCATGCATTAAGGACCTCCAAATGATTCGTACAAAATAGTGTCTTCCCAAGAAATGAGAATGTTAGATCTTTGGATAGAAATACGAACCCATTTTACTTGAGCAAGTCCACTATCGATAAACTTCATACTCAAAGTACTTCCATCCCTTCTTCGGAGATGTTCTTTCAAATTGTTTAAATCCACATGCTCTGCTTCTATATAAAAATACCTTCCAACGGTGATTCCATGCTTCTTCGAAGTGGCATGCCATGGTAGATCTTAAGGATGTAGATGTTATGAAAACAAGGACCACATGTAATCGAAACCCTTGAAGTGCGTACACATGGGATAAGGGAGTGGAAAGGATGGAAATTACAAAGTGGGAAGAATGAAAAGAAAATGAAAGTGGGATGGATAGTTATAACGATCGACAAGTGGGAAAGGTATGTGGGAGAAAGAGAAATTAAATGCAATAGTGTGTACATGCACTTTGGGATGTGAGTTTACAATATCATTAAATTGGGGAAATCAAGGTTTCATTATAAGTTATGCATCAAGTAGCAAGAGCGGAAAAACTTAATAGTTGTGATTATTTGAATTACAGAAGGATTTATCGTTGTTTTGATTTGGGAATTTATACAAATTTGTTTAATCAACTCGTGTCTTTCTTCCTTCTAAAACCAACTAAAAACAAACTTTGTATTTCACACTCATGGTTACAAGTGGATTCATGTTTCCTAATTATCATGCTCCAAGAGTGTTCTTTCGTGCATGGACTCCCAAATGACTCATAATTGAAGAGGCATTGTCATTTTGCCGTTACCGTTACTAATCATGTTCAATTCACTTAAATGAAACTGTTGCTTTATGCAGACCAACTATCGTGACAATTACGTAATCGCTTTTGAGTCAACTTGAGTTTACGATGCAAGAGCATTAGGTTTTAGTTGTTCTTTTTGCAAATTTTGGTCTTGAATAGGTTTTAGGGTGCATATTTTGTCTCTGTGAAGCTTTTCCATGCTTCACCTTGTTTTGTTTTGGTTATTTTGGCTTGATATCCATTTTCCTGTCAAAATTAGAGATTTGAATTTTTGAACTTGTTTTGAGTGTTTTAGAAGCTTTTCTCATCTTCTAAGTTTTGGTTTGGTCATGATCCTTCATGGAGGGGTCAAGGAAGATGTTAGGACACATCTTGAATAGTCCTAATGACTTAATTTATAATGAACCATGTAAAACTCAATTGAGGTTAAAAGCTTGGGTTGAGTTTACTAAGTTGGTTAGGCAGTTTTGAGAGTTTTCGAATGAAAGTGGAGAAAGAGGGGGAGACAAAAGTGCGTGGAAGAGACAATAAGGAAGAGAAAAACAAGAAAATAAGTCGAAGAACACCAAGATTTTGATGAAAAAGAAGAAAAATCTTAAAAACAGGGGATATAAAGTACTATTGTAACACATTTGCATCAAAACAATGAATTGTTGCTTCATTTGAGTTTCTTGTTGCAAATTCTATTTGATAATTCTTGTGAGTAATTTTGTTGTTTTAGAATCATATTATTGATTTGGGAAGGTGTTCATTCACTTTGTAGGTCTCAAAATACAAGACATGTCTATTACAGTCAAAGAAAAATATATTTATAGTCAAAAAAAGTTTGTTTTCTCCATGTTTTGGGATTATTCAAGGTGACAAATTGAGTGGCAGAGCAAGAGACACGTGTGAAGAGTGATCCCCAATCAAAAAGATCTAAAAAATGATCTATAAATTTAAATTTCTCTTGATTTAGTGCTCTTGGCCTTTACATAGGTAGAATACCCTAAACTAGGGTTTTAAAGTACAAAAATCCTTCTAAAATAAAAATGAAGCCTTTAAAATCCTTGAAACTTTGTATAAATGTGTAATAGGATATTTTTAAAGTGTTCAAAATGGTTATAATAAATTTGACCCCCTATTGAAAGAGATATCCAAGTTTCTCAGTCTGCAAGCCTAATTTGAAGGTTTAGAAACCATGTTTTAACACTTTCTTGTATTTTCAAGTTTGAACAAAGGTATAAAACAATATGGAGGGTTGAGATAACATCAAATTAATGTGGAAGAGACTCTTATGCATAAAGATTCTTTGTTTTGTCGAAATTTACAATCAAGAAGGTATTAGGTCTGATCATCTCTTTGTTAAACAAGTTGCAAACTTAATTTTTCTAAACACCTTCACTATCATTTTTGGTATCAGAGTAGGGTTTGGTTGTACTTCATAGTGACCTAAGAAGAAATTTATTTCATTAAGAAGAGTGAAGAGTAGGTTATGAAACATAAACTTGTAATAAGTATAAGATGGCACTTCGAGGAACAACCATAGGTGGTGCTAAAGGAGGTCCAAGAAAACAACTGAGAGATGTATTGTTGGAAGAGATAAGGAATCCAAAAGCATGCTTAGAGGCAATAAAAAATATTCAAAAAAGAGGTGTTATTATAGGTGATGTGAATGAAAGAGAGGAAGAACCACAAGAAGATGTTGCAGAAGAAGAGAAAAAAAGAATGGAAGTGTTATGACATTTATGACACCTCATTAGTGAATAGTATCTCGCCACATCATCAACCTTGGATACATACTCTTCGAGCAATACCTTCTACAATACATGGGTGTATTAAATACATTCATGCCAATCGAGTAATTACAATTTATGGGATTCCATATGAGCACCTCTACAACAAGAGAGATTCATACCCAGAGAATTAATTATCAACCCTGTTAAGGTTAATCCACCACAAAAGATTAAGCAACAGGAAATCCCCTTTACTAGGTGGATGGTACTTGAGAGACAATTACACTAGAGACATACAGTGGGTTTCACAAAATCCTCATCTTCTATGAACTGTATTCAAATATCTAGAGCACCTGAACATGTTCCTACTATTGCTATTCCAAAAAAAAAACATAATACACACATATGGGTTCCAAGAACCCCTATTCCTTCTATTGGTACTTCATGACCCCAGAGTTCTATTATACATACACCGAGCATCATAGATACTACAGTGACAAATATTGCACCTATACATACTCCTTGGTAGTACCACCAGTTTTTTGCACCAGGGTTTGAATAGGGAGATACCTATGATCATCCTTTGGATGAGATCATAGAATGATCTTGTCTCTCCAAAAATACCAAAAAAAAATAAAACATTCAAAAATTCAAAAAATATTTTCGGCACTTACATGTTTTACTGGCTCCTTAGCATCTATGTGTTAGTTCCATGTTAAGGGCTAGCATATCAGTTATTACTACATATTTATTTCCAGACATACACATACACATGATTCTATGTACTTTTAGGTGTTGGGCTTTCCCTCTACTCACATCACCAAGATGTTGGGGGCATCCATTTTCTATGATCTTGCTACATACATGTTATATATTTCGATGATCACTCTACATTATCATTTTTGAGCTTACATATGTACTTACACATGCCTTATCCACGCTTTTACCTTGCACATGGTACTTGATATGCTATGTAATTAAAGATTTTTTTCTAACACATTTGATCCATGGGCTACCATAACATGTTTATTTCAGTTGCTTATGCTTTACTTTATGCACTTCGTTGAGTGTCTTGTCTTGCTTGTTCGAGCATTTGAATATGCTTGGTTGTATGCGGCTCCTGTGCCTATGTTTGCTTTCTTTGACATTTGCATAATGCCATTATTTATTGTATGTAATGTCCACTTCTTGTGTCTAGGCAGTTGTGTCGACCATTAGCCTATTCAGCGGACTGGGATGTTAAGGGAGCTCCACAATTCTTGGAGGGGTATTAATTCTTGTGCTTATTGTTGGAGGTCAGATCACTATTCACAATCTACTATTCATTGGTACTATTCACAAATCACTATTCATGGTGACGTGGCATAGTAATGAGGTGGATTAGTGATGAGGTGTCCTTTGGTGATGTGGCATGGCTTTCATTATTGAAAGATGAAGAGAGATAAAGTGGGATGCAATTCTCCAACTTGGTCACATGGGAGGACTATTAGGTGCATGTGGGAGACAAAAAAAGATGTCTCTCATCATTTAACTTGGCATGTGCTTGTGGGGCGCAATTCTCCACTTAGTCACATGGGAGGACTATTAGATGCATGTGGAAGACATGGACACATTGACACATGTGAATGATTTTTGGCATATATGGGAGGAGTCAAAAAAGAAATCTTGAAGATGCTTGGCACATGTGAGAGATCTTTGACACATGTGGGAGGAGTCAAAAGTTGAAGGAATATTTTGATTAATGAGCTTGCACATAGGAAAGTGGGGGACAAGGTCTACTATTCCTGATTGAGGGTCACATGCAAAGGATTGATGACACATGGGAGTTAGTCAAAAGAAGATCATGAAGATCCCTTGCACATGTGAGATACAAATTGATTGATAATCAAATGGGGGCACATGGGAAAAGTCAAAATAATATCCCTTACACATGTAAAAGAGAGACCCCTTGCACATATGAGAGACAACATGCACTATTTATGAATCATGTTTTCTCTTCAAAGTGTGGCACAAATCTTCCTCTCTCATCTTCTTCCCTCTCTTTCTCCTTCTCTTTTGTAATTTTATTAGTATGACTCTTCTCCATTATAAATACATGTTTTATCATAAACCCCTTTTATTTGCAGAACTTGAACTTGTGTTTAATTCTTCATCTCCTATTGGAGAGTTGTTTGCTGGTTTCAATGGTGAAAGATTCCACCCTAGCTAGTTTATGGTGATTTCATACATGAATCACATTATAGCTTCATTGGACAAGATAACTAGTTTCAGTAGTGCAAGATTTTTCCTTAGCTAGTTGATGTTGGTTTCATCTTGAAATCATAATTGGGCTTCAAACCAGATTCATGATTGTAGTGGACAAAGTGTGTGTTGTGTGCAGAATCTCCAGTCTAGTTGTGTGGACATTTGTGGTGATTAATATATGTAAGTGGGAGTTGTTGATTTTTAAATCCATTTATTGTAAGGTTGTGTTATTTATTAATGTAAGATTTGTGAGGGTTGTTCAATCTATTGTTGTAGGAAGTATTGATAGTAGTGTGTTCTTGTATCCAACATTGTAATATGTGTAATCATCTCTATAATCTGAAATAATATGTCAAGTTGGGATTTTGGTGTTTTTTAGTTATGGTCTGTTGGCAATATGATTATCATTGATGTCAAAAGGGACACTATAAATGTCATTGATGCCAAAAGGATCAAGCATGATTGATGGAAAGAAGAGCATATTTCATAGTCGCACTATGCAAAGTTGTCATGTTTTTACAAATACCATTTATGGATGTTTAAAGTCAAACAGATAGAAGATCCGTTATGATTTTTTTATGTACATTCTAGAAATATGGTCTGCAGGTTTAGAGGAGAAGGAATGAGCTCATAATTGATTTATTTAGCTCTCGAACATTATACGGTTTCATAGTAAAATCCTAAGGGTTTAGCCATGGTGGCAACAAGCAAAGTTCCATTTTAATGTTGACTTGGTATAGCTGAGAACTAGTAACTTAAGTCCATATCGTTGTTAAGAAACCGACCCCTCGACCTAGCAATTACTGGCTCTGAGCAATGATCAAAGGACTTTATATTTTCCTAAGTCTAAGATTTAATATATGTCCCATCTTGATCAATGATTATCGCTTCATTGTACACAGATGATCCAATGAAGCGAAGCAAAGTCAAATTATCAAAGGCTCCTCCGAGTGAACGTGCTATTACCAAGTGTCACAATCACATCAGTCTGTCAGATAGAGGACCATTGAGAGCGAACTTGTCAAAGCTAATGTTTGAGTTAGTTGGAAGATCAATGGTTCGCACTTAATTGGACATTAGAGATCCAATGGAGTGTGATGAAGTCAAATTGTCAAAAGGAGCTTTGAGTGAGAACGTAAGTGACAAGTGTCACATTCACAAAGCTTTTCAAATAGATGCCCAATGAGTGTAAGCTTGTTAGAGTTAATGATCGAGCTTGTCAGAAGATTTGATGGTGAGTAGGTGATCGTGTAAAGGATATCCAACAGAGTGAGTGGACTCAGATGGAACAAAATGATCATTTTTATCGACATAGTGGCGACTTAAAAACCAAGCATGTTCGAGAAGATCGATGAAGCAAAAGCAATCCAAAGATATAGGAAGCAACGAGATGGGATGAAAATCTCGATGTTTAACATCTCGATAGAGATAAAGAACGTGCATCTTTGGAGATCCAATGACACGTAGAAGCTTAGATCAGGTAGATCGATGAGCATGTTTTAAAGATGAAAAAATGAAAGTTTGAAAGCACAAAAAGATCTAATGGATAGGATGAGTCTTTTAGAAGGTGATTGAATGGATGCATTTTAAATTTGAGTCATTTAAGTATGGACCATCAGATCATGACACCAAAGGAAAGATTAATGATCGACATTTAAAATCATGTCTAGACAAATGGTTAGTTGCAGTAACATGCAGGAACTTGTGTATAAGCTCTATATCTCGACACATACAATGAGATTGATCGATCCAACCGATCAAATCTACATTAAATAACTTGTGCATCAAAACTTGAGTCTAGCATATGCTATAGATAGTAAAGAGACTTGCAATTATGGCATGTTGCATGGAATTGAGACGATGGAACTTACAGTCCAAGTCATAATGAACTAGAGTCTAGAATTGGCATGATGTGTTGCAGTCCGACTGTGAACACACTGAAGATATGGAACCCTAGATCCATTACTTATATATATGACATATAAGACATAGGCAGACGTTGTTGGAGCCATTTGAATTGTGTCAAACAAAAAATATAGTGACATAGAGGAGTAGAGTGAGAAAGAGATGAAGTGTGTCAAATAGAGACATATCTAGACACAGAGACAGAGGGGTAAAGAGAAGAAAAACACACAGAGATAATATGCAAAGCATGATGAGTTATAGATTATACTTGTAATAGAGATAACATAGTTGGATTCATTTATGAATCTATTTTGTATACTGGAGTTGTAACTCCATAGATCTGATTGGTTGGTGTCATCAGATTAGCTGAGTTGGTGCTCAGTTAGAAGATTGGTGTCTCCTTAGGGTTGGTTCCCTTAAACATAGTAACCATTGAGGTTAAACTAAGTTGGTGCTCAGTTAGGGAGTTGGTGCTCTTAAACTAGGGGATTGGTGTCTCATTAGGGTCGGTGCCCTTAAATGTGTAACTAGTAAGGTTTTCCCAGTGAGGCTTTGACTATGAGGCTAGATTAGAATATTATATTTAGCAGCTATTCTCATCATGGTTTTTTCCCTTAGATTTTTCACGTATAAATCTAGGTTTTCCATGTATAAATCTGGTGTCATGTGTATTTATGTGTGTATATGATCTCTGCATTTATCTTTTAATCTACATATGCTTTTGAATTTGTCTTAAAAGGATTAAATGACTGGTTTTAGTTGATCTACTGATTCACCCCCTCCTCAGTAGATAGTTGTGTTCCAACATGGTCCATGTGTGGTTCATAAGCATTGTTATACATTTATTTATGAATGTATTCCAATAGGTTTAGAGTAACAATATTGTATGTGGATGTCTAATATATTTAATAGTTGATCTTATGTGTGGGAATCATAAATCCATTGTGTCATAGGTTCATTTAGAAAGTGTTTTACTGTAAAAGTCAGTTTTTAGTAATATTCCTATTTGGGGATATTTAGTGATATCATAGCTTATATCATATTTGAGTCTTATTGTTAAGTGTGAGCATTTTGGTTTTGAGGCTAATAACATAAGTGTTGAGTTGGGTTTGTGTCTTACTTGAGTTCATTTTCAGAGTTGAGTCTAAGTGTTAATGTGGGATTTTATAGTTTTAGAGTGGTCTTAGTAAATATCCACTTTGGGATATTAGAATTTTTCATATTTTAGTAAATATCTTGAAAAAACATATTTCAGTGGTATCAGAGTTAGTTTTTCTACCACCATGTGAGGTTTATCTAACTTTATGCAAGTAGAACTTTCATATGTAGCCAGGTACATGTGTAAACATGTATAATCTAAGAAGAATATCGACAAAGAGATTTCCTACTAATTTTCTTGTTAGAAATGTGAGTGAGGAAATGGATGAGGGACGAGGTAAATAAGTTTTAGATGATCTTGATGAAGTAGTCATGAATATGGTCAAGCAACAAAAGCAATCAAATCTATACTGGAGTCGATTGACACATATTTTAAAGGAGATGATAACTGTTAGACCAGAGCAACTAAAGGATCCAGAGGAGGCTGTGTTTTGGAGAGTTCACCAATAATTGGGGGCTAGTTTTTAGGAAGTTATGCCTTTTCAAGAATATTGCAAGTGGAATTCTAGCACTAGACCATGCCAAAATAGAGGTGGGTCCTATTAGGATATGCAGAGACGTTTGGGAAAACTTATCCTCCCAAAATTTGATGGTTCACAAAAGTGCACAACAAGGGAATGAGTCGAAAAGCTGGATACATATTTGGAATTGAATCCCATGCATGAGATAGAGGTGATTAAGTTCGCTACCCTTCATATGGAGAGAGAGGCACATGATTCGTGGCACCATGGGTTGGTAACCCAAGGGCACATATTCATTAATACATATAGAAAGTTCACACAGAGGTTGATAGATAGGTTTGATAAGAAGGATCCTGAGAAGTTTTTTAGAGAGATGACACATTTGAGATAGGTTGACACACTTGATGCCTACATTACATAATTTCAGAGGTTATCAGTCATGGTTTCAGATGTTTCTGAAAGATGATTGACCTCCTTATTTATTGAGGGATTGTTTAGAGCCTATTGGGTGAATATTTTGTCACCAGTTAACTGATGGGAAAAATAGGTCTCTTTAACCACATCATAGGGAGATTGGTCGGCCAAATGTTCAAGTTTACCACATCAGAGAAGACAAATCTCTCCTCTCATCAAGGGGAGGTTCCCTATAAATATGAGGAGCTATATACTAAAAATATATGCATAAAATAACACTCAGGGGTAGGACAACACCATCCATCTCTCTTTTTTTAGAGATGATGTTCACAAACAAAGGAAAAATCCAGGCTAAAAACACTGAAGACACTTCTCTTTTTTCAGAAGTGGTCTTGCAGCAAACAACATGAATCCTTTCTGGTAGTGACAAGTAACAGGTAACAAAGGTGCAGTAACCAACAGAATGAAGTGTAGCACAAAGTTTCCACCTCAACTGTCCAAGAGTGAAATATAAAGGATAATGGGGGCACAAAGTCGTCCTAAGATCCTTTACATAGAAATAAACTAAGCACACACACACTAAAGACAATTGTGGCAACACAAAGTCTCTCCACAGTTGGCTTGAAGACACCTCCCTGATTACTTCCACTAGTTTTGTTTATTTCATTAAAATGGACAAGAACATATTCAAGAAATAGACATAAGAACAATCTCCTAAATGACACAAGCTATAACAGTACAGAGTCTGAAAGTAACCTGCTTTCTCATTCAAATAAAGAAATATGATCAACAATCTGAGCTCAAAGTCTCAGTAATTGACTTTCAATTTTGGCAGAGTTTTACTTCTTTAACCCCAAAATATCTCTTTTGCATCAGATAGGAGATTATAATATATAGCAGCCAAGAAAGGCTTGGCACTTTGTTTCATGCAACGGCCCATGCTGCATTCAATGCCTTGAATTCATTTTCAATTTTGTCAAAGAGGGCCATGATGGAACAAGGCGTCTACCTTAACTGTGGCGTGTCGATTCATCTCAAATGTCTTCTCCTAGGCCTGGGTCATCTGGTCATTTTTTTGATGTCTGCACAGCTGTCCACTTTGCCTTTACTCCAAGAGATAAAAACAAGCCACGCTTTTAATGTTTGAAAGCTCAAATATCTACTTGGTGGACTGTTCCACCTACTGGAATAACTCCTGCGTAGATATTTCTAGTCTTTCCCTCTTTCATGTTGCAATTTGAGCTCTCGGCCTATTTTTTCCCTTTCTACTGGCTCTTTCGGCTCCTCCTTCAGCTAGTCACTGAGTTTGTTTTCAGGTTCCATGCCACATTTGAAAATCAATAGATATTTCATTACCTTGAATTTGACGTCCACGGGGACATCATTGGTTCACTGTTTCAACAGTTCGGGTGGCCTTCTCGACTCGTTGATTCCATTGCTTCTCTGGTTCATTCACTCTCGTTGAACCTTTGAACCTGTTGAACCCGTTGAACCATTTTGGTTCAAGGTTCAACGGTTCATCTTCTTTCTTAGAAGCCTTTATTTTCTCTAAGTCTTTCGAAGCTTTGAAATTCTTTCGTCTTTATCAAGCCTGTAGAGTCCATAGAAACCAACCTGCAGAGTCCGTAGAAATGAGCCTGCGGAGTCCATAGAAATGAGGCCTGCAGAGTCCATAGAAATAGGGTTGAGGAGTCCGTAGAAATAGGCTTGAGGAGTCTGTAGAAACAATCATGTGGAGTCTGTAGAAACAAGCCTGCGAAGTCCATAGAAACGAGTCTGTAGAAACAGGTCTGCAGAGTCCATAGAAAAAAGCTTGCAGAGTCCATAGAAACAAGCCTATAGAGTCCGTAGAAACAAGCCTATACAGTCCGTAGAAACTAGTCCATAGAAACCAACCTGCGGAGTCCGTAGAAATGAGTCTATAGAAACGGGTCTGCAAAGTCCGTAGAAACATTCCTGCAGAGTCCGTAGAATCAAGTTCATAGAAATGGGTCTGCAGAATCCGTAGAAACATTCATTCGACTTAATGTCTTTGGAACCTCCCGAAGGGAAGGTGTCCCTTCAAGCCTTGAGAAGATCCATTTCTTGGTCGCTAAGAGCCCCCTGCAAGGGTACCTACCCTTCAGGGTCCTTCGGGCGGTCTTCTTCAATTCCTTCAGACATTTTGTCTGAAGGAAATCTTTCCTTTGCCTTGTAAAATTTTAGCATGAAAAATCTTTCCAAAAGAGATCTCTTTGTCCACTTTTGTTCACTTCCCTTCGTAAGGGCACTTGCCCTTTGGGCTTTGGGGCACTCCTTTGAATTGTTCGATTGAACCGACCGATTGAACCAAATTTGGTTCAATCAGTTCAACAGTTCAATCTTTTGTTTGAAGCTTTCAATTGACCACTTGAACCAATATCATTGAACCTTTGAACCTGTTGAACCTTTTGGTTCAAGTTTCAATGGTTCAAACTTTCTTCTTTTTGCTAAGTCTTTTGAAGTCATTGAACTTGCCAAAGCGATTGAACTTTGAACTTTTGCCGTAGCGTTTAACTCTTTGAGCTTGCCAACGTCGTTGAACTTGTGAACCCATTGAACCCGTTGAACCTTTTGGAAGCGGGGTTCAATGGTTCAATGGTTCAATCCTTTGTTTGAATCTTTTCGATGGACCTTTTGGTTGAACCTCGGCGTTGAACCTGTTTTGAAATTGCCTAAGTGTTGGGAACTTATTTTTTTGAGAGATTTCCCTTGTTGAAGTCATTGAACCTGTTGAACCTACTAGTCCCTTAGCTGAAAAAGCTTGAATAATGAAGAATTTGAATGCTCAGAACAATTTTTGAGAAGGGAATAGAAGATTTTGACCTGCAGGACCAACATAGTTCATATGTTGTCCCAAAAATAAGTGATAGATTTTGGGAACAACAGTTGGCTCTAGTTGGAGAACTTCCTTTAGTTGAAATTTTGAAACAGCTAAGGGGAGTAGAAACCAGAATCTTTAGTGCCTTTAAGTATGCCATTGGGCTATGGAGTCATGCTACCCAAAAAAGAAAGGTGCCAAAAATGAAAACAAAAAGCACAAAACAAAACTAAAGACTATACAAATATACATATGTACAGATGATCTTATCCGATACTTCAAAGATTGAAGTGCTTCAGATGCCACCCACTGTGAGACAATGAAAATGGCATTCCGTCTTGATAAACCAGTAAGAAACCATTTCTTTCCCAGAATCGGTGATGGGCGAATGAAACTCTCCACCAGGAATCACATTTTTTGTGCACTCCTTTTGGTTCTCTCTTCTTACCCCATGACAAGATGTGGTTCCAATTTAAAAACCATAAATCCTTACTCTCTTGGTGAAGAGTTTCTTTTCTTGACTTTGGCACACAGAAGTATGGTCCACTATCATAGCTTGTTGCTCTTCTAGTCTAGTGAAGCACATGATTTAATTGTCAACACCAAACTCTTGTCAATGGTTAGCTTTATTAGAAACACTTGGTTGAAAGACCAGTTTGATAGTGTAACTATGCTCTTCAAAGTCTTTGTGAGGAACCATGAGGGTTGTAGAGATAACCAATGAATCTGATGACTATGAAGCTCTATAGGCACTGCAGATATATTGAAAGCATCAAAACTTTCAAGGCAATTCCATACTAGATTGTGGTAATGGCACAATGTTTTGTTCTTGGTTTGACACAGGTTCTTCACTTGATAAACCATCAGTTCAACATCTCCTTTAGCATGAAAGATTTTGACACCTCTGTTTTGCGCTGCCTTCAACTCGAGTAACATAGATTCATACTCGACAGTGTTGTTGGTGTTACTAAACTGCAACTTGTATGAAGAAAGAAAAATATCTCCTTGAGGAGATATCAACACAATCCCAGCTCCAGCACCGGTAGGAGAATTACTACCATCAAATTCCAAGATCCAAACATCATCATAAACTGATCTTCTATCAATTTTTTCTTCATTAGAAATGGAAGATCCTTTTTCATCTGTACTGCGCCCTACCAATTCTTCTGATGTCTTATTTGAATCAATTTTTGGATCGCCACCTACAGGGATTTCATCTGCTAAAACATAAACATCCTCTATAAATAGGAAAAAGTTACCCATTCTTGAAGACTCAAATAGAATTTGAGCTTCAGGCGCTAATGTCTGAGTGACAACATATTTTGCCTCATTTTCAGGGAACAACCTCTACATGACGCCTTTGACCAAGATCTTCACTTCAAACAGGTCCATGCTTATTTCTCTACCAACATCCTTGCAAAAATTTTGACCAAGAAGGATGCCGTATGAGGTTGGGACGTCAGCCACTAGGACTGTCATTTTAATCCTCCTTTCTGGAAATGCCGCAAATGAAAATTGGGCATCCTTGATTTGTCCCAACAAAGGCACTTATTTGTTTTCCATAGAGAAACATCTCCCAAAGGTCTTGGTCAATGTGAGTCCAAGAGATTCTGCCACTTTGGTGGGCATGACATTGTCAGATGCGTCTGAGTCTATTATGCAGTTGTTCAGCTGGTGACTGTTTATCAACAGGGAGACATAAAATGGTTTTGTCTTTCTGAGAGCAGCAGGAGGAGTAATGAAAAAATTGTTTGGGATGGACATGTTCTTTAGGGGATCATGAGTTACCTTCTTAACATCTTGTCAAGTAGGGACAACTTTATTCTTCACACACTCAACCAACATGTCTAACTGCTCAAGGTTGGATTGCAAGAATTCAAATTCAATCATTTGAATTTTGGTCTTCTTGACATGGTCAACTATGTCAAATAACTAAAATGGACTAGGAATAGAGGAAGGAATTTCATCCTTCTAGTTTTTTTTTGAGGGGGGGACTGATCTACAAAATTGAATTTGAAGGTGCAAAAATATTTGGGGTATTCACTTTTTTAGCCATCACCGGGTCCTTTGGCTGGAAAGACAAAGAAGTTCCTCATTTGGCAATTGAAATTACAGGCTGAGCTCGCTCCTCTATTTTTTCTTTATCAGCTCGCTGAGCTGACTGATTCTTGGATCGGGTGAATACAACGTATGATCCATCAACTGCTTTACCTTCACTTTTGGGTTCATCTTGGTAATTCAGGAAATCAATGTTGGAGTCGCCAGCTAATTCTTCTTCTCCCTCCGTGAAGAGATTAACGTCATCTTTTGGGTTCAACTCAAGTTGGAAGGAGAAATCTGATTCTGCTTCAAGATATCCAACTACTGAATTAGTTGGAGGTGCTTCAATGGCATTTTTTTCCCTGAGTGGGAGGAAGACGATTTGGCTACCCTTGATTCCTAGCAGCATTGCCTTAGTATGACTGACTGGGGAAGGTCCTCCTTGGGATATCTCTATACGAAGGGGCAGTTGACATCCCTTGCGCCATTTACTTTCTAAGAGCAAGCAACTTATTTGCTAGCTTCTGCACCATTGTGGTGCCAGCAGATGGATATTCAGAAGATGAAGAAGATTTATCTCTGTTAGGACCTCTCCTTATCTTTTCTGCCAAGATAAGGTCATCTTCCACCTCAGTGGCCAAATCTTGAGCAGCAGCAAGGTCTATGTGGTCAGCACGTCTCAACAAAAAACTCACTTCAGGCACCTGTGAGTTGATGAAGAAACATTTAAGGTTCTCAAGTGTTGGCTAAGCAATTGTAGGAATCCTGTTCCTCAACTTGTCAAATTTAGCAATGAAGTCCCTCATAGGTTCATGAGGCTCTTTCTTCATCTGTGTGAGCTGGGCCAGCAGGGCATGTGCATCTTCTGTAGGCTTGAACCTTGCTTCGAACTTAGCTTTGAGGGTGTTCTAGTCAGTCACAGTTTGTGCTTGCAGATGATAGAACCAATTTGTAGCAGCACTTTGCAAGTTTCCACAAACAGCTTGACTGCTACGTCCTCATACTCCACGCCTATCACACCGCAGGCTATGTTGAACGTTGCAATGTGTTCATCAGGTTGAAATCTCCCATCACCAAAGAATTTGAGAATTTTTTCCCTTAAACTGTGTGGTAGCTCATGCAAAGGTGGATTTAAATTGAGTGGGCCAAAAGAGTTACCCCAGGGGCCTTAAACTGCCATGATTTGATTATGGAAAGTGGGGACAACAAATATGGGTGGAGTATATATAGGCAAAGCTTTGCTAACAATAGAAAAAGAAGCTCTGCCTTGTAGTGGTGACTTGGTGTTGGTAGGAGGAAGACTCCTAATTCGTTGAACTTGAAGTTGTGGAGAAAATAAATCAAAATTGCCTTGCTGCACCAACTCAAAAATAGGGTCAACAACACCTTAGGCTTTGGCTTCAAGTAAAGCGTGGAGTTGTCAGATTGTAGAATAAATGGAAAAGAACTAGCCTTGCTTTAGCTTGAAGCTTGAGTCTTCAAACTGTGCACTCTTCCCCAGCGGAATCACCAAAAATTATTGGTGTGGAGCTGGCAGAGAATTGACTTTTGAAATGAAATGCTTGATCTCCAACGTCTCAAGTTTTGAAGCTCAGAGTATATAATGGAAATGGATAAGGCTATAATGATAATAGATAAGACACAGGTGATGCTTCAATCTGAAGCTTGAGGCTTTAGACTGCACGTAATGTCCCCAATAGAGTCACCAAAAATTGTTGGGTGAATATTTTGTCACCAGCTAACTGATGAGCAAAATAGGGAGATTGGTCGGCCAAATGTGCAGGTTTACCACATCAGAAGGGGAAAAATCTCTCCTCTCATCAAGGGGAGGTTCCCTATAAATATGAGGAGCTATATACTAAAAATATATGCAAAAAATAACACTCAGGGGTAGGACAACACCATCCATCTCTCTTTTTTTAGAGATGATGTTCACAAACAAAGAAAAAATCTAGGCTGGAAACACTGAAGGCACTTCTCTTTTTTTAGAAGTGGTCTTGCAACAAGCAACATGAATCCTTTTTGGTAGTGACAAGCAACAGGTAACAAAGGCGCAGTAACCAGCAGAATGAAGTGTAGCACAAAGTTTCCACCTCAACTGCCAAAGAGTGAAATACAAAGGATAATGGGGGCACAAAGTCATCCCAAGATCCTTTACACAAAAATAAACTAAACACACACACACTAAAAGACAATTTTGGCAGCACAAAGTCTCTCCACAGTTGGCTTTAGGACACCTCCCTGATTACTTCCACTAGTTTTGTTTATTTCATTAAAATGGACAAGAACATATTCAAGAAATAGACATAAGAACAATCTCCTAAATGATACAAGCTATAATAGCACAAAGTCTGAAAGTAACCTGCTTTCTCATTCAAACAAAGAAATATGATCAACAATCTGAGCTCAAAGTCTCAATAATCACCTTTCAATTTTGACAAAGTTTTGTTTCTTTAACCCCAAAAGATCTCTTTTGCATCAGATAGGAGATTACAATATATAACAGCCAAGAAAGGAGCTTTGTTTCATGGAATGACCCATACTGCATTCAATGCCTTGAATGAATTTTCAATTTTTTCAAAGAGGGCCATACTAGAACAGGGCGTCTACCTTAACTGTGGCGTGTCGATTCATCTCAAATGTCTTCTCCTAGGTTTGGGTCATTTGGTCCTTTTCCTGATGTCTGTGTAACTGTCCACTTCGCCTTTACTCCAAGGGAGAAAAATAGGCTGCACTTTTAATGTTTGCAAGCTCAAATATCTACTTGGTGAACTATTCCACCTACTGGAATAACTCTTGCACATATATTTTTGGTCTTTCCCTCTTTCCTGTTGCAATTTGAGTTCTCAGGCTATCTTTTCCCTTTCTGCTAGCTCTTTCGGCTCCTCCTTCAACTGGTCACTGAGTTTGTTTTCAGGTCTCGCGCCACATTTGAACATCAACAAATATTTTATTACCCTGAATTTGACATCCGCGGGGATGTCATTGGTTCACTGTTTCAACGATTCAGGTGGCCTTCTCAGCTCCTTGATTCCATCACTTCTCTGGTTCATTCACTTTCCTGGTTCATTCACTCTCGTTGAACCTTTGAACCCATTGAACCATTTTGGTTCAAGGTTCAACAACTAATCTTCTTTCTTAGAAGCCTTTGTTTTCTCTAAGTCTTTTGAAGCTTTGAAATTCCTTCATCTTTATCAAGCCTGTAGAGTCCATAGAAACCAACCTACAGAGTCTGTACAAACGACCCTGTGGAGTCCGTAGAAATGAGGCCTGTAGAGTCCGTAGAAATAGGCTTGAGGAGTCTGTAGAAACAAGCCTGTAGAGTCCATAGAAACAAGCCTGCGGAGTCCGTAGAAACGGGTCTGCAGAGTCTGTAGAAATAAGTCTGCGAAGTCCATAGAAACAAGCCTGCAGAGTCCGTAGAAACTAGTCTATAGAAACCAAACTACAAAGTTTGTAGAAATGAGTTTGTAGAAATGGGTCTGCAGATTCCGTAGAAACATTCATGCAGAGTCCGTAGAAACAGGTCTGCAGAATCTGTAGAAACATTCCTTCGGCTTAATGTCTTTGGAACCTCCTGAAGGGAAGGTGTCCCTTCGAGCCTTGATAAGATCCATTTCTTGGTCGCTAAGAGCCCTCCATAAAGGTACCTGCCCTTCGGGGTCCTTTGGGTGGTCGTCGTCTTCAATTCCTTCGAAAAAAATGTCCGAAGGAATTCCTTCTAACATTTTGTCTAAAGGAAATCTTTCCTTTGCCTTGTAAAATTTTAGCGTAAAAAATATTTTCGAAAGATATCTCTTTGTCCGTTTTTGTTCACTGCCCTCTGCAAGGGCACTTGGGCTTTGGTTCACTGCCTTCCGCAAGGGCACTTGCCCTTTGGGCTTTGGGGCACTCCTTTGAACCGTTCGATTGAACCTACCGATTGAACCAAATTTGGTTCAATCGGTTCAATGGTTCAATCTTTTGTTTGAAGCCTTCAATTGACCACTTGAACCAATCTCATTGAACCTTTGAACCCGTTGAACCTTTTGGTTCAAGGTTCAACGGTTCAATCTTTCTTCTTTTCGTTAAGTCTTTTGAAGCCGTTGAACTTGCCAAAGCGGTTGAACTTTGAACTTTTGCCAAAGCAGTTAACTCTTTAAGCTACCTGACGTCGTTGAACCTGTGAAACCATTGAACCTTTTGGAAGTGTTGTTCAATGGTTTAATGGTTCAATCCTTTGTTTGAAGTTTGTCGATGGACCTTTTGGTTGAACCTCGACGTTGAACCTGTTTTGAAATTGCCTAAGTGTTGGGAACTTGTTTCTTTGAGAGAGTTCGCCTGTTGAAGTCATTGAACCTACTAGTCCCTTAGCTGAAAAAGCTTGAATAATGAAGAATTTGAATGCTCAGAACAATTTTTGAGAAGGGAATAGAGGATTTTGGCCTGTAGGACCAAAATAGTTCATATGTTGTCCCAAAAATGAGTGATAGATTTTGGGAACAACAGAGCCTTTGTGAGGTTGGTGAAATCATTTGATCCACCTTCACTATAGGATGCTATCAGGAGAGCATTGGATTTGGATTGACCTATTGCCTAGTCAAGTTATCCATCAAAGTTTCTTGCTAAGCTTGTTCTGCAGAAGTAGGATAAGGCACCTGAATCATAGAAGAAGCCTCATCTGAAAAATGAGGAGCATGAAGCGAAAGAGGAGTTTATAGTAGATATTTTTGATGGAGGAAAGGCCTTATCTCAAAAGGTTTAGAAGGGATAGAAGGGAATTGATGGACAATCTTGTCTTGCATGTATGCTGGGAAAAGAGGAAGAAATTGATAAGCTCACCCTAGAGCTTAGGTCTACTAAAGACTCATTGGAGAGTACTCAAATGGATCTTCAAGAATAAGACAATCAACTTGCTATTTCAAATCAGTTCAAGGAGCAAGGAAAAGAGGAAAGAACTGAGGAAATCAAGCAGGTGATCAACGAGCTTGGTAAGTTCCATATAGATGTTGAACACTTTTCCAAGTTTTTAGGTGCAGAGTTGTAATATCAGGAAGGATGGTGGGGTCAAAAAAATAGGAGTATTTTTCAATTTTCTAATAATCCTCTTTTTGAGTTAGATGTAGAGTCCACTTTTAATAATCCACTCTTTGTGATGGAGGATGAAACACTTCCTAGTTTCAGTATCATAGTTGGTGGAAATCACATGATACAAGATCTGAGTGATGTTTTTAGTTTTAAGATGATGACTCTGAAGTGGGAGGGTGGATTTCCAAGAACAAAATGGATTAAGAACAATTTTGATTTTCCTCTTTGTTCACATGAAGATAATAAATCCAGTTGGAGTGATGTGCGTACACATGTGATCAAGAGTGACAATTTTTTTATAGAGGATCATATTGAGAGAGCACCTGACAAAGAGGAAATAATGGAGGTTGAAGTTCAGCAAGGAACTATTTTAGGGAAGGCTATGAGACAATATTTCAGATGCAGAATAGCTATCCACTTTCCAATCAGCGAACACAAGACTTTTGTTACTTACATATTGAAGGATTGGCAAGTATTTCCAGCCAAGGAGTGGAGTATTTTCCGATTGGAGTTGATGAGTAGAGATGTTGAAATGATGATTACAGTTGGTTCTATGGAATGGTGTGCACAATGTTGCCCTTTTAACACTCAGAGATTGAGTGTTAATGAAGTACTATCAATTTATGATAGTTGAAGCATTCCTAGGATAACTATGAGTTTTGTTGTCCCCCGAAAATATCACTCATTTTTGGAACAACATTTGAACTATTTTGGTCTTACAGACCAAAATTGTCTCTTCCCTTTTCGAAATTTGTTCTGAGCATTCAAATTACTCATTTTTCAAGCTTCTCAGAAATCTACGGACTTTGCAGGCTAGAATCTACAGACTCTGCAGGCTAGAATCTACGGACTCTGCAGGCTAGAATCTATGGACTCTGCAGGCTAGAATCTACGGACTCTGCAGGCTAAAATCTATGGACTATGTAGGAAGAAAATCTACGGACTCTGCAGGCCAAGTTCAACGGACTTCACAAGTTGATTTCTACAGACTCTATAGGAAAGAAGCAATCTCTCAACACTTCGTGATTTCAAAGTTGGTTCAATGAAAAATCTCAAAGTTCATCGGCAAGCTTCTAAGCAAGGATTGAACCAATGAACCATTGAACCACTTTGGTTTAAAGGTTCAACGGGTTCAAAGTTCAAAGGTTTAGCATCAGCAGCAAAAGTTCAACCGCTTCAAGGTTCAACGGCTTCGAAACACTTATCAAAGACAAGAAGGCTTGAACCATTGAACCACTTTGGTTCAAAGGTTCAATGGGTTTAACAGGTTCAACGACCAAATGGTTCAATGCATTTGGTTCAAAAAGATCAAAAGGACTTAGCCAAATAAAAAGAATGAACCGATTGAACCATTGAACCTTGAACCAAAGTTGGTTCAATCGGTCGGTTCAAGCGACAGGTTCAAAGGTTCAACCAGTGCGACAAAGATCAAAGAGCTTAGAAAGAACAAAGGTTCAATGGGTTCAAGGTTCAGCAGGTTCAAAATCTTCTACAGGTAGATTCAATCAAAAGAACAAGTTTCTAACACTTAGTCATTTTCAGGGAATGAACCATTGAACCGTTGAACCATTGAACCACTTTGGTTCAAAGGTTCAAGGTTCAACAGGTTCAACGAGGCTTGTTTTAAAGAGTCTTGGTGCAAGCGGTCAAAGGGAATGAACCATTGAACCAAAGTTGGTTCAATCATTTGGTTTAATCAGTAGGTTCAAGGGGTTGCCCCAAAGCCAAAGGATCAGATACCCTTGCGGAGGGTGATGAACCAAGGCCAAGAACCCTTGCGGAGGGCAGTGAGCAAAAAACCTGACAGAACTCAACTGGGGCTGCCACGTGTCATAATTTGAGATTCACATAAAATAGACTAAGGCAAATTTCTAAGGGACACACAACCCTTGCGAAGGGCAGGAAGGAGGCAAGTGGACCAATTCAAAGGCCAAAAGAGCAAAGGGAATTCCTTCAGGAAAATGAACAAGACAAAGAGAATTTCTTCAGAGAAATTGTCTGAAAGAATTCTTTTAGACTTTTTCCTCCGAAAGAATTCAAAGACTGAAAAAATAAAGAAAAGTTCCCCTGGTGGAAAGACTAAGGCAAGAAACAATTCTTTCAGACAAAAAGCTCGAAGAAATTTGGAGGAGCTGTGGGAGGAAAGCCCGAAAGAATTTTTGAAGTCCAAAGACAAGGTAGCCAAAACAATTCTTCCAGACTTTTTATCTGCGAGAAAATGTCCGCGAAAAAAGTGTCCACGAAAAAGCTCCGAAGGACTCTGAAGACAAAAGGCCGTCGAAGGACCCCGAAGGGTAGGTGCCCCAGCGAGGGACTCTCAGCTGCCGAATTAAAGGACACTTCCCCAAAGCCGAAGGGTCACCTTCCCTTCAAGAGAATGCAAAACAGGAAAGTCGAAGAAGGTCCAAGGGGTGACATGCCCGAAGACATCAAAGTCAAGAACAATGAACTAGCCATTGGAAATGTAGTGACGGGTACACAAACGTCAATTTCAAAGTTTGTAAAATAGTCGTTGATTTTGAAAGCCTTAAAGAAGAGCCAAAGAACTTAGCGACCTGCCAAAAGAAGCCTGAGAGCCATTCGAAGACCGCTTGAAGGGCAGATACCCTTGCAGGGGGCTCTTCTCGACCCCAAAACGTGTTAGGGTGTGGAGCTAAAAGCTTCACCAAGGAGCATACATTAGCAGTTCGGGTCTACACAGACACCGGCGTCAGTCAGGAGAAACTGACGTCGGCAAGGTGAAGTTGCAGAGGCACCGACGTCGACAGTGGGTCGGCCGACGACGGTCACAGGCAAGCAGGCAGGAACCGATGTCGGTTACCTGTGTGTCCAGAAATCTATTTTCGAGGACAGAAGCGAGTGTTTGCATGATGAGTTTGAGTTGTAGTCTCAAGCTCGTGTCTCTATTATTAGCAATACTATTTTTAGAGCCCTTGTTCAAGTGGCTTAACTGTTTGTTGTAAGTGCATGCTCAAGTTTCCTAATTCTATATGTAGGAAAGATCTTCTTAGCTTAGTATGTTGTTGAATTGTATGAGTAGAACATTGTGAATGTTTGAAGGACAGTACAGAGTTGTATCAATCCAGGTTGTTGGAATTGATTGTACTTGAGAGAGAGAGCTCTTGAGGAATAGAGATCTAGTGAGAGATCTTGTGCATCTGAGAGAGGTGTGGAAGAAAGAAGTTTCTTCAATTGTATTCCTTTTGTAAAGAGTTTTAATACAAGTTTTCAGGGTGGTTTCTTGTATCTCTTGTTCTGTGCTATTTATCATTCTAGTTACTTATCTATCTGATTTAATTCCACGTTTATTGCTTTCACAAGTGTAATCATTGTTGGTTGATCCCCAACAAGTGGTATCAGAGCTCAGGTTCACTAACAGGTGGTTCAGATCTGTGTAGTGTGTTTGGATTACAGGTTGCTCACAGGGGTTTCTGCAGGGATTTTTGTTTGAGTGGGAGAAGCAATGGCAGAAGAAAGTAAATTGAGAATGGAGAAGTTTAATGGCAAGAACTATCAACATTGGAGAATGAAGATAGAGGACTATATGTATCAGAAAGATCTTTACTTACCGTTAGGTGGGATTGCAAAGAAGCCCAAGGACATGGAGGATGAAGAATGGGAAGTTCTTGACAGAAAGGCTCTAGGGTCTATAAGACTGAGTCTAGCATCCACTGTGATATCTAATTTATCACAGGCAAAAACAACGGTAGAGTTAATGACTACGTTAGCAAATTTGTATGAAAAACCCTCAGCTTCTAATAAGGTATATCTTATGAAGCAGTTATTTAATTTGCATATGCAAGAAGGTGGATCTGTATCTAATCACCTGAATGATTTCCATGGAATTGTTAATCAATTGAGTTCAGTCAATATTGTATTTGATGATGAAATAAAAGTTCTTTTAATATTATGTTCTTTGCCTGAAAGCTGGCATGGCTTGGTAATGGCAGTTTCTAATACTGCATCTGCTTCGAATATTTTAAAAGTAGAGGATGTTGTTAGTGTTATCTTGAATGAGAAAATTCACAGGAAAAGCACAGAGGAAACATCAGGGAACGCTTTGAATCTCGAGAGCAAGGGAAGACAAAAAGAGAAGAGCAAGAGGAGATCAAGATCTAAGTCTAAGGGAAGAGGCAGATCCAAATCCAGAAATGGTAGAAGGCCACAATGCTAAAATTGTGAAAAGTTGGGGCACATAAGCAGAGATTGCTGGTCAAAGCCTAAGGAGGACAATCAGCACGAAGGAAAGGAAGAGGCAAAGGTTGCAAGTATTGCACAAGATGCTTTAATTTTCTCTTTGCATAATAATATAGAATCCTGGGTATTAGATTCTGGTGCATCTTTCCATGCTACCCCTAACAGAGAATATTTCAGTGACTATATCCATGGAGATTTTGGAATAGTGTACTTAGGGGATGATGAGCCTTGTAAGATTATTGGCAAAGGTAAAGTGCAGCTAAAAATGCAGAATGGCAACACATGGGTGTTGAGAGATGTGATGCATGTTTCTATCTTGAAGAGAAATTTGATTTTTGCAGGAAAGTTAGGGGATGAGGGTTGTACAGTAACTCTCACAACAGATTCTTGGAAGGTGACCAAGGGTGCACTTGTTATGGCCAGAGATAAGAGAGAAGGTACTCTCTATTTGTGTAATTGTGTTACTAACAAATCTCCTTCTGTATTATCTACTTCAGATGTGGATGCTAAATTGTGGCACTCAAGGCTTGGCCACATGAGTGAGAAGGGGATGTCAATTCTTAAGTCTAAAGGTAAGCTTTCAGATTTGAAAAGTATGGATCTAGAATTTTGTGAGCACTGTGTATTTGGAAAATAGAAAAGAGTTAGTTTTCTCAAGACTGGGTCTACTAAGAAAAGGCATAAGTTGCAGCTTGTTCACACAGACGTGTGGGGACCGGCTCATGTAGCCTCTATTGGAGGATCACAGTACTATGTTACGTTCATAGATGATGCTACAAGAAAGGTATGGATCTACTGTATTAAAAAGAAATCTGATGTTTTTGAGACTTTTAAGATTTGAAAAGCTATGGTTGAGAATGAAACAGGCAGAAGATTGAAGTGCTTGAGATCTGATAATGGTGCAGTCTTAAGTTCAACTGGTATTGTTATACTCATGGAATCTGTAGGCAAAGGACAGTTCTAAGGACACCTCAGCAGAATGGAATTGCTGAAAGGATGAACAAAACAATCATGGAGCGTGCAAGATGTATGAGATTGCATGCTGGGTTGCCCTTAGAGTTTTGGACAGAAGCTGTTGACACCGCAGTGTACCTGATTAACAGAGGACCCTCTACAGCTCTGGATGGTGGAATTCCAGAAGAGGCATGGACAGGTAAAAAGGTAGATCTCTCATATCTCAAAGTTTTTGGTTGTGAAGCCTTTGTGCACATAGATAAGGAAAATAGAAAGAAGCTTGATGCTAAGTCTATGAGGTGCACGTTTATTGGGTATGGCTCAGATGATTTTGGTTTCAGATTTTGGAATCTAGGAACTAACAAGGTAATTAGGAGCCGTGATGTTGTTTTCAATGAAAAAGTGATGTATAGTGATCAGCTGAGGAAGCTGAATCAATCTGGGCAGAGCAATGGTGAATTGGACGAAGTGATGGTCCAAAATGAGCTCGCGAGAAAAAGAAATAATTACTTGTAGGAAAACACAGAGACCAACGTCGGCAGGTTAGGAACCGGCGTCGGCAGTACAGAAATCGGCATCGACCGTACAGAGATCGACGTCGACAAGATAGGCACCGATGTCGGCCAGGAAGAACCGGTGTCGGCCAGTAACAGGTCTACAGGTGGCTGAGGTCGGTCACTGTCAGAGAATTTGGGTGGACAGCGTGTTGAGAACGAGTCTAAGACACCCATCAGGAGGTAAGAAAGGGTAAGTAAGCCTCCAATTAGATATTCTCCTTCTTTATACTATTTATTGCTAACTGATGGTGGAGAACCAGAGAGTTTTGAAGAAGCATTACAGGTGGAGTCCAAGAGTCAGTGGGAGCGTGGCATGGTTGAAGAGATGGAGTCCTTAAGAGAGAACCAAACATGAGATTTAGTTGAGTTGCCAGCTGGTAAGAGAACACTGAAGAACAGATGGACCTACAGGTTGAAGGAAGGTGAGAATGGACAGATGAGATATAAGACCAGATTGGTAGTAAAAGAATTTGCACAAAAGCCAGGTATTGACTTTGGTGAGATTTTTTCTCCTGTTGTTAAAATGACTTCTATACGGGTTGTATTGTCATTGGTTGCTTTTGAGGATTTGCATCTTGAGCAGCTAGATGTTAAGACAGTGTTTCTTCATGGAGATTTGGATGAGGAAATTTATATGGAACAGCCAGAAGGATTTGAGGTCAAGGGTAAGGAGAAGTTGGTGTGCAGGTTGAAGAAAAGCTTGTATGGCCTCAAGCAAGCTCCTAGATAGTGGTACTTGAAATTTGATAGGTTTATGACTGAGCATGGCTACAGTAGGTGTCAATCTGACCACTGTGTATACTTTAAGAGATTTGATAACGGTAGATATATTATTCTATTGTTGTATGTAGATGATATGTTGGTTGCAGGATCACACATGTAGGATATCTCTGAGCTTAAAGTGAAATTAGCTCAAACGTTTGCTATGAAGGATTTGGGAGCAACAAAGAAAATCCTTGGCATGAGTATTAAGAGAGACAGAAAAAATCACAGGTTGATATTGTCTCAAGAGGATTATGTGGACAAGGTGTTGAAACGGTTCAATATGCAGGATGCTAAACCGGTAAGCACACCTTTGGCTGGACATTTTAAGTTGAGTAAAGAAAAATGTCCTAATTCACATGATGAGGTAGAGCACATGAGTAAGGTTCCATATTCTTCCGCAGTAGGAAGTTTTATGTATGCAATGGTGTGTACTAGACCAGATATTGCCCAAGCAGTGGGAGTTACAAGTAAGTATATGGCCAATCCAGGGAAGGAACATTGGAAAGCAGTTCAATGGATCCTTAGATATCTGAGAGGAACCAGCAGTAGACACTTGTGCTATGGAGGTTCAGATACTTCTCTACATGGTTATGTAGATTTAGATATGGCAGGTGATTTGGATGGCAGGAGGAGCACCACAGATTATGTTTTTACTGTAGGTGGAACGGTGGTTAGCTGGATATCAAAGTTGCAGAAGGTTGTTGCCTTGTCAACTACAGAAGCAGAGTATATTACAGCCACAGAAGCTAGCAAGGAGATGATATGGATGACACGGTTCATGGAAGAGCTTGGAAGGGAGCATGGAAGTTGCAGATTGTATAGCGACAGTCAGAGTGCAATTCATTTGGCTAAGAATTCAGCCTTTCACTGAAGAACCAAGCACATACAGCTAAGGTACCACTTCATACGGCAGGTATTGGAAGATGGTGAGTTGAAGCTGGAGAAGATCCATACAGATAGGAATTCTGCTGATATGTTAACCAAGCCAGTTACAAAGGAGAAGTTGAATCTTCATTCAACTTCTGTTGGTCTTCATGATTGAGTTGAAGATGGAAGAGCTAGAAGATGTTGCTGTACAGGTACTGGTGCAACTGTTTATCTCCAAGTGGGAGATTGTTAGGGTGTGAAGCTAAAAGCTTCACCAAGGAGCATACATTAGCAGTTCGGGTCTACACAGACACCGGCGTCGGTCAGGAGCGACCGACGTCGGCAAGGTGAAGTTGCAGAGGCGCCGACTTCGGCAGTGGATCGGCCGACGACGGTCACAGGCAAGCAGGCAGGAACCGACGTCGGTTGCCTGTGTGTCCAGAAATCTATTTCTGAGGACAGAAGCGAGTGTTTGCATGATGAGTTTGAGTTGTAGTCTCAAGCTCGCGTCTCTATTATTAGCAATACTATTTTTAGAGCCCTTATTCAAGTGGCTTAACTGTTTCTTGTAAGTGCATGCTCAAGTTTCCTAATTCTATATGTAGAAAAGATCTTCTTAGCTTAGTATGTTGTTGAATTGTATGAGTAGAACATTGTGAATGTTTGAAGGACAGTACAGAGTTGTATCAATTCAGGTTGTTAGAATTGATTGTACTTGAGAGAGAGAGAGAGCTCTTGAGGAATAGAGATCTAGTGAGAGATCTTGTGCATCTGAGAGAGGTGTGGAAGAAAGAAGTTTCTTCAATTGTATTCCTTTTGTAAAGAGTTTTAATACAAGTTTTCAGGGTGGTTTCTTGTATCTCTTGTTTTGTGCTATTTATCATTCTAGTTACTTATCTATCTGATTTAATTCCGCGTTTATTGCTTTCACAAGTGTAATCATTGTTGGTTGATCCCAAATAAGTGGTATCAGAGCTCAGGTTCACTAACAGGTGGTTCAGATCTGTGTAGTGTGTTTGGATTACAGGTTGCTCACAGGGGTTTCTGCAGGGATTTCTGTTTGAGTGGGAGAAGCAATGGCAGAAGAAAGTAAATTGAGAATGGAGAAGTTTAATGGCAAGAACTATCAACATTGGAGAATTCAGATAGAGGATTATCTGTATCAGAAAGATCTTTACTTACCATTAGGTGGGATTGCAAAGAAGCCCAAGGACATGGAGGATGAAGAATGGGAAGTTCTTGACAGAAAGGCTCTAGGGTCTATAAGACTGAGTCTAGCATCCACTGTGATATCTAATTTATCACAGGCAAAAACAACGGTAGAGTTAATGACTACGTTAGCAAATTTGTATGAAAAACCCTCAGCTTCTAATAAGGTATATCTTATGAAGCAGTTATTTAATTTGCATATGCAAGAAGGTGGATCTGTATCTAATCACCTGAATGATTTCCATGGAATTGTTAATCAATTGAGTTCAGTCAATATTGTATTTGATGATGAAATAAAAGCTCTTTTAATATTATGTTCTTTGCCTGAAAGCTGGCATGGCTTGGTAATGACAGTTTCTAATACTGCATCTGCTTTGAATATTTTAAAAGTAGAGGATGTTGTTAGTGTTATCTTGAATGAGAAAATTTGTAGGAAAAGCACAGAGGAAACATCAGGGAACACTTTGAATCTCGAGAGCAGGGGAAAGCAAAAAGAGAAGAGCAAGAGGAGATCAAGATCTAAGTCTAAGGGAAGAGGCAGATCCAAATCCAAAAATGATAGAAGGCCACAATGCTGGAATTGTGGAAAGTTGGGGCACATAAGCAGAGATTGCTGGTCAAAGCCTAAGGAGGACAATCAACACGAAGGAAAGGAAGAGGCAAAGGTTGCAGGTATTGCACAAGATGCTTTAATTTTCTCTTTGCATAATAATATAGAATCTTGAGTATTAGATTCTGGTGCATCTTTCCATGCTACCCCTAACAGAGAATATTTCAGTGACTATATCCATGGAGATTTTGGAATAGTGTACTTAGGGGATGATGAGCCTTGTAAGATTATTGGCAAAGGTAAAGTGCAGCTAAAAATGCAGAATGGCAACACATGGGTGTTGAGAGATGTGATGCATGTTCCTAGCTTGAAGAAAAATTTGATTTTTGCAGGAAAGTTAGGAGATGAGGGTTGTACAGTAACTCTCACAGCAGATTCTTGGAAGGTGACCAAGGGTGCACTTGTTATGGCCAGAGGTAAGAGAGAAGGTACTCTCTATTTGTGTAATTGTGTTACTAACAAATCTCCTTCTGTATTATCTACTTCAGATGTGGATGCTAAATTGTGGCACTCAAGGCTTGGCCACATGAGTGAGAAGGGGATGTCAATTCTTAAGTCTAAAGGTAAGCTTTCAGATTTGAAAAGTATGGATCTAGAATTTTTTGAGCACTGTGTATTTGGAAAACAGAAAAGGGTTAGTTTTTTCAAGACTGGGTCTACTAAGAAAAGGCATAAGTTGCAGCTTGTTCACACAGACGTGTGGGGACTAGCTCAGGTAGCCTCTATTGGAAGATCACAGTACTATGTTACGTTCATAGATGATGCTACAAGAAAGGTATGGATCTACTGTATTAAAAAGAAATCTGATGTTTTTGAGACTTTTAAGATTTGGAAAGCTATGGTTGAGAATGAAACAGGCAGAAGATTGAAGTGCTTGAGATCTGATAATGGTGGTGAGTTCTGCAGCCTTAAGTTCAACTGGTATTGTTATACTCATGGAATCCGTAGGCAAAGGACAGTTCTAAGGACACCTCAGCAGAATGGAATTGCTGAAAGGATGAACAGAACAATCATGGAGCGTGCAAGATGTATGAGATTGCATGCTGGGTTGCCCTTAGAGTTTTGGGCAGAAGAAGAGAATGCAAAACAGGAAAGTCGAAGAAGGTCCAAGGGGTGACATGCCCGAAGACATCAAAGTCAAGAACAATGAACTAGCCATTGGAAATGTAGTGACAGGTACACAAACGTCAATTTCAAAGTTCGTAAAATAGTCGTTGATTTTGAAAGCCTTAAAGAAGAGCCAAAGAACTTAGCGACCTGCCAAAAGAAGCCTGAGAGCCATTCGAAGACCGCTTGAAGGGCAGATACCCTTGCAGGGGGCTCTTCTCGACCCCAAAACGGACCCAAATGCATTCAAAGGCTTTAAGGCCAAGACCAATAGGAAGTGACTAAGGAACAGAGCATCAAATTGAATCAAGGACCCGATTCAATTAACCAAAAATGGAGGAACGATGAGGAATGATCAGAAACATTTGCGCATCGGATATGTTTCTAGAATTTGATCACCAGGTGGGCATCGAAGGATGTAAACATTTAATGGCGTGACCCATTTATCTGCATTGAGAAAAGCAAATGCGTAAATGCCCCTGAATTCCAGCATGTCTTCGTAACAAAATTCAATGCAACATGATGTGTTATTGTTCTCGAGTCCTTCTTGAAGAGGCTATATAAGGGACTCTCTTGTTAGTGTAAAAGGATCTCTCTCTGACAATCAGAAACAAAACTTTTTCCAAATTGAAAGGCATTAATGAGACTTTGAGCTTAGATTGTTGATCATATTTTGTTATTGAAATAAGAAAGCAAGTGACTTTTCAGACTTTGTGCTGTGATATCTTTGTTGTTGGGGAAACTGTTCTTATGTCTTTTTCTTTAATATATTTTTTGTTCCTTAATTCAATAAGCAAAATTAGTGAAGGTAGTCAGGAAGGTGTCCTGAAATCAACTGTGGAGAGAATTTGTGCCCCCATAATTGCCTTTAGTGTGTTTTCTTTTTGTTTCTGTGTAAAGGACCTTGGGATGACTTTGTGCCCTCATTGTCCTTCGTATCTCACTCTTGGGCAATTGAGGTGGAGACTTTGTGCTACATCTCAATTTGCTAGTTACTACGTCCTTGGTTACATTTTGCAATTACTACTAGAAGTATTCTTGTGGTTTGCTGAATAGTACTTTTGAAAGAAGAGGTGCTTTCTGTCATTTCCCTTGAGATTTTTCCTTTGATTTGCACGCATCATCTCTGAAGAAAGAGAGATGGATGGTTTGTTCTACCCTTGAGTATTATTTTTTGTTTATATATATATATATATATATATAGGGAACCTACCCTTGATGAGAGGAGAGATTAGCCCCCTTTTGATGTGGTAAACCTACACATTTGGACGACCAATCTTCTTACTTTGGATGATTAGACCTATTTTGTTTATCAGTACGCTGATCGACAAAATATTCAACCAACAAGTTTAAATTTTATTTTTAACACTGTTGTCATCATTTGTATAATCCAATTGACAGGGATTTAACCTGCATCATTTCTAGGACACCATAATGAGTTATGTTGAGAATCATGCTTTCTTGTTACCCAGGATCATGATAGGAAATTGAATTATAGATGTTGATTGTACTGAGGTTTTCGAGCATGAGATATTCTATGTTACAAAATCTAATCCTTAGAGGTATTTTGATTTGGTTTTTGAGGACAACTCTTTATTTGGGTTACATGAAAAGAGGATGCAGACTTGGCACAATGGTATTCTAATTTTAATCAGAGTGATGCAATGGAAACATGGTGAAGAATTCTTCAGGTCTATTTGGGATCTTGGTATTGGCATACAATTTTAACATTATTTGAGGACAAACAATCCTTGAGTGGGGAGGACTGTAATGTCCCCTTCTTGTGCTTAGGTAGTTGTGTTGACCATTAGCCTATTCAATGGGTTCCCGTAGGCTAATTGGAATGTTAAGGGAGTTTCATAGTTCTTGGAGGGGTATTAGTTCTTGTGCTTATTTTTGGATGTGAGATCACTATTCATAATCTACTATTCATAGGTACTATTCACATATCACTATTCATGGTGATGTGACACAGTAATGAGGTGGATTAGTGATGAGGTGTCCTTTGGTGATGTGGCATGGATTTCATTATTGAAAGATGAAGAGAGATAAAGTGGAACACAATTATCCAACTTGGTCACATGGGAGGACTATTAGGTGCATGTGGGAGACAGAAAAAGATGTCTCTCATCATTTGACTAGGCATGTGCTTGTGGGGCACAATTCTCCACTAAGTCACATGGGAGGACTATTAGATACATGTGGGAGACATGGACACATTAGAGCATGTGAGAGATTTTTGGCATAAATGGGAAGAGTCAAAAAGAAAATCTTGAAGATGTTTGACACATGCGAGAGATCTTTGGCACATATGGGAGGAGTCAAAAGTTGAAGGAATCATTTGACTAATGAGATCACACATGGGAAAGTAGGGGACAAGGTCTACTATTTTTGATTGAGGGTCACATGCAAAGGATTGAGGGCACACAGGAGTTAGTCAAAATAAGATCATGAAGATCCCTTACACATGTGAGAGAGAGACCCCTTGCACATGTGAGATACAAATTGATTTATAATCACATGGAGGCACATGGTAAAATTCAAAATAAGATCCCTTGCACATGTGAGAGACAACATGCACTATTCATGAATAGTGTTCCCTCTTCAAAGTGTGACATAAATCTTCCTCTCTCATCTTCTTCCCTCTTTCTTCTTCTCTTTTATAATTGCATAAGTGTGACTCTTCTCCATTGTAAATGCATATTTGATCATAAACCCCCTTTATTTGTAGAACTTGAACTTGTGTTCAAATATTCATCTCTTATTGAAGAGTTGGTTGCTGGTTTCGGTGGTGAAAGACCCCACCCTAGTTCGTTTATGGTTATTTCATACATGAATCACATTATAGCTTCATTGGACAAGATAGCTAGTTTCGGTGGTGCAAGATTCCTCTTTAGATGGTTGATGGTGGTTTCATCTTGAAATCATAATTGGGCTTCAAAGTAGATCCAGGATTATAGTGGGCAAAGTGTGTGTTGTGTGCAAAATCTCCAGTCCAGTTGTGTGGAGATTTGTGGTGATTAATATATGTAAGTGTGAGTTGTTGGTTTTTAAATCCATTTATTATAATGTTGTGTTATTTATAAATGTAAGAGTTGTGAGGGTTGTTCAATCTATTGTTGTAGGAAGTATTGATAGTAGTGTGTTTATGTATCCACCATTATAATATGTGTCATCATCTCTATAATCTAAAAGAATATGTCATGTTGGGATTTTGGTGTCATTTAGTTATTGTTCATGTGTGGTTCATAAGCATTGTTATACATCTCTTTATGATTGTATTCCAATAGGTTTAGAGTAGCAATATTATATGTGGATGTCTAGTATGTTTAGTAGTTGATCTTAAGTGTGGGAATCATAAATCCATTATGTCATAGGTTCATTTAGAAAGTGTTTTATTGTAAAAGTCAAATTTTAGTGATATTCCCATAGGGGGATATTTAGTGATATCATCACTTATATCATATTTGAGTCTTATTGTTAAGTGGGAGCATTTTGGTTTTGACGCTAGTGACATAAGTGTTGTGTTGGGTTTGCATCTTACTTGAGTTCATTTTCAGATTTGAGTCTAAGTGTTAAGTGTGGGATTTTATAGTTTTAGAGTGGTCTTAGTAAATATCCACTTTGGGATATTAGAATTTTTAGATTTTAGTAAACATCTTGAAAAAGGGTATTTCAGTGGTTTTAATGTTGATTTTTTTTGCCAACCTATGAGGTTTATCTAACTTTATGCAAGTATAACTTTCATATACAACCAAGTACAGGTGTGAACATGTATAATCTAAGAAGATGATTGACAAAGACATTTCCTAATATTTTTCTAGTTAGAAATGTGAGTGAAGAAATGGTTGAGGGATGAGGTAAAGAAGTTTTAGATGATCTTGATGAAGTAGTCATGAATATGGTCAAGTAACAGAAGCAATACAATATATACTGGAGTCAATTGACACAAAATTTTAGAGAAGACAACTGTTAGACTAGAGCAACTTGAGGAGTTGGAGGAGGTTGTGTTCTGGAGAGTTTACCAACAGTTCGGGGTTGGCTTTTCGGATGCTATGCCTTTTCAATAATACTACAGGTGGAATTCTAGCGCTAGATCATGTTAAGATAGAGGTGGTTCCTATCAAGATATGCAAAGACGTTTGGGAAAACTTATCCTACCAAACTTTGATGGTTCACGAAAGTGCACAACAAAGGAATGGGTCCTAAATCTAGATACATATTTGGAGTTGAATCCCATGCATGAGATTGATGTGATTAAGTTTGCTACCCTTCATATGGAGGGAGAGGCACATGATTGGTGGCACCATGGGTTGGTAACCCAAGGGCACAGATTCATTAAATCATACAGAAAGTTCACACAAATGTTGATACATAGGTTTGATAAGAAGGATCTTGAGAAGTTTTTTAGAGATCTGACACATTTGAGACAGGTTGACATGCTTGATGCCGACATTGCATAATTTCAGAGGTTATCAGTCATGGTTTTGGATGTTTTTGATAGACAATTGACCTTATTTATTGAGGGATTGTTAGAGCCTTTGCGAGGTTGGGTGAAGTCAATTGATCTACCTTCACTATAGGATGCTATTAGGAGAGCTTGGGATTTAGATTTACCTATTTGCCAGTCAAGTTATCCATCAAATTTTCTTACTAAGCTTGTTCCCTAGAAGCAGGTCAAGGCACCTAAATCACCGAAGAAGCCTCATCTGACAAATGAGGAGCATGAAGCAGAAGAGGAATTCATAGTAAAGATTTTTGATGGAGGAAAGGCCTTATCTCAAAAGGTTTAGAAGGGATAGAAAGGAATTGAAGGAGAATCCTGTCTTGCATATATACTGGGAAAAGAGGAAGAAATTGGTAATCTCACCCTAGAGCTTAAGTTTACTAAAGATTCATTAGATAATACTCAAATGGCTCTTTAAGAAGAAGACAATCAACTTGATATTGCATATCAGTTCAAGGAGAAAGGAAAAGAAGAATGAATTGAGGAAATCAAGTAGGTGATCAACGAGCTTGATAGGTTCCATATAGATGTTGAGCAGTTTTCCAAGTTTTTAGGTGCAGAGTTGGAACATCAGGAAGGATGTTGGGGTCAAGAAAATAGGAGTATTTTTTAGTTTTCTAATAATCCTCTTTTTAAGTTAGATGCATAGTCCACTTTTAATAATCCACTCTTTGTGATAGAGGATGAAACACTTCTTGATTTCAGTATCATAGTTGGTGGCAATCACATGATATAGAATATGGGTGATGTTTTTAGTTTTCAGATGATGACTCTGAAGTGGGAGAGTGGATCCTAAGAACTGAATGGATTAAGAAATTTTTTGATTTACCTCCTTGTCCACATGAAGCCAATAAATCTAGTTAGAGTGATGTGCATATACATGTGATCAAGAGTGATCATGTTGATAGAGCACCTGACAAAGAGGGAATAATGGAGGTTGCAGTTCAACAAGGAACTATTTTAGGGAAGGCCATGAGACAATATTTCAGATACAAATTTGCTATCCATTTTCCAATCATCCAACACAAGAATTTTGTTACTTGTATATTGAAGGATTGGCAAGAATTTCCAGCCAAGGAGTGGAGTATTTTTTGGATGGAGTTGATGAGTAGAGATGTTGCAATGATGATTACAATTGATTCTATGGAATGGTGTGCACATGGTTGCCCTTTTAGAACTTGGAGATTGAATGTTAATGAAGTAATATCAATTTATGATAGTGGAAGCATTTAAAAGATAACTATGAATTTAAATTTAAATTTTAACACTGTTGTCATCATTTGTATCATCCAATTGATAATGATTAATCTACATCATTTTTGGGACACCATAATGTGCTATGTTGAGAATCATGCTTTCTTGTTACCAAGGATCATGATAGGTAATGGATGTTTATTGTATTGAGGTTCTTGGGCGTGAGATATTCTATGTTATAGAATCCAATCCTTACAGGTATTTTTAGTTGGTTTTTGAGGACAAATCTTTATTTAGGTTACATGAAAGGAGAATGCATATTTGGCACAATGGTATTTTAGTTTTAATCAGAGTGATGCAGCAGAAACATGGTAAAGAAATATTTGGGTCTATTTTGGATCCTAGTATTGGCATACAAGTTCAACATTGCTTGAGGACAAGCAATCCTTGAGTGGGGAAGACTGTAATGTCCCCTTCTAGTGTCTAGGCAGTTGTGTCAACCATTAGCCTATTCAACAGGTTTTCATAGGCTAAATGGGATGTTAAGGGAGCTCTACATTTCTTAGAGGGGTATTAATTATTATGCTTATTGTTGGAGGTGAGATCACTATTCATAATCTACTATTCATGAGTACTATTCATTCATACTATTCATAGATCACTATTCATGGTGATGTGGCATAGTAATGAGGTGGATTAGTGATGAGGTGTGCTTTGGTGATGTGTCATGGCTTTCATTGTTGAAAGATGAAAAGGGATAAAGTGGGACACAATTGTCTAACTTGGTCACATGGGAGGACTATTAGGTGCATGTGGGAGACAAAAAAATATGTCTCTCATCATTTGACTAGGCATGTGCTTGTGGAGTGCAATTCTCCACTTAGTCACATGGGAGTACTATTTGATACATGTGAGAGACATTGACACATTGGCACATGTGAGAGATTTTTGGCATATATTGGAGGAGTCAAAAAGGAAATCTTGAATATGCTTGGCACATGTGAGAGATCTTTGGCACATGTGGGAGGAGTCAAAAGTTGAAATAATCTTTTGACTAATGAGCTCGCACATGGGAAAGTGGGGGGCAAGGTTTACTATTATTGATTGAGGGTCACATGCAAAGGGTTTAGGGCACATGAGAGTTAGTTAAAAGAAGATCATGAAAATTCCTTACACACGTGAGAGAGAGACCCCTTACACAAGTGAGATACAAATTAATTGATAATCACGTGGGGGCACATGGAAAAATTCAAAAGAAGATCCCTTGCACATGTGAGAGAGAGACCCCTTACACATGTAAGACACAACATGCACTATTCATGAATAAAATTCCCTCTTCAAAGTGTGGCACAAATCTTCCTCTCTCATCTTCTTCCCTCTCTTTGTTAATTGTATAAGTATGACTCTTATCCATTGTAAATGCATCTTTTATCATAAATCCCCTTTATTTACAAAACTTGAACTTGTGTTCATTTTTTCATCTATTGGAGAGTTTGCTAGTTTCGGTGGTGAAAGACTCCACCCTAGTTCATTTATGGTGATTTCATACATGAATCACATTATAGCTTCATTGGACAAGATAGGTGGTTTCGGTGGTGCAAGATTCCTCTCTAGCTGGTTGATGGTGGTTTCATCTTGAAATCATAAATGAGCTTGAAAGCAGATCCAGGATTGTAGTGGGGAAAGTGTGTGTTGTGTGCAAAATCTCCAGTCCAGGTGCGTGGAGGTTTATGGCGATTAATATATATATGAGTGTGAGTTGTTGGTTTTCAAATCCATTTATTTTAAGGTTGTGTTATTTATTAATGTAAGAGTTGTGGGGGTTGTTCAATCTATTGTTGTAGAAAGGATTGATAGTAGTGTGTTCTTGTATCCACCATTGTTATATGTGTAATCATCTCTATAATTTGAAAGAATATGTCAAGTTGGGATTTTGGTGTTATTCAGTTATGGTCCATGTGTGGTTCATAAGCATTGTTATATATCTCTTTATGAGTGCATTCCAATAGGTTTAGAGTAAAAGTATTATATGTGGATGTCTAGTATGTTTAGTCGTTGATCTTAAGTGTGGGAATCATAAATCCATTGTGTCATAGGTTCATTTTAGAAAGTGTTTTATTGTTAAAGCTAATTTTTAGTAATATTCCCATTTGGGGATATTTAGTGATATCCCAGCCTATATCATATTTGAGTCTTATTGTTAAGTGCGAGCATTTCAGTTTTGAGGCTAGTAGCATAAGTGTTGAGTTGGGTTTGTGTCTTACTTGAGTTCATTATCAGATTTGAGTTTAAGTGTGGGATTTTAAAGTGTTAAAGTGGTCTTAGTAAATATCCACTTTGGGATATTAGAATTTTCAAATTTTAGTAAATATCCTAAAAAATGATATTTCATTGTATGGACATTTGAATATGTCATTTCTTACTTTCATGGACATTTGACTTACTTTTGAGTGCTCTTATGTGTGTGCTCGTTTTCTTATTGAGCTTATACTGTTGCTACTTCGACGTTGCCATGATATTTATCATGTATCTTAGGCCCACATATGATCACATTGGTACTATGATCTTCAATGATACATTTACCTAGACATGTTCCTTCTATATATTACATAGTTACATTCACATATTATACAGTTATCCTACCCTTTTGAGGTGAGGTAACTCACAATTCCTATCTTTCCATTACCTCAAAGTGGGGAGAATATTAGTGGGGGCATGCCATAGAGGCATGTTATCCACACTTGGCACATTTCTCAAATATAATGGGGGCATGCTTTGGAAGCATGATCTTCACACACATTCAATAAATGATATTTATATCAGTTTGCAAATTCAGTAGGGGCATGTCATATGGACATGGCTTCCATACATTCATAGTTTTCAGATTCAGTGGGGGCATGCTTTGAGAGCATATTCTTCACACTTATCAGACACATGGTACTTATAACCGCTCATAGGTTTAGTGGGGGCATGCTTTGGAAGCATGTTCTCCACATTTACTCGGTATTCAAGATCTCCAATTTACAGTGGGGGCATGCTTTGGCAACATGTCCTCCACATTCGGTACTTATATCACTTTATATTTCTCCATATATAGTGGGGGCATGCTTTGAAAGCATGTTCTCCACACTTACATAGTTGTCCTAATTGGCTAGAGCATACAATATATGATTCTGATTTAAAATGTGGCATAATTCTATACATTGGTACGATTGTTATACATAGTTTCAGCATGACACATATCTAAAGTGCATATGCTATGCATTATGTGCCTAATATTTCAAAATCCAAAATACTTTTCACATTCCAAAACTATTGCACGTATTGATACCCAACAAACTTTTATGAACCATTTGTGCCAATCTACTGTCATAGTTGGTTCAGCTTTTGGTATAGTGGAGGTGATTAAATCACTCAATCATGCCAAGATTTCAGGTTGGAATTGATCATCCAATGGCACCAAGTTATAAGTATCATTTAGGTTGCATGGTTGAGTTAATTTTAACTACCACGTGGAAACTCATTTTCAAAAGTTGGGGGAATGTGCCTTTTGAGTTCTCTCTCTCTATTTGGATATATGCATTTTAGATGATTTATCTATATTTTATCTTAATCTCAGTTTCAAAATATTACAATGATACATATTTTGTGAAATAACTTGTTAATATGTAAGGTGGTTACATCGACACACAGGTGTACTCTTAACCCTTGCTCTTTCAATTTCAAAGTATTTCAAGTACTTTTACCTAGATTATATGCATTGATTTTGTACTATAACATGATCTTGGTTTCAGGTTAGTCACTAGCAAAACACTCAAACCTAGCCCCAACAAAGCACTCAAAGTTAACTCAAACAAGACAAGGTGTGCCCACACAACCATGTACTTATTGCTTTCCTTTAAACTAGCCATTTCATTACTAGATTAATGGGGAAAAAATGTAGATGATATTTTGTGATTATGTAGTACCTCAATCTTTTACACTTAGTAAACTCAGACATTGGTTGTTCTTTTTAGTTCTACATTTGTCTTGCTTCCATAAGTCTTGCATCTGCTTTATCTTGTGCCTCTTGGCCTATCTCTTAGTTTGACAAATGTTCAATTAATGACACAGACATTCTATCTTGCACAAAATGATCAAAGTTTACTTATCTTACACCTCTACAAGTTCTGAGCTTGCACCTATTTTACTACTCCCTGGACACTAACGTCTAGGATAGACAGTAGTGTCGATGTTATTTCCCTGACCTGACACAAGTGTCCAGTTACCTAAAGTCATCCAATTTGAAAATCAAACGTATCTAAAAGGTTGATCTAAGTGTTTTAATGTGATTTATAGTCCAAAAGTATTGATATAAATATAATATCAACCCTCATTCATTCCTCACCTAGCAATCAATTCAAAAAACACTTAATAAGCACTCATGTTACCAAAAGCTTTCCTATTTTACCCTATTTTGATATTAGTCAAAGGAACAACCTAGCTACAAGTTTGAAGTACTAAAAGAGCAATCATAAGGTCATGTTTGCGAAGTTATAGGCTTGGTCACTATGGTACTTACACTTATTACATGTTTCACACACAAACCAACACATAGGAGAGAACTACATGAGTCTGAGGCCCTCTTATGGAGTATTGGATATGTAGGCAATGCCCTTTGATAATAGAGTCTTTATGAGTTAGCTCAACATTGTGTGCTTACTAACCCATTTTCCCCCCAAGGTCACATGAACATGCAAAGTTAGGGTTTTGCCCATTTCACAAGGAGCGATTGTCCATGACCCAAATTTGAATGCATTAGAGTAAATGTGAAGCCAAACCAAGAAGCATCAAGGTGGTCACATCTTGTTTTAGTGAATATTTCATACAAGACACTAACATCAAACGTAGATATAACATCAACACAACTGTCTAGGCTCGACGTAACTATCCAGAGACCCATAGGCACTAGATCCAAAATTTGATGACTATTATAGGACTATTTTCCTACCTGTTTTATTCCCATTTCAGATCTAGATCTGCATTAGCATCAGAGCCAACTAAGTACTTGTTTTTACACGTCTTTTCCATACATAGCTTAGTTTTACTTTATACATTTAGACTATCTCAACTTAATAACTTCAGTTTATGCGTATATTTGAGTTTAACAATTATTTAGCTTGTTATAAATCTGATATTCACTCTTGTGCCCTATCATTTATTCTTAACTCTATCTACACAAGTAAGGATCCACATCTGATTTAGGGTTAAACACCAATACACTTTATATCTAAAGGTGTAACTTAATTTGTAATTGGACAAATATCCTTGCCTCTGAATCAAAACATCTAGTTCTTCAAGCTAGTGGTAGTGTGGGTGTTGGGCATTCTAGGTAGTCCACACCTCAATGAGGGAATTTACCTTGCATGCACTTGGATTTCATTTAATAGAGAAGATAAAACTAAAGAGAAAGATGAAGTAAAAGAAATGAATAATTGAGATCATGTACCTGAATCTACAAATCTACTTGTTAGGAGTAGTTAGGGGGTTGAGGTGACAAAATAGATGATCCTCTACCTCCATGTCCATAGTTTGTTGTTACTCCCACTGCGTAATATTTTCTCTTGGTCTGTTGATGCATTTATAATGACTCTTGGTCACTGTGTTTTTCATCTTTTTTGATTGAAAAGTATTTCATATATTATTAAGTTACATATGTGATATTTCTTGACTTCAGCTAATGTGACTTCTCAAAGTATGATTATGTCCACTCACTTTTTTATATAATAAGTCTCAATTTTTAATTAAAAAATTTGGTCACGAATAAACCTATTTTACAAACATCATAATTAAGTTTTTTATTTTTAACAATTATACATCAATAAAACTAAATGTATCTATTATTATATCAAAATAAAAATTGATTGATACTCACTTGTGGTTGGAGCTAAAATTGGGTCAGGGGCACAATAAGGGCATAGTCCTTAGGAACCAAAAATAAACAAAAACTTCTTCCACCAATCACAAAAAAACACAAAGTCAACTCCAAATAAAGAAGACAAGATTAACAAAAATCACACAAAAATAGACAAGAAGACTAGTGAACCAAACTTGTGCTAAAAACCAAAATAAACTTGAACCTACTAAAAACAAACATAGTGATTTTGAAAATCATCAACCCATCAAGGTAAGGAAAATAAATCTCGTATTGTGATCTCCCTCCTTTTGCTACTAGAAAGAAGAGCTTCCATGGTCCACTGAGTTCCCTCATCAATGTACTTCATAGTTTCTTGACGTAACCTTTTGATTATGACTTTCTTCATCTTCAGATGTTCCTTTCATAGTTAGGTTTAGTCAAAAAGGATTTTGATTGCTTGATGGTGAGGATCTCCTTGGATGCAAGCTCTTCTTCACTCTCCTAAAACTGCTTCTCTTGCAGGGAATCCAATCTCTGTTGCTCCCAAGATTGAGTAACCATAGCCACTCCTTTGCCTACTGAAGAAAGGAGCTGAGAATCTGTGGGTGTCAAAACCTCTTCTTCCACAATTAAGTGCCTCCACATTCTCCATCGTAAGAGTAGGTGAACCATACTTTAAACAAGTAACACTATTTAGAACCTCCATGGTATTAAAATGCTCTGCTCTAGGCTGAGAGGTATCCACATGCAAACAAGGCTCAAGATTTGGGGCTACATTCCTTACTTTCAAAAAACATTTCTAAAGGTTTGAAACAAACTACCCCTGAGCTTTGGGGAGGGAACAAGCTACAATTTTGTGTCCCAACCTATTACACCAAAAACATCTTAAGGGAAACCCTTCAAGATCCACATGTTGAAGCCTTTGCTCGTGCTTGGAAGAGATCCAAAGAGAGTTAAAAACTAGTTGAGAAGGATCTAAAAAAATGCAGACTCTAGCAAAACTAGATTGTCAACCATTTGCAATTGGGTCAATCCTGACAAACTTGCCCACCTTTTCTGCTATCATTTTGATGGAGTCTGGATTTATCAGAGCCAAAGGAAAGTGATACAACCGAATATAGATGGGAATCTTGTTAGGGTTTTTTATTGAAGGATCGAAAAAGGGTTTCCAAGGGCAGAGAATTAACCTAGTGAGGGCGTCCAGTCCAAAGAAAATTGTGGTCTTCCCTGGAAAGAAATAAAGTCACAGTAGGCAACTTCAAATTGATACCTAGACGAGGGGCCCATTAGCCTTCTTACCGTATATTGAAGGAATATCTAATGTAATTTCTAAGATCTTGAAATGCCAAAACATCTCTACCATTTTTTTACTTTTAAACAAACTAAAACAATCTCTAAAATTGATTAAAGATTAGGGTAAACTTTGGTCTAAAAGTAAGGTTTACAAAATTAAAAGTTCTTGTAATGTTCCCTTTATCAATGAAACATGAAGGTCTTTTTCGATTAAAATTAAAAAACATATAACGAATATCTGTTTAAAGAAAATACAAAAATTAATTGTAACAAAACACTCCTATAAAATTAAATGTTATATTTATATTAACAAGGCCAAAATTTTAACTATAAAAAATTATTATCAAAAACACAAATTGAAAAAATCCATAAAAACAAATCAACATATAGCAAATTTAAATTGGGACAATAAAATAATAATTAATCAAACATAAAAACTCATAATTAATAAATTAAAGACACGTCTACTTAACAGATAGGGCCTTCCCTTGAATTAATTGAGTCTTTAGATATTCTTATTTCTCTTAATTAAATTTAAGCTTCAAAATATTAAAACTTAATGCATATTAATCTCTACATGTTTTCAGCTTCGTATCTCCTTCCAATACTTTTTGTCAAAGAATACATTTTCTTACCATTTTCAGCACCTCACTGCAGAAACGATGAGAGATAATTGCATGTTCTAGAAAATAGAGAAGCAATGGAAAAAAAGAAGATTCAATTCGAGTAAACGAGGAAAAATTGCAATGGAAAAAATAGAAGATTTGATTCAGGTAAATGATGAAGAAGAAAAGACAAACACCGACCTGAAAAACACCATCTTAAAGTATAAATTAGTGTAGATTTGATTTGATTTGATTTAAAGTATAAATTAATGGAGCTTAAAATTGTTGTCCATTGATTTCATACTTTAATCGAGTGACTAAATTTCAGAGTCCATCTTATATGTTATGCAATTTTTTTTATGATTGTTATTTGTTCAAGATTACCCTTCAAATTAATGTTAATATAATTAATAATATAATAAATATTAAATATGGTATATTTTTAATTTGATTAAAATTTTATTTTATATTTAATATAATTTTCTATAAAATTATTATATTTTACAATTAAAAATGTAAATATAGTTAAATGATTATCAAATTTAATTTTGCAATAATATTTGTTCATTCATAAATATGATGAGGGAAACTATCAATTAACATTTAGTTTTTGTGATAATTTTTTTTTTAAAATTTGAAAAATGTATATATATTAATATAAAATAATATATGGTATAGTGTTAATCATACAAAAAAATGAGTGGAAAAAGTCACAACCCATGAGTAAGTCCACATCGAGAATTACAGGAAATTTCTTAGAAAAAAATCATAAAAAGTGGTCACAAAGTGACCATACTGAAAAAATTTGCATCACATCCTAGCAAAGCAAATAAATCAAAGTAAAAATATCATTAAGGAGAACACTTACGCAATAGAAGCAAACATGGATGTCAGGGGAAGTGAAGGAGACGACAGACCCAAAAGCTTATCACCCTATCCTCCCATCACTGGAGTATCTCCATCAGCAAATAAGGGCTCCCAATCAAAGTTTTGATACTCATCCAAGGTCTTAGTTTGATTTATTTTAGGGGAAATAGCCAAAGCCAAGTGTGGGAGTTTTCCTTGTGGAGGCAGACCCCAACCTTTGTTTGCACCATCCTGGAATGGGGGAGGAGATCCCCAGCCCTTATCATCACCATTAAAGTTATAGGAATCACTCTGACCACCATGATGAGGAGAAAGCTAGTGAGGTGGTGACTGACATGGAGGATAGCTCCTGTGTCTGATTCAAGATTATTGTTTCCTTGGCCCACATCCTCATCTCTAAGGGGGTGAAGGATTTCATGGGGGGGATCAGGAGGTTCTCAGTTGACTGCACACAGGGCTTTCCCCCAATGATCAAACAAACTCTAAATGTGGTGGGGCTCTAGATGGACCTTGTCTGTTTAGCTTTGAATCTGAAGAGTGACATTAGAGTGAACAATAATTTTGTTAGAAATAAAAAAATTACGTTCCAACTCTTCATGATTAAATTAAGCATAGTTCTTAGCTTTTCAAATTTGAAACATAATGTCGGCTTGAAAGATTTACCAAAAGAGATTATATTTAGTAGGCAGTATAGTTGAGTCCCCCAAGAGAACCATCTTCCACATGAAGAATTATGGGTGAAAGGGATGGAAATGGGAATGGATCTAATGCCACGCAAACTGAGAGTGGGGACAAAACCAAAAGAGATGTTTAATTATTTTTGGTTGATGGCAAGATAGGCAGATAATATTAGGCAGACCCATATGCTTGAGTCAATCACCCACTGGCAAACCTTGGTAGAGAAGTCACCATAAAAAATGAGATTTTTTGGGCTTAATAGAAGTAAACCATACTGTGTTGAAATGCCTAGCCTAAATCCCTTCACAGGAATGAAGATTTTACCTAATATTGAGCATATCAGTTGGAACATGTTATGGGGCCAATAATTGATATCCCAATGAAGGAGTATATTGAGTGAAAAAGGTGGTTGTTGGTCAATGCCAATCCCTCTACCAAGGAACAGGAGAATTAACACCATTTTATGTAAATATTCATTTGGTATAGAACCTTGAATTTCTACAATAACCTCTGCATCTAAATTTATTAGGTGGTATTTTTTTTGAAGTTGCTGCCAAATGAGCCATTCTCTGTTGTATTTAAAAAATAGGTCACTAATAACCTTGACACCTTTTCTAAAAAGGTGTAACCATTTAACCCAAAGGACCAGGGAAAAGGTAACATTGTGAAAGTTAAGACAAGGTGACAACCAAACAGACTGAGAGTTAAGCGAGAGGCCATTTCTGAACTCATCACCAACCTAGCTAAGGTGAGGCTTAAGATTCTCCCAAGACTTCCATAGAATTTGAATAATAAATGTCCCCTTGATTTTGATAGGCATTGGGGTAATAAGAAAAGAGTATAGCCTCAGGCCTTACCATGATTTCCAGCCACAGGTAAGGCTCTAAGAAGTACAATGACGAAGAAGAATCTTTCAAGCCTCATCCCTAGAAATACTTTGATTATCCATTTGGCCCCTAGAACTAGACTTTAGAGCTTGATATTGAGAAGATCCAGTCCCCCTGATTCTTTGGGGTGCCAACAAATATTCCAAACAACTCTATCGAAGCCCTTATGTCCTTTAGAATTGGCCAAAAGAAAATATTTTAAAAGTTTTTCTAATTTGTTGTAGGCAGCATTTTAAGGGGCCCAATAGAAGGAATAGTAAAAATGTGTGGTGGCCAAAAATTTAAAGTAGATTTAAAACATACCAACCAAAGAGAGAGGCTTAGTTATCCAAAAATAAATGTTTTTTCTACTCTCTACACCACATATGACCATAAGTTAGAGGGAGAGGCCCAAAAGGCAAACGGAATGCCCAAGAACTTGAACTACACCCCCGATAAAATCCACTACCATTAAAATTCTTCAATCCAAGGAGGTTTAGGGTCTAGAGACTACCTGTAACATTGAGTATTCCTCCATTGAATGGAATATATTGAGGCCAAACAAAATATATGTGAACATTCCATGGCATTTTTAATGGATTGTTCCTCCTCTTGGAGAGTGAGAAAGGAGTCATCCCCAAAATGGCCATCTATAATTTATCGATCAAATTGAGAGAGAGAAATGCCTTTCACCAAACCCCAATCAAAATAATTTGCTAGAAGATAGCTAAAAACTTCTATTGTAAGAATATATAGGGAACGGACCAAAGGGTAGCCTTGCCTTATGGAGCAATGCAACTCAAACCAAGAAGACTAGGTGTCATTAATGGTAATACAAGCCCCTATATCCTAAAAAAGCATATTAATAGTTTGAACAAACTTTGGACCAAACCCCAACATCTGAAGAATTACCAAAATGAAGGGCCACTCAATGCAATCATAAGCTTTTTAAAATTCAATCTTAATAATGAGGGCCTTTTGATTAAAAAAGCTATCCCACTCCATACCTTCCTAGACAGTGATGACATTATCCAAGATGAATCTATTTTGAATGAATCTTGTTTGTTCAATATAAACAATAAGAGGGAGAATGTGTCTTACCCTAAGACCTAGAGCTTTGGCAATAATCTTAGAGGAGAGATTGAGCAATGTAATAGGTCTCCAGTTTGTGATAATTTCAAGATCGCTAGCCTTGGGGATGAATTTATTATTACCTTGATTGATAAGGGTTCCTAAGGAATTGTTTAGAACTACTTTAGTGGAAACTCGGTGTAGATTAGGGTAAATAGTGTCCCATAAAGTTTGATAAAACTCACATGTGAAACCATTAATTCTTGGGGCTTTGTCCACATCCATTTTTTTATTAGCCTCATGAAGGTCGTTAAGGGATAAAGGCCCGTCATAAACAATTCCTTGAGAATTGGAAAATTTACAGGGCACTACTTGAAGACATTGGAGGGGAGTCACCTCCCTTTTTGGAGAAGAGGCTTGCATCAATAAAACACTATGATAATGATGCATAAAGGCTTGTAAGATGTTCAAAATTCTGGTAAGTCTAGTGTTTCCTTCCTTGACAACTTTAATTCTATTAGTAGTTCTCTGAGAGTGTAGGAAAGCAAAGAAGTCCTTGGTTACTCTATCACCAATTTTGATTCAGTGCATACAAGTTCTCGGTTGAGCTCCTCTAGATTTATGTGTTTCCTAAATTTAGAATTTGTGCCTCCACTATGCCACTTGAGTTTGAGGTGAACATTAAAAGGTGCATGTTCTAGCTCCTATGAGGCACGAATGAACTCATAAGTTGTAGTATTGAGAAAACACCTTTTGAATATAGTTGCTTGCTTACCATAAATCCAAAGAAATTTGGAAGTGTGACCCAGTGCCTTAGACCACCAATGAATCCAACTAGTATCTCCTTCTAGTCAAGGAACTAATTTCTAAATGGTAATAATATGCCCTGCCATTATTTCATGTTTGAGGTGAGCAGTATTGAGATATAATTGCATGGATGTAGGTTTGAATTGAGGAGAATTCCATTCAAAATTAAATCAAATGGGGTGATGATCTAAGAGAAAAGTACTAGGAATGACAAAGACATCCCGAACCTTGATTAGAGCAAAATAAAAAAGATCTTATTCAACAAGAAAATCTCTATTGAGATGCTAAAGCACCCTATCATCCCCTTGGTAGAAGTAAGACTAGGTGAATCTCAAGGAGTCTAAATCCTTCCTCCAATGGTAATTAGGATCAAAAACCTTGAGTTTTTTGTGCGTGTAAAACCATGCCTCCTGCTCTCTTGCACACCATTGTATCGAAAGGTACCCTGCATTATCCTTAGTCAACTCCACTAAATTAAAGTCACCAAAAAGGATACATGGGCATCTAGGAGAGAGTTAACCAACCATTTCCCCATGACTACCCACTCCATAACATCATTGGAGGTGTATAAATTAGCTATCCCAATAATGCAGTTGTTGAAATAAAAAAGGGTCCACACCACCTAATGGATGGGTTATGAACCCCAAGAAATAATGTTCTAAGCAATCTCTAGAGCCAATAAAGTGATGGCCCCACCATGCCCAATGTCATGCCCAGTGGCTTGAAAAATGGCCCCAAACCAAATGATCCATGTTTCATGCTACAGTAAGAAGCTAGAAATCTTGACTTCTTGCTAACAAAGAATTTTCATGTTACTGAAAAACTGGCAATTGTTCCTAACCGCATACTTACATAGTGGATCAATAAGACCTATAACATTTGAAGAGTATACAATCATTGGATAGGATCAAGGTGCATGTCATTCTCCTAAGAGAGACCTCCCAATGTGTCAAACTTATTACATATAAGGTTGTTGGGCATGTAATAATTTATTCCAAATGGTTGTCACTTGTGTGCCATATATTCCTCCTTTTTAGGGGATGGATATGCATTGCGAGAACATCATAAAATAGATTTTTTGGTCTATAGTGACCAGGATCTTGTCTTAATTAGGGGCACTCACCCTAGGAGAGTGTTGTGACTAGGAGACTGAAGGTGGTGTCTCTACCAGTGAGGCCACTGCATGCAACATACACACAATAGGCAGAGATACTTTGGTGGGTAAGGAAGCCTTGTTAGTGAGGTTGACACAACATTGTTACTAGTAGATTAGAATGACAAATTTTGTGGCTTGTCTCCACTTTTGGAAGAATTATTATTAATTTTTTTATTGGTGATGGTAGTCCAATTGTTAGCATTGCCATTCTAAGCTTTGGCATCAGATCCACCTTTCCCTGAGGAGTAGGGGGTGTGTGGACCATCAAAGGGCATTCTTGGATCATGTGGTCTAAGGATTGGCACCGAAATCAAGTGTTTGGTAAGTTGATATACAAAACATGCTAATAAAAATGGTTAGAGCCAATTTGTATATTAATAGAATATTTTAAATCATCTAACAAATCAACTTCTACACAAGCCCTCTTATGAGGATGAGCCATAGAAAATGTATTATTCTCATGGTAGATGAAGTGTCTTATGGGTTTTACAAGATGGTCAATAAAACCCTATAGGGGGAGTGATAGGTCAGGAAATTCAACCCAGATGGGGACTTTCAATTTTGCATGCTCAAAGACTTGAAAGTCCAAAGTCTAGTGAGATAATATGACCAAAGTATTGAGGATGAACCAAGGTACATGGTTAATAATAACTTTGCATTGTTCTAGGTTAGAAAAGTTTAAAAAAAATCCCTTTATAAGGTTTTGGACTCCCTCAAGTTTCACACCATGGCCTTGCTAGTGTTTGTGAACTCATTGCTTTAGAAGGCTCTTTGGGGGGGCCTCGATTGGTAAAATAAGCAATTAAAGTAAATTTTCAAAGAAATGACAAGCTTTGTCAAATTTGAGCACATCCAGAATAACATCAGGTAATGGAGAATCAAAGTCATCAATATTACCCCATATAAGACCTTTAGAATGAATTTCCTTGCTTGCTTTGGGTTCATGGAGATTTGATTTTATTTGATTTGATTTTAATTATAAATTAATGGAGCTTAAAACTCTTGTCCATTGATTTCATACTTTAATGGAGTGACTAAATCTCAGAGTCCATCTTATATGCTATGCATTTTTTTTTATGATTGTTATTTGTTCAAGATTACCCTTCAAATTAATGTTAATATAATTAATAATATAATAAATATTAAAGATGGTATATTTTTAATTTGATTAAATTTTTATTTTATATTTAATATAATTTTATATAAAATTATTATATTTTACAATTAAAAATGTAAATATAGTTAAATGATTATCAAATTTAATTTTGCAATAATATTTGTTCATTCATAAATATGATGAGGGAAACTATCAATTAACATTTAGTTTTTGTGATAATTTTTTTTAAAATTTGAAAAATATCTATATATTAATATAAAATAATATATGGTACAATGTTAATCATACAAAAAAATGAGTGGAAAAAGTCACACACTATGAGTAAGTCCACATCCAGAATTACAAGAAATTTCTAAGAAAAAATCATAAAAAGTGGTCACAAAGTAACCACACTAAAAAAAGTTACATCACATCACATCCTAGCAAAGCAAAGAAATCAAAGTTCAAATATCATTAAGGAGAGCACTTATGTAGCAGAAGCAAACATGGACGTCAAGGGAAGCAGAGGAGACGAAAAACCTGAAGGATTATCACCCTATCCTCCCATCACTGGAGGATCTCCATCAGTAAGTAAGGGCTCCCAATCAGAGTTTTGATACTCATCCAAGGTCTTAGTTTGATTTATTTGAATGGAAATAACTAAAGCCAAGTGTGGGAATTTTCCTTGTGGAGGTAGACCCTAACCTTTATTTGCACCATCTTGGGATGAGGGAGGAGATCCCTAGCCCTCACCATCACCGCTAAAGTAGGAGGAACCATTCTGACCACCATGACGAGGAGAAAGCTAGCGAGGTGGTGACCAACATGGAGAATAGATCCTACGTCTAGTTTTAGATTATTATTGCCTTGGCCCACATCCTCATCTCTGAGGTAGTGAAGGATTTTATGGGGGACAAATAGGTTATTAGTTGACCGCACATAGGGATTTCCCCCAGTGATCAAACAAACACTAAATGTGGTGGGCCTCTAGATGGACCTTGTCTGTTTAGCTTTGAATCTGAAGAGTGACATTAGAGTGAACAATAATTAACAAAATTAAAAAAAATATGTTCTATCTCTTCATGATTAAAGCAAGCATAGTTCTTAGCTTTTCAAATTTAAAACATAATGTCAGCTTGAAATATTTTCCAAAAGAGATTATATTTAGTAGGCAACATAGCTGAGTCCCCCAAGAGAGCCATCTTCCACATGAAGAATTATGGGTGAAAAAGATGGAAAAGGGAATGGATCCAATGCCACGTAGACTAAGAGTGGGGACAAAACCAAAAAACATGTTTAATTTTTTTGGGTTGATGGTAGGATAGGCAGATAGTGTTAGGTTGACCCATATGCTTGAGTCGATCATCCACTAGCAAACCCTGGTAAAGAAGGCACCATAGAAAATGATTTTTTTTGGGATTAATAGAAGCAGATCATACTGTGTTGAAATGCCTATCCTAGATCCCTTCACAAGAATGAAGATTCTACCTAATATTGAGCATATCAATTGGAACATGTTGTGGGGCCAATAATTGATATCCCAACGAAGGAGTGTATTGAGTGAAAAAGGTGGTTGTTGACCAATTCCAATCCCTCTACCAAGGAACAAGAGAATTAACACTAATTTTAAGTGAAAATTCATCAGGTATGGAACCTTGAATTTCTACAATAACCTTTGCATCTAAATTTATTAGGTGGTATTTATTTTGAATTTGTTGCCAAGTGAGTCATTCTCTACTATCTTTACAAAAGAGGTCACTAATAACCTTTACACCTTTTTTGTAAAGGTGTAACCATTTAACCTAAGGGACCAGGGCAAAGGGAACATTGTGAATGTTAAGACAAGGTGACCACCAAACAGAATGAGAGTTAAGGGAGAGGCCATTTCTGAACCCATCACAAACCTAGCTAAGGTGAGTCTTAAGCTTCTCCCAAGCCTTCCATAGACTTTGAATAATAAAGGTCCCCTTGATTTTGATAGGCATTGGGGTAATAATCAAAGAGTAAAGCCTCAAGCCTTGCCATGATTTCCAGCCACAAGGAAGGCTCTAAGAAATACAATGATGAAAAAGAATCATTCAGGCCTCATCCCTAGAAAGACCTTTGATTATCCATTTGGCCACTAGAGCTAGCCTTTAGAACTTGATATTGAGAAGATCCAGTCCCCCTAATTCTTTGGAGTGCCAACAGATATTCCAAGCAACTCTGTGGAAGCCCTTGTATCCTTTAGAATTGGCCAAAAGAAAATCTTTTAAAAGTTTTTCTAATTTGTTGTCGACAGTATTTGAAGGGACCCAATAGGAGGAATAGTAAAAATGCATGGTGGCCAAAAGTTTTAAGTAGATTTAAAACTTACAAGCTAAAGAGAGAGGCTTAGTTATCCAAAAACAAATATTTTTTCTACTCTCTACACCACATATGACCATAAGTTAGAGGGAGAGGCCCAAAAGGCAAAAGGAATGCTCAGGAACTTGAACTGCACCCCCGATAAAATCCACTGCCATTGAAATTCGTCAATCCAATGAGGTTTAGGGTATAGAGACTATCTATAACATTGAGTCTTCCTCCATTGAATGGAAGATATTGAGGCCAAACAAAATATATGTGAACATTCCATGATATTTTTAATGGATTTTTCTTCCTCTTGGAGAGTGAGAAAGGAGTCATCCCCAAAATGGTCGTTTACAATTTATCGATCAAACTGAGAGAGAGAAATACCTTTCACCAAACCCCAAATAGAACAATTCACTACAAGATAGCTAAAACCTTCTACTATAAGAACATATAGGGAAGGGACTAAAGGGTAGCCTTGCCTTATGGATCAATGCAACTCAAACCAAGAAGACTAGGTGCCATTAATGGTAATACAAGCCCCTATATCCTAAAAAAACATGTTAATAATTTGAACAACCTTTAGAACAAACCCCAATTCTTGAAGCATTACCAAAATTAAGGGCCACTCAATACAATCATAAGCCTCTTCAAAGCCAATCTCAACAATGAGGGCCTTTTGATTAAAAAAGCTAGCCCACTCCATACCTTCCTAGACAGTGATGACATTATCCAGGATGAATCTATTTTGATTGAATCTTATTTGTTCTCTTTGAATAATAAGAGGGAGAATGTGTCTTACCCTAAGACCTAGAGCTTTGGAAATAATCTTATAGGAGGCATTGAGAAATGTAATAGGTCTCCAGTTTATGATAATTTCAATATTGCCAACCTTTGGGATGAATTTATTATTACCTTGATTGATAAAGGTTCCCAAGGAATTCGTTAGAACTACTTTAGTGTAAACTTGATGCAAATCAAGGTAAATAGTGTCCCATAAAGTTTGATAAAACTCACACGATAAACTATAAATTCTAGGGGCTTTGTCCACATCCATTTGTTTAACAGCCTCATGAAGGTGATTAAGGGATAAAGGCCCATCATAAGCAATTCCTTGAGAATTGGAAACTTTATAGGGCACTACTTGAAGACATTAGAGGGGAGTCACCTCTCTTTCTGGAGAAGAGGCCTACAATGATAAAACACTATGATAATGATGCATAAAGGCTTGTAAGATGTTCAAAATTTTGGTAAGTCTAACATTTCCTTCCTTGATAAATTTAATTCTATTAGTAGTTCTCTGAGAGTGTAGGAGAGCAAAGATGTCCTTGGTTACTCTATCACCAATTTTGATTCAATGCATACAAGCTCTCGATTGAGATCCTCTAGATTTATGTGTTTCCTAAATTTGGAATTTGTGCCTCCACTATACCACTTGAGTTTGAGGTGAACATTAAAAGGTGCATGTTCTAGCTCCTATGAGGCACGAATAAAATCATAGTTTGTAGTATTGAGAAAACGCCTTTTGAATATAGTTGCTTGCTTTCCATAGATCCAAAGAAATTTGGAAGTGTCACCCAGTGCCTTAGACCACCATTGAATCCAACTAGTATCTCCTTCTAGTCAATGAACTAATTTCTAATTCTAACAATATGCCCTAGCATTATTTCATGTTTAAGGTGAGCAGTATTGAGATAGAATTGCATGTATGCAAGATTTACTTGAGGAGAAGTCCATTCAAAATTAAATCAAATGGGGTGATGATCTAAGAGAAAAGTATCAGGAATGACAGAGACATCCCTACCTCGTATTAGACAAAAATAAAAAATATCTTATTCAACAATAAAATATCTATTGAGATGCTAAAGTACCCTATCATCCCCTTGGTAGAAGTAAAACTAGGTGAATCTCAAGGAGTCTGAGTCCTTCCTCTAGTGGTGATTAGGATCAAAAACCTAAATTTTGTTCTCTATGTAGAACCATGCCTCCTGCTCTATTATACACCATCACATCAAAATGTGCCCTTCATTATCCTTAGTCAACTCCACTATATTAAAATCACCAAAAAGGATCCATGAGAATCTAGGAGAAAGTTGACGGACCATTTCCAAATGACTACCCACTCGATAACATCATTGGAGGTGTATAATTTAGCTAGCCCAATAATGCAGTTGTTGAAATAAAAAAGGGTCCACACCACCTGATGGGTGGGGTCTGAACCCCAAGAAATAATGTACTAATCCAGCTCTAGAACCAAACAATTGATGGCCCCACCATTCCCAACATCATGCCCAGTGGTTTGAAAAATGGCCCTAAACCAAATGATCTATGTTGCATGCTACAATAGGAAGCTAGAAATCTTGACTTCTTACAAACAAAGAATTTTCATGTTATAGAAAAATTGGCAATTGTTCTTGACCGCATACTTACATGGTGGATTAGTAAGACCTATAACATTTAAAGAGTATACAATCATTGGACATGATCAAGTCGCATGTCGTTCTCCCTAGAGAGACCTCCCAATGTGTCAAACTTATTATACATAAGGTTTTTAGGCAATTCTAAATGGTTGCCACTTGTGTGCCATATATTCCTCCTTTTTAGGAGATGGAGATGGGTTGCTAGAATGTTGTAAAATAGATTTTTGGTCTAGAGTGACCATGATCTTGTTTTCTTTAGGGGCACTCACCCTAGGAGAGGTTTTTGACTAGGAGGTTGAGGTGGTGTCTCCACCAGTGAGGCCACTGCATGCAATGTACACACAATAGGTAGAGATATTTTGGTGGGTAAGGAAGCCTTGCTAGTAGAGGTTAATGCAATATTGTTACTAGTAGATTAGAATGATAAATTTTGTGGCTTGTCTCCACTTTTGGAATAATAATTATTAATTTTTTTATTGGTTATGGTAGTCCAATCGTTATCATTGCCATTATAAGCTTTGGCATCAGATCTACCTTTTCCTAAGTAGCAGGGGGTGTGTGAACCATCAAAGGGAATTCTTGGATCATGTGGTTTGAGGATTGGCACTGAAATCAAGTGTTTGGTAAGTTGATATATAAAACATGCTAATAAAAATGGTTAGAGCCAATTTGTATATCAATAGAATCTTTTAAATCATGGAACAAATCAAATTCTACACAAGCCCTCTTCTAAGGATGAGCCATAGAAAATTTATTCTGCTCATGGTAGATGAAGTATCTTATGGGTTTTATGAGATGGTCAATAAAATCCTATAGGGGGAGCAATAGGTCAGGAAATTCAACCCAGATGGGGACTTTCAGTTTTGCATGATTAGAGACATGAAATTCCTGAGTCAAGTGAGTTAATATGACCAAAGTGTTACAAATGAACCAAGGAACATGGTTAATAATAGCTTTGCAGTGTTCTAGGTTAGAAAAGTGAAACAAAAAAAATCCCTTTATAAGGATTTGGAGTCCCTCAAGTTTCACACCATGGCCTTGCTAGTGTCTATGAACCCATTACTTTAGAAGGCTCTTTGGGGGGGCCTCGATCGATAAAATAAGCAATTAAAGTAAAATTTTCAAAGAAATGATAATATTTATAAAATTTAAGCACATATAGAATAACATCAGGTAATGGAGAATCAGAGTCATCAGTATTACCTCATAGAAGACCTTCGAAATGAATTTCCTCACTTGTTTTGGGTTCATGGTTGTGCTCGCTCACTCCATGTTTCTATGCATCTGTAGATGCATAGATTGAGGCAATGATCATTAAATAAAGGTTACCCTGTATATACACAAAATATTTTCAAAATTTTATTGATTAATGACACTTTGTATCTTGCATGAACCTATCAAGTCTCAATCTTTCTAAGTGCATGCCTTAAGGGGTACATCGAGAAAATGTTAGGTAGACCATCAATGCTTTGTAAGTTTGTTGTCTCTTTTGCCACTTTCCATCTACACACTTGTCTCCTAAAACCATTAACCCTAAGCTTATTATTTTCATTCCTACCTGTTCAAATTTTTTTCTCTTTTCATCCCTCCTTTTCTTGCCTTAACTCCCTTATGGTCAGTCGATTGTACTAGGTTGACTGGGTCAACCCAGTATAGTTTAGGGGTATTTTTCACTTTCTTAGCTTGTTATCCTTTCGATTGACCTATCTCCAACCTAGTGAATTATCCTAAAAAACACACTAGGTCAACCCTATACAGTTGGCATTTCTAGGAAGATTTAGGGCAAAATTCACCTATATATACAAGTTCATTTCCCACCATTTCATAAGATAATAATTAAGAGCAATGAAGTAAAATTAACATATGCTTATTGAACATTCTACTTAAGGAATAAAGCTTAGGGCTCCATACTTTCTTAGGAGATAGGGATCTTCTCTTATGGAGAAGTCTTTTAGATGTTTATATAGGTTATGTATCCTAGAGCTAATTTATCTTGGTTATCCTTACATACCACAACAATCTCATGTGAAGCACCTTGGCCAAGGGAGAGATTGATGCTCAATGGGTTCATCTTCATAGGTAAGTATTCCTAACTTTATTTCTCTTTTGTAAGAGTAGATAGATAATGCATTTGTATTATTCTCCCATATATTAGTATTTTGTATACATTAACATGAGTATGTGTCTTCTAATACATGTTTATTTTAGTTTGTTTTATTGTTTCTAACCCCCCACTTTGTGCCATAAGCTTTGGTGTGTACTAGATTAGATTTACTTTCTTGTTATTAGAATAAGTGAATACTTTAAACCTTAGGACACCATTAGGGTTATTGTTTGATTGTGTTAGACTGAAATCTTTGTAACCCTTCCTAACATGATATTTTTTGATAAGTGATCACCTAATTAGGTCTAGCAGATCCTCATATTGGTCATGTTATCACTTAACAAGTGTATCCCTAATTAGAAGTGTAGGTATACTCTATCTTCTCTGAGACAAGATTGATTTACAAGCATGGTGAATTTTTTATTGCATACATTCTGGTGAACCCAACATGAAACTAACCCTTATAAGATTTATTTCACTTATTTCATTTTTTTATCATCATTTCTATCATATATTTTGACATACTAGATCGATTATGTCAACCTAGATATTTCTCTCTGTGTGCAAGTTTCTAGGAACAAGCAACTAGATCAACCTAGTCAAACCAGTATAGGTTTCCATATTTTTAGACACCTAGTTCAACCTACTAGGTTGACCCAGTTGACCCCTTATAGTTTTAGCACTCTGTAGCATGTTCTTGCACAGCTTAATCAATCTTGTCGACCCAGTTAACAGGTTTTTCCAACATACCTCAAATTTCTTCATCAATAATCTTCCTTCATTGCATCTTTGATCCACCACAGTCAATAGATTCAAGTGAATTCCATATTGTCCACTTACAGTGGTTACATCCAAAAATATTATTTGACTATGCATTTGATCTATCATTTACCGAATTATTATTAAATATATTTTCCTATCAGTCAGTCAACATAGTCATCTACGATGAATCTATAGTCTATGAACCAGAATACACTATGTTGTTATCCACGTATAGTGGACCTATCCAGAACTATTAGGGACACATGTCTTGAGATGGAGATAGTCTGATGGTGATTTTAAGTAGCTTTAGTATTTGACATTGAAACTTATGTGTAGTAATGATAGAAAATAAAAGATCCAGCTCACATATAAATAAAAGGCATAGAGGAGTGGTGAATAATATTCATGTAATTGGATGTAATTCGTGTGGTTTAGAATGTGTAAATAATTAGTATTGTCAAGGACTATGACAAAATTTATGTGTGTAAAAAAGGTTGTGCATGGAATTTCACAAAGTTGTGAAAGTGACCAAGGCACTCAAGGTTGATGTATAGCTCTTCATAGATTCACACATGTCACTTACTTTCCATTTATCATAGAAATTTATTTACATTGATAACATATCTTATTGGTACTTAAGTCTTACACATTGCATGGGAATATACATTATGATTTTTACATGCTTTACACTTACTATTGTGTGTGTCTTGATTATATGTGCATGTGTATACTTGTATGTGTGTCCTTATCCATAAAGGATATTTTTGTCATCATGTCTTGTTAGTCACATCTATTGCATATTGTCTCACCAACATCTATATGGCCACTAACTTGTGTGAACCTAGTTATGATTGACTATGACTATATTATGATTGGTACCATGATTGCCATCATTCTCACATATATATATATATATATATATATATATACGAAGAGGAAATCCTAAAAACAAGGAATCATATTTTATCTCCTATAAAAACTATGTTAAGTGGGTTGCTCTAACAACCTACGTGATAATAGAAATAACTAAATATATTTAAAATATAAAAATTTAATCTGATGCACTAATTATAGAATATCCAACATTCCCCCCCTTAGTGCAAACATAAGGCAAGTAACCACACTCAAGAATTATGGCGTGTCGTTATGGAGGTTACATATGGATTTGACACACATAATGATTATGGGAATACATCTAGGTCATGAATTGGGACCCATCAATCAAACCCTGAGAATATCAACCAAACCAATGAAAAGTAGTGGGATGACCCTCCTACAACCATTATCAAGAACTCATTTGCTACAATACTATAATATTGACCTCTTATATATCATCATAGTAGGAGAAATTATTGACTTTAATTATAGTACTTTATTTTTGCACACCATACATGAAATAAAATAAAAATAAAATTTAAGGATTGGGTCTTGATTATCTTCATTTGTAGCTATTATGTGCGATTACTATTGCTCGATCCTAAATAGCACAAGTGAAAACCATTACCACTAGAAATCACCTTCGATTTTAGTCAATTTTACATAATTGATTACCATTATAAATTATTTTATATAAATATTAGTTTATACTGATAACACATCCATTTAAAAATATTTATTGATGAAAATACAATAGTAGTTATTGTAAAGTAAAATAAATTTATAGACCTTAAACACATTCTATGATGACTAATAAATACATTAAACAAATAATAAATAATAAATTAATAACAAACTTATACTAAAAATGATACATAAAACTATCTAACAAATTAACTAAAAGACAACTAAACTTTATAAAGTAAAAAACAAACTCTTAATAAATTAGCAAATAAAAATATAGACTTTTTTTATGTTATTGACAACACAACATAATTTACAAAATTGGAAAAACAAAATAAGTAATGACACATATTCAACATCATGACTTCATTTCTCATGGGCACATAAATGATGTGTGGCATAAAATATTGAGATATTCACCAAATAATATATAAGGACCAAAATAATATACACTAACTATACTCAGCAATGAAAAATTAACCATCGACTATACCCTATAATCTAGCTACCTCTTGGTACAATCCATCTATCTCTCTATCTCAAGCCCTAATCTCATCTCAGATTCTATCAATAAGTGCATGCTCCTTTCTCGATCTCAGATCATGTGAAGAGCTAACCATATCCCCTCTTTCTACCTATATAACCTATGATACTCTCATCATAGTATCATGTCCTACATCCTCCTCCCCAATCTCCACCTCTATCAATGGGGTGTCTCCTCTAACCCTTTGCTCTATATCAACATCCATCTCAACCCTTGCCTCCTAAAAAATCTCAATGTCTTCCACATATGTGATCTCCACATCATGAGGATGATTAGCCTTTCTAGCACATCTTTTGCCTCGTACTCATGCTCATGATCATCCTCTATCTCCTATAAAATCCGTCTTTATTTGGGATCCTAAACATGTACCTCATGGATATCTACTCAAGATAGCTACTAACCTCTACTTCCATGTCTATGGTGGTGTATATGGCATTCTCAATCTCAATGGTCTCTATCGAGCCCACTAATCTACATACCCATCAACCACTCCTGCATCAATGATGTCTCTCCTATCCCTCCATATATAAGTCTATAGTTACGTCCAGTTATGATAAACAAATGGCTAAATCAATCATCATACCCCATTGGGGTATCTCAATCACAAAATGGGCAAATACATGTGGTCCAGCTAGTATATGCTACCTCACACCAAACTATCTCATCACCCTATTTGGATGATATCTCTCTATAATTTAGGCATATATCCTAATGATTTTTCAATGGGTTATCATGTAATTCATATGAATCTCCTCATGAGGCCACTAAAACACAATATCTCTATAAGTTCTCTAGATGATCTGATCATCACCTACCTCACCAATTGCCCTCTTGTAAAAGTCCAAATCTCCTAAATGTGGTCTGCATACCCAAATAATCACATGCTATCCATATGCCAATGGCTCATCCTCTTCTCATGTGATTAGATGCCTAACCAACCTCTCAATCACAATGTGCTCCCAACACCAAACCTATAGTAATGTAGAATGCCCTATCTCTATTCAACCTAAATACACAAAATGATGTAAATCATGGTATAGATGTGTTAAAATATATGGACCCCATGCAAACCTCCCTCTCATCTCCATCATATATCCAATCATGTCTAACGAGCCAATAAGATATAGTCTCCCACTCTTGTCAAGAAGTGGAATGCCACTGACAACAACCATAAGTACAATAGACAGAGAATCCATATCTAAATTAGTGTAATAATATACATCGATCCCACTTTTAACAATTAGGATCAAGCTATCACCAAAAATATAGTATAAATTAATCTTTTAAGGACCTTGTCTCCAATACACACATCTACCTCATATCAGAATATCCAAAATAAGATACGCATCCTCAAGTGTAATAATCATCTCCCCTATAGGTAAGTGCAATGTGTTTGTCTCACTACACCACCTCTCTACTAATGTTGTCAAAAGAAATCTATCATTTTGAACCTTTGGCATCTGTGTAATGTAGGATAAACCACTCACCTCTAGAATACCAAACTCATACTCGATGAAGCTAGCCATGCACACCATCAATGTAGATCTCTGCTCCCACATCACAATCACTAGTAATACCTCTTGTAAATTAAAAAAAAAAGCATTTTATGAGTTTTATTTAGTAATATGTTCTTTATTTTACTTACCATCAAAATACTTAACAAAAAAAATAAGACACAAATATTTTTATTCATTTTTCAATCCTTTCATCTTTTTCATTCTATGCAAAATTGCCACTACAAACCATAAATTCCCTTCTACCCTTATCTTTTCAAAATAGTTGTTAGCCTTAACAAAATTGCTTTACAAAAAAATGATTTCGCTACCATGTTTAGTGATTTCCCTAACACCCCAAATAATAAAATTATCAAATTCCCCTAAATGAAATCACTACCCTGTTTGACGATTTTGCCTCCAAGCTTAGAAAAATCACTATTTACCCCTACAAAATTGCTAAAATCGATTCCAAAATCACCATTTTTGTAGCATTGGTTTCATTTTCTCTAATTTTAAGCCTTAATAAATTTTAATAAATACCAAAAAAATTCAATACTCAAATAACTTACCAGAGGCCCACTTCTCTTAGGTCTCTAAAATCATCTCACTCACTTTGCTTGGTGCTCATACTGTGGAATATGGTCTGTATTTCCTCGCAAGCCTTAGGTCAAATATATAAAATCACAAATCTGAACTACTAACCTTGGAAATTAATTTTCACAAATGATTTTTCTAATCATAATTCTTCTACTTATATTTTTCTATCCTACCAAATATTTCCCCCCATCCTCTCATCCAACTCATTATTTTATTCATTTAGGATCTTCAAGTAGCATTAAATCAATTTATTCTGAATTTGTATTTAACATCTTGCAGCAATCTCTCAGCATAAAAATAACAAAATCTTTTGAAAATTCAATATCATTTTTCTATTTATAGATATGCAGTTTATTATTGTTAGGATATATCAATCGTACAATTGCTTAATTGACCCCTACGTCATTAATAAAAATAATAAGCATGAAATCTCTAAATGGTTAAACTATTGTTTTTCAAATCCATACTCTAAGTTTTCATTAGGGTAAGTGCACAAAGTTGGGGGATAAAAAGTGGCTTACTCGTAGACATGATTTTCCTAAAATTTCATAAATCTGAACTTTTGTAGATAATTTGAGATATCTACACTCCAAATTTGAAGATGGTGTAAGAATATGAAATGTATAATTTTGAGTCTAGTTTCCAAAACACTAAATGTTTTTTTAAATAGTTAATTATAACTAGGTCAAACATCTAAAATTTGAAGAGGAACTCCTATTTTTTTTAGAAAATATAGTAGATAGATAGTCGTGTTGTGCACCATTTTTTTAGCATGTTTAATGTTATTTGAAACACTTTAGGGAAAATTTAGATATGATATTCTAGTATGTCACCTATATTTTTTATATTTTTTCAATGAATACTTTTTTTAATGAAATAGATCCTAAAAATTGATTAAAAAATGGATAGACATCTGTGCGGCACGCCAACCCACCTCAAAAAAATGAAAATCAATTTTTTTAATGTGTGTATAATTAGGCCTAGTTGGTTACCATATAATTTTTTTTCACTTGGATCAATGAAATACAAATTACATGAATATGTATAGCCATGTATGTTTGCAACATGTAGTTTCCTAAAAAAGGCATAGTTAAAAATCAACATAGTTTGAAACCTTAAATTAGTATAAAAATTATTTAAAAACATATTTTTGGAAAGAGGAGAGTTTGCTCGTCATGAAGGTATTAAGTTTTTGAAATTTTTACATTGAAATTATTAGTGTATTTGGAAATCAAAGTTAAAATTTATTGTTGTTATCATACCTTTCAAAACTTGGATGTACATTGAAAGTCCAAGCATTTAGCTCAGGAATTGAAGCCATTCCCAAGCTAAATTTTTTGGGAATTGAATTCAAATTCAATTATCATGATCATGTGATCGCATCAATAACACAATCACATTAATAGCGTGATCACTTTATATATTCTCAACACCCTAAAACATGTGGGAGTTGTATATGAAGGTAACTTTGGTCATAAGCTTATATTTATCACTCTAAATGTTAATTATAATTTTACGTTTATATTGTTACATTTATTTTATTATATTTTAAATTTATTTTACTAAATACAATAAATTATGGTCACCCAGCATCTTATAGAGTTGGTCTCATAGTTTCATGCCTTATGACATGGAAAATAGTTTTTCAAAATCCAATATGATCAGTACTTAGGTATTTTCAAGGTCTAGGTATTAAACCTAGGGATTTCAATACATAATTTTTACAATTGATATCCATTTTTGGTAAACATATAGTCATTTTTTAGGTTTTTGTGTCTTCTAGATTGATTTCTAGCATTCATAAGAGTCCTAGGTTTGTCAAAATTGAAGTTTGAAAACTACTCACTTTGAACTTGATCCAAAGTGGTGTGATTAGGATAGTGTAGGTCATATTAATGACCTACACACATCAAACAACTACTTTGTGTTAATTTAACTTGTTCATCAACCCTCCCTCATCCTTGATCACTTCTTACCCATCCCTCATTACCTCTAATCACTCTCTCATCATTCCTCATTATCTCTAATCAATCCCTCATTGACCCTCACTATCCTTAGTCATTTCTAATCACTCTCTTATCATCCATAATCACTCCTCCATTGACCCTCACTATCCCTCATCATCCTTAATCACTCCTCCCATCCATCATCATCCCTAATCACTCTTTTCTCATCACTCATCATCCCTAATCTCTTCCTCATCTCTTTTCACTCCCTCCTCATCCCTAATCATTATGTCATTGACCTTAATTATCTCTCATCATCTCCCATCACTCAGGATTATCATCCCTGATCACTCATTTATTGATTATCACCATCCATCATCATCCCTAATCACTCTCTCCTCATCCCTCATGATACCTAATCAATCTTTCTTCATCTGTCATAATCACTAATCACTCCCTCATTGACCCTAACCATCCCTCATCACTCCATAATTGACCCTCACCATCCCTAATCGATCCCTAATCATCTGATGTAAATATATACTTTAAAGATATCTTTGATTCCAATCATATGTTGCTTAATCCATTACAATATAAATTAACTCTTTTCTAGGACTTGTGTTATCAATACCCATTTGTGATAGTCAATTTTATTACTGAATGAATTGGATGATCTGCCAAATTTATAGTCAAGTAACATAAGTAATAACACAAAATAGAGTTTGAATTTTAGTTCATCTAATTATCTTTGTTGTCCAGCTGACTAGATGAAACTTTATTTGGTTCCACCTTTGGTAGTTTGGTTCAAAAGATAAAAAATTAAACATAAATCTCTTGTATAATTTTCTAATTCTAAGAAGATTTGAATCAGATGCAAAATTATTTAGTGTTTCCTATTATTATATGACTTGAATCTTAGTTAGGTTCACACATGCATTCCTTGTGTGTGTACTATGTCCCAAATATTTTATCTCTTGCACGAAAAATAAACATTTATTAATGTTATCATAAATATATGTTTGTGAAAAATGTGAAACACTATTTCAACATGGTGTAGATGTTCATCCCATGTTTTCTAAAGATTAATATGTCATCAAGGTAGATTAAAAAAAAGATATAGGTAAAGGGCCTGAGTATGTCATTCAACATCTTGAAATGAATGAATTCATTACATGAGTTAACATAAAAGTTGTAACCAACTAGTCAATCAATCCTTTCTTTGTTTTTAAGACTGTATTCCAAATCTCTAGAGGTTTAACATGAATATGATGATACCAAAACTTAAGATCAATTTTGGAATAGACTTCCACACCATGGATATCGTATAAAAATGCCTTAATGTTTAAATTAGGATAATAGTTATTCACTTTAATCTTATTAAGATTTTTTAATTGATTCACAACTTTGGCACAAACATAATTGGGCTTCTACAAGGCAATGATTTGGACCTGATGTGTCCATTATCCATGATTTCATGAATCTACCACTCGATCTATTAATTCTCTAGAAATGATATGTTGTATAAATATTTTTGAGGTAGAGGTAGTTAAGGGATCAAATCAATAGTATTATTTAGTGTACAATATGTAGGAACTTATTTAGGTGACTAAAATATATCCTTGTATTCATCTAGTTTATGGTTCAATTATTTTGTCTCTGTTATTGTTGGATAAACCACACTATGATATGGTGACATAAAGATGTTATTACATTTAATTATTACCACCAAGAGTATAATTCTTACTATAGCTAACAATATTCTTGCACTTCCTGGCACTAATGACTGAAAGCTTATGAACTAACCATGATATATGGTATTTTAGATCATGACAATCTATCACAACATTTCAAGGATTTACTTCGTAGACTACATGTCAATGGTAAATATATGTTTGACCACATGTAAAACATCACACACCTCTAATAGTGAGATGTCATAAAGGATTGCATCTTTAAAAAGTTTGATTTTAAACACTAAGTGGCACTACTAAGTGATCAATTTCTCAAGGCCTACACTAGACCATACACTAGCATATGGTTATAGATTATGTATAAATTTCAAGTTCAATTTTTGAAAATATGCTTTAGGAGAAATTAAATTCTTTTGGCTTTCATTGGAAATGATGAAGTGTATTGGCTCACCATTTATCTACTTTTTTTTAATGAAACAATATTTTTAATTCATATATTTTATTATTGGGGGAAGTAGAGATTTTTTTAATACCAACCATATCATTGGGTTCATAATATATTATCTATTTAAATTTTTATAGTTCTAGATAACTTGTACCCACTTATCGAGATGTGTAAGTATAGAGATCATAGTATGAAACTATTCATTGGATTGAATATTGAATTTATGAATTAAGCATCACTTTCCAATCTTGGACTACGCATTCTAATCATTTAAAAATTATTTTACACTCTCTGTTATGATGAATCAATCAATATACATACAAATAGAAGGCCTTCAATGTAATTATTCAAATCATATTAAAATGTCCTCATATGGAAAGCAATTGATTGGTTTCAGGAAATCACATAGCTTGGTGATCCTCATGCATTTACTACGCATTTTTGGTGTTATGGTGGTTTTACTTGTTTTTATTTTTTTGATGGGTTTTCAATTATGAATTACATCATTTCTAATAGGACCATATTTTTTCATATATGTTAAATATTTATGTTTAAAATTTGCCTCCACATCATTTTGATCACTATGTCTTATATTTTATGCTAGCATTCAACTCTCCACTTGTAGATCCTAACATTGTTAAACCCCAACAAAATACCACCATCAAGGTATTGGATGGAGTGATTAAGGATGAGGAGGGATGAGGAGGAATTGAGTAGAGATGATAAGGGAATCGATAGGGATGATGGCAGATGATAAGGATCAATGAGGGAGTGATTATGGAGGATGAAGGAATGATTAGGGATGATGAGAGAAGGTGAGGATTAATAAGGGAGTGATTATAGGTGATGATAGACAAGGAATGAGTGATTAGAGATGATGAGGTATGATGAAATAGTGATTAGGGGTGATGAGTGATGGTGAGGGTCAATGAGGGAGTGATTAGGGATGATGAGGGAGAGATTATAAATGATGACCAATGGTGAAGGTCAGTAAGGGAGTGATTAGGGATGATAAGGGATGAGAAGGGAGTGATCAAGGATGATGAGGGAGTGATTAAAGATGATGAGGGATGGTAAAGGTCAATGAGGGAATGATGAGGGATGAAGAGTGAGTGATTAGGAATGATGAGGGATAGTGAGGGTCAATGAGGGATTAATCAGGGATGATGAGGGAGTGATTAGAGATGACTAGGGATAGTGAAAATCAATGAGGGAATGATTACGAACAATTTAAAATGATGAGAGAGTGATTAGGGGTGATGAGGTATGGGTAAGAAGTGATCAAGGATGAGGTAGGGATAATGAACAAATGAAATTAATACAAAGTGGTCATTTGATGTGTGCAAGTCATCAATGTGACCTATGCTACCCTAATCACACCACTTTGCATAAATTTCAAAGTGAATGGTTTCAAAACTTTAATTTTGACAAACTTAAGACTCCTAAAAATGCCAAGAATCAATCTAGAAGGCACAAAAACTTAAAAAATGACTATATGTTTACCAAAAATGGACATCAATTGACAAAATTATGTCCTAAAATCTCTAGGTTTAATACTTAGACCCTAAAAATGCCTAGTACTGATCAAATTGGATTTTTAAAAACTATTTTCTACATTGTAAGGCATGCAGCTGTGAGACCAACTCTATCAGATGCTGAATGACACTAATTTCTTATATTTATTAAAATAAATATAAAGTATGAGAAAATAAATGTAATAATATAAATGTAAATTTATACTTATATTTATTAATAATGTGATTACTGTTAACCAATATTCACTTTATCTACATATTCATTACTATAATATGCAATACAATAGTAACACAATCATGTTATTATTTTTACAATAACCTGATTGCGTTATCTATTAACATGATCTTGTTATAAATTAATGCGATCATATTATGGTTGGGTATTTACTGAGCTATAATGTAAATAACTCAATCATGTTAATTAAATAATGCAATCGCATTATTTATTAATGCAATCATGCTACCTAAAATGTCCATAGAATTATCCCCCAACTCCGTGCACTTACTCGTTAATTAGGGGCAACCTTATTATGCCACCAACATCTTACAAATTTGACATTAATTTTGACATAAATTGATTTATCGTTCGTCCACATCATTTTGACCATTTTCACTTTCCATCAATTTTGAGCATTTATCGATGTTCTCACACAAACCCTCGATGGGGCATCATCACACTCATTTTTATTCATTTGAGGCAAATTTTTCTTTTTCTATCATCAACACTCTACTTCTACTATTCTTTAAAATAATATTGCTTCACAACACTATTTCAAAGAGAGACAAATGTAGACACCTAAATTTTATTTAATTTCTAAATGCACCTAAATCTATTTAATAATTCTTTTTAAATTAATAAATCACATTTCCTCCCAAATTCAAATAATTGAATAATTCAAAAAATTGAATATGTCAAATATGCACACTTAAATCCTTATTTTAAATAATAAAATCTAGATTTTTCACATCATCCAAACATATCTCACCTTTTTCTCCCTCATCCCAACCAAATCCATAAAACTTTCAACCTCTTATAGCTTATTCCCTGAGTTGTCAATAAAATTGACTTAGCCTTGCTAATTCTATTAACCAACCCCATGTTTTTTTCAACCATTTTGAAAAAGTTTCCATCGTCATGGGTGAGGACTCATTATCCACTGTTGATCACTTGGATCATTTAAAAATTCCAAATAATCCTCCATCATTGGATTCTTCTTCAAACATCTATAGATACATATACAAATCTCCATTTTCAAGAGTACACAAAATCATCACATCAAACAATCAGGTAATAAGAACTCTACACACAAGCAAATCAAAGTGAATAAAAGCAAATCCAAGACTTTTTTTTGTACCATAAATGTTGCCCATTATATTTTTCATTATATGAGTGAGAAACACATATTTTAAAGAGCAAATCAAATGTATATCACAATGAAGAAAGTTTATGCATTCAAAGCATAAATTTTGTGATTGTTGTTGTCTTTATTTGTTGCTCTATCATAGTTTGAATTTTAGTTTAGATTATAATTAGTTTACTTTCTTTGCACATCTAAATTTATTTCATATAATTTGATTGTCAAATATAAAATATGTGTGACTAATAAGATCAATGACATGTTGTCAAGGCCTCATTTACTTACAACCATGATCACAATAACTCTTCTTGAGTCTTTTAGGTATGAATCTTATGTAGAGGGATATGAACATGGTGCATATTTTGGGGACTTGTTTTTTCAAACAGGAAAGTCCCAAGGTGTAGAGTTTGAGCCCAAAGAGGATTATTATCTTCAAGATAGATTGATCTATAAGTTGGGTAAGCTTTGTGTACCCATGGAGGAAAGAGTTCACCTAATGATGGAGGTACATACTTCAAAACTTATAGTTCATTTTGGAGTTACAAAGATTATTTCTCATTCGTATAAGTATGTTTATTGGCCTAATATGTAAGTTGATGTTTCCAAGTTCATAAGAGGTTATGTTTTATGTGGTACAAGTAAGCTTGGTAACAAAAAGAAAAATTTATATATACCATTCTCAGTTCCTTCTAGGCCATTAGAAAGCATTTCCATGGGATTTGTAGGCAAATTTCTTATGTCAATGAAGGGGCATGACTATCTCTTTATGATTGTGGACTAATTTAGTAAGATATGTATTGTTGTTCCTTGTAAGAAGACCTTTAAAGGAAGTGATGCAACTGAGTTCTTATTTTCTAATGTGTAGATTCACTTTGGTTTTTCTAGTTCTATTATTTTATCAAGATTCAAGGTTTCTTTGGAAGTTTTGGTCCACATTGTGGGAGAAGATAGATACTAAGCTGAAATGGTCTACCACTTTTCACCCACAAAATGATAGATAAATTGAGGTTGTAAATAGAACTTTGGTGTAGCTATTAAGAGGGTACAATAGGAAGCATCCTAAGACACAGGGAAAAAATTTGGTGTATATTAAACATTCTTATAACAGGTTTGTACATTCTTCTACCAATAAATCTCTTTTTGAAACTTGTTTTGGATACTTACCTCCATGTGTATTTGATGTTTTTTGAGAAAATCATAAAAAGACAATGGGAAAGTGGATCTTGGCATCTACAAGGCTAAAAATTTCATTGAAAAAAAATGGCTTATTCACCTCCATATATAAGAGAAGTTGAAGGAGTCTAAAGTTAAGTACAAAGTGAGACATGATCAACATGGCACTGAGCATAGTTTCTTTAATGGTGATAAGGTATGGTTACAATTAAGTAGAGAAAGACTCCAAGGTACATCTACGAAGCTTAATCCTCCAAGTTATGATCCATTTGATATTATGAAACAAGTGGGAAAGAATGCTTTTAAACTTGATGTGCCTCCTTATATGAAGATCTCTTCAGTTGTCGATGTTGAGAAATTATGTCCTTTTTAACCTTCTATGCTAGACAATGAGGATGAAGGGTTGTTGTTACCTTCCATTAAAGATCTCGCCCCTGATATTCAATTGGAATTAGAGGAAGATGTTATTTCATAAGAATGAAAGGACAAAGCAAAGAGGAGTGACAAGAATCTTGGTTGATTGGGTTAAAAGGGACAGCTACTCTAGAAAAGGCCAAATTGTGTTCCAGAGAAGATGTGGGGAAGAAATTTCCCCACATACAAAAGTGCTAAAGTTTTTTAGGGACTTAAAAGCCTCAAACTAGGAAGGTATGATCAAAAAATGGATCTTATTGTACTAGGTCATTGGTACCAACTGATTCCATTATACCCAATTGTATGTAAACAAGATGTTAAGCACTTATGTAAGACACATCCTGCTCAAGACTTTAGTTCAAGGAGAGAAAATAATGTCAAGATGATCTAAACACCTTGACATTGATCAAACAGGGAATTCTCGCCTCTCAAACCTTTTGGTTTTATTTAGAGGATGAAATTGCCCCTATTTATAGATTGATGGTGTCAAAACCGTTGTAGTTTACAAGGTGCAGTTGTGTAACCACCCTATATGATTGTATGTGATTGGTTCAAGTGTATGGGAGTCCTGAAACAGGTCTTGTAAGGGCAAATCACAGTTTGCATATAAGTTTGGATAGAATGGTATTGAGTATTATATCCACATAGGTGAAATTGGAGGTACTTTGTATATGTTATAGAACATACTGGAAAGGGAGTGTGTTTGCTCATCCATTGGATTTTTTTCCACATTGGGTTTCTCCAAGGTAACTTGTGTGTCAAATGTGTTTTCTTATCACTTTGATCAATGTTTATGTTAAGTAGGTTGCTCATTTCTTTCCCAAGCATTTGTTCAGTTTTGTTTTGTGCATAACAATCTTATAATCAATTGTAGCAAGCTAGATGTAAGTATCTGTGTTGATGACCCTGAGAATGGAATCTCCACCTAGTTTACAGATCACATCCTTCCCAACATCCTCGATAATGGTTGCAACATATTGGTCAAAAAGCATTTAAAGAAACAAGTAAAATCAAAATAAATGTAAGCTCAACATCATAAATCCCACAAAGGTGGGTTTAGAACAGTGTGAAATAAAACAACCAAACACAAAATAGACATGCAAACTTTAATAGAGCAAGTTTTGGAATGTTTAGATTTATTTATTTTCTCTTGACTTTGAATATTATTTGCTTCACGTATTTGAAACTATTTAATTTATTAATAAACACTTTATTTTAACATTGCACTTTTTTAATTTTATTGAATAGTTTTTACTTTTAGTAAACATTAATATTATTATCTTATTTTATCTAATAAATTAATATAAAATCATTTTATATATTTAATTTAATATATAATAAATTTATAATATTTATTTTTATAAGTTTAATAATTAAATTTATATATCATATATTCTGATCTATTATTGTTTTATTTTTTAATTATATTTTAGAAAATAAACAAACTTTTTAATTATGTAAATTTTTAACACTTTCTCACTTAAAAAAAATCAAACATAACATATTTCATTTAACATCATTCTTAATTTTATATATATTATTTCCAATCAATTTATAAATAATCAATTTTATATATTAATATTTATTTGATATATATATTTTTTTCTTTTCCAACAAAATAATAATAATACAACACACAAATAGAAAGTAATAATATACCCCTCGTTTTTAAATAATTGATCTGTAATTATCTGATATCTTTTTTTTTTTTTTTAAATTTGATATCTTTTCCAACAAAATAATAATAATACAACACATAAATATAAATAGAAAGTAATAATGTACCCCTACTTTTTAAATAATTGATCTGTAATTATTTTCATTGCAGTGATAGTTCTCCACTCTTCACCTTTCTTCACTATCACCATATATGTCTTTTCGGTCGCATCACTGTAATAATCGCCCAACCGAAGCCTTGTGATATAATCGTCTATTAGTTCTTGATCTGTAATTACTATGGTTATCAATTGTTGATACAGCTCATTTCGTGCCACGTGCCCCCTCAACCCCTCCACGTCACACACGGTTGAATGTGCATCATCAGAAACCACACCACAGATTATGATTGCACTCAATGAACCTAATTCTAATTCTGAAACCGATGCCGATGTCGATGCCGATGCCGATACCCATACCCATGAACGTGCCGATGCCCTTACCGTTCCCGATGCCGATGCCGATGTCCGTGCCGATGTCCATGCCGCTTCCGATGTCCATGCCTGTGCCATTAGCGCTATCCATGCACATGCAAATGCCGATGTCCATGCCCGTGCCAATGCTCGTGCCCGTGCCAATGTCGATGTGCATGCCGCCAATGCTGGAATCACGTGAGCTTCCATGCCAATGCAGTCCGAGAAGTGATCTTCGCTGAAGATTGACTTGGCTCCATCCACTGCTCTCCCAGTCACAAACAGACTCTTTGACGGCACTCTCTTCATATCAGAAAATGAAACCCCCAATAAATATAATGTCTCAAATAGTTAATAGACAACTCTTTTCACCAGAAGGAAAATAAGAGAGCATGGATGCATTCTCCTTAACTGTTACTTAATAATCTATAAGAAATAATTTATAAGCTTAATAATTTTTAATCGAAAAGAAGAAAACTAAGTACAACATGAGACAGGGAAAGCTTATTCAATACCTGAAATCTGTGAATGGAATTCCATATTGCTGCATTTTTGCATCCATCAATGGTAAGATCCTCGACATCCGCAAGACTTGACAGCTCTTCAAGCTTTGGACAGGCAATTATTTTAAGCTTTGCCACATTAACATTCCCTGATAGGGTTTTCAAATTAAGACAATGAATCAACTTAAGCTCATTGAGCTTCCCACATCCATCAATTGTAATCCTCTTGAGGGAATCTTGATCATCAAAATCTGTCAATTCCTCCAGCTGAGGACAATGTCGAATGTTGAATATTGCAAGCTTTGGAACACCAAGCACGTATACTCTTCTCAAATTATTACAGCCATCCAACTCAAGACCATTCAACTTCAAACAGTCACGAATTGAAACACTCTCCAGAGAGCTCAAATGGAAAAGACATGGCAACTCCTCAAGCTGTGGACATTCATGAATCTTCAACTTTACAAGATTTGTAAGATCACATATTCCTGACATACATTTCAGATTTTCACAATCAATCAAGTGAAGGCTACTCAATGTTTTTGCTATATTTAAATCCAGCAGTCAGGGTTTCCATAGAAATAAGGTGAAGAGGTTCGGATAATAATATCAGCTAGTTAAGATCTTGGTTACAATAGGGGACCGTCCCCTGTTATTCAAAGCCAATATTCCTCTTAATTTGAAAAAAGAGAGCATAGAAGGAGGGAACTCTTTTCTATTATTGGACACATATTTAAAACTTAAACTATAACGCCCTATAACCAAAATTATAAATTTAAACTGAAGCCTAATTTTTTCAAATGAATTGACAAGCTTGACAAACCTGGAAACTCTTTCAACGAGGAGGGCGCCTGAAATTCACAATAAATTTGTTTCAAACTTTGATAAATAATACCCTGCTATTAAGGAATATCCGAATTTTAATTCAATGAAGAGTAAAATACCTGTTTATCACTCCGCCACAACCTCTTCAAATGTAAATATTCAATTTGTAAACACTGCAAATGTTCATCACTCTGCCACAACCTCTTCAAATATAAATATTCAATTTGTAAAAACTGCAAATTTTTAAGAGGAATCCATGAAGGAATACTTGTCATCCGATTACGTTCCCCAATGGAGCCAATCTCAAGCCAAAGCAAAGACGCTGACGTCTCACTTCTATCTTCTGAATTCCCTATAAAGTAGTTAATAGAAACATTCAAGGACCTATCTCGAATCCTCTGGAAACACCTTACATTAGTTTGGGCAAGAATGGTTTGGAATCCCTTTAATTCCTGCATTCAAAGATTAAGGTCAAGCTAGTGTTGTTGTAAGAAAATTACAAACCGATGTACTACATACAAATGTCTTGAAAACAATAAAAGTTTTGAATATCACCAAATAAACAAGGAAGCATACTAAAGATTCAAGTTCATGGGGACGCCATAGGCGGCGGGGACCACTCATTTCCTCTGTCATTGCTCTTCCCAAATCTCTGAGGTGATCATGCATTCTCAAATTATCTTCATTCCGCCAATCCTTTGTTGTATTAATAAGGCATTTATCTTTGAGAGTGTGAAGCCCATGCCGAGCGTTCCAACCACATCCCTCCCATATAGTTATAGCCATATCCTCACGTTTATTAATAAAAAAACATGCTATATCCATGAATATCTGTTTTTCCTCCTGCTCTAGTGCATCAAAACTTATTTTAAGTGATTCTTTTATGTCCCTTGGCAGAGTCTTACGGACTTTATCCAGCTCTAAATACCAATAAGTCAGATCTCTACCATGGACATGGCTGCCCAAAACTTGAAGAGACAATAGTAAACCTCTACAGACATCTATGAAGTCATCGACTACGCCCTCATAATCACTAGCGGGACGGGGTTGTTCGAAGGCATGCCAACAAAAAAGCTGTCTCGCATCATCTCTATCCATCCCCTTCAACTTATAAGCAGTAATAATTCCTGTGCTTATGAGCACCCCCACATCACGTGTTGTAACAATTAGCAAACTGTCTCTAGGTTTATTCAATATATCATTGAACAACAGAGCGTCTAACTGGTTTACATGATCAATATCATCTACAATAAGCAAGAAGCTCAGTTTACTGCTCTTTTCCAGAAGATTTTTGATATAACATTTTCCTTCTTCTGTACTTCTAAAATTTGGAGGATGTTGTTCATTGAAGAGATCTTTAATAAGTTGAATTTGCAAAGAAGGTAATTGCTCTTTGGCTGATGCCTCCCACATATCAAACAAAAAACATTTTTTAGTATATTTTGCACCCATTCTGTTAAACAACTCTTTAGACAGAGTTGTCTTCCCTGATCCACCCATTCCAAAAATACCAACTGCTCTAGCCTTCTGTTCCGCATCTTCATTCAACCTGCACTGCCTTTCAAAATCTTGTGCAAGGTAATGAATGGTTCGCCTTTCAAAATCTTGCACAAGATTGTCAAGCCCCACTGGGTATTTGGCAACATATAATGATTTTGTTCTTTTTACTTCTTTTTCCACTGCCGACACTATCTCTTTACAGTCGAAGACACTGTGCAAGGGAAAGGGCAATTTTATATGAGAGAAATTTTGCTTAGTTAAAATAGCAATCTTTTGAGAGAAGAAAAAATGAAATAAATTTAAAGGAAGCAGAAAACCTACTCTGACTTGGAGAATTCCCAGCCTGTGATAAGTGAAACAGTCTGAAGTGCTTCCTTCCACTCCTCGAGCTTTTCCAAGTACCTGGACTTCTCTTTATAATAAGTGAATGCAGCAGCATACACTCCCTTTTCTATGTAGCGCAGTGCCGAAGGCTTCACATCATAAAACACTGGAATAATCTTAGCTTGAGTCTGTAACATGGCAATCAACTCAGTCAGACACCAAGCTGACTCTGCATATCTTTTGGAGAAGATGGCGATGTGCACTGAAGCTGAGCGGATTGCGGTTTCAATTGTAGAAGGAAACGAATCTCCAAGTTCTTTCTCTTCACCATCAAGAAACGCCTTTATTCCCAATTCCTGAAGAGAATTGTAAAGCTGAAGAGCCAGAGTTTGTTTGACATCAGGGCCTCTGTGGTTGATGAACACCTCAAACAATCTTGAAGATTCAGATACTTTCCTCCTTGCACCAACAGGTTCAATAACAGAGAAACCATCATTTTGTTGGTAAGACGAGGATGAAGATGCCATTGATTTCAAACTCAGATCCTAAGCACGCACGCTTTAAAAAATGGATTTATTTGAAAGAGAGAGAAAGAGCAGGATGAATCGGATTTAGTTGCGGGCTTAAAAATAAGAAAGAAGGCTTTAAGTCGAAGAGGAAGAGCAGAGCGAATATAAATAGATAGCTTGTACATGAAAACCATTGATCTATGGTAGGTGGGTTCATTCCTTCCTGAAAAAACGAGGAAGAAAAGTGGAAGGAAGATGTTCAGAAAATGTACAACCACTGCAATTTGACTAAATGAATGGAGGAGAAAAACACAGAAACAACAAGGAAGAAATGTGGAAGTAAATGAATGGAGGAGGGAAAAAGTTGAAAACTATACAAACACCAACCAGTCAAAAAGATAATTTCATTGAAATAATGATTTTAAAACTGTCGGCCATTTCTTAAATCGCGAAATTTCATCGGTGTTGCCCAGGGAACTATTCTAGCCGAGTGATTAAATTTAACAGTTCACATTATCTGTCGTGCAATTTTTTTTGTTTTTTTGATGAGGGTTATTTATTCAAAATTGTTATTTTATAATTTATAATATAAGAAATAAATATTAGATATTATATATATTTATTATAATTTTTTTTTCAAGTTTTTGATATTGTTTAAAATTTTATTTTGTATTTAATACGATTTTTAAAAAATAATTATATTTTATGATTATAAAAATTTAAATATGATTATACGATTATTATATTTAGTTTTATAATAATATTTGATCATTCAGAAATATGATAAATGAAATTATCAATTAATATTTAGTTTATATAACAAGTTTTAAGAAGGGAAGATAATGGTAAAGATGTTTTTTTTAAAAATAGGGGATAAAAATTTAATTGTGTTTTTATGTTTGTGTGGTAGAAATTTTTATAAACCACTCGTTATTAATTTTTTCATTTTAAATTATAATACTTGTATATATTATGTTAAATTTGTTGGGAATAGGTCATTCTTAAATTTAAATTAGAAAACTAGGTGTCTTTGAACCCAATTTAAATTAGATTTCTTGTATATTCTAATATTTATTGGTAGTAGTTCATTTTTAAGCCTAAATTAATAAGGAATGGCTCAATGGGTTGTAATCTACATCCACCCAATCAATCATTGTGTTTTTATTATTTTGTGAGAGCAGGTTATTGTTAGATAAAAATTATCAAAACAAGGCCTCAATGAATTGTGAGTGAAGAAATGAAGGTCGATATAGAACTAGAAGTTAACCAATTAGCCCTTGTTTTTTACTATTTAGTGTGAATAGGTTGCCATTAGAATATACAAACCAAAGTGCCAATTAGGTGCAAATGGAGTAATGAAGGTTGATTTGAGGTTGTGTGTCCTTAATTAATCCTTGTTTGTTGGTTATTCAATTATAATAGGTCATTTTATGGGCCTAACTTGCTGTGAGTAGAGAAATTAAGTTATTCAACACATTTTTTCCATTATTCAGTGAAGTTCGGTTATTATTAGATCAAAATCATCAAAACAAGGTCTTAATTATGGTAATTAAAACAATGATTTTTTATTACGGGATGCACACAACCAATTAACCATCATTGTCATTATTTGATGCAAGTGTGTCTTTGCTAACAAAATTTGACAAATGAAGGTGTGAAATTTTACAATAGAACCCACCATGACCTCGTGCTTCTCAAGCAACCTCACACAAACTCATAGTGTAAAAGCAGGAGCATAATAATAATAATAATAATAATAATAATAATAATAATAATAATAATAATAATAATAATAATAGATAACTACACAAGTATTCCTTCATTATCAATTAACCAACATTGAAACAATAATGATCTACGTTTTTATTTATAATACTAATAGGATAGAGGTGGAATTATGAGTGATAGATAATTGAACTCTTAAAATAGAAAATATTATTCTAGTCAAGATTAGTTCAACTAAAAACTACCCTTTATTTATAATATTTAGTTCCATTCAAAAACATTTTCTAATTCATATCTTTGGTCAAAAGTGTTTACCCAATTTTTTTTTAAAAATTTATTAATTATATTATAATTTTATTAATTTTATTTTTAATATTTAATTTTTTTAGAATATCTTTTAATATAATTATATTAGTTTCTATGATAATAAATTATTATGATTTTTTTTTTAAAAAAACATTAACTATCACATTTAAATTTGGAGGTGATATACTCCAAAAATAAATTTAAATAAAAAATTAGAATGTTTTGTTAATTTTTTTCAATTTTTTTTAAAGTTTAAATTTTAATTTAAATTGTTTTACTTCTTAATTTTTGTACTTCAAATTTAAATTATAAATATGAACTTAAATTATAAATGTGAAAAAAAAAAAATGTTAAATTATTTTTTACCAAATTAAAAAATAAAAAATAAAAAACAACTATCATCTTCACCACAAAATAGTGTGGTCTTCCCCCCTCTCTTCTTTCTTTATTTCTGTCAATTTTAAAGTTTTGAGATAAGCATGAAAGATAAAGTGAGTGACTGCATGGAAAAGGGAAGGACAAAATGGAGAGGTCTCACCCAGTGAAAAGCCACGTCATATGCATTTCATTATGACAAATCTCTTTTAAATGTTGAGCTATTTTTTTAAAAATGGGATGGTTGAAAATATTTTTTTATGGGGTCTTGTGCCTAAATGCGATATTATATAGACAAACACAGACCTTCAAAACGGACATTATATTTGACTAGATGAGTGGAGGGGGATGGCGAGAATGAATAGGACCGAATTGGAGTAAGCATATAAATAGAGGACATACAAATTAAAATGATAGTTATTGTAGGTGGGTTCATTCCTAATTTCCATTCTCAAAATAACGAGGACAAAAAAAAAAAGAAAATTGTCACATAATTTATTTTAAAAATAATTATATCTTATTTTATAGATTGTATAAATATTGAAGATTAGATTTGACTAAATGAATGAAAGAGATATGTTGAGGACACGAATTAATGCTGGGAACATGGTGGGAGCAACTTGGAAGAATTTCACACACCTCATCAATTTGATTATGAGTATTCAATTCACTAAAGAGGTGGAACAAGATGATAACTTATCTTTTTTAGATGTCCTCCTTTATCACAACGAAGATGGTTTCTTGGCCCGTAAAGTTTGCAGAAAAAGTACACACACTAACCTTTATTTACATGTTATTTCTCACCATCACTAGGCCCAAAATGCAGTGTTTTTGAAGACTTTGGCCACTAGAGATTTTAGGGTTTGCAATAACTACTTAGAATAAGAATTAGACCATTTAAAAGAAGTTTTTAACAAAAATGGTTAGAAAGGAAAAAAAATGAGAGCATTTAACTAAGTGAGAGAAAGTCATAATAGGCAACTTCAAATTGATACCTTGATGAGGGGCCCAATAGCCTTCTAACAGTATATTGAAGAAATATCTAATATAATTGCTAAGATATTGAAATTCCAAAACATCTCTACCACTTTCCTAATTTTAAACAAATTAAAACAATTTCTAAAATTGGTTAAAGATCGGGTTGAACCTTGGTCTAAAAACAAGATTTACAAAATTGAAAGTACCTGTAATGGTCCCTTTATCAATGAAACATGGAGATCTATCTAAACTAGAATTAAAAACATGCAACAAACATCTGTCTAAAAAAACAAAAAAAATAACTTTAACAAAACACCCCTACAAAATTAAACATTCCATTTATATTGACAAAGTGAAAATTTTAACTATAAAAAACCATTATCAAAAACACAAATTAAAAGAATATGTAAAGATAAAAACCATTGATGTTGTAGGTGGGTTCAGTCCTTCCTCCAAATGATGAGGAAGAATTGCGAAAAGATGGTGTTCAGAAAATAGAGAAGCAATGGAAAAAAGGAAGTTTAGATTGGACTAAACGATGAGGAATAAAAGACAAACACCGACCTCTCAAACTATCAGCCAATTTTTAAGTAATAGACAAACACCAACATGACAAACACCATCTTAAAGTATAAATTAATGGACAATAAGGAGCTTAAAACTCTCGCCTATTGATTTGAGTATGTAGCCAAGTGACTAAATTTCAGAGTCCACCTTAAATGTTATGCAATTTTTTGATGAGAGTTATTTGTTCAATATTACGCTTCAAACATTAAAATGATCATAGTATAATGTTAATATAATTAATAATATATTAGAGTTTGTATATTTTTAATTTTGATTAAATTTTTATTTTACGTTTAATATGATTTTTAAGAAAATTATTATATTCTATAATTAAAAATGTAAATATGATTATATGACTATCAAATTTAATTTTGAAATAATATTTGTTCATTCATAAATATGGTAAGGGAAACCATCAATTAACATTTAGTCTTTGTGATTTTTTTTTTAAAAATGTTTATATATTAATATAAAACAATATATGGTATAATATTAATCATACAAAAATATGAGCGGAAAAAGTCTCAACCTATGAGTATGTCCACACCAAAAATTATAATAAATCTCTCAAAAAAATTCATAAAAAGTGGTCACAAAGTGAGCACATTGAAAAAATTTACATCACATCACATCCCAACAAAGCAAAGAAATCAAAGTACAAATATCATTAATGAGAACACCTGCATAGCAGAAGCAAACATGGACGTCAGGGGAGGTGGAGGAGATGGTAGACCCAAAGGCTTATCACCCTATCCTCCCATCACTGGAGGATCTCCATCAGCAGGTAAGGGTTCCCAATCAGAGTTTTGATACGCATCCAAGGTCTTAATTTGATTTCTTTTAGGGGAAATAGCCAAAGTAAAGTATGGGAATTTCCCTTGGGGAGGTAGACCCCAGCATTTTTTCACACCATCTTGGGATGAGGGAGGAGATCCCTAGCCCTCACCATCACCACTAAAGTAGGAGGAACCACTTCGACCACCATGATGAGGAGAAAGCTAGCGAGGTAGTGATCGACATGAAGAATAGCTCATGTGTCTGGGTTTGGATTGTTTTCACCTTGGCCCACATTCTCATCCTCAAGGGGGTGAAGGATTTCATGAGGGATCAGGAGGTTCCTGGTTGACTGCACACAGGGTGTTCCCCCTGTGATCAAGCAAACACTAAAAGTGGTGGGGCTCCAAATGGACCTTGTCTATTTAGCTTTGAATATGAAGAGTGACATTAGAAAGAATAATAATTTTGTTAGAAATAGAAAAATTATGTTCCAGCTCTTCATGAATAAAGCAAGCATAGTTCCTAGCTTTCCAAATTTGAAACATAATGTCAGCTCGAAATATATGCCAAAAGAGATTATATTTAGCAGGAAGTATAGCTGAGTCCCCTAAGAGAGACATATTCCACTGACGAGGTATGGGTGAAAAGGATGGAAAAGGGAATGGATCTAATGCCACACAGACTGAGCATGGGGAAAAGACCAAAAGAGATGTTTAATTATTTTTGGTTGATGGCAAGATGGGAAGATAGGGTTAGGCAAACCTAGATGCTTGAGTTGATCACCCACTAGCAAACCCTGGTAGAGAAGGCACCATAAAAAATGAACTTTTTTGGGTTCAATAGAAGCAGAGCATACTATGCTAAAATGCCTAGCCTAGATCATTTCATGGGAATGAAGATTCCACCTAATATTGAGCATATCAATTAAAACATGTTGTGGAGCCAATAATTGATATCCCAATCAAGGAGGGTATTGACTGAAAAGGGTGGTTGTTTGCCAATGCCAATCCCTCCATAAAAGAGCAAGAGATTAACTCCAATTTTATGCAAATATTCATTAGGTATGGAACCCTGAATTTCTACAATAGCCTCTACATCTGAATTTATTAGGTGATATTTATTTTGAAGTTGCTGCCAAGTGAGCCATTCCATACTTTCTTTACAAAAGAGGTCACTGATAACCTTTACACCTTTTCTGAAAAGGTGTGTCCATTTAACCCAAGGGATCAGGAAAAGGGAACATTATGAAAGTTAAGACAAGGAGACCACCAAATAGATTGAGAGTTAAAGGAGAGGCCATTTCTAAACACATCACCAGCCTAGCTAAGGTGAGGCTTAAGCTTCTCCCAAGTCTTCCATAGACTTTGAATAACAAAGGTCCCCTTGATTTTGACAAGCATTGGGGTAATGAGCAAAGAGTAAAGCCTCAGGCCTTGCCATGATTTTCAACTATAGGGAAGGTTCTGAGAAAAATAATGATGAATAAGAATCTTCCAGGCGTCATCCTTAGAAAGACCTATGATTATCCATTTAGCCCCTAGAGCCATCCCTTGGATCTTGATATCGAGAAGACCCAGTCCCCTTGATTCTTTAGGGTGACAATAAATATTCCAAGTGACTCTATGAAAGTCATTGTGTCCTTTAGAGTTGGCCAAAATAAAATATTTTAAAATTTTTTCTAATTTTTTGTAGGAAGCATTAGAAGGGGCCCAACAGGAGGAATAATCAACATGTGTGGCAGCCAAAACTTTAAAGCAGATTTAAAAATTACTAGTTAAAGAGAGACGCTTAGTTATCCAAAAAGAAATTTTGTTTCTATTCTCTGCACCACATATGACCATAAGTCATAGGGAGAGGCCCGAGAGGTAAAAGGAATGCCCAGGAACTTAAATTGCACCCTCGATAAAATCCATTGCCATTAAAATTCCTCAATCTAAGGAGTTTTAGGGTCCAAAGACTACCTGTAACATTGAGTCTTCCTCCATTGAATGGAAGATATTGAGGCCAAATAAATTATATGTAAACATTTCATGGCATTTTAATGGTTGTTACTCCTCTTAGAGAGTGAGAAAGGATTCATCCCCAAAATGACCATTTATAATTTGTTGATCAAACTAAGAGAGAGAAATGCCTTTCACCAAACCCCATATAGAATAATTAGCTAGAATATAGCTAAAACCTTCTTCTGCAAGAACATATAGGGAAACGACCAAATGGCAGCCTTACCTTATGGAGTGATGCAACTCAAACCAAGAAGACTAGGTGCCATTAATGGTAATACAAGCCCCTGTATCCTAAAAAAGCATATTAATAGTTTGAACAAACTTTGGAGCAAACCCCAATGCCTAAAGCATTACCAAGATGAAGGGCCACTCAATGCAATCATAAGCCTTTTCAAAATCAATCTTAATAATGAGGGCCTTTTGATTAAAAAAGCTAGCCCACTCCATACCTTCCCAGATAGTGATGACATTATCCAAGATGAATCTATTTTGAATGAATCTTGTTTGTTCACTCTGAACAATAAGAGGGAGAATGTGTCTTACCCTAAGAGCCAAAGCTTTGGAAATAATCTTATAGGAGACATTGATCAATGTAATAGGCCTCTAGTTTGTGATAATTTCAAGATTACCAACCTTGGGGATGAATTTATTATTACCCTGATTGATAAGGGTTCCCAAGGAATTGGTTAGAACTACTTTGGTGTAAACTTAGTGCAGATCAAGGTGAACAATGTCCCATAGGGTTTGATAAAGCTCACATGGGAAACCATCAATTCTTGGGGCTTTGTCCACATCTATTTGTTTAGCAGCCTCATGAAGGTCATTAAGGGATAAAGGCCTGTCACAAGTAATTCCTTGAGAATTAGAAACTTTGTAGGGCACCAATTGAAGACATTGGAGGGGAGTCAGCTCCCTTTCTATAAAAGAGGCATGCGTTGAGAAAACACTATGATAATGATGCACAAAGGCTTGTAAGATGTTCAAAAGTTTGATAAGTCTGGCATTTCCTTCCTTGATAACTTTAATTTTATTAGTAGTTCTCTAAGAGCATAGGAGATCAAAGAAGTCCTTGATTACTCTATCACCAATTTTAATTTAGTACATACAAGTTCTCAGTTGAGCTCCTCTAGGTTTATGTGTTTCCTCAATTTGGAATTTTTGCCTCCACTATGCCACTTGAGTTTGAAGGTGAACATTAAAAGGTGCATGTTTTAGCTCCTATGAGGCATGAATGAACTCATGATTTGTAGTGTTGTGAAAACACCTTTGGAAGATAGTTCCTTGCTTGCCATAGATTTGAAGAAATGTGGAAGTGTGACCCAATGCCTCAGACCACCATAGAATCCAACTAGTATCTCCTTCTAGTCAAGGAACTAATTTATAAATTATAATAATATGCCCCACCATTATTTCATGTTTGAGGTGAGTAGTACTGATATAGAATTACCTAGATGTGAGATTGAATTTAGGAGAATTCCATTCAAAATTAGAGCAAATGGGGTGATGATCTAAGAGTAAAGTATCAGGAATGACAGAGACAACTCTACCCCTGATTGGAGCAAAATTAAAAAGATCTTGTTTAACAAGTAAAGCTCTATCGAGATGCTAAAGCACCTTGTCATCCCCTTGGTATAAGTTAGACCAAGTGAATCACAATGAGTTTGAATCCTTCCTCTGGTGTTGATTATTATCAAAAACCTTGAGTTTGTTGTGCATGTAGAACCATACCTCCTGCTCTCCTGCACACCATCGCATCAGAAGGTGCCCTTCATTATCCTCAGTTGACTCCACTATATTATAGTCACCACAAGGGATCCAATGGGAATCTAGGAGAGAGTTGACCAAACATTTCAACATGACCACCCACTCCACAACATCATTGGAGGCATATAAATTATCTAGCCCAAAAATGTGGTTGTTGAAATCAAAAAGGGTCCACACCACCTGATGGGTGGGGTCTGAACCCCAAGAAATAATGTTCTAATCTAGCTCTAGAGCAAAAAAAGTGATGACCCTAACACGCCCAACGTCATGCCCAATGACCTGAAAAATGGCCCTAAACCAAATGATCTATGTTGCATCATGTAGAAAGAAGCCAAAATTCTTGACTTCTTACAAACAAAGAATTTTCATGTTACTAAAAAACAAGCAATTGTTCCTGACTAGTGGATCAGTAGGACCTCAAACATTTGAAGAGTATACAATCATTGGATAGGATCAAGGTGCATATCATTATCCTCAAAGAGACCTCCCAATGTGGCAAACTCATTATACATAAGGTTGATGGGCATGTAATAATTTATTCTAAATGGTTGCCACTTGTGTGCCATATATTCATCCTCTTCAGGGGATGGAGATGGGTTGTGAGAACGTCATAAAAAAAATTCAGTCGAGAGTGACCAGGATCCTATCTTATTCAGGGGCACGCACCCTAGGCAAGGGTTGTGACTAGGACACTGAAGGTGGTGTCTCCACTAGTGAGGCCACTACATGCGATGTATGCATAATAGGTAGAAATACTCTGGTGGGTAAGGAAACCTTGCTAGTAAAGGTTGATGTAACATTTTTACTAGTAGGTTGGAATGATAAATTTTGTGGCCCATCTCCACTTTTGGAACAATTATTATTGATTTTTTTTGTTGGTGATGGTAGTCCAACCATTAGCATTGCCATTATAAGCTTTAGAATCAGATTTACCTTTTCCTGAGGAGTAGTGGGTGTGTGAACCATCAAATGGCACTCTTAGATCATGTGGTCTAAGGATTAGCACTGAAAGCAAGTGTTTGGTAAGTTGATATACAAAACACACTGATAAAAATGGCTAGATCCAATTTTTATATCAATAGAATATTTCAAATCATGGAACAAATCAACTTCTACACAAACCCTCTTCTGAGGATGAGCCATAGAAAATTTAGTTTGATCATGGAAAATGAAGTATCCTATGGGTTTTATGAGTTGGATAATAAAATCCTAACGGGGGAGTGACATGCTAGGAAATTTAACCTAGATGGGGACTTTCAATTTTCCCTTCTCAGAGACTTGAAAGTCTCGAGTCTAGTGAGAAAATATGAACAAAGTATTGTAAATGAACCAAGGCACATGGTTAATAATATATTTGTAGTGTTCTAGGTAATAAAAGAAAAACCAAAAAAATCCTTTTGTAAGGTTTTGGACTCCCTCACGTTTCACACCATGGCCTTGCTAGTTTTTGTGAACCCATTGCTGTAGAAGGCTCTTTCGAGGGAATCAATCAATAAAATAAGCGACTAAAGTAAAAATTTCAAAAAAATGACAAGCTTTGTCAAATTTAGGCACATCCAAAATAAAATTAGGTAATGGAGAATCTGAGTCATCAACATTACCACATAGAAGACCTTCAAAATGAATTTTCTCACTTGCTTTGGGTTCATGGTTGTGTTTGCTTGCTACAACTTTCTATGCATTTTTAGATGCAAATATGGAGGAAACGATCATTAAATAAAGGGTACCCCTATATACACATAATATCTTCAAACTTTTATTGATTACTGACACTTTGTATCTTACAGGGATCTATCATGTCTCAATATTTCTAAGTGCATGCCTTAAGGGGTACATCAATAAAAGAGTGGGCAAACCATCGGTGCTTCATAAAATTATTGTCACTTTTGCCACTTGCCATCTACATACTTGTCTCCTAAAACCATTAACCCTAAGCTTATTATTCTTAGTCCTACCTATTCCAATATTTTCCTCTTTTCATCCCTCCTTTTCTTACCTTAACTCACTTTTGGTCAGTCGATTATACTAGGTCAACTGGGTCGACCCAGTACAGTTTAGGGGTATTTTTCACTTTCTTAGCTTATTAGCATTTTGACCAACCTAGCTCAAACCCAGTGAATTATCCTTGAAAACACACTGGGTTGACCTTGTACAGTTGATGTTTTTGGGAAGATTTAGGGAAAAATCCACCTATATATACAAGTTCATTTCTCACAATTTCATAAGAAAAGAATTAAGATCGAATAAGTGCGAACGGATATCTATTATTGACCCTTCTACTTGAAGAATAAAGCTTAGGGTTTCATACTTTCTTTGGAGATACCGATCTTGTCTTGTGGAGAAGTCTTTTAGATGCTTAGATAAGTTGTGTATCTTAGAGTTGATTTATCTTGGTTATCCTTACCAGAACAATCTCATGTGAAGTACTTTATCCAAGGGAAATATTGAGGCTCAATGGGTTCATCTTAAAAGGTAAGCATTCCTAACTTTATTTCTCCTTTGTAGGAGTAGATAGATAATGCATTTGTATTCTTCTCCTATGTATTAGGATTCTATATACATTTACATGAGTATGTGTCTTCTAATACATGTTTAGTTTAGTTTATTTTATTATTTATAACCCCCCATTTTGTGCCACAAGATTTGGTGTGCACTAGATTAGATTTACTTTCTTTTTATTAGAATAAGTGAACACTTTAAACCTTAGGACTCCATTAGGGTTATTGTGCGATTGTGTTAGATTATAGGCTTTGAAACCCTTCTTAACATGATATGTTGTGACAAGTGATTCCCTAATCGGGTCTCATAGATCCCCATATTGATCATGCTCCTACTTAACAAGTGTATCCCTAATCGGAAGTGTATGTATATTCTATCTTCTCTGAGCCAGGATTGATTTATAGACGTGATGAATTTTTGATTACATACATTTTAATGAGTCCAACATGAAACTAACCCTTACAATATTTTTTTCACTTATTTCATTCTTTTTTATCATATATTTTGACATATTAGATCGATTCTGTTGACCCAATTATTTCTCTCTATGTGCAAGTTTATAAGAATAGGCAACTAGATCAACCTAGTCAACCTAGTATAGGTTTTTGGCCTTTTAGATACCCAATTCAACCTACTAGGTTGACCCAATTGACCCCTTATAATTTCAACATTCTGCAACAAGTTCTTGCACAACTTGATCGATCCTTTCGATCCAATTTGCAAGTTTTGCCAACACACTTCAAGGTTCTTCATCAATACTCTTCATTGCATCTCTGATCCACCAAGGTTCCTTTCTACCTCTTTATTTATTTTCTATATTTCCTTTCACATTTCTTAGTCTTTAAAACTACCCTTGCACAATCAACTGGATCAACCCTATCGATCCGGTTCTATGTCCTATGTGTTATCTAAAATAACTAGATCAACCCTGCCGACCTAGTTCATTTTTAGACTTTACTTCCATAGTACAAATTTGACCCTATCAACCATATTTTGTATTTTTTGCATATAGTGTCAATATTATACCTTATTCAAAGTTGGAATTAACCTTATATCTTCTAGTAATTAGTTCAAACCTCTATTTTTATGTTGCTTACATGCTTAGAATAGCTCACATAGTTTAATTAGGGGATTTTTAATTAATCACTTAGTTTCACTATTCCTATTTTATACACACATAGACAAATCATAAAAACATAAACAAGCACTTTAAAATTTTGTCTACCCAAGACCAACCTACTTGGATTTCATCACCAAGGGGGAAGTCGACTTGATGCTTTGGTCAAGTATAAAACATGGTTAATGGTATATTCTAGCTACACACCTGACACCTTTATCACTGTAGTGTGTGAAGTGAGGGGGTAGGCCCCAATACCAAACCTATATCATTGCCACTACAGTCCCTTTCATCCTAAACTACCTGAAACCATCCTTAGATTGCTATCTAATTGTTTAATTATAGCTAACATCCAATCATATCTTAATAATCTAATAAATATTTAGGTTGACCAATTAGTTAGCTCTCTACTTCTCAAGTTGATTTCTTGATCTTTGCTCAATTGTGTGCACAAAAGATTGCATTGACTAGCATTAGTGCAAGATTTTGTTTTGTGTGCTTCAATTGGATTGGCTAGTGTTAATCTAATTGACTATTTGTTTCCTTTCACTACTTACTAATTTTCATTACTTGCAAAATTATCTTATTTTAGTTTCAAAATCTATTTTAATCTTTTTTAATTCCCTATCTGTTGTACTAGGTTTACCTAGTAGTTTTTTGTCTTTTGTACACTATATTGGATCAACCCAGTTGACCCTGTATAGTTTTACAATCTCTATTTGTGTGCTAGGTCAACCTAGTCAACCCTATACTATTTCAATCACCTATTTATTCTTTTCTTAATCATCTCTCTTATTTTCCCTTCATCATGAACTTTATATTGGATAATGACACTGAGTTATAGTCAGCAAACATGATGAACTTTACCAATCCTAATAGGGTCTCCCATAGACAGAGTAGGGATCCTCTTTTGGATGCTAGTAACATTCATATTGTCACTTGCACAATGAACTATGGGACCCCTCCTAATACCTTTTCACAACATAATGATATTTTCTCATTAGAAGACCAACCCGAGTTAGAGTATACTCCCAAAATGATTTTTTAATCTCTGAATTTGTTCAACATAGAGGAAAGGATCCTTCTACCATTTATAACCTCATGATTAGTGGTCAAACCAGAGATCCTCATTCACTTACTCCTACATTCTCAATGGGATTTGTAGGTACCACTTTCTTTGCTTCTTAGCCTCTTCCTTCAACTTTGACTCCTTATGTCATGACATCTTCTTCTCTAACCCCTTATACCTCCATGCCTAGTATCTCAACTAACATGGCAAGGTCTACATCTAGTGGGCCTCTCCTAAGATCCATTATCCTTAATCCTTACACTAGTTCATTGTTTGCTACTCAAGACATTTATGCTTCTAGTGCTTTTTCCTCTCAACCATTCACTAGTCCATCTTTTGCTTCCCAAGAAAATTTTTCCAATAGTGCCTCACACTCTCATAATTCTTATCAAACTCACATCAACACTAATAGTGGTACCCAAACCACCAATACCAACACAAATACCAATTTTAATGCTTCTAATGTTAATAAAACACATCAAATTTTATTTCAAACTCCCAATCAAATGAATACCTTTCAAGCATATAAAACAAATCAAATGATGAGAATGCAAAACCACCTTCTTAATCTTCAATCTCATCCGCAAACAATGGTTTGGGGCACACATAACTAGAATGTTCCCCATACTCCTTTTAAATATTCTTAAGGAAATATCATTCATCAACCTCCTTTAGTCAATAAAACCATCAAGCATATACAAAATGAACCTCTCACTACTCAAATTTCCAACATTGATATAGAAGGTATAACACCTACAATTTCTTATAATGGATCAACTAAACCCACCCTTCACCTCAAAACATTTAGAAATATTTACAAGGATTGGGTCAAATTAAAAACCTTTACCACTACCAAGCTCTTAGATAAAACCCTCATGGGTGATGCTTTGGATTGGTATAATCAACTTAGAGGTCATTCCATTTCTAGTTTGGAGGACTTAGTAAATGATTTAGTGCAAGAATTCCAAACTAATGATCTTCCTAAAAAAACTTTGGCCCATTTCATTAATTTAAAACAACATGAGAATGAAATTTCCCAAGTCTTTGTTAAGAGATGGAAGACTTTGTCAAATAAATGTGAACATAACATGGTAGATGACAATATTTTTCATCACTTTACAAATGTTCTCTTGCCTAGATTATAATATCAGGTCTGCACTCTCTCTCCACATACCTTAGAGGAGGTTATTGAACAAGCTAATCATCAAGATTTCCTAATGCATTAATTTGATCCACCCCAACTTTTTGCAGGTCCTCATCTCTTACTCAAAAATAAAAACCACAATATCACTAATGATGATGTTACCGATTCTTATGAAACCATTCATAATGTTTAAGCTGTCTTTCCTAATCCTGCTTCGAAACCAGATCCTTCCTCTTAATAATATACTAATCCTCATTTTTATTAACCAAATAACATCAATGTTCACAAACCTCTATCCTTAGCTGAATTGCTTAAACATCTACCTAGGCCTCTTCTATGAGATGTTGACCCTACTCATCCTATGAAATATTAGTATGATCCTAACAAGTTTTGTTGGTCTTACGCTAGTTGGGGTCATTATCATGAGACCTATAGATAGATTCATAATTTAGTTATGGATTTTCTTCTTGGCCCTAATTTTGATCATGATTCCATTATCTGTAAGCGTCAATAGTCATATGAGATTGATTTCAAGGACTATAAATCACATGATAAAACTCAAGCCTTGAATCAAGCCAATGCTCATTTGGATATTTACAAAGATACTTTACCTAATCATCAACCTATTCAAGATAACCAATATAAACCCACCCCTTCCACAAACAATGTTGAAAGTCTTGTTGAACCAACTTTTGAAGAAAATGTGATTACCATGACTAATATGTGAATGGTGGTGGCTTCATTGATTCCCAACCTATCTACACTCCTCTTTCATCTAAGGTATATCATGTTATCTAGGATTCTTCTCCAAATCATTTAAATGAGTTGGGGAAAGATGACCTTATTACTTTTGATGATCCAATTTATGATTTTCCCTTGGATAACACATCCCATACTATTTCTACCACTCTTCCATCATCTTCCAATACTAATAATAACCAAGCTTCTAATAACACTTCTTATATTTCTCAAAACCAACTTGAACCAACCACTTATTCATCTCCACATAATTTACAACCTTGTTCTAAACATCCTTCTTCCCATTTTTATAAAAAAACATTTAATGTACTTTGGCGCCTCCTTTCGAGGACCTCCTTAACCATTATGCACCTATATCTAACAAACTTCTTATGGATTATGATGAATGGGATCCCATTAAAAAACTTGTTAATCTCCCATCCCAAATTCTATTTCTTGAGCTTATGAGGACTTCTCCATGTCATAAAAACTGCCTCATGCAGCTATTATTTGAGATGAATGTCCCTCGTCCTCCCCTAGTAAGATGGGAGGAAACTTTATTTGGTTCTAAAGATAGTATTTTACAAAAATGTGAAGAGATGTCTCTCAAAATTGATGAAACTATAGAAACTTCTCTTTCTTTAAAATTTCCCATAGATTTTATGATTCCTGACAAGATTCTACTTCATGTAGATGATCTTCACTTATGTATAAGCATCCAAACAAGCAATATCCAAGTTAAGCATACATTAAGTGATGAGGGTTCTAACATGTGTGTTGCTTCTCTTGATTTCATTAAGACTCTTAGATATTCCAAATGTAATCTTAAATCTACATGCAACACATGCCAAGGATATGATAGATGACAAATGCCTCCTCTAGGTTGTGTGTGTCTTCCCATTATCATTCCACATATCATCATTCATGTGAAGGTGATGATCTTTAACTTCCCTCTTTATTATAAAATCTTGCTTGGTAGGCCATAGACTTACCGCATGAGAGATATCACTTCTTTGGCATGTCAATGTGTTAAATTCCCTCACAACGGAGCCATTTATAGGATTCAAGGTGATTCCAACCCTTGGAATTTTGAACAATTCCTAGATCGTGGTCACTTCAATATTCCTACTCTTGATCCTTTGTCAAGTGTTCCATTTTTTGAGTCTCAATGTCTCAAATTTCTTGTTAACTCAACCCAAGGTTACAATGGGCATCCTGAGCTCATTGGTAATATTCCTCCTAATATCTTAGATTTTGATGATGATGAGCCCTATGAGATTAATTTAAAGATCAAAATTTTTGATCTCTTACCTCATCTCATCTTGTAGCTTCTTGCTTCTTTTCAGCCTTGTTCTAAAAAAACTCCTTATGATGACATTCCCATAGTCTTGACAAAGACTAGGCATTCTATTCACCATGCTTCATCAGATAACTAGGTTATCCCTACCTATTTTATTGATCTTCACACCCTGGATTATGATGATGGTTATTATTTAGATGATCCATTATTAGGTGGTCTTATCCAAGCCCCTGATGAGAAGATTATCTATTATCGTTCTTGTTTACTTGAGTATTTTCATGTATCTCATCATTTTCCTTCACTTATAGTCCCTAATTTTTACATTTTCCCCCTTTATCGTAGGGTAAATATGGTGTTAAAACCTCCAATTTCTGAGGAGTCACATAGGACTATGCTCATGGATCATGATATGATCGGGCCTTACTACTTTTCTAGGTACCCTAACCCTCGTAGTTATTTTAACCCTAAGGTTAGATTAACGCTCCTTAGACTTTTTATAGATCTCACTCCTCTCTTAGTAGAGCCTACTATAGTTGAGCATTTTCTCTCTCATGTTATAGTTGATCCTATTTTTCTCCTACTATTGCTGAGCCTACCCCTATTTCTGATGTTATCACTCCTTCTATTGAGCTTAGATCCATTCCTTGTTCATCATCACCCTCCCTTGGTGATGGTTTGGTTCCTTTGTCTAAGATGGCTCCTCTACCCACCAAATGGGCCAATGAGTTCTCTCCAACTTCTTCCACTCCTATTTTACCTCCTTTTGTGAGTGCTTATACTAAAACCACTCACAAGCGTATTTGTTAATTCTATGGGATATATAATCATCCTCCACACATTGTCATAAGTTATGATGATATATTGATACCTTACATCCTTATTCCCCATCATCAAACAAAGCCATACCTCCCTCGAAGGTAATTATTGAATATTTGCCTAAGTATGGTGAGGTATATTATCTATGGCATCTATGTGGCACCCATCACATTGATCATTATCACATCCTCCACTAACATCTCAAGGATCATCTTATAACCATTCTCATACCTTCTTCCATTCCTACCATAGGTCATTCCCATAAGAAGGTTTCTCCTTCTTCTCCTATGGTTCCACCTCCTATGGTTTTATCCTCTCTTATGGTCCCTTCACCACCTTCTATGCCTCCACCTATGATTCCTTCACCTATGGACTTTCTCTCACCTATGGATCCTTCTCCACCTATGAGCCCTTCACTCATGGATCCTTCTCCATTGATGATTCTTAAATCTCTAGTAGATCCCACTCCCATGCATTCTCCTGACCATCCTTTGCCTAATTTTCCTCCTCGGTATGATCCTTTGATCATTCCTAATTTTTTGGTTAAGCAGATAAAAAAAGAAGTTTTTGCCTAGTATTCATTAAATATCGATGAAACTTTAGCAGCAATGCATATCCAGTTTCATAGAGACTTATTTGATGTATTGGATAATGTGTGTGGATAGATTTACCAATATTTATGAGCACATTCATGGTGATTTCACATTAGATGTTGGATTGGACATGTGCTCCAATCTTATTTTTATTTGTTATATCATTTGACACTATGTCAATTTTTTGCTTATCTTATATCATGATTTCTTGTTTGTTGTACTATATCTTGCTTATCTTATCATTTATATTTCACATATGTTTGTCTTTATTTATCATTACTTTCCCTTTTTACCTAAAGTTTTTTCAAAAACTCTCTTTCTTGTATCTTTATTATTGTTTTTCTTTCTTATCCTTATTTTTCACAGATAATTTGTCATGATGATTTAGTTATACAAACATTGTTCCCCTTGGTTATTATCTCCCTTTGCCATGTGCTCAGTTAGCGAAAAATATATCTCATTATTACTTCCTTTTACCGGTCCACTTTAGATCTCCTTTTTCCCTTCTTCCTTTTTCTACAAACTAAGCATATACACGGTTGAGACTTGAGATCACATGTTATTTTATTGTCAAGCCTAAGTTTTCTAGTCAATATTTGTCTTTGGTTATGTAGCTTCCTTTAACTTTAGCCTACAACTCATTCGTGTGTATCTCTATCTCCCTCATGATTAGTCATTCCAAATCTGAATGGAGGAGGAATATTAAAAAGCCTTCAAAATAAATTTAAAAGCTAAATCATTTAAACAAAAGGCAATGATATCAAAAGGCAATAATATTTTTCAAAAGTCTAATCACACTAAAAAATATGATTCAAAGCACATCTCTTTCTTATAGTTGAAGATCAATGTCCACATTTGGCCTGACGGTAGAGTTGAGGTCCTTTAGGGTGTGGTAGGATAGTAGATTAGAAGAGAACAATAAAAAAAATCTTTTAGTGATACCTACTTTCTCATGAAAGTACCTAATATTCGTAGCAGACTAACATCTCTATAAGGGGTCTTGAAATATGGGGAACACATCATGAGAAGGTAGGCCCATTTTAATTTTCCTTGTACCAATATACCTTCATCAGTTGATCTTAGTAGCACACTTATTTTCATACAAAGATTTGTGTCTATAGTGAATAGGTTTCCTTTGTACATAGATGACCACAAGTCACTTAGTGTCTTCTCATGTCCTTAGTATGCCTCTTGCCTCCTAAGCTCTTCTCATAAGATGCATAAGTATTTATTTTTAGACTTCCTTTTTCACTCCTTATATCCCTTATATTTCCTCTTGAGAAACATTGTTTTGTCTACTGATTACTCCCCTTGTGATTTCATTTGTGAGTTATTTTGTAAGATCACGGATAGGACCTGACCATCCTCACAAATTACCATCTTTTCCTTCCTATTACCCACATCCTTGATTACCCAATTTTAAATATGTATTCCACCCCAGTGGTGTTTTCTTTGTCAATTTACCATGTAAGACCGTGGATAGGACTCGACCCTCCTCACAAAATTTTCCAATACCCATCTCACCATCCAAATTACATGTGTCAAATTTGAGATAGGATTTGATCGAATATGAAGTTACACATCATTTTACATTCTTTCCATCTTGGTTTAGTATATTTTATGCTTACTTCATTTCTCTTTCATCTTTTTATCTTCTTATTTTCTGAGTGCATGTAAGATTTCAACCATTTCTTGACTTTTTCATACTTCCTAGCTTGAATTAGTATAACCAATTTAATACCAATCTTTGGCCATTTTGTTTTTATTTCATACTTCCTAGCATGATTTAGTATGATTGATTAACTTGATTCAATTTTTTTTATTACCATTTTGTGCCCCTTTACATACCTTCCATTTTATTACTTTGTTGTCATACTTTCCAACATGATATTAGTATGATTTTACTTGTTTTAATTTGGTGCAAAAATCTTTCACATTGGTTTAAAAACAAATTCATTTTTACCATATTGTTTTGCCATTTCTTGTTATTACACATTTTCCATCTTGAAATAGTGTGTAGTACATTTTCTTGATTGATTATATTTTACCAAGTCCTTTTTGGATTGTTTCTTTTTAACCATGCATGTGTTTTTCATAATGCTAAAAAAAACCACATCTCATATATTTCCTATAGCATATACAACAAAGCTAAATACATGTGCTAGAAATAAATATATCCAAAATATCCACAACCTTAACCATAATAAACAACTAGAATACACCATAATAACAACATACACATCCAACAACAATATGCCAAAATGAACCATATATATATATAAATTTTTGATACAACATATGCAACCATATACAATGATCCATATTTATGGTTGGGTCCCATCCTATCTATCTCATGGCCTAGCCATGCTGCCTACTGAGGCCTCGATCAGACTACTTTGAATAGTACATTGTAAGGAGGCCATCCAAGATCTTGATCCCTCTACCTATCCTTGTAGATTTACTACTCGTATCTATGATTTTGCCACCTAAGTCCAGATCTCTGTCATCTACACTACTGTAGCCAGATACATAGCTCTCTCATCATCTAGGGCCTACCATGCCTATAGCTCCCCTACACCCATTGATACTGGTGGTAGCATCCTCTCTCTCTACACTTGTATCTCCCTCACTGCCTCTCCATCTAGTTTGAACTAGCTCACTTGAATTGGGGTAGATGGTACACTCAGATCCTCTGGTGTCATGGGGTTGTATGGCTACAGAATCTCATCTAAGACATCATGGATTGTTCCCCTCACTAGGGACCCGCATCTCTCCTCCTCATCATCACCTACACCTACAAAATACCACAAGATGGATATTAGATCATCGTTATATCTCAAAATATCTATCTACTTTTCTCCCAAACAAAACTTAAATCAATAATTTAACCATATTTTCTTACTTGTTTGTGTCTTAGCTACTATGGTCTCACCATCCACATAACTTCCTAGCATAGTCTCCCCATCTATATGGCCTCCTAGCACCTCCTCTATAGGTTGCCCCCTCATATCAAAACCAACTGTCATGGCTCATGTTAGCCTAACCCTATATCTATGTAGTCTCTCTATCATCTCCTCTAGTTGACATATGGGGTCATCTGGGATGGTAATAATCTTTACTCTCTCTTATTCTGACTACCTCCATTAATGTCATATCCTCAATGACTACTACTCATATTGGTTTAGAGCTAGTAGTGATACATTTGGTATCTCTTCCTTCGTATCCCTATCCTCCTGCTCAGCTCCTTATCATCCCTGACCAGTCCACGATCACTCTTGATTTGGCCTTATTATTGGCCTCACCACTAGTGTCCCTAGTCCTCTCCTTCCCCATGGCTCCCTCACATGTTGAGCCCATTGTTCAGGCATCAATATCAATGTCACTAAATGAGGTAGTTTCATCTACCCTAGCACCCATGCCACTAGATGTGGCTCTCTCCACTAGAAATAGTGTCCAATAACCTCTATCATCTTTTTCATTGGTGTAACTATGTCCTAGCTTACCCATGTAGCTATTATGTGCTCATATGGATACCATATGATATATGTACATCTCATTGATTGTAGCACTGGGACATGGGGCATGACCCATGTTACCTAGTCCTCCCTCCATCTTTGTACCCAAGGTGACCTATCATCGACTGCATGGGGCAACCCAATTGGTTGGTACATAGGAAACCTATCATAAATCCAAGCTATTAGCAATATGATCAATCCCGTGGTCCTTTTCCCTCTAACCAACATCTCATATATATCATGTACCATTTGGACCTAGATGATAAAGCCTAGGTCATATAAAACTCACTCCTCTAATATCATCTTGCTCAAGGCTACTACAACTAGTGGTACCTTGTCATCTAACTTATGACATCGCACCTGTTATATCACAAGGCCTATCAAAACATTCTAGATGTCTAGAATCTATTATGTATAGACATAAAACATACTCACTCTCCTGGCCGGTAGTATCATCTATGATCGTATAGCCCACATGGCTATGGATATCCTCTCTTCTGAGCTATCAGGTATCCCTACAGTCACCTGCACTCTTACTATAGGTATCCCCAGATGGTATGGGCATCCTTTAGCATGATAGCCACCTCTATTGTATCCCCATCCAAATCCTATCTAAAGGTGTTAGTCAATCATTCCTAGAAACCAAGGAACATGAATAACATATCAACACTGAGGGGGATCTGGCACATCTTTGCTATTCTACATAGACCTATAGATCATATTCTAGCCCTATCTCTATCTAACAACCTATCTAACAAATTTGGTAACCATGCCACATCCACAAGTCTCCAAAATATTTGTTATACCTGCACCCTATAAAGAACAAAGGATGTATTAGTTCTTCCATGTCATTTATAGTCATAATACATTTTTTTTTACATTTTATAAAAAAATAAGCCTAAATTACTTTATTTTATTCTCTTTAGCCTACATTTTAGTGTACTCGATCCTTTTTTACCTTACTTGGTCATTTAGAGCAATTTTAGTCATCTTTCAGGGTTTCACATTCTCTTTTGTATCATCCCAGTTCTTTGGTCAAACTAATTTGACCAAAATTGTCCTATCATTTTTCTTGGTTGACTCAAAAATCTGAGTCAACCCTATTTTCTTCCCTTCCCTAGTGCTGAGTTTCCATTCTAAACCTTTCAGATCACCTGGTAATTCTAAATTAGGCCTTCAACTTATAGAATGTACATGGTCAACCTATACATACTAGGTCGACATTATGGATTTTGATCATTTCCAGCCTACTGGGTTGACTATGTCAACCTAGTGCTTTCTGCTTGTTGACCCCTTGCATTTTCCTAAAAAAATGTTATTTTCTCACTTTCTACCTGAATCCTCTTAACCCATTTTCCATCTTCCTATTTCTACACCTAAAATCTAATTATGTTCCATTTTGACATCTAGAAATGCTTAAAATCAAATTTTATTAAAAATACACTTAATTTAATATAAATTTCAAAAATTGGTTTGAGATTCTTAGTTGCATACTTGTAGTGCATCTGCTACCACCTCTAGAGCCTCTCTTTGTCTAGCCTGTCATCTCCTCACCCTCCTAGATTTTTTTATCTCCAGAGCTCTCTTTTCTCTCCTTTCACAAATCAAAATAACAAATGACTTGTCTTTTTCCCTATTTGAAAACACTTTTTCCAATTCAAAATCTTTCAATTATTGTCTTGTAGATTCCTTATTTTACCTATATCTTTGTTTTTACTCATCCATCTTGCAAGCCATAAAGTGTGTTAGATTCATGATGACATAGAGATTATTTTCCACTACCATATGCTTATCTTCCATTTATTTATTTATTTTGTCTATTTTTTACACTAACTTCTACAAGTTCATCTAGTGTTCTCTACATTGGACACCTTCACATCTCTTGTAGTCTACTTCTTTATCTACGACACTAAAATAAGTTAAAGTTATGTGTTTTTCAATTCAATCCTTTCATTTATCTTATTTTCTACTTATTGCACTTTACTTAGCATCAACGTTATGTGTTATCATGTTATACCTTAAAGCACCATCTCGTGTTGCACTTATGTGACACGTGATGAGTTTCGAGTGGGGCATATGTAAACACATAGTATTTTCAAATTTTTATAGATTACTAACACTTTGTATCTTGTAAGAACCTGTCGAGTCTCAATCTCTCTGAGTGCATGCCTTAAGGGGTGTACTAAGAAAGAGGTGAGTAGACCATCGATGCTTTGTACGATTATTATCCCTTTTTCCACTTTCCATCTACACAATTGTTTCCTAAAACCATTAACCCTAAGCTTATTCTTCTCAGTCTTACCTATTCCAATATTTTCCTCTTTCCATTCCTCCATTTCTTGCCTTAACTCCATTTCGGTTAGTCAATTATACTAGTTTGACTAGGTCAACCTAATACAGTTTAGGGGTATTTTTAACTTTTTTATCTTGTTAGCCTTTTGGTTGACCTAGCTCAAACCTAGTGAATTATACCCAAAAACACATTGGATCAACTGGGTTAACCCTGTAAAATTGACATTTACAAGAGGATTTAGGGAAAAATACACCTATGTATACAAGTTCATTTCCCACCATTTCATAAGAGAATAATTATGAGTGAATAAGTTTAAATGAACATCTGCTTATCGATCATTCTACTTGAGGAATAAAGCTTAGGTTTCCATACTTTCTTTAGAGAATATATCTTATCTTGTGGAGAATTGTTTTAGATGCTTAGATAGGTTGTGTAGCCTAGATATAATTTATCTTGGTTATACTTACATACGACAACTGATCTAAGCAATAATTTAGGTGACAATTTGGGTGACGGTTATACCCCAATTGATGGCAAAACTTCCAAGAGCCATAACTTTTACACCATAGCTCCATTTGACTCCTTGTTTGAACCTTTGGAAAGCTAAGAATGAGGAGAACACAATGAGATGGCATGGATCAATGATCAATATTTTTTTACCCTTGAAATCCCAATAGAAGTGTCCTAAATTTTAATTTTAATAGTGTAGTCTAAAAATAGTAAGTTTTTAAAAATAATAATTTCTTGAATTATGTAATATTGTAAATCATGGAAGTCGAACCATTTCATCTCCCTCAAAATTGATGACCTTACACATCATCCTCATACCTTCAAAGTATGTATAAAAATAGATGTAGCTCAAAAATACAATCAAACATCTCTTGTCAGAGATAGACATATGTTTGGATCTGCAAATTTGATCAATAAAACATCTCTTCTCAGAGATAGCATTATTACGATTATGTTATTCTTATTTCTTAAATTATCTTTCAACCAAAGATCTTGAGTTTTGGATTAGTGGAATCAGAGTAGTTTGTCTTTGGAGTGTATGATCTTGCAGATGAGGTCAGATTATAGGAAGCTTGGGTGGAAAATAATAGAACCAATAGACTATCCACCTATTCACTCCAAATGAACTCAAATGGTGGACAACACTGAGACATCTGATCCTTTCAAGGAAATGGTAAATGAAGCCATCTAGTAGTATCAAACATAGATGCTACAATAATTTGCCCAAATTCTTCAACAAATCTCAATGGGAAATTCTAGCTCCTCATCTGCAACCCCACATCTTTTCAGTGCCCTACTACCATTCAAGATTCAGATGAATTTTGATATCCCTACATTTGAAGGCAAAATAAATGATGATGTAGTATAAAATTGTTTGGATCAATTATCATCCTATTTTTTGTAAATAAATTCACCGATAAAGAGATCACTTTTGCTCTTTTGAAAGCATCATTCCCTGTCAAAAATTGGTGAGAAGTGTACAAGAAGAGATTTAGTACATATGATATTGGCCTTGAGGTAGAACCTACCTAGGATGATTTCATAGAAGCTGTAAAGGAAGAATACTATCCCATTAGAGCATATGATGATCTGTATATAGAGTGGCAACAACTTTTTCAAGGTAAGGAATAGTCTGTTCAAGATTACACTGACATTTTTCATTCTCTATCTGCGAGATTGGGCATCCAGGAAAGTGAAAAACACAAGGTTCTCAAATATCATGGTGGAACATAATGGTATATATGGGGGGAAATGGAACTCTTAAATTTATAAACCCTCGATAAGGCATACAAGTTCATGGTGAAGATTGAGTAGAAGCATAGAAGAATGAATACGAAGAGTTAGCCTTCAAAATGGAAAATTGACAAAGAAGGTCAAACATGAGGCCAAAATTGGAAGCAAAAGGAAGGGAAGATTGGGAAATGATGTGATTAGCACAAATATATAAATCACTCCAAAGAAGAATGTTGAGCCATCAAGTCCCTACTTTCTGAGTCACAATCCTCAATATCTACTACTATGCCTCATACACACCCTGCAATTAAAGACGATGAACAAGAGATTACATATGTTGAGCTAGATGACATTATTTATTTATCATAGACCCATGAGGAGAGGCTAGATGATAAGAAAAGTTTGTTTTACTCTAAGTTATGGTTGAAAGGTAAGCCTCTACATTTCATTTTTGATAGTGGGAGTCAAGAATTTAATCTCTGCTAGTATTGTGAAAAGCCTAAATCTATCCATGAAGACTCACCAAAGCCATACAGTATTGGATGGTTGAGTCCAAATAGAAACCTCTGTGTCACCCACCAATATCTTCTCTCATATGCAATAAAACCTTTCCAAGATGAGGTCTTGTGTGATGTGGTCAATCTGGATGTTTGTGATGTACTCCTTGGTCAACCATTCATGTGTGATCAACATGGAATCTATGAATTAAGAAATAGAAAGATCACCCTCACTCTTGGGACACAGTGCTATAGGGTACCAGAGGTACCACCTTATACATCTATCTCCCTGATTAGTGCTAAAAAAAAATTCTCATGGTGGTCAAGCCACAGAAATCTAAAAGGGCCGATGTTGTAGCCCTAAATACACAAACAACACAACAAGAGAAGCAAATGGATACCAAGGTGAATAATTTCATGGCCTTACATCCAAATACTAATGGTCAGATATAAATGGTGAATAATCAGGCCCTACATAGCTCAACAAAGCATAGCTCCACAAAGCACAGTCCATTCCAAGTATGCATCAATAATCAAATCAAAACACAATTGCCACACTTGATGATAAATCTTGATGTAATGGGGACCATTGATTCTCAATGAGGGAGGAATGATCTAAGCAATATTTTAGGTGACAATTCAGGTGATGGTTCTACCCCAATTAGTGCCATAACTTTCAGGAGCCATAACTTTTACATCATAGCTTTGTTTGACTCCCCATTTGAACTGTTGGAAAGCTAAGAATAAGGAGAATGTGATGAAATGGAATCAAGCTATGTTAGATGTTTTTTCCCTCAAAATCCTAATAGAAGTGTCCTAAATTTCAATTTTAATAGTACAGTCTAAAAATAGTAATTTCTCAAATTTTATAATGTTGTAAATCATGGAAGTCGAACCAATTCATCTCCCTCAAGATTGGTGACCTTCCACATCCTCCTCCTCCCTTCATAGTATGTATAAATATAGATGTAGTGTGAAAAGGCAATCAAACATCTCTTCTTAGAGATAGGCATATGTTTGGATCTACAAATTTGATCAATAAAATATCTCTTTTTAGAGATAACATTATTACGATTGTGTTATTGTTATTTCTTGAATTATCTTTCAACCAAAGCTCTTGAGTTTGGATCAACAATAATCTCTTACAAAGCACTTTGGCCAAGGGAGAGATTGAAGATCGACGGGTTCATCTTCAAATGTAAGTATTCCTAACTTTATTTCTCCTTTGTAAGAGTAGATACATAATGCATTTATATTATTCTCCCATGTATTAGGATTTTGTGTACATTGACATGAGTATATATCTTCTAATACATGTTTAGTTTAGTTTGTTTTATTGTTTCTAACCCCCCCCCCACTTTGTGCCACAAGCTTTGGTGTTTACTAGATTAGATTTACTTTCTTGTTATTCTAATAAGTGAATGTTTTAAATCTTAAGGACTCCATTAATGTTGTTTTGCGATTGTGTTCAACTGTAGGCTTTGAAACCCTTCCTAGCATGATATGTTGTGATAAATGATCCCCTAATCATGTCTAACAGATCCCCATAATGGTCATGCTCCCGTTTAACAAGTGTATCCATAATTAAAAGTGTAGGTATGATCTATCTTCTTCGATCCAAGATTGATTTATAGATATGATGCATTTCTGATTGCATACACCACCTTACCATTGAGAGAGTGAATCGTTGATCAAAATATTGATAAAAAATTTGATTATATGTTTTTATAATGGATTTTTTTTATAAACTACCCTACTATTATTAAGTTTCTAAGACTAATTTAAATTATAATGCTTGCAAATTAAGTTATTTATTAGGGGTATGTCAATATTAGGCCTAAATTGGCAAATATAGAGTATGTCTTTGAGCCCGATTTAAATTATAATTCCTGTATGTTATAATATTTGTTGGTAGTAGTTTAATATTAAGGCCAAATTAATAAGTGAAGGGCTCAATGAGTTGCAATCTACATCTACCCAATCAACCATTATGTTTTTATTATTTGGTGTAAGCAGGTTTTTGTTATATCAAAATCATCAAAATAAGGCCCAATGAACTATGAGTAAAGAAATGAAGGCTAATATAGGGCTATAAGTTAACTAATTAGCCATTGTTTTTCACTATTTAGTGTGAATAGGTTATTATTAGAATATATAAACTAAAAATGCCAATTAGATGTAAATGGATTAATCAAGGTTGATTTGAGGTTGTGTGCCCTTAATTAATCCTTGTTTTTTCATTATTCCACTATAGTAGGTTGTTTTATGGGCCCAACTTAGTGTGATTCAAGAAATTAAATTATTCAACACATTTTTGTCATTATTCAGTGCAATTAGGTTCTTATTAGATCAAATTCATCAAAACAAGGTTCCTAATTATAATGCAATTAGAGCAATGATTTTTTATTATGGGATGCACACTACCAATTAACCATCATTTGACATTATTTCATGCAAGTGTGTCTTTACTAAGAAAAATTGATAAATGAAAGTGTGAAATTCTACAATGGAATCCCACCATGACCTTGTGTTCCTCAAGTGACCTCACACAAACTCATAGTGTAAAGGTAGAAGCATAATAACAAAAAACATATAACTACACAAGTATTCTTTAAATATCAATTAAACAACATTGAATCAATAATGAACTACCTTTTTTATAGCACTAATGGGATAGAGGTGGAACTACAACTTATAGACAATTAAACTCTCAAAATGAAAAAGATTCTTCTAGTCAAGAATAGTTCAACTAAAGACTGCCTTTTATTTATAATATTTGATTCCAGTAAAAATATTTTTTAATTCATTTTTTCGATCAAAAATGTTTACTCTAAAAATTTAATATATTTTTTAATCATAATATAATTTTATTAATTTTATTTGTAATACAAACACACACACAAATCTACTTTAATAATTTCTATGATAGTAAATTATTAGATTTTTTTTTTAAATATTAACTACCACAATTAAATTTGGAGGTGATATGCCCCCAATATAAATTTAAATTTAAAAAATAGAATATTTGTGAATTTTTTATCAATTTTTTTAAAAGTTGAAATTATAATTCTAAATTTTTTACTTCTTAATTTTTGTATCTTGAACTCAAATTATAAATGTGAGCATTTTAAAAAAATATTAATTTAAAAAAAAAAAAAAACTAACTCTAGACAGTGAATTAAGGTGCTATAACATCACAGTAGACTCTGAAATTTTTCTCATTTTACTATATTGTTGTAACTACTTATAACTAAGGTTTCAAGGTCTAACTCATTATTTATTTTATGATATAACTGATTTTATCGTGAGAGGTCATAAAATGCAATGTTTGAACCTATGACCAAATCTTAACTTTTGAGTACCAGTAGTTTGCATTAAAGTATCAATACTTAAGTCTTACTTGTCATGATGTGATTGGTTACTTTTAATTTTATAGATTAAATATTCAACAATTATTAGATACTGCATGCATCACTATTGGTGCATTTTAACATTTATACACACCAATATGTTCCCATCAATGGAGTGAACTCGAATAAAAACCCTATTCCACCATTGGTAGATGCACCACTACTGGGACCTTTTCCCTACTACATGAATGAGACCCACTACACTGTCCCCCTCAATTTTGAAGTTTTGAGATGAACATGAAAGGCAAAGTGAGTTGTCACATGGAAAAGGGAGGGAGAAGCTTATTTCATTTTTTGACCAACCAACCATCATTCAAGAGTAACGTTGGTATGTACAAATGGAAAGGTCCCACTCATTGAACAGAGATTGAAAAGCCACATATCATATGAAATTAGTTATGATAACTCTCTTTCATTATTGGGATGCATGTTGGTGGAAAGATATAAGTTAAATGTCAAGCAATTTTTTTAAAGTGGGATGGTTGAAAATCTCTTTTATGGGGTCTTGTGCCTAAACGTGATATTGTATAGACAAACACAGACATATCAAAAAGGATATTGGAGTTGACTAGATGAATGGAAGAGGAGGACAAGAATGAATAGGACTAACTGGGAGTAAGCATACAAACAGATGACATACAAAAATATTTATAATATCTAGTTCTAGTGAAAAATATTTTCTAAGTCATATCTTCAGTCAAATGGCTCACAAAGAGCCAACCAAGGATCAATTCTTGCTCCTAACAAAACTTAATATGTGATAAGGGATGAGGTCGGGATCATGTCCCAGGTGATTTAGGTGGAATGGATACCCCTTAATCCTTAGCTCTTAGCTTGAGATCACCAAGTAAAATAGTAATTCATCCCCCAAAAAAGAAAAATGAGTACTTCAAACAAATCTAAAATATTTATTAATTATAATATAATTTTATTACTTTTATTTGTAATTTATATATATTTTTAATATCCTTTAATAATCATATTAGTTTCTATGATACTAAATTATTAGGATTTTTTTTTAAAATATTAACTATACATTTAAATTTAGAGGTGATATACTCCAAAAATGAATTTAAATAAAGAATTAGAATGTTTTGTTAAAAAAAAATTCAAAGTTTAAATTTTAATTCTTAATTTTTTATTTCTCAATTTTTATAGTTAAAATTTGAATTATAAATATGATTTTTTTTTTTTTTAAATGTCAAATTATTTTTACTAAATTAAAAAGTAAAAAATAACTATCTTCTTCACCACAAGATAGAGTGGTTCTTTTACCTTCTCTTCTTTCTTTATTTATTTCCGTCAATTTTAAAGTTTTGAGATGAGCATGAATGACAAAGTTAGTGACCCAGTGAAAAGCCACATCATATGCATTTCATTATGATAACTGTCTTTTAAATGTCAAGCTATTTTTATTTAAAGTGGGATGGTTGAAAATCTCTATTTATGGGGTCTTGAGCCTAAATGCAATATTATATAAATAAACATGGACCTTCAAAAAGGACATTAGATTTGACTAGATGAATGGAGGAGGAGGACGAGAATGAATAGGATTGAATGGGAGTAAGCATATAAATAGAGGGCATATAGATTAAAATGATAGCTATTGTAGGTGGGTTCATTCCTAATCTCCATCCTCCAAATAACAAGGAAAAAAGGAAAGGAAATTGTCATATAATTTATTTTAAAAATAATTCTGTTTTATTTTATAGATTGTAGAAATCTTGAAGATTAGATTTGACTAAATGAATGAAAGAGATATGTTGATGACACAAATTTGTGCTGGGAACATGGTAGGAATAACTTGGAAGAATTTCACACACCTTATCAGTTTGATTCTAAGTATTCAATTCACTAAAGAGGTGGAACAAGATGACAACTTATCTTTTTTAGATGTCCTCCTTTATCACAACGAAGATGGTTTCTTGGCTTGCAAAGTTTACAAAAAAAGTACACACACTGACCATTATTTACATGTTACTTCTCACCATCCCCAGGCCCAAAAATTAGGGGTTTTAAAGACTTTGGCCACTACAGATTTTAAGGTTTGTGATAACTACTTAGAACAAGAATTAGACCATTTAAAAGAAGTTTTTAACAAAAATGGTTATAAAGGAGAATTTTTTTGAGAATGTATAAGTGAGAGAAAGTCACAATAAGCAACTTCAAATTGATACCTTGATGAGGGGCCCAATGGCCTTCTGACCATACATTGAACAAATATTTAATATAATTGTTAAGATCTTGAAATGCCAAAACATCTCTACTACTTTCTTACTTTCAAACAAACTAAAACAATATCTATAATTAATTAAAGATCATGGTGAACCTTGGTCTAAAAATGAAGTTTACAAAATTGAAAGTTCTTATAATATTTCCTTTATGAACGAAACATGGAGATCTATCTAGATTAAGATTAAAAAACATGTAACGGACATCTATTTAGAGAAGATAGAGAAATTCACTGTAACAAAACACTCCTATAAAATTAAACATTCCAATTATATTGACAAGACGAAAATTTTAACTATGAAAAACTATTATAAAAAATACAAGTTAAAAGAATCCATAAAAATAAATCAACATATGTCAAACTTAAATCGAGACAATAAAATAAAGATTAATCAAACGTAAAAACCCATACTTAATAGATTAAAAACACGTCTACTTAACAAATAGGGCCTTCCCTAAAACTAGTTGAATATTTAATATTCCTATTTTTCTTAATTAAACTTAAGCTACAAAGTTGTAAAACTTAAATAAATACTAATCTCTTTCATATGTCCTTCCAATACTTTTTTGTCAAACAATATATTTAAACATTTATTACATATCAATTTTATTCAGAAAATAGAGAAGCAATGGAGAAAAAAGAAGATTCGATTGGAAGAAAAGCCAAACACCGACCTCTCAAACTGTCCGTCAGTTTTTAAGTAATAGACAAACACCATCTTAAAGTATACATAATGGAGATTCATTTGATTACACTTTAAATATTAAAATAATTATAATATAAAAAATAAATATTGGAGATTATATATTTTTAATTTTGATTAAATTTTTATTTTATATTTAATACGGTTTTTAAAAAAATTATTATATTTTATAATTAAAAATGTAAATATAATTATATAACTATCAAATTTAATTTTACAATAATATTTGTTTACTCATAAATATGGTGAAGGAAACCATCAATTAATATTTAATTTATGTGACAATCCTTTTTTTTTTAAATATATATTGAAAAGTGCCTATATATTAATATAAAATAAAATATGGTATAACGTTAATCATACAAAAAATTAGGTGGAAAAAGTCACATCTCACAAGCAAGTCTACACTGAGTGTTACAAGAAATCTCTCAGAAAAAGTCAAAAAATAATCACAAAGTGACCACCCCAAAAAATGTTACATCACATCACATCCTAGCAAAGCAAAGAAACCAAAGTACAAATATCATTAATTGAGAACAATCATGCAACAACAACAAACATGGACGTTGGAGGAGGTAGAGGAGATGATGGACCCTGAGGCTTATCACCCCATCCTTCCATGTTTGAAGGATCTCCATCATCAGTTAAGGGTTTTGAACCAAAGTTTTGTTACTCATCCAAGGTCTCAATTTGATTTGTTTCAAGGGAAATAGCCAAAGCCAAGCCTGGGAATTTGCCTTGGGGAGGCAGACCCCAACCTCTATTCACACCATCCTAGGATGGAGAAGGAGATCCCTAGCCTTCACCATCACCACCAGAGTGGGAGGAACCACTTTGACCACCATGATGAGGAGAAGGGTAATGAGGTGGTGATCGACATGCAGAATAGCCCCTGCGTCTAGTTCTAGATCGCTACCAACTTGGCCCATTTCCTTGTCCTTGGGAGGGTGAAGGATTTTGTGGGGGATCAGGTGGTTCTCGACTGACCGCAAATAGGGCATTCCCTTAGTGATTAAACAAACATTGAATGTGGTTGAGCTCTAGTTGGACCTTGTCTGTTTGGCGTTGAATATGAAGATTGACATTAGAGAGAACAATAATTTTGTTTAAAATAAAAAAAATTATGTTTTAACTCTTCATGATTAAATCAAGCATAATTCTTAACTTTCCAAATTTAAAACATAATATCAGCTCGAAAGATATTCCAAAAGAGATTATATTTAGTAGGCAGCATAGTTGATTCCCCCAAGAGAGCCATCTTCCACATAAAAAAATTTAGGTGAAAAGGCTAGACAAGAGAATGGATCCAATGCTACATAGTTCGAATGTGGGGATAAAACCAAAAGAGATGTTTATTTATTTCTGGTTGATGGCAGGGCAAGAAGATTGAGTTAGGCATACACAAATGCTTGGGTTGATCACCCATTGAGAAACCTTGGTAGAGAAGTCACCATAAAAAATGAGATTTTTTGGGGCTCAATAGAAGTAGAGCCACTGTGCTAAAATGCTTGGCCTAGATCCCTTCATGGGAATAAAGATTCCACCTAATATTGAACATATCAACTCAAAAATATTATGGAGCCAGTAATTGATATCCCAACCGAGGAGTGTATCAGGTGAAAGGGGTGGTTGTTGGCCAATGCCAATCCCTCCACCAAAGAACAAGAGAATTAACTCCAATTTTATGCAAATATTCATCAAGTATGGAACCTTGAATTTTTGCAATTGCCTCTGCATCTAAATTTATTAGGTGATATTTATTTTTAATTTATTGTAGAGTGATCCAAACCCTACTTTCTTTACAAAAGAGATCACTAATAACCTTTACACATTTTCTGAAAAGGTGTATCCCTTCAACCCATGGGACCAGGGCAAAGGGAACATTGTGAAAGTTAAGACAAGGCAACCACCAAAGAGACTGAGAGTTAGGGGAGAGACCATTTCTAAACCCATCACTAGCCCAACTAAGGTGAGGTTTAGGCTTCTCCTAAAACTTCCATAGACTTTGAATAAAAAAGGTCCCCTTGATTTTAATAGGCACTAGGAAAATAAGAATAGAGTAAATCCCCAGGCCTTGCCATGATTTCTTGCCATAGGGAAGAACCTGAGAAATGCAATGGCGAAGAAGAATCATCCAAACCTCATCCCTAGAAAGACCTCTAATTATTTGTTTGGCCCCTATAGCCAACCCTTAGAGCTTGATATTAAGAAGACCCGGTCCCCTCGATTCCTTGGGGTGGAAACAACTATTCCATGCAACTCTATTGAAGCCCTTGTGTTATTTAGAATTGGCCCAAAGAAAATCTCTTAATTATTTATAATTTGTTTTAGGTAGCATTAGAAGGGGCTCAATAAGAGGAATATTAAACATGTGTGGTGGTAGAAACTTTAGAGCAGATTTAAAACTTATCAGCCAACGACAATGGCTTAGTTATACAAAAATAAATATTTGTTATACTCTCTGCACCACATAGGACCATAAGTTAGAGGGAGAGGTCAGAAAGGCAAAAAGAATGCCTAAGAACTTGAACTGCACCCTCGATAAAATCAACTGCCATTGAAATTCTTCAAGCCAAGAAGGTTTAGGGTTCAGAGCCTACTTATAACATTGAGTCTTCATCTATTGAATGAAAGATCTTAATGCCAGAAAATATATATGTATAAACATTTCATGGCATTTTTAATTGATTGTTCCTCCTCTTGAAAAATGTCTTTCACCAAACCTTGGGTAGAATAATTAGCTAGAAGATAGCTAAAAACCTTATGCTGCAAGAACATATAGGGAAGGGGCCAAAGGGTAGACTTTCCTTATGGAGAGATGCATCTCAAACAAATTTGATTGGGTGCCATTAATGGTAATACAAGCCATTGTATCCCAAAAAATCATATTAATAGTCTGAACAAACTTTGGACCAAACCCTAATGCTTGAAGCATTGACAAAATGAAGGGATACTCAATGTAATCATAAGCCTTTTCAAAATCAATCTTAACAAATAGGGCCTTTAGATTATAAAGTCTATCCCACTCTATACCTTCCTAGAAAATGATGACATTATCTAGGATGAATCTATTTTGAATGAATCTTGTTTGTTCACTCTGAATAATAAGAGGAAGAATGTGTCTTACCCTGAGATCTAGAGCTTTGGAAATAATCTTATAGAAGACATTGAGCAATGTAATAGGCCTCTAGTTTGTGATAATTTTAGGATCACCAACCTTGGGGATGAATTTAATATTAACCTAATTAATAAGGGTTCCCAAGGAATTGGTTAGAACTACTTCAGTGTAAACTTGGTGCAAATCAAAGTCAACAGTGTTCCTCAGGGTTTGATAAAACTCCATGGGAAATAATCAATTCCTAGGGCTTTGTCCACAACCATTTGTTTAACAACCTCATGAAGGTCATTGAGGGATAAAGGCCTATCACAAGCAATTCCTTGAGAATTGGAAAATTTGCAATGCACTACCTGAAGACATTGGAGGAAAGTTTCCTCCCTTTCTGGAGAAGAGGTATGCATCGATAAAATGCCATGATAATGATGCACAAAGGATTGTAATATGTTCATAAGTTTGGGAAGTCTGGCATTTCCTTCCTTGACAACTTTAATTCTATCAAAAATTCTTCAAGAGCATAGGAGAGCAAATAAGTCCTTGGTCACTCTATCACCAATTTTGAGACAATGCATATGAGCTCTCAGTTGAGCTCCTCTAGCTTTTTGTGTTTCCTCAATCTATAATTTGTGCCTTGACTATGCCACTTGAGTTTGAAGGTGAACATTAAAAGGTTCTTGTTCTAGCTCCTGTGAGGCACAAATGAACTCACGATTTGTATCATTGTGTAAACACCTTCTGAAAATAGTTGTTTGATTTCCATAGATCCAAAATGTGGAAGTGTGACCTAGCACTTTAGACCATCACTAAATCCAACCAGAATCTCTTTTTGGTCGAGGAACTAAGTTCCAAATTCTAACAATATGCCCCACCATTTTTTCATGTTTTAGGTGGGTAGTATTGAGATAGAATTGCATGGATACGGGCTTGATTTGAGGAGAATTCTATTCCAAATTAAAGAAAATATGGTGATGATCCAATAGAAAAGTATTAGGAATGACGGAGATAGGCGTGTCCCTGATTGGAGCAAAATAAAAAAGATCATGTTCAACAAGCAAAGCTCTATCAAGATGTTGAATCACCCTATCATCCCCTTAGTATAAGTTAGACTAGGTGAACCATGGGAAGTCTGAATCCTTTCTCTAGTGGTGGTTAGGATTAAAAACCTCTAGTTTGTTGTGCATGCAGAACCATGCATCCCTTTCTCTTGTACACCATCATATCGAAAGGCACCCTTCTTTGTCCTTAGTCGACTCCACCATATTAAAGTCACCATAGAGGATCCAATGGGCATTTAGGAGAGAGTTGACCAACCATCTCCACATGGTTGCTTGCTCCACAACATCATTAGAAGCATATAAATTAGCCAACCCAACAATGCAATTGTTGAAATAAGAAAGGGTCCATACCACCTGATGGGTGGGGTCTGAACCCTAAGAAACAATGTTCTGAGCCAACTTCAGAACCAAAAAAGTGATGGCCCCACCATGTGTAGTATCATGCCTAGTGTCCTGATAAATGGCCCTAGACCCAATGATCCATGTTGTATGTTGTAGCAAGAAGCCAAAAATCTTGACTTCTTGAAAATAATTTTTTTTATGCTACTAAAAAACTGGTAACTATTCTTGATCGCATACTTACATGGTGGATTAGTAAGACCTAAAAAATTCAAAGAGTACACAATCATTGGATAGAATCAAGGTGTAGATATCCAATTACTATAACTATTTATGTTAAAGTTGTCAATCTTACCCAAACTTCACTCAAATACACACAAGAGATTTCATGGGTTAATCTCTCACTTTCTCTCTCTTTTCAAGAGTCCATCCTTCTCTTTCATCCTAGTATGTCTTCTCGAGAGGGCATCATGGGTTTGTTCCAATTTCTTCTTGACAACTCTTTTCTTTGAAAAGACATTGCTTCACCTGAATGTCTCACTATGCCTTCTCAAATAGGGGAAAAATGTAGACATCCAATTCCTAACACCATTTGTGTTGAAATTGTCAATCTTACTCAAATTGCACTCAAATACACAAATCAGGTCAAAATACATAAAACATGATAAATGGTTCAAGCTTGTCATTTACAAGTGTCGATTTAGGCTAATGTATCCCTAAATGGGGTGATATATTTTATGGGATACCTAACTTTGATCAGATCATTTCGAGTCAAAATGATGATTTTGCCATTTAGTGCTCTAGGTCACTCTTTTATTCTAATTCATATCTAAATGTCACATACCTTTGTTATTCTATGTCAACAACATCCTAAATGGGATTGTGGTCTGTATGCATATAACATTGACTTCCAATTCCTCTCCAATCAAATTATGACTCATTAATATGACTTTTTGACTATTTTGATTAATTATGCACGAATTTTCAAATAATTGCACTAAACTTGATTAATCATGTTTAGTACTAATTAATTTAAATCAAGATCTTAAGTGGATTTTCCATGGAAGTTATTAGTTATTTCAATATTTAAAATTGATTCTCAATATCTGCATCACCTAGTGACATCATTTATGAGGTGGCATCCATTAAGCTATAAATGCATAAAATATCAGATTATGGGCACCCATGCCTCTTTAATGCCTCTCTATCCCAAATATTTATGGGGATATTTGTAGTTTCAATTATATAAAAGGATTTATTCATGGCCACACATGTCGATCTTGAGATGGATGGCCATGGTTGATCCTAAACAAATTAGAAAAACTATAAATAGAGGGTCATCCACTCATATTTTTAAGCTTGATTTATCTAATGTTATAATGCAAAACTGTTTCCAAAAACCTTTGTATTGATCATTAAGTTTTATTAGCAAGCTTCATTTGATAGGCTAGTTTAGTGGTTTCACATCTTAAGCCTAGTTTTTGAGAAGTGTTCTTAAGGCCATGGAGGAGTTTTCCCACCATTGTTGACAAAGACAAGAATGGTTGATCAGGGGAGAACACGTTTTTGAGCCACTTTTGGATGATGGAATCCATTTGGAAAGGTAACTAGTATGCTTTCTTTTATTTGTTTCTTCATTATCATTTACAAATTCATCTTGAATAGATAGGCTTGATTTAATTAGCTCTTTATGTACTTTTCCTTGATTTCTTGGACTAATACTTGACTAATCATTTCTTATAATCTTACTCTACATTTTGGCACATTCTGTGGGACTGTACCCCACAAATTTGGTCACAAGGCTCCTACAAGCAACTTACTAATCTTTTCCATGCAAAATCTTGGAGTTAGAGGCCAAAAGGAGTGAAAATTTTAAGTAACACACTTTTTTTTGTGAGTCATGGTTTTGTCCCTGTGTAGTCATGGGATTTTCATTCTAACTTGCATTATTGTGTTTTAACTATGTTTTTTGGCTTAATGATTGTCTCTGTCTACATGTCTAGTAGTGATATTACAATCTCGCTACTCATAAGTTATGATATTACAATCCCACTACTTTTTAGGAGTGATATTACAAGTACGCTACTTTTTAGTAGTGATATTTCAATCATGTTACTTTTTAGTGGTGATATTGCAATCCTATGACTGACTCAGTGGTGAGATTGCACTGTGAGTCATGGTATTGCAGTGTGCAGAACAAGTCATTTTCTAGAGCTTGGTTTGGGGTCATCTGGACTCCAATTTTATGATTTTTTTTTAAAACCATGTGTTTTACTCTAAATTTTTTGAATATGCAATCAGTTTCACTTGATGTTGTATAAATTTTTCATAAAACCTATTTTTACCTGAATAGTGGGATTGTCAACCCAAGTTGTGGGATTGTTAACCCAAGTTGTGGGATTATCAACCTGAGTTGGAGATTGTCAACCTAAGTTACATGATTGTTAACCCAAATAGAGAGATTGTGACCTAGACCTAACCTAACCTGACCCAAACCAACCTAACCCTAATAGCGAGATTGTCATCCTGACTCACAGGTTTATCGACCCTTAGTGGCAAGATTGTCAACCCTGAGTGGTAGGATTGTTAACCTTGAGTGGTGGGATTGTCGACCTTGAGTGGTGGGATTTTCGACCCTAAGTGGTGAGATTATTGTTGGGATCTCTGTCAAGTTGCAGGATTGCACTATGTCAACCCAAGACCTTATTTTTCAAAGTTTATTATCTCAAAACTAAATTAGCTTCAAAGCTAAAGGAAACTTTGACTTTTTCATTGCAGGTCCAACTTGAAATCTGTTAAATCATGCTCTTTAAACATATTTTTTAGGTTTAAAACAAATTAGGAACCTTGTTTTGGTGCTCAATGAAAAATTTAAATGCTTAAGTAAATGCTTTAATAAATTGTGCTTTCAAAGTTACAACTTAAGGCCAACAGGTCAAAAGAACACAACCCAACTTTTCATTTGGTGCTTAAAATTGAATTCATTTGTCCAAGTTTTGTATTCAATAGTTGTTTGAACTTATTTTTTGATTGGAAAAATAAAAGTATGTTGCATGCATGCTCTTCCACTTGTCCCCTTGAGGGAACCTTTGGAATCAAAAGCACTTTCCTTATTTACAAATTGCCTAGTCCAAGGCATAAAAAGAAAATCATTTAAAGCACTCCCTAAGTACTCATAATAGTGTTGGGTGATCTTCAAGATGACCCTAAAGTCTTTCTAAGTTAGCATTTATTTCATTTATCTTGGCTCATGAGGGGGACTTCATTACCTCCCACAAGTTATATAGGGAAGCTTTGACCTGGGGTTTCATCTCCTAGCACTGACTTCATTTACTCTCACTAGGTTTGGAGGTTTGAGTGATTAAACCACCTTATAGTGTTGGAGTTGCACATGGGACATATATGCACTTTGGACATTGCACTACACTGAGTAAACAACAGGATGTAGTGGTTGAAAAAAGACAAGACCTTTTTGCAATAAGACAAGTGTCATGGACACCCAATTAAAGTGTGTTTCCTTATGTACAATAGACATGAAAGTCTTGTGAAAGATATCCATCTAGAAATGTTCGAAAACAATTAGTTTAGTTAACCCCACTTTACCATACCTTGTCAGTTTAAGATTTAATATGATTAGTTAGTTGATTTATCTTTATCTTAGATTACTTGGTCTTATTTTGGGTTAAAATTGATTGTTAACATAAACATCTTAACCAAACACAATTGTCCCTAAAATTCTTGAGCAAGGGAGGTGTTATGCTATCCATTTATAAATCTATATTTTCCTTGTTCAATTGTCATAAAAAACACTTTGTGTCATATCATCAACTTTTGCATAGTTATGTTGTCCGATTGAGTCTAGACCCTTTTGTTCCAAAAATTTCTTAAGTCCATTTATAATTCATATCCAAAATTGAACCTTTCTAAGTTCTAAGTGTTGGTGTGTTAAAATGGGTTCACCATTTACACACTAAACTTATTTTAACTTGGGTTTCAATTTTTCATTTAAATTGAGGGATATTTATTAGACTCATAATTGCGCTTATCATCTTGGTAGGACTTAAATCATCTTATGCATCACTTGCACTTTAAGTCTTAGAGCACACCTTTTCTATCAATACGTGGCGGCATTGTGCTACCCATTTGGTTTTAGTTTTATACATAAGAATTCTTGCATGTTTTACATCATGAGTTTCTTAGTTCGCATTTTTTTCTTCGTGATTTGAAGAGCTTTCCTCTAATTTCCTAATAGCAACTCATAGAAGTTAAACTAGCTTTTATGATATTGATGTATCACAAAAGTCTACATTTTAGTGTGCAAGTTACACTCTAGGAGTTTGAGTTATCATACCCTCTTCCAATCTATATGATTTCAACTTTACCCAAAAGTTTATTAAATTCATGAACACATTCTTCTATTTGTGTGTGGTTACAAGCCACCCTCCTTTTTATAGTCTCTTTTATTGCCTTGTTATTTGTTTAGAGAAAGATCAAATTTCACATCTTGTTTAAATGTTTTCCAAACATTATCCAAATCTTGCCAAACATTGAGAACACTCTTTTTAAACAATGACACTAAGGTGTACTTGAAATAGGGTTTCTTGTGGCCATAGTTACAAGGTAGAGCATTTTTATGGTGGACATGAGCATTCTGCCTTGTTTAAAGATGTCACCCTTTTTGGGCTTATTCATTAAAAACCAATTGTATCCATGTTAGTTGTCATATGTCATCCTCATCCTTTTCCTCTATTTTATGCAAGTAATCAAGATTTACAACATCTGGTCATTACCATTTTAGGACCTCCTCCTTTGGTTCACATGAGCAACTAAACTATGAAGCGTTTAGTCGTTACCATTTCAAGACCTCCCCCTTTGGTTCACACGAGCAACCAAACTATGAAGAATCCAATCGTTACCATTTCAAGACCTCCCCCTTTGGTTTGCATGAGCAAACAAACTATGAAGCATCCAGTCATTACCATTTTAGGCTATTCTCCTTCACCTTGTGTGAGAAATCATGCTCCATAGTATATGAAGGTTACCATTTCAGAACCTCCTCCTTTGGTTTGTGTGAACAACCAAATTAAGAAGCGTCCAGTTATCACTATTCTTGGCCCATCACCTTCATTTATTAAACCTATTGTTGAAGAACCCCCATTTGATGAACCAATCATTTTTTATCCCTTCCGTAATAGTCTAATTTTTGGAGAGTCCATTATTGAACCACAAACCATTATTCCCACTAAACCAAATGTTCCCCACTTTAGAAATTCCATGTCAATCTTCAATCCAAAACAAAAACCATTACCTCTTCAATATCCATCTTATGAGGATCAAAATATGTTCACAATTGATTTTTTGCAAACAATTGTTAACCGAAACCATGATGTTATTGTTGAACCAACCATTTGTGAAAAGTCAACATATGATAAGTTACCTATTCATATTTTACCTTTTTTTAAAGAGCCTCATCTCCTTGACAAGCCAGTATTTGTAGAGTTGTCTCTTGATCTTTTTCCACTCATTGAGGAGTCTCACTTTGATAGACATGATTTAGTTGAGACATCCCTTGAGCGGTTCCCTCTCTTTGAGGGGATTCACTTAGACAAGCCAATCTATGTTGAACCCTTCTTAGATGAATCACTTTTTATTTAACCCATTATGCCATCATAGGCCATTACTTTTCAAAAACTAAGCATTCAATAAATATCTTTACAACCATATCAGATAAAGAATCAGAACTAGAGTTGGGTTCTATTTTTAAATCAACATCAGATTTAGCATCAAAAATAGAATCAACATTAATTGTGACATTGGATTCAAAGTCCCTTGATTCAGAATAAGATTTAGAAATAGATTATAGTCAGGGTTGTTACAACATTAGTTACAATCACCTCATAGATCAATTTGAATAAATTTGTGATCATTCTACAGTTTTTGAGGATGATTACTTCAATATTGACACAAGTTCTCCTAGTATCTTCTATGAGGATTGTGCTACCTTTCATTATCCCACCATTATTACCGCCTAACATAGCCATTATATTAACATTCCACCTCCCATAAACGTCGATTAGGATCGATAAAATCACACTTTGTTGAACTGCATCCATGGCGACATATCATTTACAAAATATCAAGTGGGCTGAGACTACATTCATTTATAAGAAGAACAATTTCCTAGTGAAACCTTTCTAGAGGCATTAAGTGACAAACAAAGATCAAGCTCAGCATCTTTTAGTGAAACCTTTAAGAAGATGCTAGAAGACAATCAAAGTCAAATGTCAACATATCTTAGTGAAACCTTCTCAGAGGTGCTATGGGATGATCAGAACAAATTCATTGGTGAAAAACCTCATCAAGGTGCCAACAGCTAATCACATTAGTTCTTCATTGTTTATTGAATATATTATTCAAGATCAAATTAATTCAGTTTCTAATCTACAACATAATTAGATGGTATCTACTCTCAAGATCAAGTAATAAAAAAATAGGTGGCCATATCGAGAGCATCTTCAGAGGTCTTCATCTCTTCATTGAGATCCCTAACCATGACTGCATCAAGAATGGTCCAACATTGTACAAATATATCTATAATCATGGACATTATGAATATAAAAGCCTTATTTGCTATCCGCTACATTCATTGAATGTGTAAGGGTGAATCTACATTTTTTTAACATTTTTGTTATATCATAACTTGCAAAGTAGTTAGTTATACATGTCTACAAGTTGGTCTGTAAATTTTCTTACGTACTACACTTGTGCTTTGCATAGAGATTAGGCTTTTCTTCCCTAGGATAACAAATTTTCACAATTAAACTTAGCAATATTTGGAATTCATAACCCACAAAAAGAAAAATAGACAATGATATGCCTTTCATAATCCACAAACATGTTGGGAACATGACATAGTGACCATGATCACCCTTTCAATGTTGTCATAGTGGCTACATGCTTAGCTTTTGTTCAATGTGCTCTAGATTTTTTCTTACAATAGATTTGAATATTATTACTTAATTATTAGAATTTAACCTCGATAAAGAGGTTTCATCAAGCCTTGCTACTTATGTTTTATTTTTGCCCATTCATTAGTGTGCTTATACACCTCCCACACATATAAAATAGAGATAGCTCGGCAGACTTATTATTGATATAACAAATGTTATTTTTTTTTAAATGTCACTCTACACTCTAGTGCTTACAATACTTGAATGAAGAAAAGGTTCACACTTATCTAAACTTTGGGAACATATTGAGGCCAATTGAAGTGCCAAAGACATTAATGTTTCTAAGGTTGATTGCCATCGCAGTCTACTATTAGGATGGCACTGACATTACAAGATGTAAGGAATAGATGGAATAATAGTAGTTACTAGATCTTCAAATCTATGATTCTATAATTGTTTTTGAAAATTTGTTGCATCTTTTTTTTAAGTAATACTCTTTAGCATTATATTATTTTCAACCATGTATATAAGTTGTGTATGATGTGTCATATTTATTGAGTTGTCAATGTTCGTCTTTGTATATAAGTTGCAAGTATGAAAACTACTCAAAAGCTTAGTGTCATGTTTTCATTAAATTATTTGAAAAAAATAGAGTTTAGAAGCATAATACTAGAATACTTTTGATGTATAAGACATTATAAAATATTTTTATTTACAAAGTCACTTGCAAGTAGTCTAAAATGTTTTAGTGCATATAGTTGGATAGTGATTGCAAACCCACTAGATTGTCAAAACAAGATAGGGTTTTGTAGATTGTTATGATATAAGACATGATTTTTTTAACACCAAGAGCAACATGGATTTGCAATATTATGACTTATCAGCTATAGAAGTGATAATGATACACAAACCAATTTACTTGGGATGATTAATTAAGAAGAGTGTTGAGGTAATTAATCATCTTTATAAATGATTAGTCTGTATTTAAGAGAGCGATTGTAAATATTTTTAAGGGATGGGATTTCAAAAGAACAACGATGAGTTATAAACATTTTCATGGCATACGAATGTAAAAAATTAAAATGCATTATATCGTATCATTTATTTGGTCTCACATAATGAAGTGATCTTAGACATACAATATATCATATTATGTATCCTTCCATTATTTATTCTATTATGTGCTTTGTATTCATTTTCATATATCTAAAATGTTATAATTCGGTAAGAAGCTCCACTTGAAATGGATGCAATTCCAAAATTAAAATTTGTGGGGATACACTAGATGCCATCTTAACCGCAAGCTCTTCCCCACCATCAAGCAACCAAAATTCTACAATTGTCAATTAAACAAATGAAGGAAATGAGAAGCATGATAACAAACAAGGAGACTCGTGAAAGAAGAAAACCCCACCCAAAGATGATGATCCCAACATCAATTATCTTTTAAGTAAGATGATAAGTATAATATCATTGCGATCCTTCTTTCAATTGCAAATGGTGGTGCTCATATGGAAATAATTTTCTATTGTGTTTCTTATTCTTCCTTTTATAGCATGTTAATATTTTTTTAATCAATTGTTATAATCATGTTAGCTTTTGAGAATAAACACGTATATTTATTTTGCCCCACTCGTCAAATTAGATTTTGCCACATCAAAAACCAAGAGTGTGCCACCATACCAACAACATTGTTGGTTAAATGGTTGTAATTCTATCTTGAATAGATTAAAGAAAAACACAACATTCCATCAACATGCAACATTAACTAATACTTGTTATCTGCTATGCACTTGTATATACTCTCCCTGAAGTAGAAATAGACGTTATAATAAGTTGAGATGATTAATGTAAAGTAATAGCATGGATCACTAATTTCCAAACATTGCTTTCATGAAAATGCATTGCATTAGGGATAACCACATGCCTCATGTCTAGCTATTTTTTATCCTTTTCAATCCCTTTAAATTAGGATTACAATGTTTAAATCTAGTGATTAAGTGTCGTAATTTGCATCATGTTTTTGTTAGAGCATTTAATGTTTAAGTGGTGATAATTTAACCCTTAGCTTATATTAGTAATTTATTTAATAATAATAATAATTTATTATTTATTAATATGAGGTGGAAACCTCATGTAAATAAATAACAATATTATATTTATTTAATAAAATTTTGATGTTTTATTATATGTCTTTTCAAGATGGTTGGATTCGTTGTTCACAATGGTCACCTCCTTTCAAACTTCACTATAAAATAGGGTTTATCACTATTGGTTATTCATTCGAATTCACTCAAAGTTTTGTGAATCTTATTTTGGAAGAGGAAGTGAGAAGAGAACTTACATGTTGGGATAATTTTATTTCTCGATATATGAATATCAATTTAGTGGGTTTTTTTACTTCGTTGAAGTTTTTCCACAGTAATTCTTGTCTTTGTGTTCAATTGACCTGTGTTGATCTTTGTTATCATTTACTCATCTAGATCCAACATTACATTACATATATATTATATATATCTTGGAAAGTTTATCATGAAATCAAAGCCATGAGATGATTGGGTGATTGACAAGAGTTTTTTGTTGGAAGATTCAGGTCGCATACAAAGCATTATCAAACAAGTTTTTTAGGTTCTCAAGCTTGGGTTGGCCTTGTACGGCCATAGGAGGGAGATTATTTTATAGTGGAGATCTCCTTCATCAAATTTCAAGTTTTTTTTATCTCCATTTGCTTCTCAAAACTCCGTTAAATTAACTCAGAATTTTTTAAGCATTATAAATCCTCCTTTGGCATGAGTGTATGGCCCATGTACAGCGTGGACAAGCCAAAAATACAATAAATTTTTTTATCTTGATCTGGTTGTTGGTAATCTCTTCAAATGGCTAAACATTAAGTTCTTTGGTCTACAAACTCTCTTTCAAAGCTTATGAGGTTGTCTGAGCCATTTTCTATTTCTTTCCCCCACCTGTGCGCCATAGTACGGCCTGGGACGTTGAATTTATTCATTCTTGCACTAAAATCAAATTTTGAAAGCTTGGTTGGCATTGCATGGAGATTTCATGATGATCTACAAATTTTGAGGACCTAAGAAGGCCTCTGTCATCCTCCAGCTTCACCCTACGCCATTGTCACCTGCAAGTAAATATATAGTTTATTTGAAATATTTAAAAAATATGTTATTTTTTAATTCAAATATTTCATGCAAGAGTGGGTGGACCCCACCTTTCTTTAAAACTTATTTTTTATTAAAAAATTAAAATTAGCAATATTTATTTACTTTTTCTTTTTACATGCATGTATTAATTTTTTTTTATTTTTTTAATAAAAATCAGATTTAAAAAGGTCTAAATTTAAATTAGTACATGTGATATTTTGAAAAGCTTCCTAAAAGAGTTGGTGATCTATCTTTTTGCTAGAACTTATAACTAAGGAGGTCCCAAGTTCAAAACCCCTAAAATCAATCTTTTTTGACTTGGTCTGAGAAGAACCTCCTGCAGCAGATTACCTCCTACAACAGATTTAATCAAAATATGCAAAAATAAAATAAATCTTACGAATAACAGAAACACAGAAAACTTATATTGATCGCAGGCCACTTCAAGGGGGAAACCTCCTTTGAGCAAGCTCAATACAATAAATTTGTGGATGCCTTCATTGGGCCTCAACACTTACTTATATACTAACTCTATTCTAATAACTACTACTTCCCTTGTATGTGGAATAATTCAAATATGCTCTAAGGGACGACTTATAAAGCATATGCATCCATAGCAATTATTACACTAATACTGCAAAGAGAAGGGTAAGGCACAGGTTCCTAACATCCCTTCCCTCTTAGAAAAAGCTTTGCCCTCAAAGCTTCAGATGTGGAAATTGTTGTTGAATCTGGAAGAGCGGTTCCCATGTTGCATCTTTTTGTTGCATGCCGTGCCATTGGATTAAGACCTCTGTGATGGAGCGAGATCAAAGTTAGTGGGTGTGCCTGTCCAGGATTGCTTCCAGCTCGAGAAGGATGGAGCCTTCATTATCAAGTGCTGGTAAAACTTTCTGCACTCATATGTTGGATCCAAGAACTTGCTTCAAATAGGAGACATGAAAGATGGGATGAACATGTAAGCAACTGACCCAATCTTCTAGAGAACCTTATATGGCCCATAAAAATTTGGAGCAAGCTTTTGGCGCCCTTTTAGTTTTAGTGATGATTGTTTGTATGGCTGCAAATGAAGAAAGACAATATCACCAAGTTGAAAGGTACACTCAGAGCGGTGCTGATCAGCGTGCTGCTTCATTCAGTTATGTGCCATGTGGAGATTGTCCCATAAGGTGCGGAGAATCTGATCCCGATTTCAGAGGGTAGTGTTAATTGCCTGAACTGGTGAGCTGCCAGGATTATATGGAAGAAGTGGTGGCAGTGCTTGACCATAAACTGCTTCATAGGAAGTCATTTTGGTGGAAGTGTAGTATGAGGTATTGTACCACCATTCAGCTAGGGGAAGCCACTTGGCCCATTGATGTTGTTATAAAGCAAAGTAACGAAGGAAGGTCTCCAAGCATTTGTTGACTATTTCTATTTGGCCAACTGTTTGTGGGTGGTACCCAAAGCTCATTTGCAATTGTGTGCCTATGCGATGAAATAGTTTCATCCAAAAATAGCTGGTGAAAGTGGCATCACGATCTGAGACAATTGAAGAAGAAATGCCATGAAGACGGAAGATCTGATCCAAGAAAACCTGTGCTACTGTGGAGGCTGTGTATGGGTGGCTGAGTGCACAAAAATGACTATATTTGGAGAGGCGGTTGACTACGACTAGGATCATTGTCTTTCCCCCAGATTTAGGGAGGCCCTCAATGAAATCTATGGAAATATCTATCCAGATCATAGTAGGAATGGGCAAAGGCTCGAGAAAATTGGGAGTCAATGTGGTTTCACCTTTGTTTCGTTGGCAGGTATCACATTGGGCCACCTATTTCTAACTGTTTTTGCTTTTCTACATTTAAAAGATGAAAGAAACTATGATAATGGTCAGGGGTTTGTACGTACCCGAATGAAGTTTGCGCACCGTTATCCAGACCACTGAAGGAGCCCCTCTTTGGCTGTGGAGGATGACACATGTAGAAGAAAGAGACTTAAACACAGAGATTGTTAGATGGATGTAAGGTGGACTGCCAAGCAAAAGCTCGGTCCCAGAAGTGCAAAGACTTCCTTGAGGGATGATAGTCCACTAGTTGATAAAATAATGTCGGATAAAGATAAATAATGAAAGACTAAGCAAAAGAAATAGAGACAATGCGTACCTATATTTTGCTATTGGTCTTCCACAGTCGCCGACGCCGGTTAGTCTACCGTCGTCGATTGATTAATGTTGCTGATGTCGGTTAGTCTGTCGACATCGATAGGGGCAATGGTCGATGTCGGTCAGGGCAATGGCCTTGGGCGAGTTCTGGACAGGGTTGTGGTTGATAGAGGGGTCTGGGATGTCTGTGGGAGTTCAATGGGTTGTGCTGGGTTTGCAGGGCAGAGAGTATGGCCTTAGGAGGGACAAAGGGTAGAGGATAGGTTGTCAAAAGGGAGTAGGGATATGGGAAAGTCCTCTCAGCCTCTCCAAAAAGAAAGTCAAGTCTGGTCTGGTTGATAGCTGAGTCTGGTTGATAATGTTTAGAAATAATGAAAAGAAACTAATTGCTTATACAATCTAAATCATTGAAATAGTAAAGAGGGGAGAAGAATACTTAGCTCTTGCTTGGTGTAGAGCGAGAGGTGTTTGAAGCGCTTGTACCTGTTGTGTTTGTACCCAGAAGAGCATTGGTTGAAGTCTGATGATTGATTTCAGAGAGTTCCTGTTGATGTCTAGGTCTGAGAGCCGAGAGAGGAAGAGAGGTCAAATTTTGGTTCTGTGATTCAGCGTCCAATGCTGTGATTTTAGCATCCCAAGGGGAAGAGAATTCGCCTTCGAGTTGTTTTAAGCGACTGATGTTAGTGATCCTGTCGGCGTCGACCAACGGGTAACCGACATCGGTGGCTAGAAGATGGGAAAAAGGCTATTTTTAACCTTTTGCTCGTTCTTCCAACTGCTAGGGTTAATTATCGTTGAAAAATAGTCGAAGGTGGGTTTAATAAGTGTGAGAGGTTAGTGGGAGGGTTGAAATAGGTCATAAATTGGTCATAGGGTGATGGGAGGCATCCAAGGGGAGGTATCCAAGGTGGGGTGTCAAGGGTGATGTGTCATGGGTGAGGTGTCAAGGGAGGTGTTATTAATTTAAAATAAGTTATTATTTTAAATTAATAAGTATGTGGGTTAGGAATGTGTTAGAAGTGGACCAAGGGGACCAAGGGGGAGTCGACCAAAGAGTAGACATGATTTTGGTGTCTACATTTGCCCCTTTTTGTCTTGTTAGTTGTTTTGGACGAACTGCAAGACAAAAACAGGAGTAAGTTGTCCCAGGTACGAGATGAGGTAGTTTTTGTCCTGTTGGTTGTTCTAATGAACTGCAAGACAAAAATGAATGTAGGTTGCCCCGATTATGGGATGAGGTATTCCCCCTCAAAGTGGGAGTCGAGGGAAGGGAACCTAAAATTGGGTGCCGATTTGATAGATAGTGGATGGATATGGTGAAGTTTGAGTGTGAACGTTGCAATAGTTGAGATTGCGTGCATACCACTTCATGTGATGGTCAGGTCAAATTGTCGCAGGTCAAAGGTCAAGGAGTGCTATAATCAAAATAATCGGTCTCCAGCATTTAGTCGTAGCTGATTGGGTTAAATGATTCAAGTTGTAGCTCCAATGGTCGTCGTGTTCCAAGTATCTCAGGCTCAGGAAGTGCTCTTGAAAAACACGAAAATGTCACAAGTAGTGGGGACCAACTTGCTCATGATCCAATACTTGTGAGGGTCAAAATATGGGTTGCAGACAATTTTGCTAACCATTCGTGAGGTAGCATGTATGCAAACAACCAAGGCATAGTTGTCTCAAAAGTGGTCGTGGTCTGAGGAGATAGTCGTGATCTCCAAGGTTGTTGGTCGAGTCGAGTTGGGATAGTTGGTCCATTAGATGGACGGATGAAGGAATGACATGTGACAAAGGAATGGCCGAGCTAACCTCATAAGACCCCATGTCAACTGAGTGTTGCCTACATAGCCCCAGTCGTTAGGGCCTCAGACCAATGTAGTTCTCCCTAAAAAGGAGGAAGAGGGTCGATTGTGGATGGGGTCAAACTAGGTTAAGTCATGGTTAAGAGGTTGAATGGTTTGTCCATCAGGTAGACAAACAAATGAATGTGGCTGAGCTAACCCCAAAAGACGTCATGTCATCTGAGTGCTGCCTACATAGCCCCTGTTTGAAGGGCCTCAGACTAATGTAGTTCAGACTAGGAGGTAAAATGGTTGATGATTGGTTTTGTCTAGGTTAAGTCATGGTCAAAAGTAATATGGTTTGTCCATCAGATAGACGAACAAACGGATGTGGCCGAGCTAACCCCAGAAGACGTCATGTGATCTGAGTGCTGCCTACATAGCCCTTGTTAGAAGGGCCTCAGACCAATGTAGTTCAGACTAAGAGGCAAAATGGTTGATGATTGGTTTGGTCTAGGTTAAGTCATGGTCAAAGGTAATATAGTTTGTCCATCAGATAGACGAAAAAATAGATGTGGCTGAGCTAATCCCAGAAGACGTCATGTGATCTGAGTGCTGCCTACATAGCCCCTATTTGAAGGGCCTCAGGCCAATGTAGTTCTCCCTAAAAGGGAGGAAGAGGGTCAGTTATGGATGTGGGTTGGACGAGGTTAAGTCATGGTTAAAGGTGAAAGGGTTTGTCCATCAAGTAGACAAAAAAGCGGATGTGGCCGAGCTAACCCCAGAAGACGTCATGTGATCTGAGTGTTGCCTACATAGCCCCTGTTTGAAGGGCCTCAGACCAATGTAGTTCAGACTAGGAGGCAAAATGGTTGATGATTGGTTTGGTCTAGGTTAAGTCATGGTCAAAGGTAATATGGTTTGTCCATCAAATAGACAAACAAACGGATGTGGTCGAGCTAACCCCAGAAGACGTCATGTGATCTGAGTGCTACCTACATAGCCCTTGTTGGAAGGGCCTCAGGCAAATGTAGTTCAGGCTAGTTGATAGGTTGGTTTGGTCAGGTTATAAATGATGAGGGTATGATGATGTTACAGCCTTTTCCATATTGTGTGATGGTGTATTCTGTAACATTGGCTATGTGGTCTTTCATCCCTAGCAATTTTCCATATTAGTGATGGATGTATGCTAAAAATGAATTGAGTATGTTTATGCTTCAGCAAGTAATGGTTTATGCTTGACATAAATTGTGTGGTTGATAGTTTCCATGTGTATTATTGTCCATAGAAACTATGTGAAATGGACTATGAGAACGTTAATGGTCTGAAAAGGGTTGGGTTGGTTTGGTTTGGTTGGCAAATGATTTGGTTGAATTGTTTGTGACCAAGATTTATAAGAAGTGAAAGGCGCGTTGCTCTTTCATTGACAAAGACCATAATGATAGCATAGATAAGGGTTTTGCAAATAAAAGCCTCATTCATGCATTACGTCATTGACCATTGTTTGTGTTAGAGAAGTAATCGAATCACTTTGACATTAAAATGAGCTTGAAATCCCTTGAGTAGGTGATGTGATATGTTAGGATAGAGTAACCTGTTATAGTAGGGATAACTTTGCCCCTTTTTAGAGGAGATCCTAAAAACAACTACAAGTCAAGTCCATGACTTTTTTTTTTTTTTTTTTGGTAGACTGATCAATGCGGGAAGTCTACGTAGGGATGTCATTTTATTTTGTGGTCTTTTGTGAAGCTGATCGATGCAGGAAGCTTCTGAGAGAGTGCTATTTGTAGCCATGATTTTTAGGCATAGCCATCCTTCGAGGGAGTGGTCTATATTTTTGCTTTATATGTTTTGAGGGCTTTGAATAGTTGTCCTTCAAGGGAGCAGTCTATTAGCTACAGCAATGATGATGCAGCTATCCTTCGAGGGAGCAGTCTACATTTAGAATTTATGACCTTTTGATATTTTGTTTGACATCAATTTATTTTTGACAAGATTTGTAGTCATAGACAAGACTATAGAAGTTTAAGGGCTCCCTTTTATTAGGACAAAGCATCCATATTTTATAAAAGGGTCACATAGTGTTTGCTTTAGGGAAATAGTGGTAAAAGGAATGAGGATTAAAAGGACAGGGATTGCTCAAGGGACGAGCTCAAGTTAAATATTAAGTGAACGAGGACTCGACTGACAGCAGAATGGTCTCAGATGCAAGGCATTAAGGGGCTCAGGTTCTGGTCGGCCTTTAAGAGAAGATAGACGATAAGTCCCTAATCCATACTTGTGTGTTATGATGTAAGGTCTGAGCCAATTAAGAGCAAACTTGCCTCGTTTACTTCTTTCCACATTGGTCACGTGTTGGTCGATGTTGGACATGAAGTTGGTTGATATGTTATTGGCATGTTTGGTTGGATGATGTTTGGTCATTGTTTGGTTGGTTGATGTTTGGTCGATGTTTGGTTAATGTTTGGTCAAGGCTTGTTCGATTGATGTTTGGTTGAGGTTTGGTCGGTGCTTGGTCGATGCTTGGTCAAGGCTTGGTTGATGCTTGGTCGAGGCTTGATCGATGCTTGGTCGAGGCTTGGTCGAGGCTTGGTCGGTTGATGTTTGGTTGAGGTCACGATAGTCAGGCTAAAGTCAAATTCCCCCAGTCGCTTATGTGACAGGGAGAATGTCTGACAGACTTAGTTTGAGAGGGTAAGATCCTAATCTTCCATGTTGGAGGTTGGAATCTCAGAATGATTGAAAGTGATGGAGGCAATGGTAGGTAATGATGTGACCAAAGCAGCCAGTGGTTGGGGGTCTTCGGGTTGGACCTTCACTGCCTGTAAGGCTTTGATCAAAGTTAGACAATGCTATGGAGAGTTTTGTATGAGGTCATACAAAGATGTCTTCACAGAGGTTTGGTGACGTTGTTTCACCATGGGATCATTAATTGGCTTCAAAGATGTTGATTGAGGTGTGCCCAAGACAGTAATCTTGGGTTTTGGTTGTGGTGAGGGCTTGACAAATGGATATGTTTGAGGGAGAGAAACCTTCTCTTTCCCTTTATCCTTCATGGTTTGTGACCTGTTGGCCACATTGATGGTGTTGATTTCAAATAATGGGGTTGAAGGTGGTAGAGGAACCACAATGTGATGATGGGCTCCCGATTTAGGTGAGGATGTTTGAGAGGCCTAGGATGGTGTCGATGGTTTGGTTAAAGGGTGGTCAAGAGGATCCTTAGTGAGAAGGGTGTCCTTTTTGAAGTGCTGACGAATGACAGCCTTGAGAGCACAGCAGCGCTCAGTGTCATGTCTAGGTGTGTGATGATACGCACAAAAATTAGTGTCATCAAACCAAGATGGCCTTGATCTGAGAGTTGATGAGTGTGACAGTGAAAATGTTTGGGAGACATGAGACGGTGTTGGAGATTTGTTGACAGAATCCTCAACAAGAGGGGTGTTTTTCTCCATGAATTGGCAGATGGCAACCTTAAGGGCACAACAATTTTCAGTGTCATGCCCAGGTGTGCGATGATATTGGCAAATTTTGGTGTCATCGAACCAAGACGGTTTTGGTCCGAGAGGTTGAAATGGTTTAATAGGTGGAAGAGTGATGTTAGAAGTTTGCAAAAGTTGACGTAACAGCAAGGTGTAAGAACCTGCTAATGGGTCTGCACGTTGTGTTGCAGTAAAAGTTGACAACTTCTATTTAGACGTTGTTGAGGGAGTGTTTCGTACCATCTTTTTGTTTGGCGGTGTGGCCAAACGCGTAGATGACACTTTCGTGGTAGGAGGCATTGGATGTCTTGAAGGAGGTATGTTTTTGTTAGGTGTTGGTAGTAATGGAGGTGATTTGTTTTTGTTGGATGTCATAGTAACAAGTACTCCTATTATGGTAGAAGGATGAGGGCCCAAAATAGAGGGCAATGGTGATGGTGGGAGAAAAGTTATCCAATGGGGTTTAGTAGCCTTCTTTGGTTTAGTGTGAGGACTACTATTGTGAGGGGCGAGGTTCAAATCTACCCTCACCGGATCTTCTTCGACCGAAGTAGGTGAGGTGGCGAGTTCCTCTCCTAGCGAAGAAGGGATTAGAGATTGTGGCTCTTCGAGAGGGCAGAGCGTAGGGATGGTCATGGCTTCTACGTGTGGTCGAGGTGCGAGAAAATTATGATCCCCCATTGATGATAGGAAGGATGAGGGCGAGGCTACCAGCGCTGGTATGGTCAAGGCATCCTCCAATATAAGAGAGGTCAATGGAGAATTAACAGGAGAAGATGGTTCATCCACCTGTGGAAGATGAATGGGAGAAGAAGATTCTTCCACCTATGAAGGACCAATAAGTGGGCTAACCTCTTCAGACTGTGAGAGAGGTTGGTCAGGCATAAGAGGAGAGACCGTGTTGACTGTGCGTATATTACGCTCTTGGGAGTCATCGATCATGGTTTGCACGTTGTTTTGGCTAGGGGGATGGTTAGGAAAAGGTTGTCTAAAGATGTCTATGTTTTGGTTAGGTGGCGCGTTTGGGTTATCCAAAACAAGATCACTTTTATCTATCATGTCTTGGACAATGTTTTTGAAGGTTTTACAGTTGTTTATGTCATGGCCTTTGACACGGTGATAATGACAAAAGTCATTTTCCCTATACCATATAGGGATGGCTTTTGAGAGGTCGAATTGAGGTGGTCGGATTTGAGAGAGATTGAGGACCCCCTGTTTGACAAGTTTATCCAACACAAACGCGTATGACTCTCCTATTGGAGTATACTGACGCTGTATATACCGTTGTTGGAATTATTGCGTGATACTTTGGGATGTGGAAGGTTCGGGTTGGTTGGTTGTTGTTGAAGATGATGGTCTAACGACTACAGCATTTGCTGATGCCTTAGATTTGGAATTAGAAGAAGAAGGTTTAGAGGAAGGGTCATTTGACTTGGTGTTGGAGTTTTTACTCTGCAATTTGACTTTGTTTTCCTCAATGGCACGTAGTTCAAGCTTCTTAGCCATCATGAAAGCTTCGTCAAAGGTGCGGAATGTTTGACCCACAGAGTAGAGGAAATATGTTTGGCACACGCCTGAGAGAAGAGCTCAATGAGCTCGGGTTGAGGTAAAGAAAATGAGAGTTGGTTGATTAAGCCTCTCCAATGGGCGATGAAATCAGCTATTGATTCATCGTCAAACTGTCTGATAGAGTATAGGTCTGTGATGGAGAACTTTTTGGTGATATTGATCGAAAATTGGTCAAGGAAAAGTTGAGCCAATTGAATGAATGTAAAAAGAGAGTGAATGGTGAGAGAGTTGTACCAATCGAGGGCAGCACCAAAAAGCGACATGGGGAATGTGCATAGAAGTAACGCATCATCATGTGTTATCAGGTAACAAGCATGTCTGAATGCTCGTAGATGCTATTGTGGGCCTTCCTTACTCTGGAAGCGAGTAAATTTAGAAAGTTCCCATTGACTGGGATACGACTGGATTGGGACTGAGGGATGAATGGGTTCATTACAAATTTATTCATACGAGAGAACATTTTTTGAACCCGAAACAGAGGTCTCAAGATTAGACATTTTGTCCATCAACATTTTGATTAGATCGGTTGACAGATTTGTGGGTGGGGCACCCCCTATATTGTAAGGCGCTTGGAAGGTGTTAGGAGGGGTGTATAACGTAGTTGGTTGCGCTTGTGTAGGTGCAACATATTGGTAACTAGTCATAGGGACAGATGTTGAAGCCAGGGATGGTTGTGTCATGAAGTTAGGAGGCAGAACTTGGCTTGATGTCGCCAAATATGGTTGGATGGTGGAAACACTAGCCAAAGGGTAGGTAGTTACTCTTGTGTTGATGGGGGCAAGAGTAGGCGAGATGGAGACAACTAGGTTTTGGAAATGGGTAGAACTTTGTTATATAGTTTGCGGTTGATGGGGGGCTGAAGCCCCAATAGAAGTGGGCCCAGAGATAGAAGGAGAAGCCACACTTTGAAGATTAGTCATGGGCAGGTTATTAGTTGAGGCGACGACCTGGGTGTCTATGGGTTAGACTACAGACACTGTTGATATGACTGACGTCTCAACTAAGGAGGTTGGCATCCCATAAATTGGGTTGCCTAAAGAGTCTCGCATTCAACTTCTCATGAGATAATGTTGAAGGGCCTTGACATTGAGGTCAAGGAACCTTTCAAAGTCTTGGTCCCCTTCAGGGACAATAGGGGTTGAGTCGGGGTCGGTTGGGTAGGAGTTCGTTCGGTCTCTGAATGATACTCCATTAGAGGACTAGTTATGGAAGGTGAAGGTGGAAGTGGTTGTTGCCTTGCATGGTCAACAAGAGTCTTGGTTTGACTACATGTCAAAACCATTCAAGGCAAGAGGTTCAGGTTCTAGAAACTATGTTTTTCAGTCTCAGAAAACCAAAATGGGTGTTGGACAGTAAGAAAGTTAGGTTTTAAGCTTGCTGTTTGAGAAGAAGAATTTTGGACAGTGATCGACGTCAGTGGAAAAATCGATGTCGGTGAAATATGTTGCCAATGTCGGTCAGATAACCGATGCCGATGAAGATGGTTGCCGACATCGGTGTAAAAACCGATGTCGGTTACTGTGTTTTTTCAAAAACTCAGAGAATTTGAAAGTTTTTGGAAGAAAGAAGAAAACGTCCTTACTAGCTCAAAAAACCAAATAAAAATAGAAAAGTAGATGAAGACAAGCAGACCCTAAACGTTAAATCTTAAGAATAAACTTTTAGAATCATGTTGGCTTATGTCTTAGAGTGTGTTTGGGAAGTTGGCTTTTAGAACGGGTCTTAGAAGAAGTAGTCTAAGGTTGGTTTCAGGTTAATTTCGGTGCTCAAAGTCTGTATTAAGTTCCGTACGTGGCCTGGTGCTAAGGAGCAAGCTCCCCTCACTTCACGAGCCCAGAGATAAGCTGGGTCACTTAGCCAGTATATACTTTCCTAGATTTTATACTCTGTCAGAGAACAGAGTGGGCTCTCCTCTTGGTAGTGAAGTCCAAGTAGGATTACAAGGAAGGGTAAGGTATCCGCTAGGTGATGAAATCCTAGTCGGACCTTGTCTCAAGTATGTTTAGATGTTTAGTTTTGAAAATGGTCTGGTCGTGTAACATAAGTGCACTACGCTTTATTCATAATGTGGTTTTAAGTTACTAGATGTGAGAGCTAAGTATGCATTCAGGCAGAAATAAAATGCAATAGATTTTAAGCCCAAATTGAAATGTGTGTTCGGATGCAAACAAGTGGAGAAAAGGTTGAAGAGTATGAACTTCACTACTCTAAGATGCAAGAAGAAAGGTGACAAGAATAAAAAGAAAGATTCTTTTTAACTTGCTAATGGTGTCTTTTCGAAAGAGATAGAAGAAAAGGATGCAAGAAGAGATCTAATGCACCTATATGAAAAGTTTGCTTTTAGAAGAAAAAGAATGAACCTAAGAAAAACTCTTAGGGTCCCACCGGGCGTGCCAGAATGTTTCTATCTGTTTTCGCTTTTCTACATTCAAAAGATGAAAGAAAATATGATAATGGTCAGGGGTTTGTACGTACCTGAATGAAGTTTGCGCACCGTTATCCAGACAACTGAAGGAGCCCCTCTTTGGCTGTGGAGGATGACACCTGTAGAAGAAAGAGACTCAAACACAGATATTGTTAGATGGATGTAAGGTGGACTACCAAGCAAAAGCTCAGTCCCAGAAGTGCAAAGACTTCTTTGAGGGATGACAGTCCACTAGTTGATAAAAGAATGTCAGATAAAAATAAATATTGAAAGACTAAGCAAAAGAAATAGAGACAATGCATACCTGTATTTTGTTGTTGGTCTTCCACAGTCGCCAACACCGATTAGTCTGTCATCGTCGATTGATTAATGTTGTCGACGTCAGTTAGTCTGTCGATGTCGGTAGGGGCAATGGTTGATGTCGGTCAGGGCAATGGCCTTGGGCGAGTTTTGGACAGGGTTGTGGTTGACAGAGGGGTCTGGGATGTCTGTGGGAGTTCAATGGGTTGTGTTGGGTTTGCAGGGCAGAGAGTATGGCCTTAGGAGGGACAAAGGGTAGAGAATAGGTTGTCAAAAGGGAGTAGGGATATGGGGAAGGCCTCTCAGCCTCTCCAAGAATAAAGTCAGGTCTGGTCTGGTTGATCGCTGAGTCTGGTTGATAATGTTTAGAAATAATGAAAAGAAACTAATTGCTTATACATTCTAAATCACTGAAATAGTAAAGAGGGGAGAAGAATACTTAGCTTTTGCTTGGTGCAGAGCGAGAGGTGTTTGAAGCGCTTGTACCTGTTATGTCTGTACCCAGAAGAGCATTGGTTGAAGTCTGATGATTGATTTCAGAGAGTTCCTGTTGATGTCCAGGTCTGAGAGCTGAGAGAGGAAGAGAGGTCAAATTTTGGGTCTGTGATTTAGCGTCCAATGCTGTGATTTTAGCGTCCTAGGGGGAAGAGAATTTGCCTTCAGGTTGTTTTAAGCGACCGATGTCGGTGATCCCACCGGCGTTAGCCGACGGGTAACTGACATTAGCGGCTAGAAGATGGGAAAAAGGCTATTTTTATTCTTCTGCCCATTCTTCCAACTGCCAGTGTTAATTGTCATTGGAAAATGGTCGAAGGTGGGTTTAATAAGCATGAGAGGTTAGTGGGAGGGTTTAAATAGGTCATAAATTGGTCATAGGGTGATGGGAGGCATCCAAGGGGAGGTATCCAAGGTGGGGTGTCAAGGGTGATGTGTCATGGGTGAGGTGTCAAGGGAGGTGTTATTAATTCAAAATAAGTTATTATTTTAAATTAATAAGTGTGTGGGTTAGGAATGTGTTAGAAGTGGACTAAGGGGACCAAGGGGGAGTCGACCAAGGAGTAAACACGATTTTGGTGTCTACACCACCATCTATTTAATTTTGGCTTTCATGCCTTTCCAAAAGAAGTGTCGACATGCTTGCTCATAGGTTTTGAGAAATTTTGAGTGCCCTGTTGAGGGGGAAGCATGGACTTCATAGAAGACGGCCTGATGCAAGTCTATACTTTGGGAAAGCACCAGATGACCCTTGTATCGCAGAGAATCACTGTCCCATGAATAATGTGATACTGCAGAGGGGTTAGTGGCCAATTGATGAATGAGGTGGCATAAGGAGGGATCATTTGCATACCCTTATTGAACAGATTCCAACCAGTTCAGAATGGGCATGGAGATGGCAGAGAGGGAAGGCTAGTCCTTGAAGGTTCTTGAGAGAGCATTAGCCACAACATTGTCTTTTCCCTTCTTATAAGTGATCTCATAATCATAACCCATGAGTTTGCTGACCCACTTCTACTGAGCTGGGGATGAGACCCATTGTTTCAAGAAATATTTCAAACTCTGATGATCAGTTTTGATGCAAAAATGATTTCCCAGTAAATAGGGTCTCCATTTTTGTACTACATGTAAAATTGCCATCATTTCTTTTTCATATGTAGACAAAGCTAAATTGTGGCCAGAAAGGGCTTTGCTAGTGAAGGCAATTGGTCAGCCCTCTTGGAGAAGAATAGCACCCAAGCCGATGCCACAAGGATCACTTTCGATGGTGAAAGTTTTGGTGAAGTCTGGTAGTGCCAAAATTGACGAATGTCTGATCAGCTATTACACCCCAGGTGACGGCATCCTTCTTCAATAAGGAAATCAAAGGAGCCGCTATCTTTTCATAATCTTTGACGAACTTGCGATAGTATCTTGTTAGGCCTAAGAAACCACGAAGGCTCTTGAGGGTGGTTGGTCGAGGCCAATTCTGCATAGCACTAATTTTTTCTGGTTCCACGCGAACCCCATTTGTTGAAATAATGTGCCCTAGATAGTCGATTTTCTCTTGACCGAATGAACACTTGGATTGCTTGGCACATAATTGATTGTCGGCTAACAGTTGTAATTCCCTGTCAATATGTTGTGGATGCTCAGCCCATGTGTGGCTATAGATCAAAATGTCATCAAAGAAAACTAAAATAAATTGATGGAGAAAAGGGCGAAAGATTTTATTCATGAGTGCTTGAAAAGTGGAAGGGGCATTTGTAAGGCCAAATGGCATGACAAGGAACTCATAGTGACCTTCATGCATACAGAAGGCTGTCTTGGGAATGTCATCAGGATGCACTTGAATTTGATGATAGCCAGAACACAGATCCAACTTGGAGAAGAATTTGGCCCCATGGAGCTCATCAAGAAGCTCATCGATGACAGGAATTGGGAATTTATCCTTGATAATGAGGTGGTTAAGAGCTCGAAAGTCAATGCAAAGGTGCCATGACCCATATTTTTTTGTGGACAAGAAGCACTGGGGAGGAATATGGACTGGTGTTGGGACGAATAACTCCAGACTTGAGGAGTTCTCGGACTAAGTTCTCAATTTTAGTCTTTTGCAGATGGGGGTAACGGTATGGCTGGATGTTGGGTGGGATGCTTCCTAGAAGGAGAGGAATGTGGTGATCTTCAGGGCATGAAGGGGGCAAACCTACTGGTTTTAAAAAAATGGTTGCATTCTTGTCGAGTATTGCTTGTAAATATGTAGAGTGGTTAGTAGCAGCGGGGGGCTGGAGTTGAATGGAATCCATCTGTGCAATGACCCCATGTGAGCCTTTTTTCAAAAAAAATTCCATGTGATGAGAGCTGATGATGCTAGCAAATCCTGGTAATAACCCTTTTAAGGTGTGCTTTTGACCATTATCTGTGAACTGCATCCAAAGCTCAGAAAAGTCCCATAAAATAGGTCCTAATGTGTGAAGCCACTGTGCCCCCAAAACCATATCACACCCTCCTAAAGGTAGGGCAAACATATCAGAGCAAAAACTATAACCGCCCATTGCAATACGCACATTTTGACACTTCCTTTTACATGGCAATGTGCCCCCATTAGCAATCATGACTTCAAAGCTAGAACAAGGGTATACAAAGCAGTTTGTCACCTTAGCAATGCGAGGATCGATGAAATTGTGAGTACTACCTAAGTCAATGAGGATTGTGAGAGGGATATTTTTGAAGCACCCTTTGACCTTCATGGTTTGGGGAGTGGTGACACCTGCTAGTGCATGCACTGAGATCTCAGGTTGAGTCTCTTGAACCGCTGGGTCCTCTTCAGTGCCGGGTTCTTCTTGAGCATCTTGAAATTTAGAATATCAGGCTCGTTGTCCTGCTCTGGTGGTGACTCCACATCTAGTAAGTAAAGTCTTTATTGGACGCACTTGTGACCCCTAACCCATTTGTCATCATAGTTGTAACATAATCCATTCTCTTTGTGAGCCCACATCTCTACCTCAGTCAGGGGCTTGATTGTTGTGGTTATGGTTGTCCAATGATTCACTGTGTTCTTTGCTAGTGAAAAGGTGGGAGGTCAAAGCTGTGTGGAGAGTTTATCTTCTGCTAACTTAGCCAGACCCAAAGCGTCCATCATATTTTCAGGTCGAAACATTTTTACCTTCGAGCAGATTGGCTCTCTGAGGCCACTAACAAAATAGTTTTTGAAGAAGTCATCTGACAACCCTTCAATGTGATTAGCGAGTTTTTTAAATTCAATCTGATATTCATGAATAGTTCCTATTTGACGGAGTTTGGTGAGATCTCCTGTGAAATCCTCGAATGCCAAGAGACCAAACCTGCCCAAAATTAAGGATGCAAAATTTGACCAATCGGGTTCATCATTTGACTTGAGATACCAACAGTACCACTGAAATGCTTCTTGTTCTAGATGAAAGGAAGCAATTGGGACTTTGTTTGCAAAATAAGTATTGTGGAGGTTGAAGAATTGTTCAGCTCGATATATCCATCCTGTAGGATCTGTACCATTGAACCGTGGAAAGTCTAGCTTAGGTCCACATGAGAAGTTGGAAGCAAAAGAGCGATGCTCTGAAGAAGACTCCTCCTTCTGTACTCTATTGAGCAAGATGCTATTATGTTGATTCAAGCCATGCATCATATCAGTTAACTTTGTAACCTGAGATTTCAATGTGGCAATTTCTTCCTCCATAATTTTTGTGCCTGCACGAGTGGTGACCATAACCAGTTGTTAATAGTCGAGAATTTTTTTTTAGCTGCTATTTTTTTTTTTTTTTGCTGCTATTTTTTTTTTACTGCTGCTTCAGAAATGAGTTGTCTGCAATTGTGTGGTTGGAAATATCTTCAACTGTCGATATGTTGTTGTTTACTCTTTGAACCTGATAAGTTGGATATGGACCCCAAGTTTGTTTGGCTACCTAAAATATTTTTTAAAATTCTCTCTGGCCACCAAAGCTATTTGATCGAGTACCACTCTCCAAAAATTTCTATCCATAGGTTTACCCCTTAACGACAGCTTTTGGTTTACCTCACGGGTGGGAACTAGTCAATCGAGATGGGGCCGTTGCCCTTTTCGCTGGCAGGTCCTCTCAATGGGCCATCTACTTCGGGGTTCTTGTGATACTCCTCACAATGAGTTTTAGGGCTTATGCCCAAACACTTCCCACATTTAAGCGGATGGGTATTTACCCAATCTGAAATGATGAAACCTGCAATGAAAAAAATTCTTGCCAGAAATGGCACAGCTCCTAGAAAGCCCTACTTCAAAAAAAAATTGCTCTAAATCTATCCACAAAGCCAAGAAAGCGCTCTGATACCAGATGAGAAGAACCTCCTACAGCAGATTACCTCCTACAATAGATTTAATCAAAATATGTGAAAATAAAATAACTCTTACGAATAACAGAAACACAGAAAGCTTATATTGATTGGAGGCCACGTCGAGAGGGCAACCTCATTTGAGCAAACTCAATACAATAAATTCGTGGATGCCTTCATTGGGCCTCAACACTTACTTATATACTAACTCTATTCTAACAACTACTACTTCCCTTAAATGATGAAACCTGCAATGAAAAAAATTCTTGCCAGAAATGGCACAGCTCCTAGAAAGCCCTACTTCAAAAAAAAATTGCTCTAAATCTATCCACAAAGCCAAGAAAGCGCTCTGATACCAGATGAGAAGAACCTCCTACAGCAGATTACCTCCTACAATAGATTTAATCAAAATATGTGAAAATAAAATAACTCTTACGAATAACAGAAACACAGAAAGCTTATATTGATTGGAGGCCACATCGAGAGGGCAACCTCATTTGAGCAAACTCAATACAATAAATTCGTGGATGCCTTCATTGGGCCTCAACACTTACTTATATACTAACTCTATTCTAACAACTACTACTTCCCTTGTATGTGAGATAATTCAAATATGCATATGCGTCCATAGCAATTATTACACTAATACTGTAAAGAGAAGGGTAAGGCATGGATTCCTAACATGGTCAAAACACTTTTTCAAATTTAATTTAATTTGAAATCCATTTTTGGTTCACGTGCTATACCCCTAACCTATCATCTAATTTTTCAACTTTTGATTTAGTCAAAACCTAGACAAACATAGTCGTTTAACTAGTCAATCTTTATGTTTTTGCACGTTCTTGACGTATTAGAGTAGTTCATTTTTTGTTTTGAACCCTCCTATTGTAATTTTTACACTTTTTTTAATAAGAGTTTAAGTGATCATTTTGAGTACGACTCTTTCAACACTTAGATTAGTGCAACTTTAATTTAATTTTTACATTGTTTGGCATCTAAATTGTGTAATTAAGTATAGTTACTTGTGTAATTCACTTTATTTTGAAAAATAATTCAAAAAATTATTTAAAAAATGTTAATTTGTTAAACTGTTTTTTATTTAATGTATTTGTGTGACACTTCGAAACTCTATTTTGTCACAATCTTTCGTAAATTTTTTATTTTGTTTAGCATTAAATTGAACAATCATTATGTGTTTACACTTTCAAATTTATTTTACTATCAAATTAAATTAAAATTCACACTAAAAAAATTATTTTAAGCATTTATTTACTGTCATATTTTAAGGGAAGTTATAGCTTCATCTCATTTTTCTTCAGATATAATTTGAAATGCTTAATAGAAATAACTATAATATATGAAAAATTCATGTTAAAACTAAATTTATAACCCAAAAATTGTAGAATATTGTTGTTGGGATTGAAAAAACTTTTTCTGAACATCATTTGATCCCTGAACTTATCAATGTGTTTCAACAGAAATTGCATGAAGCTATGTTCATTATCTTGCAGAGTGTTAAAGATAGATTCCTTCTCCACATTGGTAATCAGAGTCTCTTAGTTAGTACTTGAAAACTCCTTGAATCCATGCATGATGGTATTCATCTCTCGAAAATTATGAAGTTAATCATTGAATTGCTAACTACACCTATGAAAGATGATGAGAAGGTTGTGAATTTTTTTGCTAAAATTAAAAGCATTAAAGCTCAATTAGATGAAAGTAATTGTAATTTGATTCAGGATCAATTGTTTTATTTTATCATTTAATTAAATATTCATGAAAATTTTCAAAAAAATATTTCAATTTTAAATTCTAAGTATCAAACTAAGCAAGATATCTCTAAGCTTACCACTTTATCTGATCTTTTGATTCAAGAAGAACAAGTTATGACCAATTTTGATTCTAAAGAGAATGTCACTCAGGTACTTCTCACATTAAATAATATTTTTGATAACATTAAAAATTAGAAATCTAACATTAATTCTACTAAAAGCAAATACGAAAATAAAAATCTGATAATAAGAATCATAAACTTAAGTTTAATGAAAATCATAATTTATGTGATAAATTTCATCATAGGGAGGAACCCTATTATAAAAATAAAGATAAAAATAATAATCAAACTTTTAAAAATAACATAGTGAAAAAATCTAATCAAAACTTTAATCAGAATAACAATTAAGATTCAAATGTTATTACTCTGTATACTACTTTATTTGTTTCAAATAAAAATGAGTGGATTTTAGATAGTGGTGCATCACACCATATAACTTATTTATCTAATATTCTGTGTGATTCTAAAAATATCTCTGAAAAAATTTACTTATGAAATATACATTTTTAAGAAACAACTAAACAGAGAAAAATAATGTTTTCAAATGTTATTATAAATGATGTTTTCTATATACATAAGCTTAAAAAAAATTGTTATTTTGTTCTCAACTTACAAATAATAATTTTATTGTAACATTAATTAAAGACAGTTGGTCTATTAAAAATTAATCTGATTCATTGATTGTTGAAGGTGTTGAAAAGAATGGTTTATATATGTTTTTCTCTTTCTGCATGTTTTCTTTCATTGCATAGTAAGAATGAATCTGAATTATAGCATGAAATATTATGACATGTTAATTTTAAAAATTTATATGATATGTCTGCAAATAATCTTATTGTTGGACTCCCTGCTATCCCCTCTCATCATGAAACTTGTGAATGTGACTTACGTGATAAATAACATACTAACCCATTTTACAAGAATCATGATGTGAATTCTTCACATTCTTTAAAATTGATTCATAGTGATGTTTTAAGACTTCTTGAAGTTGTATTTCTTAATGATTCTTTATATTTTGTTATTTTTATTGATTGCACTAGAATGATTTGGTATGTTTTCATTAAAAAGAATTGTGATGTGTTGTCTAAATTCAAAAAAAATAAAATTAGTATTGAAAATAGATCTAATTTTTGTATTAAGAGATCAAGAACTGATAATGGTGGTGAGTATATTTTTATTAATGACAAAAATGGGTTTTGGAGGGATCCCTACCTAATACAAGAACATAAAGACATGGTCTACAAAATCAAAAAGAACAATAATGCCTACAAAAACAACCAACAAAAAATCAATGTTATAACAATAGCAGAAGAAAAACTAAAACTACAACAACAGAAAGACTACAAAATCGTAGCAACTATGCAAAACAAAGATGAGACTAGGACCCTTCAAAACTATTTTTCTTTGATGATTTAAGGGTCATGTTAGAAGAATCAAAAACTTTCTTTCTGCAAATTTTTTGTTACCAACAATCATTCATTCCCCTTCATCCTCTGAAAGGATAGGAATACGCATTCCCAGTGAAGCTACTGAATTATTCAAATGTAACTGCGCCAAAGAATCCCTATTTGAATCCTCACCTCCAATTTGATGATCTCTATTTTCCTTTCCCAAGAGGGAGGGACTTTTGGTACTTGTTCAACTTCATTTTGGATTAAAACAATTTCTTCATCTAGTTTATTTGAATCACATTTCGAATTAGTACTCTCGATGTCATAAGCATCGTGGAATGCTCAAATAATAGTGGTGAATATGTTAATAAAGAGTTTGATTCTTTTTGTATTCAAATAGAACTAACAACTCCATATTTTCGTAAACAAAATGGTATCGTTGAAAGGAAAAATTGCACTATCATAGAAATAGCTAGAACAATATTGTAATCTGTAAATATTTTTAAGTTTTTATAGGTCGAAGTCATGAATATTGTTCTGCATATTCTAAATAGAGTCCCCACCAAAGCCTTACATCTTTCTACCCCTTTATAAATATGAAATAAAAAAAACTAGTGTAGCTCATCTCAAGATCTTTGGTAGTCTTGTTTCTATCTTTATTCCTATAATTGAAAGAAAAACGCTTAATCTCACTTCATATTCTCGTATTTTGTAAGTTATGGAGGTAAGACAAAAAGTTTAAAAGTGTATGATTCTTTTAAACATCAGATCATTGAGAATAAGAATGTTGTTATTCTTGAAAAAAAAATTGTGAGCCCTCTGTAGAAATTCTTCAATGTTATTTTGTTAATGAACCTAACTTTGATGTTTCTCCTTGTAATAAAATAGATGTCCTTGAAGAAGTTGATCTCGTTTATGGTTAACTTAGAGTTTAAGAAACCCTCTAAGTTTCATGTTCAATCTAAAAGACCTAAATAGATAGAATTCTTAATGCAAGCTTCTAATGTTGATTATTTTAATAAATTAACTAGAAGTCAACATTCATATCATGTTTTAATTATTATGTATGAATGTAAACCTCAATCCTTTGAGGAACCCACTCAAAATGATAGATGAAATGTTGATATGCAAGCTGAATATATTGTCTTAATTAAAAATCAAAGTTGGGATATTGTTCCTCCTTCGTCTAAAAGGCATATTGTCAATTATATGTGGTTTTATAAGATCAAATATAATTTAATTGGTAAAATTAATAAGTTTAAAGTTAAATTAGTTGCTCGAGATATTACTCAAAACTCAAGATTGACTATGTTGAAACATTTGCCCCTGTAACAAAAATGAGTCTGTTAGACTTTTTATTGCTCTTGTAGTGCAAAACGATTGAGTTATCCACCAAATAGATGTCAAGAATATATTTCTAAATGGTGATTTAAAAGAAGAAATCTAAATGACTCAGCCTAAAAATTTCACTGACCCTAACAAAAAATATTATGTATGCAAATTAAAAAAATCTTTGTATAGTTTAAAACAAACTCTTCAAGTTTGATATTCTAAAATTACTTTTTTTTTTCAAAAAATTAAATTTTTCAACTGTTGCTCAAATAATGATCTCTTTGTTAAAGTTTAAAATGATCTTTTGATTCTAATTGTATTATATGTTGGTGATTTGTTGATTATTGACGATCTAATTAATTTAATTCATAAATATAAATATAAACTAAGTCAAATCTTTGAAATCATTGATTTAGGCATTCTACATTATTTTTTAAAAATATGTATATTTATGGATAAAAATTTAATTGTTGTATCACAATCTTAGTATGTACATAATCTTCTTGTTAAGTTTAACGTGTTTAATTATAAATGTACTTTTAATCCTATTGAAGTTGATATTAAACGTGATCCTAAACCTGTATGTGTAAAAACTAACCATACTTTACATAGACAGTTTGTTCGTAGTTTAATTTATCTACCCATTACTACGTCAGATATTTTATAAATTATTGGAGTTACTTCTAGATTTATGCAATATCCATATTTGGATCATCAGAAATTAGCTAAACGTATTCTTTGTTATATCAAAGGAACAATTAATTATAATTTATTTTATTCTTCCATTGATAATGCTAAATTATATTATTATTGTGATGTGGACCATGTTGGTGATAGTTTAAATCACAGATCTACTTGTAAATTGTATTTAAATTTGGTGTCAAAAACTATCACTTGGAGCAACAAGAAGCAATCTACTGTCTCTATCTTTTCTATCAAAGTAGAGTACAGAGGTACTATGAACGTTGTCAAAGAAGTCATATAATTGCAAACATTGTTGGGAGAACTTCATTTGGATGTTTCTCATAACACCATCCTCCATTATGATAACCAAAGTTGTATAGCTCTAACAAAAAATTCAGTGCAGCACCAAAAAACTAAACACATTGAAGTTTATATGTATTTTATCTGAGAAAAAGTCTTCAATAATGGTATTGATCTGCAGTTTTATCCTACCACTGAACAAGTAGTAGATGTCTTCACAAAACCACTTAGTGCTACCAAGTTTTGTCAATTTCATGTAATATTGAGCCTCTCAAAGTTACCATTGAAGAGGAGTATATATAACAATGTCACTTCCTAATAACAATATGTTACTTTTTCTTTATACTTCTTTTCATTGTAAAGCATTGTAAACTTCATGAAAAAATTATGCGATTTAAGTAAACTTCACGTAAAAGCTTTACTTTTGTACCTCAATACATTAAAAATATAATTTGTAATGAAAATCCTTATATTAAAAAAGGCTCCAAATATGCTTAGTGATTATTCATGACAAAGTGAAATGTAATCTCACAATTAGGTTAGCCTAAACTTACTTTTGAATATTTTACGAATTATAATTCCTTTTATTTCAAAAAATGACCTTTGGAATAATGAAAGTTTTTAAATCCTTCAATTTTGCACATAGTATTTTGTTTTATGATGACTATAATTTTTATCTTCACTTAACATTAAGGGGGAGTGTTAGTGCATTTAATGTCTAAATAAAAATTATTTAACCCTTAGCTTATATTAGTAATTTATTAAATAATAATAATAATATATTATTTATTAACACGAAGTGAAAACTTCGTGTAAATAAATAGCAATATTATATTTATTTAATAAATTACTAATGTTTTATTAAATGTTTTTTAGGAATGGTTGGCCCTATTATACACAACGGTCACCTTCAAATTTCACTATAAAATAGAGTTTACCCCTATTGGTTGTTCGTTCGAATTCACTCAAAGTTTTGTGAAAATTATTTTGGAAAAGAAGAGAAGTTGTGTTAAAGTAATTTTGTTTCTCAATATATTTATAACACTTTGGTGGGTTACCTCGTTGAGGTTTTCCCATAGTAATTCTTGTCTCTATGTTCAATTGCCGTGTGTTGATCTTTGTCATCATTTACTCATCTAGATCCAATATTATATTGCACATATATTTTATATATCTTGAAAAGTTTATCAATTTTTAGTTGTTTGATCTCTCGTTCGACGCAAAACCAACCTTTGACAACTTTCACTTGTGAAACAAATTGTGACTAATCAAAAGCATCAATGACAAAAGTAAATAATCTTAGTGTCATTTTAAAGCTAAGCTTTCTTGTTGACCTTTACGTTATAGGATAAATTCCAAGAACAAAAAAATCTCCAATAGGTTAGAAAGAGTTGAATTCTACGAATTGTCAATAAATTTTCGTATTAGTTATTTTCAAATTATTAAGCGCTGGGATCATACCTGGGTGAATTTGGCAAAATAGATACCCCTCAAACCTTGGTTCTTCACTGAAAATCACCGCCTAAAGCAGTGATCAACACTATATATATATATATATATATATATAAAATAAAGCACCCTTTGGGCTCCCAACAAACACCGTAGGTAAAACGATTGGTTTAATGTGCTACTTCCCAACTTCAGGTCAAAATACCCAAAGATGAATCCAAAAAATGTTAGAACCAATACACTTTTACTAAGGCTTTGGAATCTTGAACAAGAATCCTTAAAATAATATGAACAGGAACTTGGGTGCTGCATTTTAAACTGTGGCAATAGCCTTTCCTCATTTTGCTGCGGACACTCCGTAAACAAGATCTCTTGAAATCAAAGTAGGAAATATCCATTTCATTATCGATATTTAGAACAATACAAGTCAATGAAAGACTTGTGCTTTTGACATTCACTAGAAAAGCTTTTGGAAGTCCTTCCTTCAGAAAAAGGTCTACATCCAATCTTTTTATAAGCAAAGTATTTGATATCTTTAAGCGTAGCTCACAGATTGAATAAAATATAATCACTCCGTATGATTTGGATATACATTGATCCATCGACGGTTCAGATAAGTACCAGTTAAAGGTATACAAAGAAGATTTGCTTTGCCAATGTTTGCAGAGGACAGAGTAAAGAAAGAATGTGGGTCAATATCAACATGCTACACACAACTCTCAGGGTATATGAGGGGATCCGGATAATATCCTTTGTCCAGTACAACCAATAAATTTCCTTAGGAGGTATTATATTTTAAAACTTAATCAATTTGATAATTAGGGCACCAATGCATCAGATACAATGACAGCGATTGACAGGATTCTTGCAGCAAGATTGATGTTCTACTCGAGTCTATATTTTGCCCTTCAAAGGAGGGTTTCTTAAGCATGAAATCGCGCTTATTAACTTCTTATGGAAAACACCCAAGAGTACAACCAATAAATTTCCTTAGGAGGTATTATATTTTAAAACTTAATCAATTTGATAATTAGGGCACCAATGCATCAGATACAATGACAGCGATTGACAGGATTCTTGCAGCAAGATTGATGTTCTACTCAAGTCTATATTTTGCCCTTCAAAGGAGGGTTTCTTAAGCATGAAATCGCGCTTATCAACTTCTTATGGAAAACACCCAAGAGTACAACCAATAAATTTCCTTAGGAGGTATTATATTTTAAAACTTAATCAATTTGATAATTAGGGCACCAATGCATCAGATACAATGACAGCGATTGACAGGATTCTTGCAGCAAGATTGATGTTCTACTCAAGTCTATATTTTGCCCTTCAAAGGAGGGTTTCTTAAGCATGAAATCGCGCTTATTAACTTCTTATGGAATCTCGGGATTTATGCACACTTTGTCAAGACAAAAAGGAATTAATATTGAAGTGCAGGGAGCAACCATAGTAAGGAGATTGATGGCTCTTGCTTATAAGGACAAACCTGTGGCAGATTCTTTATCTAGCAAAGGGCCACATCTACATAGCACGTAGTAGGTAGCAAAGGTTCTTTCAACCTGAATGATGTTCATGGAGGGGCTAGCTTTTTCAAGTTTAGTGGCTCAATCATCATCAAGACTCAAAAGTGTATGTCAACGCTTTTCAACCTAAATGATGTTCTTGGAGGGGCTAGCTTTTTCAAGTTTAGTGGCTCAATCATCATCAAGACTCAAAAAGTATATGTCAAAGCTTTGCAACCGGTCTCTGGTCAACTTCACTAGGAACATGACGGACTATGGCATTTGAAAGGTCTGTCTGCAAGACTATCTCAACCTTCCTCTCAGAAAGGAAATCATATGGGATAGATCTCCTACCTAGAAGAGAGAAGGTGATCATGGAAAGACTGAAGGGCAGTGAACGAAAGGACAAGTCCATTTAATTTGTCCTCTGCAATTCAATCCCCAACAAAATGCATGCTTAAACTGCAACTCAAAGATCTAGGTCCGCACTGGAGAGACTTGCATTGAAGCAATGGGAAGCATTTCTATCGTTACAAAACAAAGAATCTCTATGCCAAAATACGTCAAAAGTCCCCTATTTCACTTCCATCAAAACAAAATTGGGTGCCCATGATGAGGAAAATAGTTACTTCAATCCAAGAATATATCAATATCTCACACTCGATTCAAACAGAATGTATGGAGATGGCTTCTTCGTCATTACTGTCTTATAATCAAGGCAAAATTGAACGAGTTAGGAGACACCTGGATGGTCAATATTTGTATGAACGGTGATTGGGAAACTGTATGGCTTGCAGGAATCTCCTTTGTGCAGATATACATGTAAACATGAGGGATCCATGACCTTGTCGAAAGATGGTTGCTCTGGTGCAAGAATATATGCAAGTCCCATACTCGTTCAAACAGAAAGGGTTGGGATGGATGGCTTCATCATTGCCACTATTGTTGCAATCAAGGTAAAACTGAACAAGACAAGTTACACCAACTTGTAACTTAGGTTCATGCCAGAAGAAGAAACCGTCTTCTGGCAATGCAAAACAGAGAACATTTTGGATTTAGGTCCAAGCTGAATAGGTAGGGTTAGTTTGCTTTATTAGGAGAAATACTTGAATGTCGGTTCATTCGAAAGCTTGTAGGAAACTCCTTTCTATGAAGACATGTATATATCACATCATTTCAAGGAGAGCCCTCCAACATAACTTGGGGGGGGCTTTGAGTTCTTCAGGTCAGACTTAGCATCTTACATTATGTCTAAAAAGAGATGTTTACGGAAAAGAATTTGACTCTACAAGGTTAAAAGCAGAAATGCTAGCCCTCCTAGTGCTTGCTCGGAGAGGTCCAACACCAACGCGAACTGCTTGAGACTAATTTTGTCTCTATGATGTAATATAAGGTGTGTTATTTCAGAAAAGGAAAAGAAACGTCTCTTTGAAGCAGGCATAATGGATACAACATAAGCTCATAACAACTTCAAACGCACTTCCATGACATAACTGTTCATAGACCTACTAAGCACGTAGGTGCATTTGTTGCAGCCAATCCTGCCAACAGTGGAAGTAAAATGGACCTAGATTTTAATTTAGCTTTACAATTAAGTGGTTGCTCAATTATCAAGTCAATTCATTATCTCTGTTAGGCACTGTATAATAAGTATCACAAATACATGCTGTTGCACTTTGAACCAAATGTTGACAGAAAAACAATTAGGAGCAAAAGATGCTCAAGACACTGAGGATTGCTGCAACCTTCAAATTCCATTGGTAATTCATGCTAGATAAAGGCCAAGCAAGAAACTTGTAGAATAAAGCACTGTATGTTTTGGCAGTACCAAAGTTATGAAATCCAAACCCAGGTAAGGTGTCATTAACTTCTAACACTTGAGGAATTAGACACATAACTACAGTCTGTACTAATGTACATTATTTAATAAATCCAATTCTTATGAACCCGAAGGCATTCTTTTCTCCTCCAGATCCTTCAACTCTTCCCGCCACGTATCTAACTTAGTCAGCTTTTCTCTTTGCTCAGGATTTAATGTTTCCTTTCCAGCCAAAGACGCCTGATGTGACTCAATCAGTCGAATCTGTTAACAGGATAAGCATAATTTCAGTGCCTTATGTAACTATCTTACACACATTCAATAAGATTAGAAACCATTCATCATTTTCCATGCATTGAAACGAATGCTAACTACAATTTGTTGATAGTTTTCCATGACAAGTGCTTAACATATGTTTGCTAAAGAATTATCCCGTGGTTGGTATTGCAAATTCTGTCTGAGTTTATTGGAGCAAAATTTCAACCACGAGATAAAAAACTTATTCCCACCCACCAATGCCATCACATAGATCAGTTACACCCTTATAATTCAATTATCATATTAAGCTATAGTGTTCTGTACCTTTTTCTTCAATGCTCGAATCCGTTTATCCAGTTCTATGTTCTCGGGATGTGTTTGCTCTGATGAAGCAGCAACAGAAACCTCTGTGGAGACAGTTAATGAGCCCATCTGCTGGACAAAGCCGTGTGTATCTTGATCTCTTTGTGCCCTATTTTCAGCTGCTGCTATCTGTCCATTAGCTGTATTATCAGATGTTTTGCTCTTCTCGGATGTTGATGAGGCAATACTAGCCTGTAGATTCGTAAGTGTCAACAAATACAATGAAAGTAGTCAGTATACAAGGATTAGTTTTTTTAAGAGAATTTACTTCTACTCTAAGCATTTTTGGGCAATTGGTAACAAACAAAATTTAAGACCCAATACAATTCGTGGACATTGAATATTAATATTTTACTTCTACCATATGACTAACCGATTGACTAATAGCTAATAAATTAATAATATACTGAAAACATCTATTAGGGCACCCAACGCATGGCTTCTAATCAGATTCTCTTGGAATGAAATCACATAAAGGCAGAGGTTGAAAACAAGCCTTCTGTGGAAAAAAATGACTGGGTTTCAACCAACTTAAACATATATATAGAACCGATTTTCTCCACTTTATCATGCTGCTGAATCAAAAACAGAGTCTAAATTCACTCGTGTCTTAAATGGATATAAACTGAGGATTACCTTTTGGCACCCACACAAGATGACACACCATTGAAGACTATTACAGCTCACTGACTTTATGCTGCAATTGATCAAATTTTTAAAAACTGAGCATGGAACCTGTGACCGTACTCCTTTTATTCCGTTCTCAATCTTGTCAATTATGTTTATGCAAACATGCTGACCTATGGTATCTTATCCTACTCAATGGAAAACAAATCAAAATCCATTCAAATGTTGTTTGGGAGTCACCTTAATTTCTTCCAATTTGAAATCTCTGCATTGTCATCTCATTGAGTGGCAAACAACTCAAAAAAATCTAAGTATTTAAATTTCAGATTCCAAATCTCTGCATTGATATTCTGTTTCATCTTCTTTCTCCATTTTTAGCAAACAATCTATGCCTTCAAAAATGATTACAGGAGATGGTGGAAACAAATAAATTAAGCCTGTGACCATCAGCAGAATTATTGCTCGACTCATAGCAAATGATTTCTTGAACACATCTAGAGCTCCTCCATCCATTTTTCTATTTTGTAGTTGAGCACACCCTTTATGACTTACGAACGTTTCCATTTCAACAAGACATGCTCTGGTAATCTGCACGCAATTCAAGCACACCTGTGAAGATATTTGACACACATTCATATAGTTTTGTCAGGGACTAGGAGCCAACACCCTTGGCTAAGGGAAGACCCCGAGGCCAGTGTTAAAAATATAGTTAAACAGAACTTATTTCATTATAAATTTCAGCAGCCAAAATATTGGTGTCTGTTCCACATACAATAATAATGGTTGCTTTTACGTTTGTATGGCACTAGACACACTACATATCATAACCTCTTTTCAAGATAAGCAGTTGCATTAAGGCACAAGTTACTTTTACAAGTAACCTCCTTTGATAAGAGTTTCTAATATTTAATGGCATCCTTGCTGACATCACTATGACATCAACTTTCTACTTCATCAAAGAGTGCTAACTTATCATGAAGTGTGGCAAAATTACAACCAGGACATACAATAATTATTACATTGTAGCAAACCCCGTCTGATTATTGTCTTATTCAGTATCTATGAACCTTATTTTCTTTTAAGATGAGCTTTCGTAAATATATCACCACGGTTATTTTGATGATTACAATAGATCATTTGAACTTGTCTCTTTTGAATCTTTGTCAAATGAAATGGTGTACTTTGGTATGTGGAAAACAGGATTCTTTGCAAATCCAATACAAGTCTAATTAATGCACAAAATGTTTATGGGATTCTTTTGATGTCGTTGCATGTCTTACAAAGTCTTCTCAACCAAATGGCTTCTCGCCTTGCAAATGTAATGGCTTCATACTCTGTTTCAATTGATAAATGCCAATGGTTGCTTGCTTCTTACTGCATCGTGAGATGCATCCCAAGTGAAAAAACACCCTTTGGTTCTTCCATACTCTCTGCCATAGTGCACTGTGCCTTACATATAAATATGCCTTTTTCTGCCTTCCAATTGGTATATGTTTGGTCCTGCCATAAATTGACCAGTCATACCAGCCGCATAAACCAACATATTCTTGAGTCTTACCAGCTCAAAAATACATAACTAAAACCTAGCCTTTTCATAGTATGTGAATAAAACTTCCACTCACTGCCTATAAAGAGTGGGATCTATCTTTCATATTTATCATTTATGAACAGTTTTTGGTGTGTATATATCAAGGCAGAAACTATATTACGATCAAGCATTACTTCAGAAGTTAATTTGAAAGATAAAGAAAATAATGTCATTTACATTTCCCAAAAATGGAAAGATAAAAATTCAGGTTCCAGAAATCAAGGCTGCTAAAGCCCAAAATAAATGGCTCGTTGATGCCGGTAGGGACCAAATCAACAAATCCAAACAGCCCTACTATTATGTTAATTTTATTAAAAACAAGTATTTTTCTGGCCAAAATTTTCATGTTCTAGGGCTTGTTGGTAATATGATTTTGTGGGGTGGAGATTTAGAAAACACACACATGCAAATGAGCAAGCAAGAGTTTGTCAGCCTGATTAGGCAGTAAAATGACCTAAACAGCACAGTGTTAATATAAACTAAAAATAATCTCAGCCATGCCCACACTTGCTAGCTTGCATGCACACAGTTTCTAAACCTCTATCCCTGAAAAATATATATTAAAAAGAGCACGACATGATGAAACACATGAAGATTATTTAAAAATTGTTTTACTACAAAATATGTATCGATATCAATATACATGCCCATTAATGTATCTGTATCCTGGTGACTTAGTTTTTGTGTTGTTGGAGCTTAAGCTTCCAATGTGTTATAAGACTTCATCACACTGTAGAGAGTTGCTTTCATATGGCTCAGGGTTTTACAGATTACATCGATAGCACCATTGGTGTTCAGTAGAAATGCTTGCTCTCTCCAGCACCATTTGGTATTTACAACAATGAGTCAGAGATGTTTCTTAATGAGAGACCATGCAAGCAGATGATGGATGTGTTATTCACCATGCTGTGATCTCATTGCTTCTCTCTGCAGCTAATGTAGTTCTCCAAGGCTCTTATCCAGAGGAAGGCTATAGAGACAAATAGTTGTGATCATCAGGAGCTGGTGGTGAACCTTGTTGAACTAAGGTTACGGTTTTTAATACGACTAAAGTGATCCCTAAAAACTGGGCATGAGAGGTATCCATATTTCACTCTTTGATCCTTAAAAGCTCACTTCTACAAGTCCAACAGGATGAAAATCGTGATGTTATGAGAGGCTTCTATGCTTTTTGGGTCATTGAGAATTTCCACTGACCATCTCCTCCCCTACAACTTTTCCTTGGGAGCTCTTTCTTATCTACTTCCACAAAAGGGAAATTAATACCATAATCAGGGAGGATGTCTATTAATCTTATATTCAAACGACTTGTTTCTTCCCTTCTCAAACTCTTTTTCCAAGTTGGCCTCATAGAACATTATTTAGATTTCAAATGGCCTTTTTGTTCACGCAAATTATCTGCAGAAATGTTTGTCACATGGTCTTAGACTCTTCAGCAACTTGGAGTATGTTTTCACAAATTGTGAGTTGAGATAGGACACCACATCTTCCAAAAGGTAACAATTCATAAATAATGTTCCCTACAAGAGGTAGAGGCAGAGGACCATTTGATTTTCAAGTATATAATTTACTATGAGATTTAAGGGAGGTAATACTATCTTTTAGATAGTCAAGGGTACTATCGCATCTTCTTCCACTACCCCCATCAAACATGCCTAGCTTTGCTTCTCAGAAAAGTGGCAGATTCCTTTTGAACCATTTTAGTTAACGGGGTTATAAAGGGCTCTACCACTAAAACAAATATTGGTAAAGACAATAGTAAAGTCTAGACATGTCATGTATTGTCGCAACACTTGGACTACTCAATGACCAAACCAAATTGTTAGATCGAGGAGTTGGGATAATGTGAGAGTTGCTTCTTGCATCCAATCTGATTACTGTAAACCTAGTTGTAATCTTAACTTGCATAAGCTTAACATGGATAAGCTTAACTTGGGTTAGCTTCACTTAAGTTTGAGCCTGCACATGGATAAGTGGGGTGAGGTGGGAAAATGGTCAAATTTGCCAAACTCCTCGTACACATGGTCATTTGGCAACTTATTGTGCACATGGCCACGTTTGACAACTCAAGTGTGAAAATGGTCAAGTAATGCCACTCGGTTCCCCTCAAGTCTGTTATAAATATGGTCATGGTTTTTAAGCAAGCCTTAAGCTTTGTAGAACATGGACAAGGTTACCACAAGCCTTTGTGATCCAAACCATGGGACCCAGAATGGCGGCTCAGAGTACAACCCAATAACTTAGCTAGTAAATCATGGGGTATAGAACATGTAATGGAAAACTTAACAACAGTAAACCAAAACACATTTGAATGTGGAATATTTTTGAATGGTGCAACTTCTATTCAATGATAAAGAATAGCCTATAGGGTATGGTACATAAGTGTACAATGTACAGCAAGGTTGAGAACAAAAATTCCCATGATCAAGAGGAGGTAACACTTCCTACCTGAATTGCATAGACTGGAATACAGATTAACACTCAATGCTAGATACTCGTGGCATGCTAACATTCGAGTGTGATCCCATTAGGGTTGAATGGCTTACAATATATTATTACAAGAAAGCAATTACAAGGAGATGGCTACAAAACGGTTCATCTTCTGTAACAGTTATAGATTCACCTTCTTGCAAGTGTAACGGTTAAAGGTTGGTTTTCTAGGTATGTAATATGCTAATAGTGACAGGGGCTCTGACATGGCACGAGCTCTGGAAGTGCCACCTAGCATGGCGCAAAGCAACAAGAAGTTTCCACATGACCGCGGTATGTTGAGGATGTTGCACGAAGTCTAAGAGATATGCAGTATATCCAATGGCACTGGGCAAGCACGCAAAGGTGCAAAGAAAGTGTGTGATTACCATAAGGTGCTTCGGAAGTGTGCAAGTTGCACAAAAGGCATGGTTGTACGCAAAGCACCAAATGCTCTTAGGAGAAGAGCATGGACCGACACAACTATGTGCAAATCATTTGCCCTTTTTAAAGAGCAATGGCCCCATCGCATCTTTAGTCAACTGCAAAAACTAAACCTTAAGTTGTTGAAGGTTGTAGCACTTAAGCATGATCAGCATATTGTCCTACCTTTACCAATCTAAATAATTGATGTGTGCCCTGACAGGTGCGCATTGTTCTCACTTCAACAATCCGATCCTTTGGGACAAGTGTTATCAATCCAAGTCTTAAGCATGTTGACTGGTTGTTAAGGCTTAAAGACTTTGACATTGATTACTAGATGAAAACCCCAAGTATTGTGGTAGATCAAGGACAACGGCGATCTCTCCAACTGCGTGCAATATGGTGTAAGAACCATATCATAGAGGCTTGATCTTCCTATGAGGACCCTTGAAGAAACAATACTTTATCACCCACCTTGAACTCGCAAGGTGTGCAATTTGTGTCATGGTGTTCATTGTACTTTTATTGTTGGCACGAGATGTTGGAAGTACAGCTACTGAGAGGGGGGGTTGAATCAGTTGCCTTAAAACAATCCTTCAATTTCACTTAACATTCATGAAGTATTCATTCACATACATATATTAACCAATGCATACACAAGAATCAATGAAAGCAAACAATATAAGAACAAAAGATGTATGTGGGAAACCCTCTTGTGGGATAAAACCTATTGATGCACGGCTTGGACTATAGTCCTATAAGCAATGAATCAAACTTTTAGTGAGGCACCAACCCCTCACTAGTCAAGAACCAACTCAACTAATCCTTTAACTTACAAGGAGGCACCAACTTGCAAGGAGGCACCAACTTGCAAGGAGGCACCAACCCCCTAGGTAACGAGGCACCAACTCGACTACCTTGAATCTTTGATCACCCTTGGACACCTGTTGCTCACTCAATTGAAAATGACCACCTTATTTTGCTCTTCTTCCGCTTCTATCTCTCTCAACCAGCCTATTAGGCCTTATCGCTCAACTAGCCCTTTCCTTGGCAAAATTAGATCTTATGACCTTGCTCATCCCCTGTAGAAGCACTGTTAGAACTTCATGATATATTCACCACACCTCTCTGATGGTCTTCACACCCTCTACCTGGTTTCCAAAACTCTAAATCATTTGCTCAAAAATCCTCAATATCCTAACTAGTCAAATTAGGCCTATTAGACCTCTTTATTCTTGACTCTTGCTCTCACCCATCTTGGTCGACCAAGAACCTCTCCATAGTTTTATCACCTTTGGAATAGATCAACAAACACGTTTCACAAGTGAAACAACCACCACATAGGTCGGTCATTACCCTTAAGGGCCAAAGCCACCATTAGGCCTAATAGAGACCTAATGCAATTAGGCCTTCTCAAAGCACACGCTTCACTTTGGCCTCTTTGGAACACCTTGAGCCTCCACAAACGGATGAAACACTTCATACAAGCTTCAATTACACCCCTGTTAGACTCACCTTATGTCCCCAACACCCATTAGCTCATTTCATTCCTTGAACCACACAATTAGGTCTACTCGCAATTAGGCCTTCTCATTCCCAGAAAGTTTGTCTTGCAAATTTGATGCATAACCCAAACATCAAATTACATGGATAGAATCTCTATGACCTCAGGTTCATTAGAATTCACCAAACAGAGCAAAAGACCTCAAATTGATCAACTTCATATGCTCACCCAAAATTGCACACAAGCCTTAAGAACCCAGTCAAAAGCCTTTGACTTTTCACACCTTCATAGGAGTTTTTCATGCATACAAATGTGTTCAAATGAACCTATGAGACCTCTAGAACAACTTCATGTGCATTGGATTCTTCAACTCTATGCAAAAAGACTCAGGAACATCATTCTCACTCATACACAGAAAACTACCTGTAGCTCTAAAAACACAATCATGAAAACCAAGTCTTAGAACACTTGTGGGAACAAGTCTTTTATGATCTTTCAATGCGTTTACATGATCCTTCAGCATCCTTAGAACATCTTGGAAAAAATGGATTACAAGGTTCAATATCAATATTGGTCTTACAGCCCAATCTCATGTTTTCACCCTACACAGACTTCATTGTGTTAGATAGGTCACTTTGGGAACAACTGTTTGCTTGTCTATGAGTATCACCAAATCTTCTCTTCAAGGGGGAAATGTAATATAGGTCTTGAACAATGACCCCATGCATTTGGATCCATCCCTAATCCACTGCAACCCATCCCTAATCTCATTCTCACTTCTGCCTGGTTTTCTCATTGTCTTGCTCATTAGGCCCTTTTAGCGATAAACCAACTTTCACAATCGATTTAGCCTATTTAAAATCTGCAACCTGCTCAAAGACTTACATGGGCACAAACTACAAGTCTCGCACATCATCCTCCAATAATTTGCATGCTTTGACCTGGTCAACCATGCCTGTTATATCAAAAATCCGAGAAACAAGGGGTTTTCTGTAGCTTCCACTCACTCTTCTAACAAACCAAAACCACCTAGAGAATCTTGAAAGAGTCCTCTACATGTTCCAAACATCAAAGGAGGTCAACCAAACCAATCTGAGCCATAACCAACAAAGATCTTTCATATCAGGTCATAATGAGGATTTTAGGAGAGTTTAGACTACCTTCCATTCTTAGCAATCGTTCATAAAAGATTGCCCCTCAACTCCAAAACAAATGCTAAGAAATTCAAGCTACGACCCTTCCCCAACTTCCATGAATTGCTCAGGATCTCATGCAAAGGTTGCACATGCCAACAAGCATAAGAAAATCCTTCTCGAGTCTGCAACACGCCATTTTGTGCACAGAATATTTCAACACCAATTTTCATGCTTTCTCCTTTAGGCTATGACCTCAAACTTGGTCAACACACTTAACACAATCTCTCACACCTCTGACAATGTTCTTATGAGTTTTGGCACCTTGGGAAATGAACTTGACCCCTCATTAGGCCACACTAGGTCTCTTTACACATTAGGTCTTGAACTGCCAATCATACTTAGAACTTGAAACCTCTTGTACTGTTCTCAATACCTCATTCTTATGTCATAAAGCCTCATACCATGCTCACACACTGCCATACATTATCTCACAAGCCTCAGACTGCTCACCTCATCATGCTACCAAGCTAGTGCCTTCTCACTAGGTTTCTTCATGCAAGGAATAAACCTCAAAACTGACCTTGGAACTCATCTGAAGCCTTTTTTGCCTCTTGCTCATGTTTACACAGCTTTATACACTCTCTCATTCCTATACTAACATAATTCATCAGGGTTTACTATATTTCATGCATACACCTTCTCTCAAGGCTAGATTAGGCTTCTCAAGACACCTGGTACTCAAAGATTTGGACTCAAACAAGCTAGCTCTTAATGATGCCAACCAAGAACGTTCTTAAATCAAGATTCTCTAAACAAGCTTATGAGCTTGTCACATCACAACATTATGCCAGAACCTCATACAGAACTCAAAGACTGCTAAACCATGTATGCTTACCTTGTATGCTCCTTAGGACTAGTGCTCAACAATATGCTTCCCTTGTATCTTGAACTTGACCTTGACATGTCATCAACCTCAGAAGAATTACCAGGTTGCCTTCAAATTCTCTCTCAACAGAGAGACAAAAGGTTGCCTTCAAATTTTCTCGTCATAAGACTCTTTGTCACATCATGCATGGCCTCAACTCTAACCTTGACATTAAAGACATCTATCTTGACTTTGACATCAATGCCTCAACACCAACAATAGGAACATATCTCAACACGAGAGTATCTGTTGAACCTGGTGGTGAACATGTTGGATGTGTTGCAGAAACTTTTGTGCTCTGTCCACTTCTCTTATGTATGAGACTCCATGCGAAATGGCACATGGTAGGATATGTCTAAAGGTGTCGTTAGCTGGAACCCAAGACATGTTTGGAACGGACTATACCCATAGAGCCTTGAAGAGCTTTGTTGTAGGCATGTTGTATGTAGAGCAAATTGTCATCCCAAGTGCGCGGATGTGCATTGTCGTACATGAGCAAAAAATGTGTTGTACATGAGCAAAAAATGGACAAGTGTACAGTTGGAAACTTTTTTGTCCATCCATCTGAGGATGAAATGTGTAGACCGGTGTATCTGTCATCTCACACAAGGCATGCTAAAAGTCACTGACAAACCGCAAGTCACAATCAGAAACAATGGATTTTGTTAGTCCAAAGTGAACCCAAACATGATTGAAGAATGAGCGAGCAGTTTCCTACATGTGGATGCTCTTGTTGTAAGTAACCATGATGGCCATATTTAAAAACCCATCCACTACATCTAACAAAGTGTCATTCTAGTGCTTCGTCATAGGCAGCGCAATCATGAAATCCATGTTGATAGATTTCCAAGGCTTGGATGTAACCAATAGAGGTATGCAAAGTCCCAGCTTTCTATTTGTGGGCCTGGTGATGCAACAAGTAATGTCAGACTTGATGTGGGGCTCGATATCTATGTGCATGTGAGGCCAATAGAAGTGGTGTTGTCACATTTCCAGTGTTTTTGGTAATGCCGAAATGTCATGTTGTCTTGGCGTTGTGTGTCTCCTAGATGAGTCTTTGGCGAGGTGTGCCATCAAGAACACAATGATGTCCAAGCTTGTAGAGGAGATTGTCGAACATGTGAAAATCACGAACATGTTCACCCTACGCAAGGGTGGTATATGTTTGCACAAAGTCGCAATCTACTGAGTAGAGAGATACCCAGTCATAGAAGTTGTGACCACGTGTCTCAAGTACTGTGATGAGCCCCTAAACTGGAGGGCAGCTACGATAATTTGTTGCCTTGTCTTTTCCATTTTTATGCTTGATCATGAGCTCAAACTATTGCAAGTATGCCTCCACTTCTTGTGGAGCGTCGTGTTCTCCAACTTACTCCGTGTATGCAGGAATTAAAGTGGCTAATGATCAAAGTGTCTCCTTTCCCAATATGTAGTGATGTCATTGCTTAATTGCTTGAACAATGGCATACAACTATTTTTCATAGATGGAGTAGCATTGTACCATGTCACAAAATATCTCTAAGTGATAGCCAATTGGATGTCCATGTTGTGTGAGTATTGCACCAAGTGCATAATCAAATGCATCGGTCTCAATCTCAAAGGGCTGGACAAATTAAGGCATTGCCAAAATTGGCATTGCATAAAGGCACTGCTTGAGCTCCTAAAATGCACATTGCGCATATGATCTGATTAAAATGCCACGATATGTGCAAAAATCCAACGACGTACCTGCAATAGAAGTTAGCAAGTCCAAGAAAACTCCTTAACTCGGTGGGATTGCACAGAGTTGGCCAGTCTTGGATTACTTTGATCTTCTCTTGATCTACATGGATGCCTACATAGTCAATGATGTATCCCATATATTGAATTTGCGCAACGTCGAATGTACACTTGGCTAAGTTGTCTTGCAACTTGTGTTTGTGCAATGTTTCTAAGATGTGTGAGACATGTTCCACATGCTCCTCCCAAGTCTTATACTAAAGATGAGGATGTCATCCAAGTAGATGATGACGATGGAGTTGGTGAAGGGCATGGGAATCTCGTTCATCAAGCGCATGAGCATTGGTCAAGCCAAAAGGCATAACCAACCATCCATGCAATCCTTTGTTTTGAATGTTGTCTTCCAAACATCTTTAGAATGGACAAGTACCTCTAACTTCAGGTCAGTCTTGGTGAAGTATTGTACACTTCGGAGTTGATCTAGGAGATTGTCAATGCATGACAATGGATCTTGATTCTTCATCATTATCTTGTTGAGCGTGCGATAGTCAATGCACAAGCACCATGTGCCATATTTCTTTGGCGCAAGGACTATCGAGTTGCCACAAGGAGAAGAGATTGGCCTGATCTTGCCTTGATCAAGGAGCTCTTGAAAATGGCGCCAGACTTCATTCTCCCAAATGGACCTGCAGTACAATGGCCTGTTTGGAAGAGGGGATCAAGGAACCAAATTGGTTTGATGATTTTCTATGCAATGTGTGGGAAGCCACTTTGGTTCTTCAAAGACATCTCAATATTTCTACAATACCCTGTTAAGTTGTCACTACAACATTGGCACAACATAGTGCACTGCTAATGCTCGCATGCTTGGTTGTATAGATGCTTCTAAACAAACCATGAGTAGCACAAACATCTGTGTGCGGGAAATGAGCTTGTGACATTGTTTGGCAAAGACCAAAGTGAGCTTGGTCTTTGGAGGTGACTCCAAAATGTTGAAGATGTGATCTTTGACATGGATGGTCCAATGTTGTGTCTGAGGTTGATATATACCATCGCAATCGAACACATACAGTCTTCTAAGTGAGATGTCACAAACTTCTAATGGCGCGATGTCACACGTGAGTGCGTCCTCCTTGGGCTTGACTGCATACCTGAAAGTGCAGAGTCGCCAAACTTGAATATCTTTCCATTGATGTGCTTCAGTAGAAAGACCTAAGCACTGGACTACATCTTGCATAATGATGTTCTTTTGGCTCCTACCATTGATGATTACATGAAGAGGTTGACCCCTGAGCCAACACCTAGTGTGGAAGAGGTGTTCTCGTTCCTATAAAGTCTCGATAGCAATGGTGTTGGCACTCAAACAAGTAACATCTCCATCAATGTCTTTTGCTTGCGCAGACCCTGATGTAGATTGCACAATCAAAGATTGTTGTGCGCGACATTCATAATCGTTGTGAGCTCGTGCGGTGTTAGTAGCACCACTTGTCACCTTGATTCTTCTTGCCTTTGTGTGATTCTGAAGGCACTAAAGCCTGTTAGCATTACGCAACCTTTTTAGATTACTATCCCTTGCATAACATGTTATACTTCTACATAGGAAGGTTAGATGGTGCACCGAGAGTGTGTTGGCTCTTGCATGTGGCACCGGATGAAGAGAAAACTTTATGCTTCATCTTTGCCTTGGCTTCAATCTTAGCAACATTGTGGCATGCTTTCCCCAATGAGTTGGAAGTCACGACTTCTATAAGGTGAGAGTCCATTGATGTACTTCAGCACCTTATGTTGCTTTGTTATGTTTCTCACGTAGAGACACAATTGTAGTCATGGAACTCGGTGTAATCTTGAACTGATTGCCCCTTATGTTGGTGTAACTGCTAGAACTTCATGTACTCATCCTTGTCATTCTTGAGGGGGTAATACTCCTACATGGCATTGAAAAATGAACTACAACTTTCATTGGGCTCAAAGTCTTTCTCCCGTTTCATGTTGTTGGTTTCCCACCTATGGGACACTGAAATGGACATCTTCACATTGCAAAGGTGATCTTCTCCAAGTCACCGAAATGGCTAAATGAGAAGTAGGCCTCCAGTTTATCGAATCCAAATATTCAAAGTTGTGGGGTCGATTTTATCTTAGAACATTGGAATGTCAAGATTGACTTGAACTTTGAAAGGGCTTTGATGCTGAAATGATATGTTGAAAGGTTGTTGGGACATTGTTGTACCAAACATCATGAATTTGCTGAACATGCCAAAGAGTTTAGTGTGCTGCTCCTCAAGAGCATTTTGAAAGAGTTTATGGACGTATGGTGATGCCTCAAAGAATTGCTTCTGGGCGTCAACCATCTTGCTTTTGCCATGAAATTCTTTTGGATACTCTAAAACAAAACCGAGTAGATGTCTTTCTTTTTTTTGTTGTGTGCGCATGTTTACATGCGTATGAAAGCTCTTGCTCTAATACCAATGATCCAATCCGCAATGGCCAAGATGACAGCTCAAAGGACAACCCAAAAACTATGCTAGGAAATCGCGGGGTTATAGAGCATGCAATAGAAAACTTAACAACAGTAAACCAAAACGCATTCGCATGTGGAATTTAGTAGAATAGTGCAACTTCTATTCAATAATAAAGAATAGGGTATGGTACATAAGCATACAATGTTCAGCAATGCTGAGAACGAAGATTCATGTGATCAAGAGTGGGTAACACTTACTACCTAAATTGCCTAGATTGGAATACAAATTACCTCGATGCTAGATACTTAGAGCATGCTAACATTCGTGTGTCCCCTTAGGGTTGAATGGCTTACAATATATCATAACAAGAAAGCAGTTACAAAAAAATGGTTACGAAAAAATTCATCTTTTGTAACGGTTAAAGATTCGCCTTTTTGTAGGTTTAACAGTTGGTGGTTGGCTTAAATGCTAAGATTTAAAGCTCGAAAAGAAACCAAGAACAATCTAAGTTCCTCCTCTAAATCTAACATAACCTCTAATTAAGAAAAATTAAAGAGAAACAATTTACCTTCATGTACCAAATGAGTGAAGCTCTCCTTTGTTTATGTGGATTTGCTCATGCGATAGATGGATTGTGGTTGCTTCAATGGACTTGTGCAAGAATTTTGCGGCATGCAGCTATGGAGGATGATTGATTGATTGCCAAAAGGAAATCCAGATTTTTCCCAAGGCCAATATTATGATCAAAATGAAGGGAAAATGAGTGAATTTATATATTCTAGATGGGGGAATGGACGGTGGGGATTAACTGTGAGTTTGGATGGATGAGATTTGACTTAGGATTTGCATGCTTTGCTTTGCCCTAGAATTGATTTGATTGGTTGTTGATTTATTTAATTTATTTGTTTTTTGGATGTGCAAGCATTTAATCAAGAAGTTAATTGGTTGCATTGAATAATGAGTGGGTAGGTTTGATTTAATTGCTATTTAATGAAGTAGTTAATTAATTGAGATTGACGTTTGACATGGATGAGAATAATTTATTTTATTTTTTTTAATAATTATGTGTGCATGGAATTAGTTAGGAATTAGTTAATTAATTAATTAATAATGTTTAACTAGCTAATTATCCATGGAATATAATTAAGAATTGATTAACTTAATTAATAATGATTAATTAGTTAATTATTCATGGAGTGTTGTAGTGGGATTAAAATGGGGTTAAATGGGATTAACATGGTGTGGGTTAGTTAATTAACATGGTGGTGTTAGTGAGTTAGCGATAGAATTAGGGTGGATTAAGGCGATGGATAAGATGATAGTAGATGAGTGGCGACAGTGAAGTTGCGGAATTAGGGTGTCTACTTTGTCCCTTCTTTGAAACAACATTGCGACTAGAAGTAGCAATTGCATCTCAAAGAACGGAGAAAAAGAATGAGAAAGATGGGTGCACGAGGATGCCCCTAGTGGCATGATTAGTAAGGGATGATGCCCCCTCGAGAGGGCATGTGAGGGTGAAAGACGCGAATGGGCTCTTGAAATGAGAAGAGCGATTGACATGGAAGAATATTAATTATGAATAGTTAGAATTATGTTAAGAATGAAAATTGATGAATGAATGTTGATGAATGTTGGGGATGTGATGATGAATGTTGTTAACCTTGCATTAAATTCCAAATGTTTGAGCACCCTGGTGTTTACTATAGCATACGACAGGGTGCACCATGATATGTGGAACCATGATGGCATTGTTGTAATATGCAATAGGACTGACATAGATGCAACAAATAAGAAAAACACACAAACGATTAACAATAACAATCAACAAAAAACATACACAAAAACAGATTATATTTTGTCCATGCAGCTATGAAGGTTGATTGATTGATTGCCAAGAGGAAATCCGGATTTGTTCCAAGGCCCAAATGATGTCCATCTCACTCCCCTCCCTGTGTTATGAACAAAATGAAGAGGAAATGAGTGAATTTATAGATTCTAGATGGGGTATATGGACGGTGGAGATTAACTGAGTTTGGATGGATGAGATTTGACCTAGGGTTTGCATGCTTTGCTTTGCCCTAGAATTGATTTGATTGTTTACTTGTTTAATTTGTTTAATGTATTTGTTTTTGGATGTGCAAGCATTTAATCAAGGAGTTAATTGGTTGCACTGATTAATGAGTGGGTAGGTTTGATTTGATGCTATTTAATGAAGTAGTTAATTAATTGAGATTGACTTGGAGTTTGAAATGGATGACGATAATTAGTTATTTTATTTATTCATTTTTTATAATTATGTATGCATTGAATTAGTTAGGAATTAATTGACTAATTAATAATGATTAATTAGCTAATTATCCATGGAATGTAATTAAAAATTGATTAACTTAATTAATAATGATTAATTAGTTAATTATTCATAAGTGATTAATGGGATTAACATGTGTGGATTAGTTAATTAACATGGTGGTGTTAGTGTATTAGCGATAGAGAATTAGGGTGGATTAGGGTGATGAAGGATTAGATGATAATGGATTAGATGATAGTAGATTAGTGTCGACACTAAGGTGGCAGAATTAGGGTGTCTACAGTTGGTTTCCCATGCACGTGGTATGCTCTGACATGGTGCAAGCTTTGGAAATGCCATCTGGCATGGCACGAAATGATGGGACGCTTCCACATGTCCACAATATGTTGAGGATGTTGCGCAGAGTCTAAGAGTTGCGCGATGTGCCCAATGGCATCGCGCAAGTGTGCAAAGATGCAAAGAAAGTGCATTAATACCGCGAGATGTCACTAAGGTGTGCAATCTACGTGGAACGCACCGTTGTGCACTAAGCACCAAATGCTATTAGAAGAAGAGCGCAGACCGGTGCAGCTGTGTACAAATAATCTATTAGGCTTGTTACTTTATAGTAGGACGTTGTTTTGCTTAATAGGATAGTTTTTCATTATTCCATTTGAATATCTTCTGCTTTCTCTGATTTTGTGAATTTGCATTGGATAGGTGACAGGTGTTTTTAGCACGAGTGATTGGTATTCTTTTGATTTTCTTTTAGTGCCAGGTCAACCACATTAAAGTCACATGGCCGAACCTTTTTGTTATATGCTCGTTTTACATGATCCCGAGAAACACGTAAGTGCTCAGCAATCTGTGTGCGTTTTGCACTCAACTGCTCTACCTAATGCAATCGCTTTTTGCGGTATTCATTGTCTATGATGATGTCTTTTAGAGAGACACGCAAAGAAGGTATCTCAAGTTCAATCAATAATACAACCTCTACACCACAGACCAAACTTGGAATCAGATGCTAATCAAATTCTATCACAGTATTAGAACTTGCCTCGACCTTCTCATTCACCAAAGCATCCCCAACCTTCCCATTCGCAGCTCTTTGTCTTAGTCCCAAGCCGTCCAATCCATAAGGCCTCCTACCTCGAACTAGATCAACCTTGAGCTCTCTTCCTAGTTTGGCTACTCCCTTGGCATCTTTGCACCACCGGCCTTCACACTGGACACTCACTACCATCCACAACTTAGTAAATTCAATTTGTTGCACATCCCAGGCATCCCAATCTCAGACTTGCATGCCGTCTTGTCCTCTCAACTCTGCACAACCAACACTAGATTCCTTGCTCATTTGCACAGCTGCGAGCATTCATGGGCATCCATCAACCCGGTTTGAAATCACTCCGCAAATCTATTTTCTCGCAGCTCTATGTGCTGCCATCTTTGACCAAAGCCACCACCCAAGATTGTATTTTCCACATCACATCTGATTTTGTTTTAAATAAATTATAATTTTTTTTACTTTCTTCATAAAGTGCATAAGGTTGTATGCACACACAAATGTAATGCATGGTGGAATGGAACGGGAGCCCTCTACAAGGCACTTGGCCTTGAGAGGTCCTAGGTTCAAAGCTCATGCACCCAAATCTGTTATTAAATCATGCTTCGTTTTGCAACTACATCTTATCACATTTAAGACCAAAGGGTGGAGCCCAGTCTGAAAGGCAATCAAACACCCCCACTATAAAACTGCTTTTTTATTGCCTAGTCAGTGATTCTGCCACATCAGCAAGAACTGTCAGCTTGTGGGACCTGCATACCCACATGCTTAGCATTCCACTAGACCCCTTTCCAGTCTGCACCATTTCCAAACATTGTTTTTCCAACGGCCATATCTCAGTTAAGGCACCTTTTTTAGTGACCTTATGGGACTGCACATGATTTTTCAAGAGCTTTGCAGCAGTGTGGTTGGTTTCTGCAAATTTCAACATTTGATGCTGCTTTTTAACAGTTTTTCAGACTGTACCTGGCTGGTTTCAGACTAGCAACTTGTATGGGAGTCTTTTCAGGCCCTTTTTTGAAATCGTGTACTGTTTTTGTAATATGTCCATTGGTAATATCTATATTATATCATGATGTACCATTTTATCCATGTTGTAAGGCCTATAGTTTCTCATTTCCCAGTTTCTTCATAGGCACAAATACCAAGAGTGGCTCTGCCGTCTTGAGCATGATGTAATAAGTTTCTTATCCACATGTAGGACAATAACTTGGGCGTCATCATAACACCACATTTTTTTGGTGATCTTACCCATTAGCTTTTTGATGCTCACTTTCCAAGCACGTTTCAGTGGGTAGCTTGACTTTTCGTGACACTGGTTGGGTGTCCCCACCAGTTTCTTGTTAGAGCATTCTAGTGGAGTTTCTTCGAGTTGTGAGCTGATTTGGACCTGTTTGAGTCCTTTCCTCATTCCTTCAGAATCTTTTGTCACGTCTCTCCAACCACCTTTGTATGGTGACAGTAAGTGTTTGCTTCTTTTGCACTTTGTTCCTGCACATCTTATGGAGCACTCGTCTAGTTACTGATTGTCTTAGCTTTCAGTTGTCACGTAAGCTACAACATCAATCATTTTTGGTACACCAACACTACTCAAGTCTTGGAGCCTTCAGTTGATTTGTACAAAGTGGGCCCATTATTCAGCACAAATACCCACTTTACTCGACAGATGCAATGGCCGTTACCCATGCAATCTGGTGAGATGGTATGGAAACCATAGGGACACTCAACTTCGTGAAATTACTTCAACAACAGCGATTACTTGCTTCTTTTAGAATCAGCATCTAGGTCTTCATTCCTTCACCTGTTTTTGGAGTATAGGAAGTTGTCACTAAGGGGGGATCATTTGCAGTTCCTCCCCCACTTTCTTTCTTCCCCAAATTAATCTTAAGGGGGAATGTTACCGTAAACCTAATTGTAAGTTTACCTTGGGTAAGCTTAAATGTTGTCAGATTAACTTAGGTAAGCTCAACTTAGGTTAGCTTCACTTGAGTTTGATTGTGCATATGCACAAGTCGGGTTAAGTGTAAACATGGTAAAATTTGGCAACTCATTGTGCACATGGTCAAATTTTGAAACTCATGTGAACAAGGTCATATAATACCCACTTACCTCCCCTCAAGTTTGTTATACATAGAAGGCAGTGGTCATTTTTTTAGCGAGCCTTAAGCCTTGTAGAGCACAGGCAGGCTCACCACAAGCCTCTGTCACGCTTGTTACTTTGTACTAGGAAGTTGATTGCTGAATAGAATAGTTGTTATTATTATGTTACAATATCTTCTGCTTTCTCTGTTGTTGTGAATCTGTATTTGATAGGTGAAAGGTTTTTTTGGTACGGGTGGTCTTGGGCATATTTGAATGATTTTGTGTCAGATTCTGACAAACTTAAAGCTTGTGACCCAGGTCATGTAACTAGCTTCTTCATTTCCTCTAGTAGCTCTTTGACCTTGAACGTTAGGGAATCTTACTACCCTTATTTTCCAGCTAGGAGAATTCTAAAGCCTTCGAGAATATCTCTGCAGAATCCAAAAAGTCGTAGCCACTTCACAAGATGATTTTCTCGGGCTCGTTGCTAGTGATTATTTATTGACAATGTTGTAGAGTTCTCCTTAAATGCTGCTGAGGAGTAGTTGTTTCACCCCTCTTCTTCTACTCATTGTTTGGTTTTTCTTTTGTGGGAATAGTTCATGTCACTTTGATGTACCTGCCAACTGTATATACTTAAGAGTCAGTGTCATATAATTTTATATGGTTTACTTTGTCTTTTGGAGTCTACACTTTTCTGAAAAATCTTCTTTTGTTCCTTTCTCAAATATAAAATGCTGTAAGTACCTCCTTTTACTGCCACTTATTGTTGAAAGTACCTTTGATCCCCCGCTGACCTATTGTGATCATTCATGAACATCCAAGTTGCACGGATACAAATGCAGTATGTAATATGGGTACAATGTCTTGTATGAATATAGCAGACTTTCAAAAATCCAAGATCAATATTTGTGTAAGTCTCAAAAATATTGCCAAAAACAGAAAATTCAAAATAGCTTTCTTAATTTTGAAAGGCCTGTTTTCCTTTTTTAAAGTTTTGTTTTGGTTGGGAAAGTTGGGGGCAGAAGGCACAATGCAACATACTTTTTCTATTTCAGATCTGATATGGCCCTGGGTACAGCTAATGTATATATGGCTGTGTTAGGGATGTATCCAGTTCAGACTTTAACTGGATCCGTATAGGATGTGCACATATAGTGCAGCTTTTCTACTCATCATTTACATAAAAACGGTGACTCAAATCAATTGATTTGTATTTCTGGGTCTTGGAGACATCTGGTAACTAAGACGAACATTGATTTGAATTCTTTCTTTCCGACATCTCACTTCTGATTGTCCTGTATCGCAATAATTAATTCGGGATCTGCAATACTCGAACCCTCTTGAAAAAAAAACAATGAACCCCATAAGAGCTTCCCATAAAGACAAATGCTTGTTTCTAAGAAAATATTCAGAACACAAAACCATCTGCACGTTACTATCAGTCATCGTCTTCTTCAAATGGAATAGTCAGACTTCTGAGATAGAGAACATAAAATCCTAGAGAACCAATCCTTAACACAAAATGGACAGCCAATAAAATTTATTCCTACAACCAGTTGCCCCAAACCTAGTAGACGAATTCTTTTTTGCATTCCAAAATCACTAGGCATATTCTCTGGTAGTTTTTCTAAAACTCTAAGAAGCCAATAAAAAAAGAGCCAAAGTGAACATGCAATTAGATGAAAGTGTATTTAAGTCAATAGGCTAACTCAAGTGCACATTTAAATATTTTGTTTTTATCTAGCAAAAGAATTTGGGCATGTGTTTGAAACAAAATAATGCTATCAACAGCCTTCTAAAGTTTTCATCTTTAATCGCATTGACCGTGGAGAATAATAATCACATATGAGGGAAAGGAACAAAAAAACTGTCGTCCTGCTCTGCTGGAATAGGGCTTGGAACTGGTTTCTGGGGATACCCTATCTTCTCCAGGTCCCTCAGCAGAGATGAACTCTGCAAAGCGTCTGGTGCTGGCCTCGAAATTTGTGTAGAATTTAGCTCCTCCACCCTCAATTGGGTAGACAAAACAGTCAAAATCATTGGATTACAGCCGTTCCCTTGGGATTTGTGACTTGCCTCACCCACGTGCATCTTTCGTTCTTCCATCAAGAGATTCCTCCAGACCATGGCATTCCTTTCAACCCCTGCCATAGTCGATGTCCTTTCACACCTTCATCTACCGCAGGAGATCCTCGCCCTTCTATTTTGGGACCTGGCACCAGCTTTATTCCACCTCAAATCAACACAGCTGCCTAGATATCTCTCTGAAGCAAATCAGCCTACTTTGGGTTCGTGCTCAGGAGGCATTTGGACCAATATTCCAGTTTTTTCTTCTTTGCACATTGCAAGTAAGTATTCCTTTCCAATCTCCAACGAAAGAAATGGCCCAGTTTCTCTAATTCGCCCTCGAAACATTGATCGTTTTTGGGATGACAACGTCCTTCAACTTGACCCAACAATGATGGAGAAAACCACTTCCATTGGCCGCTTTGTTGTTCTCTAGTCATCTTCTCATACCCTCTTGAAATGGATAAGATCTTCCTGGGCCTCCTTTGGCACTTTTGTTATTAAAATTCTGCCTAACAGCTTCTTCCGAGTCACTTTCGCCTCTGAGATCCTATGTGCTTCTATCCTTGCTAGGGGTCCCTAGTTTCTCCAAGATGCTCTTCTCCTCCTTCACCCCTAGTGCTCAAACTTTGACCCCCTTCCATGCTGACTCTCTTTTCCCTCCTCCGGGCACGTCTTGTTGACCTCCCATCTATGTATTGTAAACCCTCCATTTTGGATTCCATTGGATCTCAAATTGGTGAGTTTATCTCTGTGGATCCTGCCAGTGTGTTGGCACTACAACTCCTTGTCAAGAGGCATCTCCCATCCCCTTCCCTCCTCTATCTGTCTTCACTCTTCTCCTGGCCATTGGCATCAACCTATCTCTTTCGTTCCCCTATATACTATTCTAGCCCTATACCTTCCCACTCCCTTTCTCCCTTTGGCTCAGCATCTTGCCCTCCCCCTCCTCCCTCCCCTGGCCAGGCTTTTTGCAACCCTCCCTTTGGCCTCTCCCCAAACCTTCGCTTGGTCCTTCCCTCACCATCCCCATCTCCTCCTCCCCTCCCCTCTCCACTAGTCTGGTCCTCTGCAAATACAATGCCTCTGATTCTGACAGCAATCCTCCCTCACCCTTGCTAACCCTTTCCACCTGGGCATCTCTCTCAAACCCAAGTTCCATCTCTCTCGCCAACATTAGGAAAAGCAAGCTTGAGATCACAGGTTTACAAGACCAACAAACTTTGAAATCTTACTTTCTACGCCAGAGGGAGAAGAGGCCTCCACTATTCAAATGAAATGCCTCTCTTGGAATGTTAGATGCCTTAATGCTCAAAACAAAAGGAAGTTGGTCAAGCACCAACTACAGCTCAAACGAACCATTGTTGTTTTCCTACAAGAAAGGAAGATGTTAGTTGAGAATCGTTGCTCTTTCACAAAGAAGTTTTGGCCACCTTGGGAAGCCTTAGGGGTGGATGCAGAAGGAGCTTCGGGTGATTTGGGAGTCGTGGAATCCTAGAACAGTCAAAGCTTACAGGTGGTTGCTAACAAAACTTGGATCTGTTGTGATGCCAGTGGATATGGGGAAGGACATTCTTATCCGAATGATAAATGTCTATGTCCCAAATGTCATCAGGCTTAAGAAAAGGACTTGGGATGAAATTCAGGTCTTTCTAAGTTTCTGGACATGAATTTGCAGCATAAGATTATTTTGGGTGGTAACTTCAATGTTGTCTTATCCTAAAGTGAGAAACGTGGTGACTGCAAACATGAAACCCAATCTCAAAAGGACTTCCCAAACTTTGTTTCTCGCTGCAATCTCATGGACCTCCCCCCAAAAGAAGGTTTCTTCTCCTGGACCAACAAAAGGGCAGGATTCTATAACGATAGGTTCCTAGTCTCAAAGTCCTGGCTAGAAGCACCGTGGATCTCCAAATCTCGCATCTTGAAGGTGCCCAGATTTAACCACTCTCCCATCTGGGTTGACATCATTTCAAATAGTGCTTCCCTGCAGTGCCCATTCAAATTTGAGCAAATATGGTTGCGGGATGACTTTTTCCTAAATTGGTTAAGAACTGGTGGAAACGCTGTCTGCGTCTCCAAGGCTCCAAAGCCTATTGCTTCATGATAAGCTCAAATATTAAAAAATCTACCTCAAGGATTGGAATGACAGTCAGTTCAAAAATATTTTCATCCAAAAACAGCAACCTCAGGACGCTTTGTCCCTTCTGAATAACGATATCCAAACCTATGACCTCACTGACCCTCTCTTCGCTCAGGGAAAGTCTCTCCTAAGCTCCTTGGAGGAAATTTAGGGAGGAAGTCTTTGGAAGCAGAAATCCCAAGAAAATTCGTTGGCAACAAGGGATACAAACACAATTCTTCCATAGGTCCACCATCTCCCATCGTCATGTGATTATATTGAACAAAATCTCCACACCAGATAATAACCTTCTTGAACCTCTAGCTGCCATCTGCGCTAGAGCTGTCGACTTCTTACAAGATCTGTTTTCACAAGATCAGCAAGTCCCAAGGGAATCGATGGAAGCTTTCTTGCTTGATGTGCCACTCTCGGTCTCTCCACTTCAGAAAGCGAAGCTACTAGCCCCTTCTCCCTAATCAAGATCACGGCCACGGTGTTTGCAATGAGCAGGAATAAAGCCCTTGGCCTGGAGGGATTCCTAGCCATTTTCTAACAGCGTTTCTGGAATCTTGTGGGAGTGAGGTCACTGCAGTGGTGAATGAGGCCAAAAGGTCCAAAAACTTCTCAAGGATCTGAATTGCACCTTTAATGCTCTAATCCTGATAAAAACAACGGTTTCCTCCTCCTCTAACCTTCAGCCCATTTCTCTCTACAACACCAACTATAAAATTCTGACGAAGTCTCTAACAGAAATGCTTAAGGCAGTCCTCCTGTATCTTGTTTCCTTCGAGCAAGGTGGTTTTGTCCAAGCTAAGCAGATTCTCAATGGAGTTGTCTTGGGTCATGAATCTCTTCACACCCTCTTGATTTCAAGCTCCAAAGGCATGGTAATCAAACTGGACATCAATAAGGCATTTATTAGGGTCAATTGGCTCTTCCTTCGTTCAGTCTTGGAGAAATTTGGATTCTCGCCAGCATGGTGTGAATCAATAGACAGCTACTTATCCTCGGCCCATATCTCTATTTTGGTAAATGGCAGCCCTGCAGGGTTTTTCAGCAGCTCCCATGGCCTTCGTCAAGAAGATCTCATCTCCCCCTGCCTGTTCATAGTAATGACAGAGGCCCTCAGTCAAGCCCTACAGTCAACTCTTGTTTCCAACAAAATTCAAGGTCTTAAATTGGCAACAGACGCCTCTGCCATTTCCCACCTCCTCTTTGTGGATGATACTCTTCTCCTTGGACGAGCAGCTAGAGAAGAAGCTACCAATATCAACAACTTATTAGATGAGTACTTCGTCGTGTCAAGGAAACTTATCAATGCTAATAAGTTCAGGGTATTTTTTTTAACGCCCCTCCCGGCCTTCAGCAGGCTTTGAAAGCCATCCTTGGCTTTCAAATTGGTTCTCTCCCTAGCAAATACTTGGGGATCCCTTTATTCTCAGGTGTGGGCAGGAAACTTGGAGTGATCTGCAAGGACCTTAGACTTTAATCTTGAAAAAAGAAAAATCGTTCAACTTTGTTGTTCGTATTTTGCTTCTAAAGATAGTTATTCAAGCCCTTCCAACCTATTTATTTTCAGTCCTCAAAAGTTCAGCTAACATCTTGGCTGCCCTGAATCAAAATCTCAAGATTTTTCTTTGGCAAGGTATCGACGATGAGAAGAAAATCCCCCCTAGCAATGGGAAAAAGACGTCTTTCAAATATTTGGGGCAGTGCCAATTTAACGAACATCACACTGAAAAACTCGGCTTTGGGTGCTAAGTTACTGTGGTGTCTCTTCTCTAATGCAGACCACCTATGAAGCAAGGTCATCAGAGCCAAATATCTAGACTATCTTGCCCATGAATGCATCTTCACAACTACAGCCCTACCCAGCAGGTCTCACATTTCGAATGTCATGTGCTCCTGTAGAGATATCATCTCTGATCAGCTTACTTGGGAGATCAGCTCAGATGTTCTTTTTGATTTTTGGAATGATTTGTGGTCAGGTTTAGCTCCTCTGAAGAACTTGGTTTCCTTATCGGATATTCGGGTTATCTCGATTGCAGACTGGGGTTCCAGCCTAAATAATTATACCCTGCATCATGACAATGAACCTGGCTCCTCCCTTTCTTGGCAGAGTTGGCATGATCTCAATGCTCCAACGGCCCAAGCGGCACAAATAACGGCTAGTCTCCAAGGCAAAACTCTTCCCCTTGGTTTTGGCTAGGATACTCTTTGGTGGAATGGTTTGTCCACTGGCTCTTATATAGTCAGCCTTGGCTACAAGATTGCAGCAAGCAAGGCAACCCCACGTGATCGCCCTGATTGGCCCAACCACAAAATGGTCACGTTGGGCTCTCATGAAGACTGGTGCTTTCTCTTGGTTGGCTTCTCAAAATAAAATACTTACTTTCAGTAATCTTCATAAACAGAGCTTCCAGGGGCCAAGCAGATGTGTACTTTGCAAAGCAAATGCTGAATTAGCCAACCACCTCCTCCTCTTCTATGCATTTGCCAAGAAATCTTGGTTCTGGCTTCTCCAAAATCTTTCAATCAACAGGTTTTCCCCTCTTCATTGAAAGGCCTCATCTGACTATGGCGATGTCTGTCTTCAAACTTCCGAAGGCCACTATGGTTGCTTTCCCAACCCTTGTAAAGTGGAACATTTGGTTAGTACAAAATAGAAGGTTTTTGAAGGACGAAGCCCTCTCCTAGGACAAGGTCATCCACAGAATTGAGATTGCAATTTCAGAATGGTCTTCCACTCATCTAAAGCTCCATGGTTGATCCCCAAAACCACATGATTTTTTCCTCCTTTGAAATTGGCCTCTCATTTCTCCCCGCACTTCATCTGGCAAGAGTTCAACACCCTTCAAAAAGTTAACTCTTGGTAGAAACTTCTGAAGCTTGGTCGGCTAAAGCTTAACTTTGATGAAGCTTTTGGAGGTAATCCCAGGATTGCAGGATATAGCTTCATTTTGTGATCCTCGTCCGGGGATTTCCTTGCAGCCTCCTCTTCCTCCCTCCCAGTTGCAACAAACAACAAAGCAGAGGTTCAAGCCTTGGTTGAAGGCCTCCACCTTGAGCAATCTCACGGTATTGTGAACCTCGAAGTGGAAAGGGATTCTATTGTGGTCGTTAATGCTCTCAACAAGGGCAGCACCCCCAATTGGAAACTCAACTCTCTTCTCCATCCTACTTATGTTATTCAACGCTTTTCCCAACACCTCACCTTCTCTCATTGTTTCAAAGAAGGTAACCAAGCCGCACACCACTTGGCCAATGCAAGAGCCGACTTGGGCTTCTTCTCAAAATTCAAAAGTGTTTTGCCCTTAGATTGGGACAATCTTGAGGAGATCTTTGCTCAAGACCTCTTAGCTGCCTGGACAAAATGCTTTAAATATATTTTTTTTTTTAAATAGAAAAAAAAAAAAAAAGAGCAATCAAGTAGTTTGTAATCACTGATCCAGGTTCCATTCCCATTGGACACTTTCAACAAGTGGTCATGGGGACACCTTGAGGTAGGGGTCACACTTATCCATGTGAACCAAGTCGAACACACCCTGGATATTATGGACCCAGGGCTACCCCCACGTCCCACTTCGAGAGGTGCTCCTCAATTAATCCAAACGTCTATAAGATGTCAAGATTTTGGAGCCAAGGGCTTGGGCTAGTGATGAGAAACAAGTAGTTTGTAACCACTAACCCAAGTTCCATTCCCATTGGACCCAAGACACTTTCAACAAGTGGCCATGTGGGCACCTTAAGGTAGGGATCGCACTTCTTCATGTATACCAAGCGGAACACAACCTATAGATCACGGACCCCAGTCCACCCCCATGTCCCACTTCGAGAGGTGCTCCTCAATTAATCCAAACATCTAAAATTAAGTCAAATTTTATGTCCCCTGGGTTGTGGTGTAACGGTTAAAGAAAATGCATTCATATTGGAGCGACCCAGGTTCAAATCCCACCACTGATTAGGCTACCCATAGCAAGGGACATTTAATTGGTTGATTGGCATAATGGAGATACAAGGACCAGAACCCCCGCTTGGCCTCCCAATCCCACATTAATGTGTATCAAAAAACAAAGCAATCAAATCTATTAAATTGGAATTATTTATTCCTAACACTCTTTTCAGTTGAAAACGTCATCATAAGATTTATTATGCATATATATTTATTACTCCCTTCTAGGAAGCACGTTGCTCTTGTTCTTATGTCCTTTCATTCATTCCCCCTATTGCAAATCCAGTTAGATTCACACCCTCATGCACCTCTAACATCTTTAATGGCACCTATGGTAGTGTGTCTCATCGTTGAGAGCTCTCTCTTGGCTACCCCTTGTCATCATTCTTCTTGCTCAAGTAGCATGGCCAATCTATGCTCCTCAACTCAATGGTGTCAAACCCCTCCAAGTGCCCCTATGTCTTCCTACACAACTCCTTCACTCCAGTTTTGTTATGGATGGTTTAGAGGAATATTTTATCCAACATGTTTTGGTCAATGTTGGTAATGAGGATTTGCATATGGTGGCAATGAACCCGAAGGCAATCAGAAATAGTTTTCTTGCTCGTTTGGCAATGGTCATGCCTGCATTTTATGTGTTCCAACTTCTAGTTCAACACTTATTTCCTCCCACCACTCTATGCAACCTAGAATACTTGAAAGTCGTTTGGCAAATTCATAAACCTTCTTTATTGGTGTCTGTGTAGGATGCGGATTTGAAATATCTTTCTCCCTCTGCACTCTAAGAGATGTTGAATTGGCACCCTCCCTCGTATTCAGATGTGTCTAATGGTTCTTCTGGCCTGGATAAGTCACTTTTGGTTTTGGAAAAGCGGATTCTCAATTGTGAGCGTCATCTTATCGTTGTTGCTTGTGGCATTGGTTCTAGAACCCATGGTCGTCCTCTGCTACATGGTCGTTTCAATTTTGTTGTTACCCGTCCTCTTCGCCATTCTCCTTCCTCCAAGCCATCCTCAGTGGGTACTAGGTCAGGCAAGCAAGTGCAAAAGTCAAACAGATGGACTACAAAGGAGTGGGTTTGCAATGAGAATGGCCCAATCCCCATTTGATATCCTCCATGGACCTCTTCATATCCGTTCGGAGATTCAGAAATTGACCATTATCCAAACTTTGCTCATTTTGTCGTGCCTTCATTTTCAAAGCCTAGGGAAACTAGACTGAATTTTATACCTGTAGGGACAGATTCAAGGCATAGTTCAAACAACCACATGTAACCCCTAATGATTACTCTATCCTGGAGTACCAGCGAGCAAAATGAATGGTAGCCTCTTAATTTCTCTTATGTCTATACTCACTAAGTTTTTGTGTTTTGTTATTTGGCATGGATTATCTTTTGGTCCATCTCTATCATGTTACTTCGTACTTAAGTTTAGTATCCTCCAACATATTTTTGGCCTTTTCATAAATGCTAAGTTGTTTTTTTTGTTTAGTATCGTCTCCTTCAATAAATTTACAATATTCAAAAAATAAAAAATCTCCCTTTTTGAAAATATGGGTGAGGGCCCCAAATACAATCCCCTCATTTAACCAATCAAAAAATAATAATCACATAAGACGAGTTAATTTTTCCCTCACTTATTCATATTTCTCTCAAATACAAAACAGAGGCATGCGAGTTGATTTTCTTGGAAAGGAAGTGACACTTTCCTAAAATCATCTTCACCACTACAATACACTCGTCGACTCAAGAAACCCAAAATTGCAAGGTCATATTAACCATTCTATGACCAAAGAATTGAGAATGGAGAAAGAACACTACCATCACAATAGTACTTGGATTACATCACGCTGTTGAAGGTACAGTCTCATGAGACTCTATCTTGGCCCAACTGTTATGGTCGGCAATAATTCTTGCCCTTCTTCTGCTCCTAGTCCACGAGGATCCAGGCCCCTAGATCTTACCGCAATTCATCACAAATGCTAAATCAGCATCACCTTACGTATGTGGCTTTTGCATTGAAGGCGGCACCTACGTGCCAATTGACAAGATCTAATTCTTCTTCAGCATTACCACACAGCTCCTACATTGTCAATACTATAGCGCACAATCTGTCAATAAGGGCAGTTGATGACGTCACCGCACTCATTGGTTATGAAGTGGTTACTACCAATTCTTGTAATGGTTCAACTGATGCTTCATCTCCCTCCATTGTATATTAACGTACACTTCCATTCTTTGTAGTTAGTTACGTGAAGTACATAGAAAAGAATGAAGTTAAAAAGTACATAGACACCATACATTTGATCTCTCAGATATTGTACAAAACTTAGCATTATACAACTTTGCTATCACAATTCTTCATCGATTGTCAATTGTCTTCTTTGCTTTCCTTGCTCATTTGCACGATTGCATAGCTATAACTTTTGTAATGTCTAAACTACTTCCCGACATAACCCTATTAAATCCGTTTAGGGTGGTTGTCCACCAAATCTCTTCCTAGGCCCTAGATAAGTGGTATCAAAGCGTTGCACACCTCATATCATTTCAAAGTGGTAGTGGCATTTTCTAAACATCATCTCTATTTGTATGCCCATTCATACAAGGGCTGAATATAGGTGGTTAGGGCAAGAGACTCGTGGCCCCTCATCATACCTTCCTATACGTCCTTAAACGACAAACAAATCCTCAATGACCCCAACTTCATAAATGTTCCAGAAGATGATAGAGGATGCATTGCAAAGACATCAACAAGATTTGGAAGAACATATTACATGTGAACGAGCAAGTATAGTTGATCATTTATAGCTACTTCTCAAGCAGCAAACTCCTTCCAACACCTCTCATTCACATTAACCATTTAGTGATCACACACTATGCAAGGTACAAGTCAATCTAGACACCCCTATGTTTGAAGGAAAAATAGATGAAGACGCCCTAGTTAGTTGGTTTAACTTAATTTGTTGATACTACACAATCAATTTTTGCCCAATAAAATATTACATTTGCTATTTTGAAAGTTTCTTTATCAATAAAGAAATGGTGGGAAAACTATTGCACTTCACATGAAAATTATGAAGATGAAATTAGTTCAGACCCATCTGTAGACACATGGAATGATTTTGTAGAAGCACTCAAAGAAACCTATTACCTTGTTGAAACTATGATGACCAGTACATCAAATTCTCTCAGTTTCGCCAAGGCAAGGATCAATCTGTGCAGGAATACACAAATACATTTCATACTTTGGTGGCCAAACTGGGTGTTCAAAATTCAGAACAGAACCTTATTTTGAAGTAGAGGTCAAGCTTGAGGCCGCATATCCAATCAGAGAAGGATTTCCTACAGATCTCTTCAATCCGAGAAGCCTACAGATTTGCTTGCAAGTTTGAAGCGAAGGCCAAGACTAAGACAAAATATTCTAAGTCTTAGACCAAGCAATAGTGTAATCCTTCCAAGCAAAATTCCAGACCAGAAAATGGCTCCAAGTGTCCTCCACAAAAGAAGCAACAGCCATCAAAACTGGAAAATGGTGTTCAATACACAACTCCAGTACTCATTCCAATGAGAAACGTTGTGTTAGAAAGACTCTATTTGCATAGCTTGAAGCAGTAGATACAAGCTCTATAGCTCTAGACAAGGGTAAGTAGACTATGGAATCTGAACCTAGTGCCATGGTAGGTACCACAAGCATCTCTACTACCCTTGCGGAAATAGCGGAAGCAGAAAGATTGTTCCATTCTGAAATGTGGATCGATGCTCAACCAATACACTTCATTGCTGACAATATAAGTCAGAAAAACCTGATTTCTCCTGAAGCAGTTCGTAGATTGAACTTGCCATTGACGCCTCACCCACAATCATAATCCATTGGATGGTTTAGTGGTGGATCTAAGAAACGCGTCATGTAGCAGTGTCAATTGGTGTAAAACTTCAAGCTTTGCCAAGATACAGTCATTTGCAACGTCGCTCCATTAGAGGCATGTGATGTTTTACTTGGGCAACCCTATCTTTACCATCAACATGTAATCTATGAGGCAAATCCTAAAAGTGGTATCATAGATGTTGATGATGAGAGGCATACTAGAGTAGTGTTATCATAGATGCTAGTGACAAGTGTTATCCTAGAAGTGTTATCATAGATGCATACCAAAAGTAGTTGCCAAGTTATCACTCATTAGCGCCAAATAGCGTAATAAATTAGTCACATCTTGTAAAAAGCTTGTGCTTTTGATGGTGAGGTTTGAACGTAAACACATCATTGTGGCACCAATTCATACTGCAATTCCTCCACCAATAGCCGTAGAGACCTCAGAGTTGAACAACAAGTTGGAAGAATACAAGGATCTCTTTCAGTTGCCAAAGGAAGTGTCTATGCATTGTTAGGTGAAGCACACTATTAATTTGATTCCTAGACTACCTCTACCTAATGCCTCTTTATACCACAAATCATTTTTGGAGAATGAGGAGTTTAAGCGGCAAATCCATAAACTTGTGGATAAAGGATATATCAGGCCCAGCACATCGCCTTGCAACAACCCGATTGTGCTTGTGCCAAAGAAGGATGGCACATGGAGGTTATGCATCAATTATAAAGCTCTAACAAGATCACAGTGAAGAACCATTATCCTCTTCCCAGGATTAAGGACTTGTTGGACCAACTCCGTGGTGCAAAATTCTTCACCAAAATTGATCTCAAGTCTGGAATTCATCAGATTCCTGTGCAACCCATAAACATCTCAAAGACAGCCTTCAAGGCCAAAGAAAGTTTGTTTGAATGGTTGGTCATGCCCTTTGGCTTAACCAATGCACAAGCCACATTCATACGGATAATGAATGACATTTTCAGGCCATTCACCACTTCATTTGTTGTAGTCTATCTTGATGACATCATAATCTTCATCAAAGCATGGTATGAACATCTGCACCATCTAGAGCCAGTGCTTGACACTCTGCAAAAACATAAGTTGTATGCAATGCTATGCCCTTAACCTATGGCATGTCTAGGGATATGTGTGGCCAGCTTGTGGCTTACATACCTCTTATATTGTCTTGTTGCAGCTTGTGGCCCCCTCTGCAAAATCGGCTTATGAAATAACCATGGCTAAGTAGAGTATATATAGAAAGTAGTGGTTAGTGTTTGATCATCATATTGCAAATTATGTTCTAATTACATTGTTGTGGAGGTTGTCCCTCGAAATGGCTCAGCTACATTTATCAAGCTTTTTGCTCTTCTGCCAATTATTGTTGTGGATCTACATATTTTGCTCTTATTTCTGCAATATAATATTCTATTGTGCGAACATCTAAGTAATTTATGTTATGAACTAGTCATCACATGGGTGCATTAGTTATTTAGGTTAGTACTCCAGATTATTAAATATTAAATAGTGTGTGTATATTTAATATGTGGAGAAGAGTAATGTGTGTTGTGAGAATAATTCCCATAGTGTTTTAGAAAATATTTAGGCAATAAGGTGAGAGATCGTAGGAGATAAGTGAGAGATTTAGAGAGTAGTTTAGGGATAGATTTGAGTGATTTGAGATGAGGAAAATCTCCCTATTTGTAGGAGATTCTTGCCTATAAATGAAATTGCTCTACATTTGAATCAACATGTTGGATGATTGACACAAAAGTGTTGTGCATTTGCACCCCTGAGCTTCAACTCGACCCAGATATGGAGTAATTTCTACATTTGGTATCAACGTAGATTTCCTGAGGGAACTCTAAAATAAGGAAGCAGAGAACAAGTATGCAGTGCGGACCACGTGCAAACCTTGTTGAGCGGCAGTCCTCCATTTTTGTTTGTCTTTGCCAATGGGTTAGCAGTGCAAACCCATTGTCAATCGTTTGTTCGTTTGTTTTAGCATTAGTTTATTTGAATAAGTAATTGTGAGAGGCATCTTTTTCCTGAAGGCTTTTGAAGCAAATATGACCTCGTAGTTGAATTCAAAATGTCCAAAAGTAGTTGGATCAATTATAAACAAGCCATATTTTTGTTTCAGTTGTTTTTGGACTTTTTGGGTTTTTGCAATTTTTTGTGTTCATTCAAATCTACATTGGAGGGAAAAAAACAAAGAAGTGTTTTTCAGTTTTGCAAGGCGCAATCACAGGGTAAACTTGGACGCAACTCTTATTTGAATGTTTGCAAATCCAATTAAAGATTGGATTTTTTGATGGCTTCAAAAATTGTGAATTTTGCAAGTTTTAACTTGATTTGCAATTTCATTGCTTAAACAAAGCCTTATATTCTTTGTTGAGATCTTTGGTTTGCATTAAGGATCTGGCTTGATCGACCTGCTTCACGGCTGCATCATATAGAGGCTCTAAGAAAATCTATGAATTGAAACCACAGATTGCTATTGCATCGTTTGCTCCTCGACCTATACGATCCAAAGTCATCATTGGCTTTGCATTAGGCATTAGAGCCCTCGGTGACCTGCAAACATTTGGAGTACCAGTATTTCAAGCTTCCACAACCTACTCCAGCTTAGACCTAAATTGGCTGCATATTATCCTCGCCCACGGCTTCCATAGACAGCAATGCTGCTCACAACACTCTTCATCCTTGCATCCGATGAGCTCGATCTCCCTTGCACAAGCTCCCAAACCCTCGACTTGATTCCGCCTTGTCTTAACTCTCAACAACACGATCCATTGTAGACTCTCTGCCTTTTTTCAATGGTCACACCTCCTAGCTCGACTTTGACTAATACAACAGACCCACTCCAAAACCTAACTCGTGCTATCTACAACGAGTTTCAAGCAATCTTTACCCAACTACATCCACGGATTCATCCACAACTGCATCAAACTCTCAAGCTCGAATCCTCTCCAACCTCAAAACAAAGCGATGTCTCCCAACTTGGCGTAGCAAGAGAAGACTTGACAAGCCCTAACCCTAATCTGATTGGGTAAAGCTTTTATTTTTTAAATTTTGTCGAGACTTGAAAAGTTAAATAGAAATATTTACATATAACTATTTGACAGGTTTTCTAGCCCGATTGGCTACTAAATTTTGTAAAGGCATTGAGCCTTGAAGACGTCTAGGGGTCAATACCCAATCCCTCCTTAGTGGCTTAATCTTTATATTGAAAATTTCTTTATTAAGAAATCTTTAAAAAAAACCAATATGTAAATTTCAGAAAGGGAAAATATATGTTTAAGGAGGTGGTATTTTTTTGTAAAGGGAGGTCGAAAGAATATATTGTCAAATATTGTAAAGGGAGATATGAGCGTTTTTTGACAAATTTTAAAGGAGTTTACTTTGTGATCGGGTGCATTTTCAGTTGAATCCAACATCAATTTTAATTTGTGGGGGGGAGGGGGGTGGAATTGGGTCATTTTTAGGAAAAATATTGCTACTGTGGTGAATTTTGAAAGACCGTGGAAGAAGAAAAATGTGCCAGGCTTCAGAGGCTCGCGACAGGGAGCGAGACTAGGGCACTGCCCCGAGACCTTGCAAGGGGTGTTGCCCCTTGACCCCACTAGGGATTGCCACCCCCAGACCCCCACTTCAAAATTTTAGAGCCAAAACAAAAATTGGTGAGAAAGTTGCAGCAATAAAAAAGGCAAATTCAAAGCAAAGAGAACCTCAAGCATCAGTGACAATTGAGAAGACGATCACAGCCGAAGAATAAGGCCAACTATTGTTGCAGCTCCAGAAAGACATGTTTGATGATTTCTCCCATGTGACCACTAAAGGGGGGAATGTTATGAATTAGTCCTCATATGGGTGCATTAGTTAGTTAGGTTAGTACTCCACATTATTAAATATTAAATAGGTGTGTATATTTAATATGTGGAAAATAATAATGTGAGTTGTGAGAACAATTCATGTAGTCTTTTAGGAAATATTTAGGGGATAGGGTGAGAGATAGTAGGAGATAAGTAAGAGATTTATGGAGTAGTTTAGGGATAGATTTGAGTGATTTGAGATGAGGAAGATCTCCCTGTTTGTAGGAGATTCTTGCCTATAAATGTAATTGCCATGCAGTTGAATAATCATGTTGGATGATTGACACAAAATTGTTGTGTTTGCACACCTAGGCTTTAGTTCGACCCAAAAATGGAATAGTTTCTACAATTTCATTACAAGTGTTATCAAAGCTTTGATTTGGGCAAGTTTATGTGGTGTTGTTTTTTTCGGATTTGGTGTTGCAGGTCTCCTACAAACGAAAAGATTGAAAAAATATATCTTGCGATGAGTGAGTAATTTAATTTTTCCATCACTACAATATTGTTCAAACTGCTTTTTAGAAAAAAAATCTGAAAAAAATTTAAACCTTGTGCAAATTCGCAGTCATTGGATTTGTCTTAGCAAGACCATCGCAACGATACAATCAGTCCATACACTTTTCAAGCTAAAACTTTTCACCTTTGTGCACATTAGCAGTCATTGGATTTGTCTCGACAAGACGATTGCAACAGTATAATCTGTCAATACACTTTTCAGGGCTGAAACCCTCCATCTTAGGGTTTGTGCATGTCTGGTCCTAACATTTGCGGACATAGGAAAGGGCAAGAAACTCCAAAAACTGCTCACAAGGATGGCATGGAGTCTGACACTTTTGATCCATTTATTTTTGAGGTGGTTCACCAACTTCAGTCAAATCTACAAAGCATGGTGTGGAAAGATGATCTCAATGCAATCAAAGGGGCCATCATTGGGGTAAGAGGGGACCTGAATGTTTTGAAGAATCAATTGACACTTATAACTGGGCAATTGACCAATCTTACAACTCAGCGTTCACAAAATAATCCTCACCACTCCAATTCAGTTCTCCTCATTCAAACAATCACACCACTAATCCTAGTCCGAAGCAATTATCAAAAATGGACTTGCACAAGTTTGATGGTAAAGATCCACTCACTTGGATCAATCAAATCAGGAATTTATTTGATCTACATCAAGCTCCATGTGCGCAAAAGGTGGTCATGGCTTCTTTGTATCTAGAACCTAAGCAGTTCATTTGGTATAGATAGTTGTGAGCTCAAAAGAAAAAAAGGGCCTTCGAATTCCCTGGTTTGTATTTTCTGAGTTGCAGCGCCACTCTTGCAACAATGTCTCAGAAAACTACTTCAATCAGCTAGCCAAATTGTGTCAAACATGGACTGTGAAGGATTATATTCATCAATTCTAGAATCCCTCCTTACATGTAGATGACATCACTAAGGCAAATTTGACTGTCATATTCTTGGATGGCCTCAAAAATAGCATCCAAATGGAGGTTCGCATGTTTAGTCCCAATTCAATATCTGAAACCAAGCCAATGGTACGCATGGTAGAAGAAAAATGAAGACCTTTCGTTAATATCCATGAACGCAATTTCCCAACCCCATCATTTCCTCAGCTTACAAGATTCACCCCTCAACAAATTGAAGAGAAGCATGAAAAAGGGTTAAGTTTTCGTTGTGATAGCAAATAGAGCAAAGAATATAAATGTGCTGAAAAGAAGTTGGTTTACATTGAAAGCGTCAATGAGGATGAAGAAGATGATGAGGCCTCAGGTGCAGGTCTAGAAGAACTCGTGGACAAATCTGAAAATTCTCAACCTACTATTTCCTATCATGCACTTTCAGGTATTAGTACTCCTCAAACTCTTAAAGTGGTGGGTTTCCTCGAAAAACAGAAGGTGACTGTGTTAATTGACTCTGGTGATACACAACTTCATCAATAGTAAGTTGGCTACTCGTTTGAACTATTTCTTTTACCCAACTCCAAAGTTGTAGGGCATGATTGCAGATGGTGATACAATCCCCTGTTCCAGCAAATGCCACAGTATTAAGCTTGCTATGGAAAACTACTTGTTAGATTCCCTTGTGTTTGTTACTCCCATGGGAGACGCTGACATTGTTTTGGGAGAGAAATTGCTCACCACTTTGGGCAAAATTGAGATGAATTTCTAGGAACTATTCATGCGCTTTCATTCAAAAGGCAGGGCATTTTAATTGCATGGTTTACAAGCTAAATCTCCACAATTAGTTAGTTCTCACCAGAAGATGAGATGCTCGAAAAAGATGTTGAAGGATTTGTTGCACAACTGTTTTCCATAGAAGTTCAACCAACCAAGGAGTCTACCAAACTAATTTACAACTGGTGTTGGATGACCATTCTGTTGTTTGTGGTGCCATGCCAAAAGGACTTCCACCAAGAAGAGCGCATAATCATGCCATCAGACTACTTCCAAGTAGTACACCACCCAACATCAAACTCTACAAGTATCCCTATGTCCAGAAGAGTGAAATTGAAAAGATGGTACAGGAGATGCTAGAGGCAGAAATTATTAGACACAACCAAAGTGAATATTCCTCCCCGGTGGTCATGGTGCGTAAGGATGACACTTGGAGGATGTGCCCAGACTATAGAGAACTCAACAAGTACACCATCAAAGATAAGTTTCATATTCTAGCAATTGATGATTTGCTAGATGAATTGCATGGCATTTATTTTACCAAATTAGATCTTCGCTCTAGGTATCAACAGATTCGAATCTGACAAGAAGACATACTCAAAACAACTTTTAAAACTCATGAAAGCCATTATGAGTTTATGGTCATGCATTTTGATCTCACAAATGCACCATCTACATTTCAGAGTTAGATGAATGCTAATTTTAGGCCATTTTTTAGAAAATTTGTCTTGATGTTTTTTTATGACATCCTCATTTACAACAAAATTTGGAAAGAACATTTGAAACATATGAAACAAGTACTTTTGGTTATGGAACAACATCACCTTTATGCCAAACCTTCAAAATGTGTTTTTTGGCATCAGAGAGGTGGAGTACTTGGGTCCTATTGTTTTACATGAAGGCATGAAAGTTGATCCTAAAAAGATCCAAGCAATGTTGGAATGGCAAGTGCCCAAGACCCTCAAAAACCTTTGAGAATTTTTTGGGCTAATAGGTTACTATCGTAGGGTTGTCAAAATTTATGGCAGCATCACAGCCCCACTCACATCCTTATTAAAAAAAGACTCATTCCAATGGACTGAAACAGCTACCAAGGCATTCGAACAGCTGAAAATAGTTGTGTACCACTCCAATTTTGGCTACCCCTGATTTTTCTAAAAAATTTGTTGTTGAATGTGATGCATCAAGATACATGGGGGTTGTACTCATGCAAGAAGGTAGACCACTTGCATTTGAGAGTCGTCAACTGAAAGAAAAAAACATGATCAAGCCAATCTATGAGAATGAGATGATGGCTATTTTGCATGTAGTCAAGCAATTGAGACCTTATATGATGGTCGACACTTTAGGTAAAGAGTGATCATGATACCTTGAAATATTTTTTGGAACAATGGTTGTCATCAGAAGAACAACATAAATGGGTGACTAAAATGTTAGGATATATAAGAAAGGAAAGAAAATGTGGTGGTAGATGCACTATCAAGGCGGGATGAAACCGCTGAGGCATTGTTATGCGCAATGACCATTTGGCACACATATTGGCTAAAGGAAGCAAAATCAGAATGGGAGAATGACAGGGATACCCATAAATTGATTCAGGGTTTTCAGTTTGGTTCTGGGAGATCTGAAAATTTTGCATGAAAGGGGCATTCATTATGGTATAAATCAAGATTTTTAAAAACATATCATAGAATCAAGCAAGATTTCTTTTGGGAAGGACTCAAGGGGGATGTCCAAAAATATGTAGCTGAATGCATGGTATGTCAACAGAACAAATGTGAAACCATTAAGACCCCAGAGCTTTTGCAACCTTTATCCATCCCTAGCCAGAGGTGGGAGAAGGTTTCCATGGATTTCATTATTGTGTTACCATGGTCTAAGGGTAAAAATGTTATCATGTAATTGTGTATTGACGCACCAAGTATGCTCATTTTTGTTCCTTATCACAACCATTTGTCGCTAGTACGGTAGCTTCTATTTTATTCAATACAGTTCAAAATTGCATGGTACTCTAAAGATCATTGTAAGTGACCGAGATCCCATATTTACTAGTAATTTTTGGACTGAATTATTTGCATGTTTGGGAACCCAACTGGCTCATAGCTCGTCCTATCTTCCTCAATCTGATGGACAAAAAAAGTCAACAAACGCCTAGAAGGGTATTTTCGTTGTTTTGTTTCCGACAAACAAGGCAAATGGGTTCATTGGTTGCCACTTGCCGAATGGTGTTATAACACTTCTTTTCACACTTATTCCAAAATGTCTTCCTTTGTGGCATTGTATAAGTATCACCCCCTATCTATCACTTCAACCTTGAAGGTGCATCCCAAGGTTTGAGCTATTGAGGAACACATTCACCATCAATAGGAGGTACTCGCTAGTTTGCGAGAGAATTTAGCAATGGCATAGAATAGAATGAAGCAACAAGCAGATCAACACTGTAATGAGCGGCATTTTGACATAAGTGATTGGGTCTTTGTGCGTTTGCAACAATATAAGCAAATATACCTGAAGCAACAGAAAAAGGATAATATGTTGTCCCCTAAGTATTATGGCCCTTATCAGATCTTGCAGAAAATTGATAGTGTGGCCTACAAGCTAGAATTTCCCCTATCCACTCACATACATCCGGTAACACATGTCTCTTATCTGAAGAAGGTAATAGGACATAGAGTTTCTACTCAGACTGAGTTACCTGATGTGGATGAAGAAGGTCGAGTCATTCTGGACCCTGAAGAGATCCTTGACATGAACACTAAGCAACTACAGACCAGATCAATTAAGGAATATTTGATCAAATGGAAGAATTTGCATCCTGAAGATGCAACATGGGAGAATGAAGCATTCCGACAACATCCTGGTTTAATTCAGCGTTGAAGACAATGTTGTTCTAAAGGGGAGGGACATGCTACGCCCTTAACCTATGACGTGTCTAGGGATATGTGTGGCCGACTTGGTGCTTACATACCTCATATATTGTCTTGTTACATCTCTCTATGTTCTTAGTAAAGTCGGCCTATAGTATAATCATGACTAAGTAGAGTATATATAGGAGGTAGTGGTTAGTATTTGATCATCATATTGTGAATTCTGCTCTTATTGAATTGTTGTGGAGGTTGCCCCCTCAAAATGGCTCAACTATAATTATCAAGAATCTTGCTTTTATGTCAATTATTGTTGTGGATCTACATATTCTATTTTTATTTCTGCAATATAATATTCTATTGTGCAAACATCTAAGTAATTTAATTACATGCAAACATGGTAAAATGTTTACTTGCCATCTCAGGAATACAGTATCTGGGATACATTGTAGATGCAAAAGGAGTGCATGTGGACCCAGCCAAGATTCAAGTCATCTAGGAATTGCCACAACCAAAGAATCTCACAAAGTTTTGCAACTTCTTGGGATTAGTCAATTTCTATAGGAGATTTGTACTTGGTTTTTCTCATGTGACTTGGCCTTTGAATCAAGTTATCCAAGGTAGCACTGAAGCAAAGTTCATCTAGTCACCTATGCAAGAAAAAGTATTTGAGGAACTAAAATGCATACTCTATTCTACACCAGTACTTGCATTACCAACTCTTCAACAACCATTTGAGATTGAGATCGATGCATCAAACTATGCAATTGGAGCAGTCCTCACTCAATATAGTCATCCAATTGCTTACCACACCGAGATTTTCACTGCACTAGTAAGAAACTATTCAACGAATGATCACAAGTTTTATGCTATCGTACAAGCATGTAAACATTGGAAGCATTATATTTTGGACAAGGAGACTGTGATCCATACAGATCACAGGCCACTTCAATTCTTGCAACTCATAACAAGTTACAACAAGAGCGGCACCAAAAATGGTCTTCTTATCTCAATAATTTTGTCTGAACATCAGGGATGTGAAGGTTAGTGCCAATCCAGTCACAGATTGTCAGAGCCGTTCTCAATTCAATCTCTTTTTTTTGTACTTGATGCATGTGGGTATGAAGTCAAAACATGGTTAGAATTGTATCCATCTAACATGGATTTTGCAGATATATATCAAAACTTGCTTTGGGGTAATTCAATTCAAATTTTCTACTTGTAAAATGAACCCCTGTATCACCTTGGACACTTATGCATTTCGCATATATCAGAAAGACAAAAACTAATATGCGAGGCTCATTTTAATAAGGTCACAAGACATTTTGGAGTTGAAAAGACCCTTGCAGTGTTATAGAAGTACTTTTTTGGCCACACCTCAAGGCAAATGTTGCAAAATACATCATGTACCGCCTATGCAATTGCCAAACTAGTCAACGAGAAGCAAGGTTTATACACACCTCTTATGGTTCCAACAAGACCATGAGAATCTATTTCCATAGATTTTCTCTTAGGCTACTTTACTACCAAGCACAGTAATGATTGTGTTTATGTAGTAGTTGATAGATTCTCAAAGATGAAAATTCTAATACCTTGTAAGAAAGCAATCTCAGCTCTAAAAATAGCTCAATTGCACTTTCAACATGTTTGGATCCACTTCAAAATCCCAGAAACCCTATTTGATAGAGATACAAAGTTTTTGAGCAATTTCTGGTAAGCACTTTGGTCTATGCTAGACACAAAGTTGAACAATTCTACCACCTTCCATTTGCAGACTAATGGATGGACAAAAGCAATAAACAAGAAGATAGTGCACCTTATTAGATTGAACACTTTGAAGAAGTAACGCACTTGGAATGAAAGCCTATCTTTCATCCAACATAGCTACAACAGAGCTTCGCACCGCTCTACTGCACAAAGCCCTTTTCAGATATGTTTGGGTTTCCAACCTCTGGCACCTATTGATGTAGCTTATCACATCCCGCCATCAATAGCAACAACTCATTCAAATTAGAAGGAAGTTGACAAAGTTGTTCAATTCATTGGGCACATTTAGCAACAAGTGCCAACCATTCTACAACAAGTTAATGCTAAGTACAAGCATCGCCATGATAAGCATCAACACCGCAAACCTTTCAAGTGGGTGATCGATTCTGGCTACACCTGCAAAAGAAAAGACTGACATGATTTCACTGCAAACTTCGTCCACTTCGGTATGGACCTTGCACGATCACCAAGCAAGGGAAAACATTTTTGAGCTCAATCTTCCTTCTTATCTTGGGTTGCATCTATCAACACAGAACTTTTGCACCATTACTTTCCACCTCTATTGGACACTTAAGACACGGCAAAGACTCTAACAGACAGAGATCAATCTAGATTGCAGCATCCCAACAAAATTGGATCAAGTCATTGACGTCGATTCAAACAAACACACTGACAAGAAATCCCTCTCTTCCAAGCCGTCAAAGTAAGTCAAAGGCCTTCCTAGGGAAAATGGTTTACAAAAGTGCAGGTTGTTAATTTGTTTCCACATATTTAACCGTCGTTGCATGCAATGGGGACCATTGCTCTTCAAGGAGGGGCAACTAATCCAAGAGGATTTGGGTCACTCGATCTTACTACAAGTCATTGTAATTGCTTAGTCAACTTTGCACTTATGTCAGCAGCGTCTGCATTGAGGGTGGAACCTACGTGCCAATTGACAAGATTTAATTCTTCTTCAACGTTATCGCACAGTGACATTGTCAGTATTATAGTGCACAGTTTATTAGTAACAACAGTTGATGACATTACTACACTCCTTGATTAAGAAGTGGTTGCTACCAACTCTGGTAATGGTTCAACCGACACTTCATCTCTCTCCATTGTATATTAAAGTACATTTCCATTCTTTGTGGTTACTTACGTGAAGTACGTAGAGAAGAATAAAATTAGGTAGTACATAGAAACCATACATCTGATCTCTCAGATATTGTACAGAACTTAGCATAATACAACTTTGCTATTACAATTCTATATCAGTTGTCAATTGTCTTCTTTGTTTTCCTTGTTCATTTGCACGATTGCATAACTCTAATCTCTATCACATCTAAACCGCTTCCGCACATAACCCCATTAAATCTATTTAGGGTGGTTGTCCACCGGGTCTCCTCCTAGGCCCCAAATAAGCTCCCAACCCTAATGAAAACTAGAGCTTTGTCCTTCATCAGCTCCTCCTCATGGCTCTATGGATGGTTCTCTTGTTAGCATGGGACCTCCCTTTCACAAGGTGGTTTTTTTTATATAATTGTCTATACTAGTTTGTCTTGGGTTTTACCTCCTCTTATTAATGGACTACTTCTAAATTTATTTTTAGATATTTTATTGTTGGTTATTGGAGTCCTTTTGGAACTCCTGATTTCTTTTTGCAACTTTCTGTATTTTTGAGCTCCCTTGACCTACTTTGGTAATTGATTGACATTGATATATTTTATTCCTTAATTTTCTTGCTATATATTTGCTATTCTCTTTTGGTTTCATTTCTATTGATATCCATGTTTTTTTCAGTTTCGTGCACAAACATAGTGAAGTTATATTATCCAACATTGTGGGTAGAGTTTCTAGGCATTATGGACAACTAACCGTACAAGTAACTCTTACCAAAAAAAACAACTTTGCAAATTACCACTTTGAGCAAAACAAATCACTTAAAAACAAGTAAAAGAGAGGATAGGATTGACCAATTGGTGTATTTAATTCGCCTCGCAGAAGTGTTGCCATCACAATATAGCATAGATTGCCATGGATTTCCCTAGGAAGCCAGAAACCAATTAGATTGAACTGGCTTGCAATAACCACTCATGTGGACGTGGAAAATATCGCAATGAAAACAAATTGTTACGTGTCTGACACTGCAAATGACACGAGAATTGAAATCCTTGCTTTGATCATCAAGCAAAAAAGTGCGAATTTTGCAAGAAGCTAACACTATTCAACCCCCAAACCAAGAGAAGGCACTTTTAACCACCAGCATTATTACATGACTTCGCCAGTCACAGCATAGACACTTTCGAAATCACATCTAAAGATGCCAGTTTTAAGAACAATGGAGAATGAGAAAGGAAAAATCAAGGTCACCATCACAATAGTGCCTTCACCACGTCACACCACCAAAGGTCCACCTGCAGAATTAAGTGTGTTGTTTTGTTTTTTCATTTACGATTTCAATTTGCCATCATCCACTTTACTACTCAGCATTAGGTTTGTAAATTCATTCAAACTTCAAGGGTTGAATGTTTTGTTATTAGTTTTTGGCAGCCATCATTGGTCCTACTACATAGACATGTTTTAAACAGAAGTGCAGTAAATTTATTGCATACAGCCCAAGTCCCCAAAAGTCTTGTTGAGGTAGCCTACCTCTTGAAAATACCCTGTGTAAATCATGGATGCATGTTGAATCCTTAAGAAAGTTTAGTAAATAATAGAGAATAAAGCATTGCTTAGTGACAATGTGTCCACCCCATCTTGGAGCTGTCTCGGACATCCAAGGCATCTTGGTGACCAGGGATACATCCCTAGAAGTACCAAAAACAGCAAAAACAAGAGGGAGGTCCCCTGAACTTCATGGGCATTTCGAGGACACCCCCTGGATGTCCAACAAAAATAGTAGGTATCGAGGACGCTGTGATGGTCGAGGGACGTCCCAGGGATGTCCCAGCATCCCCAGCGCCTGCTGCCTCAAAACAACAAAAAAAATGAAAAAAACAATAAAACAGAAACCCTAACCCTAAAAGTGAGTTGGAAACTTATAAAAAGGCCCTAAACTATAATTGCCTATCACACTTGAACAAAATGATGAAGAGGAAAAGAGGAGAGGAGAGAAGCAAGCACGAGGGCTTTCGGTTTTAGCAAAAGCAAGAGGATCCTATTTCTACTTCTCACATTCTACACTTACAGGCGTGTACATTGATTCCCTTTTGGCATTGTCATTTCCATTCTTTTTTTTTTAACTTATATTATGTCATTTTGTTACAAATTGTCAAATTCATTCAAGAATCACAGTCGCATTTTTTTCCCCTTCAGAGACTTGCAAAGCCATTTGGTCCTTGGGCCTTGGCTGTTTTTATCTTTTTTTTGTTTTAAGTGCAAAAATAGGTTATGGCATTTGCTACTTTTTCTTTTCTTTTTTTTTGTCAAAATGCAAAATAGGTTATGGATTGGTTGCTTTTTTATAGTTTTTTTTTTCAAAATGCAAAATGGTTTCTACTTTTATTTTTATTTTTGGCCCTAACTACTAAAATACTAAATGGCTTCTTGTTTTTTGGTTTGTGTTCTTGTTTATTAATTTTTTTATAACTTATATCGACAATCATATCAAGTATAAACATTAAAATTTCAAAGTATTTATTTTTTTATTTTATTTTTTGCAATCACAAAGTAAGTTCTACTTCTGATAATGATTATGAAGCTGATTTGCAAATGGATGAGATGGATTGTGGCCCTAGGGAAGGGGCGGGCAAAGGGGAAAGAGAATAAGCAACGCAAGCTAGAAGCTCAATTGCAAGACTCGAAAAAATTAAAGTCCCCTATAAGGCATTGGCCCCATATTCCAAGGGACCATTTGACAAGAAGAGACTTTTGAAACAATTTGCTTATATAGTTGAGGCCCCCAAAGTGAGGGGGGACTAAATTATGGAAGTATAATATGTGTTCATTGACTTGGTTAGGTAACATCACTAGGGTGAATGTACACTTCTTACACGTACATGGAAAATAGGTTGGACTGTGTTCAAAATTCACACTTGATGAGAGGAAACATTTTATCACATTGTTTGATGGAGATATTACAGACAACATTCCAACAGTTCATGGCACTAGCACCCCTTCTAATTCTCATAGGACTTCTAAGAGTTCTTTCTTTAATGGTGTAGTAGTTTCAAGGTGCCTAATGTGGAGGTAGAGGGAAGAGGAAAGCTGCAGTACCCAATCCTATTGTAGACATGTATGATACTGAGGCTAGGGAGGAGCCTAATGATGCCATTGGAAAATTCTTCTTTTCCGTTGGCATCCCATTTCATGTTGCTCACTCTCCTTATTACAAGGAGGCATGGCTAAGGCAACTGAAGCAAATGGAATTTATGTGCCCCCGGAAGACACAAAACTGAGGACTACAACCTTGGATGAGAACTATTCCAAGGTTAATTTATTGATGGAGGAAATGAGGACCAGATGGGTCTATCATGGATGCAACATTATCATGGATGGGTGGACGAATATTAGACATCGCCCACTCATCAATATCATTGTCTCTTGTAAGGATGGACCTTAGTCTTGAGGACGGTTGATTGTTCAAACAAGCACAAGGATGTAGTGTTTCAGTTTCATATTTTGAGAGATGTCGTTGAGGAGATTGGACCTTCCAATATCATATAGGTAGCTACAATACAGCTTATGTGTGCAAAGTAATGGGTAAGCTAGTGGAGGCTACCTACGAGCATATTTGTTGGACCCCATGTTGCGTGCATGCCATGAACAATGCACTGAAAGATATTTGCAAAATTATCTGGATGAAAAAAAGAGTGGCCGAGGTTAGGGAGGTATAGATGTTCATCTGCAACCACCACACATTATTGGCACTCTTTTGCACCTTTTCGAGTACGAAATTCCTTGAGCCAGCCTACATTATTTTTATGATCACAACACAGAAGTGTATTCCGTGGTAGGAGTCCAAGACAAATTATGTGAAGAGGGTAAGGTGGTGGTGGTGAGAAACACATTTTAGGCAAATGTAAAATACATCACATCAATTACATCTTTAGTTTTCAACATCATCAAATATGGGGATTTTGATAGCCCCAACCATGGCGAAATATATAAGTGCATTGACAACATGCTTGGCTATATGAAGACCACTATTCAGGTGAGGGACCCACCCTAGAATTCTACCATTAGCGTATTCAGCCCATCATTCAACACAAGTGGGAGAAGTTGAACACCCCCTTACACATGGTTGCATATGCACCTAATCTAAAATGGTATGTGGAGAGGCCTAATAGAATTGTCCCTTTGAATGACAAGGAGGTGAAGAAGGGCATCTTAAAGGCCCTAAAAAATAATTTATACTGCAAACGAAGCTTCACAAGTCAGATTTGAGTGGCTCAAACTTACTTTATTTATTGTCAGTTAATGCTTCTTATTTGCTTTCCAATTATTCTTCATATTCTTGTGCATGTATCAAAGTCTCCTTTGAGCATCCCTTTTCATTGTGTGTTGATGTCCTTTAAAATTTGCATTATCTTTCTTATTCATATGTGATGTTTCATTTGTTTGTGCCAATTTAGTCTTTTTGTTTTTGTACCTGTCTCTTTCTTCCAAACTATGTTTTGCACTATGTTGTTCGTTCTTATTCTACTTCCTATTTCTGCTTCCTTTTTACCTTCTTCGATTTGCCTTACTTCTTCATTTTTCTCTTTACCATGTTCCTACAAGTCCACAATGATTTCTAAATGATGAGAACATATTCAAGCTATCATAGTCATAATCAATGTATTTTGATAGAAAAAGTGGGTGAGATTCCCTTTGCTTCCCCTTTTGTTTTATTTGATCTTGTTTCATTGTTGTTTATCATTTCTTTCAAAAGTTTACCATTTTTCACACTTACGAGTTACCGTTACAATGGCTTCTCATGTTTATCATTTCTTTCAAAAGTTTACCATTTTTCACACTTACGAGTTACCGTTACAATGGCTTCTCATGTATCCCTTCTATATTATTTCATGTCTCACGTTTTGTTATGGGTCCTTTGTTATTTTGTTTTTCTACTTTCATTGAAAGATTCTCTACTTTGTGATTATATTAGAGTGCGCACACTTTCAAATTCATGTGGCACACAAGTTGATTTCTTTTTATACTCTTGATATGATTTACAAGATGTATGCAAAACTCTCAATAGGTCACAAGTTCCTTATGACAGCTTCACAATGGGGCAAGGGGCAATTCCTTGTCCACTTGAGCATGGAGGCAAACCCTTGAAGACCCCGATGGGAATCATTTCCTTTAGTTCATGTTACCCTACAACTCCATGCTTATATTGCAGGCAACCATAGGGCAAAAATTGCCCTTTGCATCCGGTTATTTCTAACATCATCTATGAAGCGAGAATTATACGCTTGCTTTATAAGGCATACATAGTTGACACGATTCACTACCACTGAATGTTTGCTATCATATAATGAGCTTTTTATGATGATTTCCATGTTAACAGGTTGCTAGCTTACTTAATTGTTTGTTCATGTGCCTACTATGTTACTTATCATGTCCATTGTGCTTAGGTGTTTGATTTGTGTTTTCTATGACCATTGTCATGTTTAATCATGTTGGTCATGATTTGCACTTACTTTATCATGTTGCCTTTGCACCCGGTGTGTCTTAAATTTATACTTTTGTGCCTAATGTGCTATCCATTGCTTGGTATGTCATTATTTTGCTTATGTGCCTAATGTATTATCCATTGTTTGATATATCTTTATTATGCTTATGTCCCTGATGTGCGATCCATTGCTTGATATGTATTTATTTTGCTCGTGTGCCTGATGTGCTATACATTGCCATATATGTCTTTACCCCGCTTATGTGCATGAAGTGCATTACAATGCTCGATGTGCTTTAGTTATTTCTTATTTTGATTTATGTTGTCGCATGCCTGATGTGTTTTATCTATTTATTATTTTGAATTACTTTTTGTGTGCCTTGTTATATGTTCAACGTGTTGTCTTCTGCTAGACATGCCTTCCAAGTTTCTTATCATATCTACTTTGCTTGTGTGACGAGCATTTGTTCATTATCTTGATACTCATACTATTGTAGTGTTTACATGATCATTATCATGCATCCATTATGATTTACACTTCCATTATGTGACCTTGATCCATATCATGCACATACACATGGTATCTAATGGGGCAAGATCCTACTACTCGTGATCTTTACTATTATATCTTTGTAAACTAACAACCTAGTATTATAATGGCTCCAATGATTTTCGTGTTGTATTTGTTATAATTTGAGCCCACATGAGGCAAAATATAATATTGATGGTGTCATAGTATTACCTTGCCAGAGCAATTTTACTTCCCTTCGAAACATGAGTCTCGCTATGTTTCATGCACTCCACTCCTCTCTTGTGGGGGGGCAAGTATATTCTACATTCTTCTACTGATCATTTTCATGTTTTAGTACATGCAGTATTTATAGTGATTATAGGACTGAAGGGCTGGCACTAGGCGACCCCAGGGTTCCAACTTGATTTCCCAATGTTCAATACCCAGTGACCTAGTGTTCCAGATTCATTTGGATGTGAGGGCCCATTGTCAAACAACACATTGGGTTCCAACCTCACTCCATATTCTACCTCCTTCAATGATATGACGGACCCATGGGACTACCGTTGCATATCGAGGGTACAGAAGATATCATGTTACAATTAATTTCCATATATAGTATTTATTATTTTTCACTCACCCATTTTTGTGCAGATAAGTGGTTTTGCAGGTTCCAAGATTCATCATTTTCAGTTCCAAATACCCAAATCAGCAATATCCTTTTATGTTCTGCTTTGAAATGCACGCCTACACTACCTTTTTTGAGGCTAAACACGCACCTCAAATTGGGGCAAAATGTAGCATCCTAAAATGGCCCCATGGCCTTTATTTTATGTTAATTTGTGTCAGTTTTACACATTTGTCTATGTATGGCTAACTTGGTCCAAATCGAGAGATATTGGAACTCTTTTTTACTTCTGAAGCCTGAAACCCCATTTTCAGTTCCCTAAAGTAGTCCCCATTTCATCTTTTGCAGCCCCGAGTCCCACTGTCTGGACCAAACTGTACGGTCATGACAGCCTGTCTAGATCATACAGCACTGTCATGCCAATCATTTTCCCACTCCCACTTTGACCAATTGGACCTGCTTCCTCCTTTCCACCTTCCCCATTTCTAGCCATTGGACATTTACATGCACACCAACATTGGATAATTTAAATTCAAAGTCACATATAAATAGACAAGTGTTGTAATTCATTTGAACAACAAGGCATCTTTTATTCTCTAGCTAGCATTCTAATGTAGACCACTTTTGGCACACGTTCTGAAGTTATTTCTGTTATGCAATTTACTGTTTTTCAACATCTTTATTCCCATTCTAGGGGCCTGATAAATCAGCAACATCACATTGAACACAGGCCCCAGAATCCACTTTGTTTTTCTTAACACTCTAGGGCAGAAAAGAATCAGACCTTGGAGGCACAAAAGAGTCACAACGCAAGATTTTAGGAAAAGGAAGTGAAGGGCAAATCCAGGCGAACAAAACCCAAAAGTCAGATTTCAGTTTCAGAAATGCACGACCGGAGGCAAGACGACCACAACCCATAAATTTGGATTTCAGTTTTAGAAATTTGTGATTGTCTTGGCTCTGGTTGTGCGCTACCAGGTTCAGATTACCACGACAGATCTTCTACAGCATTTTACACACATATATGCCATCCTTATCCCTTTGTATTTAATTAATTGATGTCCCGCTTATTAATTAGGCATTATTGTTGTATTATACATGTATTTTGATGCTTAATTAAATTGTAGCTCATTTATTTGAATACACTATGCATTTTAAGTCAGCTATTGTGAGAAGCCTCTCAAATTAGTTTATATACACCAGATCACATTCAGATTGCATGATAATCCCACTCGATGAGGAAAACAAACTTGGTATTACCATCACAACTTGGTACAATTTTTTTTAATATTACAAAAATACAAATCAAGTTTTCTGTTCTGAATCAAACTTAGCGCCCCCAATTTTAGAACAATTCTCAGATTATAGGATGAAAATTCCTTTTTCAATATGTATTTGAACTAATGTTCGGCATTCCATTTGGTAGGTTTTGAAGAACTTCATAATAGACACATTTCCCTTGAATTGAAACCTGGTCAAGTGGCCAAAGCTGATGCTCCTGTACTTAAAATGGGTCACCATAAACCAGGTAGTTTATTCACAGAAAATCATAAACTAATTATCTACTGCTTCAGGCACCAGATAAGCCTCCCTATCAAAATGATATCGAGCATCTCACTCAAGAGAGGATCACCTGCTCTTCTTAACAGGCTTCAAGGTAACCATATACTCCCTTGGGCCTCCTAGTGTATGCTAGAAGCAGCACACAATTTCACAATATTAACCACGAACATTGCTTGGTGTCAAAGTTTCATCCACCGTAAAAAAAAAAAGAATGCTAAGAAGTATTACGGATAATCCTTTGGAAACTATCTTCCACTTCTCACCCAGAAATTGTAGTCTTGGAAATTGGCTTAAGGCAATTGTAACTAAATCGAATGATGAAAAAAGCTATGGTCATGCAAAACAAAAATATGGTAATATAGGCTATCCACAAAATTATATGATGTATCTTTTTCCAATTGGCTAATTTCCCACAAAGTTTTAAAAAAAAAATCAGCCAAATTTTATATAAAAGTTATCAGAATTGCCACATGTTGTTTTTCTAAGTTTCTTGGCAAACCTTGGGTGAGGTTTATGGGACCCCTTTAACACAGTGTAGGGTAAGCTTAAACCACATACTTAAAATTTGTAAACATGTATCGTGCTCAAGAGAACATCATAAACATTACACTGTAGCATCACCGCATACCTGCTGGAGTTAGACCACCTTATTGGGGTGGGGGATTTGAACATAGTTCACACTCTTACAAGTGACCTCTATTACCATTACACCACGACCCCTTCAAATATTGGCCTACAATACTTAGATTTCTTATTTTTGAAATAGAGGGATTTGCCAACTATTCTACATTTATAAAAAAAAATGGTCCCTTAAAGTTTCCCCAAAGCTGTTTCATATTTGATCCAACCCCACCGTAGAAAGAACCCGCAGTCCTCCTACAGAAGGTTTTGTGGGAGTAGAATTCTAGTGACAAATTTTACAATTAAATAAAGTTGGTGAAACCAAAATTTTCCATAATTTAAGTTAGGAAAACCAAAAAAATTCACTGATACAAAAACTGTGGCAGAGGACCTGCAATGACAACCAGACCTAAGCTCTAACCTGATGTATCACAATAGGAATGATGTTAAATTGTGATATATATGGTGTTGTGACCTAATTCAAGTTTGCCACAGTTAAATGATCCAGTTGTATCCATTAACCCATTCACAAAAACAAATAGAGGGTGAGGAGAAGAGGAAATAAAATTGTACCTGATGCTTCTTCTCCTTCTTCCTTTCATTCCTCTTAGCAGACTTTGTTTTGGGTTTGGTGTCTGCAACTGGGTCGTACCCTGGTGGGACTTCAGGCATTGATTTTCTCAACTGGGTATAAATAAAACTTACAAAATTCAGATTCTAACAAGCAAAAAAAGCAAAAATAATGTATTAAATCAGTGGGGTCATTGGAATGAAATAGATAATGATTGATTATTTACCAGGGCGCCTTTAGACTGATAAATGGCAACTTCCTCCTGAGGGACATAACCAGCTCTGATGCGGATGGGCTTTCTGAGGGTGCCATCAGGCCTTCTTGTCGGTGCTAATATCCTCTCCCCTTCTTTGAGAGTTATACCCATTGTCAAAGAAGAAGCTGATTCCTCTGTGCCCATTTGCTACTTATTAATCACATTACATCATATGGGCAATGCTATTTATTAATGCTCTTCTTTTTCCTTCCTTTCAAAAGGAAGGGAAAAACACAGGTGATTATGATGATGGATTCAGAGAGCAGAGCAGCACTAGCACTTTATTAAGACCTAAGAAATCCCACAACAAACAGTATTGAAAAAACAATGATGATATTGAAATTTGTTTGCAGCTCCGCCTGCCTATTTAGTGGGACTATCTCAAAAGGCAAAGCTGATTTAAGGAGTTTTTTAAGTTGTCCTATGAAAGGAAAATTCTTTTTGAGCAAACTAACAAATAATTACCATTCCAAGTTTCTCATTGTTTTATAGGGTTGTTATTTTGGGACAAAGGTAGGAATCACACTCAATGATATAAAACATGTTGATAAAACTTAAATGATAATTATAGTACAACATATATTTTGAACATATTTATTTGAAAAATGTTAGATATATTTGAAAAATGTTGAGATATCAATTTTCATAGTTCATATGGTTCACATTTTATATTGATTAAAAAAAAAAAAATCCAATTTTTTTTCAATGATTAGGGATAGATAACCTTGATTTAGTTATATCATTATATTAAATTTAGAAAAAAAATGAAAAAAAAATAGACAAATTTATTTTTTTAATTTTTTTATTAATTAGAGATAGATGGCCTTAATTTAGTTATATTATTATATAAATTTGAAAAAAAAAAAAAAGTGGGCTCCAAACTTCACTTTATATTTAAGATATTATGATTTTTTTCATATGAGAGTTAAATGGATGTCAAATTGTAGATTGAAATTACTTATGATGGTCAAATAGGCGTCAAAATTAAGGTCGGTCATTAATTGTTAACATCTAGTGACCATTACAATATGTGATTACCTCTTGTTACCATTGTAAGTTATATCTATCAACGTAATTAGTACAAATATATTGAATACATTTATATGAAAAATGCCCAAAGATATCAATCTCAAAGCCCTTATCTTAAGTTTTTCACATACCATAATTATTAATAATTTCATCATCTTTTTTGCAAACTTCCTATTGATTAGTGACAAAATGTGTCAAGCTCGAAAAAATCTTTCCCCAAAAAAAGAAGCTCCAAACTCCCTATATGGCCAAAATATTACAATTTTTTGATTGACTTCTCCAAGAAAAAAGAGAAAACTTATAAGTGGCAGTTAAATGGTCAAATTTAAGATCAAAATTAAAAGGGAACACACCCACGAACATTACAGTGCACCACCATCCCCTTGACTACCATTGTAGAATACTTCTCAGCATAATTAAAGAAATCATTCAATCTTGTATGATAACTTTATTTAAGAAGATGATCAAACTTATAAATGCTCAGGTATTGATTATAATTGTTATTGAAACTAGGATTATATGGAAAAAAAATAGTAGGGGTTGGAAAGCTTATTACAATTTTATTATTGGAAACACATCTATTAATAACAAATAGCTCATTTATACAATAAGGGTGGTTGGAAGGTATCTGCGACCCATAAGTGGTACAGAGAGAACTCAAAACATGAAAAACAAAGCAAATAAACAGTGTTCTAAACTCATTTGCTAGCCAAGTAAAACCAAGCAAGTGAAATACAATGAATAGCCCTCAAAACTCATCTATTGGTCAGGCAAAACCAAACAAGTGAAATACATGAAACCCTATAAAATATTGAATAAACCTTAGAAACAAACCCTAGAGAAGTAGTAATCTTAGGAGTGGAGGAATGACGTTAGGTCAAAGCAATGAATACATAGTCAAAACTACCAAATGACACTATCATAGCATAGCAAAGCAAATAGATTTACTAGAGTGCGGCCACAAAACAAACCATGACCCAGAGATGCAAAAAATAAGTCATTGCCACCAAGAAATAGGGCAAAGGCCATGACCCCTCATAGCCACAAATCCAATGATAGAAAACATTGAGTTGCCATGCGAATAAAACTAGTGTAAGAAGAGAACATAACTACTAGATGGGCCATGTAGAAAATGCCCCTAAGAAGCCCATAATATTAGAGAGAAACTAAGCCACGCTATGGGCCAGAGGTGCCTTAACATCTATTTTAATGATTTTTTGGATTCATAAGAGAAACATACAAATAAAAAAGTTGTTTGAAAGCAATATTGTAATATTTAGATTTTAGCCATGTAATATAGTACTTTGATGATATAATTCATTTAAGCATGTGCAATAAATACAACAAATACAAAGTAGTTATAGGATAAAAGAGAGCATTAATTGTTTGTTGTTCTATTTTGGAATATGGCAATGATCATGAATCATCACAAGGTTGCCCTAAAGATCTTGACCTTGTTCATTCTATATTCTGACTGCTTTTGTCTACCAAATAGTTACGTCGATCAAGGATAGTAATGTCGATGCAAATGTTCACTTCTAGTGCAAGGTCTAGTCAAAGATATGTACATGGATAGTTCTAAATTTGCATCAAGCCTACGATGCAACTTGGATGTGTCTTCTTGTGTGTGTGATCTAGATAATAAGCAAAACCATAGTTCTTTTGCATTGTACCTCTTGTAACCTTGTAAAGAGGGGTTAGTACGTGAGTTGAGCTAGCCCTAGCAACCTCATTTATTTCTAAGTGATGCCTACATAGCCAATACTCTAAAAGGGCCTCAGATTCACATGTAGTTTTCCCTCCTAGGCATATGTGTGAAATTGTAACAATGCGACTATATGTCCTTTCTCCTAGTAACCCTTGGTACAAGTAATGCAATAGTATATTTAACCTTTTAAATCCTTCAAATATTTGATTCATTATTGCAATGCAATTTGATAGCTTGAAATAAATAGTAACTTCCAATTAGATAATTGCCAAATCAAATTATTAGGTGTGTTAATTAGAGTATAACCTTTGTATATATAGGAACCTTTTGATTTTGAATTAGGATATAGTGACACATGAAAATTTGACCATAAGATGGGTAAAAAGGGCTAACAAAATGGTCACAAAGTGAAAGATACAAAAAAGGATAAAAAGATAAGCCTAGACAGTTGTTGGACACTAATGTCAACATTAGTGTCCTCAACGGATGCAAGTGTCCAAGGGCTAAAATGCACATATAACAAAAAATAACAGGTAGAGATCTTTGGCATACATTGGATGAAGAATAATAAATATAACATATAGGCCTAAGGGGTAGATAAATGAAGTGAAATAAGATGGAATTGAAGAGGTCCATAAAAGACTATGTCATTAGATGTCTAATTCTTTGTGAAAAGGTATATACATATAAGGCTACTGTAAATATGTGTACTTGTACCAAAATGGGTTTCTACATTTCCCCCCCCTTTAATCTAGTAATGCAAAAAAGATTGAAATTACTAGTTTGAAGGAAAAGAAAATACATACTTTGGTGATGATAACACACCTTATCTTTGCTTGAGCTTTTCTTGAACCTTTCATTTGAACATTACCTACAACCAAGAATATGCCAAAAAGTAATTAGCATATATAATCTATATGTAAGAAATAATGAAAAGTAGCATAAAGAAAGAGCATGGATAGAATACACCTGTGTATGTGTCACGTAGTAATGGTTCTAGAATGTTAGAAAGTGGAACCTCCTCCATCTTCTAGCCAAGAATATGAGTGAGCCTACAAGTGGTCAAGTGGGTTGCACCATAGTGGTGTTATACCTGGAGTAGGGAGAGTTGGGAGGTGATCATGCCCCCAACCTAGAATAGGAAGAACGTTGCTTTGGCCATCAAGAGTATCATTTCTCAACCAACACAAATCAAGTGCAAAAGATATGTATATGTATAGCTCAGTATAGGTTGAGTGATGTAATCAAGCTTACCTAAAATATTGGTGAGACCAGATGATTTAACCCCTTTAATCACACCGAAAAGAAGAGCCAGCCACTACAGATGGTAAGGCTCAATACAGTCTGTAAAAGTCTGACTAGGGAATCGGTATGTAAAAGTTTGTAATGTAGCAACAATCCATAAAAGAGTTTTAGAATATGAAACTAATTTGGATTTTGTAATATTATGCACACATTGCATAACATGTGCACCTTGGATATGTCTCATGCTAAAACTATGTATAACAAATGGTACCAATGTATATAATTTTGCCACAACTATGAATTTGAATCATATATTGTGTATTTTTGCCAATTTTGAATTTGTGTAAGTGTGGAAAGCATGCTTCCAAAGCATGCCCCCACTATATATAGAAAAATCTAAAAATTAAAATAAGCACCAATGTGGAGGCCATATTTCTAAAACATGCTCCTATTATAATCTGGAGGTAGTAAATAATGAATAAATGTGGAGATGATGCTTCCAAAGCATGCCCCCACTGAATATGGAGAATGTACAAATTATAGTTGATTATGTATGACATGTTTATAAACATGCCCCTACTAAGATGCCCCCCTTTTTGGGAGGAGGTGATATAGTATCTGTCAGTTGCATCCTCTCAAAAGAAAAATTGATAATGTGCTTGATATAATTTGATATTGTTATGAAAGTATTGTGGATAATAATTTGTAACATTATTTTTAGTACTATTTTAAATCTAGTAGAATATTTATGTGTAGCAAAAAAATTAGTGATTTTTTATAAAGTTTTAAAGTTGAAAATTTGGTATAATATGGAAGAGCTCATTTTCTAGATTCCAATGTAACTTGCGATTTTGAAATTGGACAACCGATGCTTAAGATATGCACATTTAAAGTTTGTGTAGAAGTTGTATGTTAGGTACATTGAATAGAAATTTAAAATCATTTGCATTTAGAAATTTTGTAAAATTTGAGCTCTAAGTTAAAGAAGAATCGTGCCATGCAAAAGAGCCCCTTGATTTGATGTACTCCACAATGCCCTATTCGGCCATGATTTTTTTGAGCTGGTAGGTAGTTTTTATTGCCAGTTTACTAGTAATTTTAAATTTAAAAAAAAAATCACTTCATGTGTAATTTTTGGCTTTTTAGTGGGATAACGGACACCTGCATCGATGTCCTAGATGATTACATCACTAACACTATGCTAGTTTTTAGGGCCAGATGTAAGCGTTTGACATTTCCATCATGCATGGATGTTAGTGTTTAACGCTTCTATCCTGCATGGATGGTAATGCCCAATGCTACTATCTTGTTAGTTTTATGCATATTTAATTGTCATTTATGTATTTTTTAGTAAAATATAATTGCTAACAAGTTTTCATTATTGTATTCTTGATTGTAGAAGGATACACATATTTGAGAGTTTTGGCATGGTCAATATTATTCTACCTTAACAGAGTTAGCTATAGATGCAGTTGACTGGGTAATTATAGATCAAGTGGGGTTGGGTTGCATGGCTCATTTGGGATAGATTCCCTATGATATCCACCTCCTCATAGCACTAGCTGAGCAGTGGAACCTAGATACATGTACTTCCTCGCTCCCCATAGGTGAGATGAGAGTCACTTTAGAGGATGTGTATCATATTTTCTAGCTTCTGATTAGAGGTGAGAGACTTCAAGTTGTTGGAGATGACATCCTAAGATATATTCAATGTTCTCATGTATATTTCACTAGTTAGAGGGCTCTAGATGTAGAGTCGAGTAGTATGATTCATTTTGACAACATTATTAGAGGTGATGTTCCATGGTTGTGAAAGTTTATTTATGTTTTATTGGCATCATTTATGGATATAGGGGGTGGCATAGTCGGTATTTCATATCATATATACCATGTAGTGTGGCATATTGAGCTTGATTAGGCTATATATTCATGGGGTCACAGTGTATTGGCCCACTTGTATAAGGATCTTTACAGGTTTGCATTAGAGAGTCATGGTGGAGGCATTGGGGCTATGAATCTATTACATGTTTGGGCCTATGAGAATATTATAGTGGTACGGATAGTTGGTGGTCCCCTACATAGATTGGCTCATCCATTGATGTTTATAGAGTGGTGGGTATTTTCATGTGGTAGGCTACATACTGTGATGGAGTACCGTGTTACTTTAGACAGGTTGACCCCAAATTAGATTGTATGGCATCCGTATAGGACATTTATTAGATGGTCTGAGGACAAACATGAGTTTTAGAGGGTTCATATCAATATGTGGTTGGTTAATCAGTTTCTTAGTGTTTATGAGTTTTTCTAGTATGACTATATTTTATGATAGTTTGATATAGAGCAGGGAGTGCCCTAAACACCCTATCCCTATAATCAGACAACATGGAATGGGCATAGGTTCCATGATAGGTTGACACCTATGGTTATATCTATTTAGCCCGCATCGAGATGATGAGCGAGATCATGTGGTTCCCCTAGCTACAGGGGACAATGCAAGATGTATAGATGGTTATGTGTAGTAGTGGGCCAGAGCTCGATGGCCACTATTATTTCCTATTATATTTTCCTCCCATGTGTCATTCTTGTAGCACAAGGGGGTGCAAGAGGAGAGATAGACAGGGAGGTAGGTGATGGTGATCTTGTGAAACTAACATCGGTGGATGAAGCGACCATCAGGGCCACATGTGAGTACTCTAATTTTTAAGTTTGGCATTTGATTTGGTTATAATAGTAGACAAAGTATTTGATTTCATATATGTAGTTAACTAGTATCATATCTCTAATGTCTATAGGCAATCAAGAGTAGGTGATAGTGGTGGACTGGGTGATACAGGCCCTCACACTTGATATCCTCATAGATATAGCAAAGATGGATTCATTGAGATGGTCATTGACATTACAAGTGCCCATGCACCTTTATTTGATCATGTAGTGAGGGTTGTGGTAGCATACCATACTATGGCCATTAAGTGTGATGAGTTGCATACTAAGTTGGATAGGCATGACATCCCAAAGCGAAGTGCCATGGAGGTCAATCAAACTCTGATTGACTAGTATGAAAATTTATGATAGGAGCACGAGGATACGGTGTGGAGGTTAGGCACTTTTGAGGAGAGAGTATGCATGTTATCTTATCCACATATGCCCTAGTTGAAATATGATGTTTGTCATCAAGGGGTGTTAGGTTCATGGATATTGATAGTGTAGACATCTAATTCCTAACACCATTGTGTTGAAATTGTCAATCTTACTCGAAATTTGTGAAAACACACAATTTGGGCCAAAATCACTTAAACATGCGAAATCATTTGAGCTTGTCATATGCGAGTGCTAATTTAGGCTAGTGTATCCCTAAATGGGGTGATGCATTTTATGTGATTATTAAATTTTCTCAAATCATTTTGATTCAAAATGATGAAAATGCATTTTGGTGCTTTGGATCACTCGTTTCATCTAATTTAGAAGTATACGACATGTGCATGTGTTATTTTATGTTGATAACATCCTAAATGGGATATTGGTCTGTACACAACTAAAATCATCTTCTAATTCCACTCCAGTCAAATTACGACCCAACAACATGACATTCTGACCAATTTGATTAATGATGTGCAACCAATTTCCAAAGAATTGCATAAAATTTGATTAATCTCACTTAGGCAAATAAATAGAAATCAAGAGCTTAAGTGAAAAATCCACGAAAGTTATTGAAGATTTCTTAATTGGAAATTGATTTCTAATATATACATCATAAAATGACATCATTTGTGGGGTGGCATCCATAAGCCATAAAAGCAACAAATATCAGGTTTAAGGCCTCCCATGCCTCTTTAATGCCCCTTCCTTCCAAATATTTATGAGGGTATTTATGGATTAATTATACAAAATTGGATTAATTCATGGCCACACATCTTAATCTCAAGATGGATGGTCATGGTTGATCCTAATCAAATTCAAAAATATATAAATAATAAGGCCAAGACCACCATTTTTAAGTGTCATTTGTGTAAAATTATTATGCATAATTCTCCCCACAACTCATTTGTGTGTGATGTTTATTATGTTTAATTTTTAATATGATAGCTTCATTGATAGGCATACATTTTATTTCATATCATGGGCCTAGTTTCATTGGTGCACAAGAGATGATGGAGGATCTTTGCCTTGCATCATTGACGAAGACTTGAGCACCAAATCAAGGGAAAAATTAGGTTTTGAGCCGCATTTGGTGATGGGATGCTCTTGGGAAGGTATTGTGTATGCTTTCTTTCAATAGCTCTTAGTTGTCATTTTTCAAACCTCATCAAAAGATTTGGCTTAGCTTGTTATGTTATTATGAATTTTCTTGAGTTTTTTTACTAATGCTTGATCTAACCATCTTTGTAATCCATCTCTATATCTTAGCACGCCCCGTGGGATAGACATCCCATTCAAGCAAGGAGACCAACTTGACAATCTTAAATTTCCTAAAAAGTCATTAAAAATCCTTAAAAAATAAAATTTTATCATTATTTTCCCATGTTTTTGGATTTTTTGTTGATACACAGGTCACACAATGACCAATATTGGTTCCGTGTAATTGGCATTAGTTTTGATGCAAGGTATAACATGAAGAAAAATTGGGTTTTTATGCCTTATTAGAGATTGAAAGTTGAATATTTTGGTGTTTATGCCTTTTGTTTGAACATTATATTCCATGATCCAAAGCTTTGCTAGAGATTTTATTTTTACCTGGGCTAACAAGTGTTTTTTGTGAGAAATGTTTTTTGCCTAAGGGTTCACAAGTAATTGGTATCAGTATTTATCAACTGGCACTGATTTTTTTATGATTGGCATCAGTCTCGTTGTAACTAACATCAGTCACTATTGACCGATGTCAGTCTTTATGTTTTAAAAATAGAGAACTTGAGAACAAGTTTTTAAAACTTACTTGTTTCATTAACAGTTGTGCTTCAAAGTAGAAGGAAACCCTCCAACATTTACAGGTCACACATGTGGAAAAGTGACAAATTTGAGTATGATTAAGTCTTGAACTTTGCCTTTAACGTTTAAAAGGAACCTACATGTTTTTTAGTTAAGTTTTTTTATGAAAATTTTCAAAGTTTACAATTAAGGCCGAGGGACCAAGAACTTCACAAAACACTTCACTTTTGGTGCTTAAAATTAGCACTCACTCAAATTGTAAAGTTTTTAAAAGTGTGTTATTTTATGCTAGATCATTTATCACTTATTTATTTTTTGTGCAAAATGAAGAGTGTGTGTATGCCCTCCCCTCGTCCCCTTTAGGGAACTTGGGTGATCAAAAGCACATTTTCCTTGCAATTTGTGCCTTTGTCCAAGGCAAAATGAAGAGTGTGTGTATGCTCTCCCTCCATCCCCTTTAGGGAACTTGGGTGATCAAAAACACCTTTTCCTTGCAATTTGTTCGTTTGTCCAAGGTGTGAAAAGAATGTTGCCAAGCTCTCCCCAAAACCCATATGGTTTGGGTGATCTAAAAGCAACCTCTAAAGTCTTTTCACTTAGTTTTATTTTTATACAACTTGGCTTATAGAGGGGAGTTCATAGCTTCTTAATGAGATCTTTAGGGAAGCTTTGATCTAGGGTTTCATCTCCTATCATTGTTTCAACCCTACTCCATGGTGGGTTATGTAAATCAAGGCACATATACTACAAGAGCCAAGGGGTTGAGCGACTAACTTCTCCTTTTGTAATGAAAACCTGAGTCAGATCTGGTTAATCAAGGGATTCCACTAAAAAATATATAGATGGAATTGCTATGCAAATGAATAGACCCTTGCATAGTAAGTTAATCGGTATGAACTCAATTGACGTGAAGTGTCTCTAGTGTTAATCATAATTGGGACCATCTAGATAGTCAAAATTTTAAGTTTTAGAACAACCCCACTTGTTGTGGACATGTTCTTGATGTAGGGTGAGTAGCCTGAAGGTTCATATCATCGTACAATCTCTTGGGAGAAGGGGGTGTAAAAACCCTACTACTTCATGTGATTTTATTTTTAGATCAACACTTAAAATCCTCCCAAGAGCACGTATATAGATGGATTTATATAATATAAAGCAACCTTATTAGTTTAGGGCTTATGACGATTTACTTATATATATTTGTCTTTTATTTTACTTGTTTGGTCATTGTTTGAGTCTAAAACTTGTTTGTTAACAAAATATGTCAGCCAAACACATTTGTTGTCCACCATTTTATTTGAACAAGAAGGCATTATGTTGGTCAAATCAAAATCATCCTTTGCCTTATTCAAAATACTCATTCTAAACATTGTGTTTGTCTTTGTTTAAACAACATTGTTATGATGTCTATTTGAGTCTAAACCATTTTACAAAAATATTTAAGTCCTTTAATTTTTAATTCAAATTCAGGATCTCACCTTTCTGATTTCTGGGCCAAGGTGTTAATTGGTTTACCATTTGCACTTGGTTTGAGTTAACTTGGGTATGATTTCTTATTTGGGTTGAAGGCCATTTATAGACCTATCATCATCTGATCATTGTGAACTTAGGTCATCTAGTGTATCACTTACACTCTAAGTTATATAACGCATTTTATTCTAATTCATATTACCATGTGGTGGTGTTGTGTTGCCCGTTTGGATTTAGTTTCATACTTAGGAATTATTGTATGTTTTCACATCTTGATTTTCTTAGTTTGAATTGTTACCTTCCTAATCCAAAGGACTTTATTCTAATATTCTAGTAGAAACTCATCGAAGTTGAACTAGCTTTTATGGTATTGACGTATCTCTAAACCTACATTTGGTGTACTAGTTTACACTACATGTCTTTGAGTTATCATACCCTCTTCTAATTTAATGATTTCAAACCACCAAGGTTGAGTAATTTCATGAATCATTTCTTTTAATTATGTGGTACCATGCCACCTTCTCTTTATTATAATATTTTTATTACCTTGTCACTTGTTCAGAGAAAATCGCAACACACCTTGCTAACATTTGTAAAACATTTTCCTAATCTTCCCAAATGTAGAGAACAACCTTTTAGACATGACATAAGGATACACTTGTAGTGGGGTCCCTTATGGCCCTAACTATGAGGAGAAGCACTTTTATGATGGACAAGACAATTCTGTGGTCTTTGAGGACATTCCCACAACTGTGGGATCTAAAGAAGATTATTTTGAACATCAACCCCTAGAGTACAAAAATGAAACACTCCTATGGTTGATTGAATCTTATGCTAGATTTCCATCAAACTTTTCTATAGAATAATTGCATACCTTGGTTAGGGTAGAAGAACAACAATGAGAACAATCCCTTACACATATTGCAAAAACAAATGTTGCTTCTTCTATTAGAGGAAGGAAGTAATCATAGAGTCAAAACCCAATGATCAAGATCTTGTTACCAAGATCAAAATGATAAGTCAATGATATGCAGACCAAATTATCATAGACTTGACTGACTCTTTAGTTTCCATTTCTATACACAACGCTTCCAAGGAACAAGGGAATGTGATTGAAATGATGTAGAAAACTTTAGTTGAGAACACACCTACAATGGATCAAGATGTATCAATTAAACAACCAAAGTCTCAAGAGGTTTTGCAACATGCTTCACTAGATAAAGATCATACATTTTTTAATCATCAAGAACCTGTTGTTTCTTCATAAAATTAAGGATCAAAACATTTAGTGCGTATTGAGGAAATTATGAAAAATAAATTGGCAAGTTCTTCTTATCCAATGCATACTTTGGTGAATAGACCATAGACTCCCAAAAATCAATAGAATGCTTATAATTTGAGGTAACAAACTTTAGTGAATGTTAATTAGCCTAGGAATCAACAGCTCACTTACTCGACTCAAGGAATGAACCAAAATAAAGTTATAGATTGTAGGGTGTATATCCCTAACATGTCCATGCAACAGGGGAACATACCACCCCAAAAAAATTATATTCCACCTACCAATACACCAAACATGCAAGAGTGGAATTCAATGAAAGAAATTATGTCACAATTGGAGTCAGGAAACAAAATCTAGAAGTACAAATTTGAAGAGATATGTCCATATCCGTTCGATTTGACTATTCTCTAAATCCCCTTTCTGTCTCATTTTAAGACACCCAAAATTGACAAATACAAAGGGAAGGGTGACCCTCATGAACACATTCATGCATTATTTATATTATGCCAAGAGGTAGCTTACATCAACATTTATTTGCTTCACTTGTCTATGTGAAGTTTAGTGGCACAAGCTTTATACTAGGTTCTTAAGTTATCCAAGGGATCGGTTGCAGATTGGAATGATCTATCTGAAAAGTTTGTCAACCACTTCTCATACAACATTGAACATGAATTGAAACATTATTGACTTGTGCAAATCCAAAAAATGAGATGGAGAAAGCTTCGCAACATATCTACAATGGTAGAGAGCATTAGTTGGGTGCTTTAAACATAATTTGCTAGACAATTAGTTGGATGACATATTTACATAGAATTTACACCCTAAGGTGGTGCATATTCTACAGCTTGCTTGCACGAACACATTTGAATAGATTATAGACAGGGGTGTGCAGATTAAGAAGGAACTTATAGCTAAAGGTCTCATCAAGATATATTCACAAGTTCAAATGTTAAATCAGACCCAATCTCCTAGTCAAATAGTTGCAATAGAGAAACCTAAGGGTTTTAATAATAACAAGAACATGGTTAAAAATGGAGTAACTAAATCAAGACATGTATAAATAATGTAGGTTCTGTCAGCTCCAAATGTGTAATTAGCTCCACCTAATCTACCTAACACTTTGCAAAGAGTCCCTCCCCAAAGGGTATTCAACAACAATTTTAGAGTCTTCAACAAACTAAGAGATCTAATTGAAGTAGTGTTCTAAAATATCATCGAAACTAATTTGATTGTATTGCCTATACCAAGGCCATTTCTTGAATATCAACCCAAACCTGACTGGTATCAGTGAAATGAATTTTGTAATTTCCATCATGTTGTTGGTCATGGTGTTTACTATTATGTTCAATTACGACACCTTATTAAATATTTTATTGAGAGTGGTGAAGTTAAGATCAAACTCACTCCATGGGACACTAATCAGGATATGGGAATCTATAAAGACCCATTTCCTTGACATAATCAACAATTGTCAGAATAATCAGAACCAAGGATAACATCAACAACATAATCAAAATCAAGGTCAAAATCATAATTAACATGATCATAATCAGGATCACAATACCCATGCTAATAATATGGGTTATAACAACATGCCTTGCGATTACAATAACATCATGGGATGCATTACTGCAAACCATGTTGCCACTATCACTATCAAATCTCGTGAACCATCCTGTACTCCTCACAGTACTGAACCCATTATTATAGGGTCAATGCCCTCTCATTTAAGTAATGTCGCATTGAGTTCACACAATTCTATTGCGCCTCCATTTGCATGGGTTACTCTTTCTGGACCTCATCCTTCCTTTAATTATAATGGCTCCTCATTGACTCACATTTTATCAAATACAACTAGATGCCCAAGAGTCACCCTCCAAGGCCCTTTGCCTTCATCTTTTAATTATAATGGCTCCTTTCCACCTCTAGATTGAAAAATCACAACTAGACGCTTGTGAGTTACTCTTCAGGGCCCTTTGCCCTCTTCTTTCATTGAACCCAATGTAAACATTGTGCCTTTGGATCCAAAGCTAAACACTATGCCAGCCAAGGCTAAACTGTCTCATCTTATTATTGAAAATCCTTATAGTTTATCGGACTAACTGAATAAAACCCCTATGTGAATTTTTATTTTAGATCTCTTGTGTATGTTTGAAGTCCATAGAACTATTTTGAATGACCTTTCACAACAATCTATTGTTCCCCAAGATATTAATCCTGAATGGTTCCAAACACTTGTGGGATTTTTGTCTTCATTTTAATAGCTTGCCTTTGATCAAAATGACATATCCACTCTTGGTCTAAGCCATAATAACCCCTTTTATATTGAGGTTATCATAAAAAATCATAAGATCAAGTGGGTTCTAATAGATAATGGTTTAGGGCTGAACATAGTGTCCCTCAAACTGATACAAAGATTGGGCTATATTGTGAAGGACATTCAACTAGAGATGATCATCATAAAGGCTTATGATAAGATCGAGAGGGAATCTTCTAGTATAATTTATTTGCCAATCATTTTTGGGTTTGTGTTCCATCACACATTATTACATATTATGGATATTGAATTGCCTTATAACATACTTCTTGGTCATCCTTGGATCCATGAAGTATAGGCCATTCCATCCACCTTGCATCTTTGCCTTAAGTTTCCCCATGATGGGATCAAGGTCACCATTCCTATTGATCTACATCGTTATTAGTATTACAAACACCTATAAGTTGAGCATCCTAATTATAACTATTATCGTGGTTCTGAATTTATTATAAAGAAGAACAAGGAAGTGGTTTCACATCCATAAAAATCCAATTATATAAACCCTATTGACCTTGCATTCACTTTGGCTAATTCATTTCCTAGAACTCTTGCAAAACAGGTTGTTATAGAAGATGTGGGCATTTCCATGTACCATCTTAAGGATGCCTTCCATGTTGCTAAGTTACCAAAGTCTTCCAAAACATTCGATAAAACCAAACCTTTCAAAAGCCCTAACAGACCCAACTTCATTTGGCAATAGAAGAAAGAAACAAAAAAACCATCGATGGTATTTGTACCTATTACTTTGCCAAAATAGGATTGAGAGGCTTTCACTGAAGGAGATCGGTTATATTCTAACAAGATTGTTGATTTTTTTCAAAATCTAAAATATCCTATGCCTAATGGGATCATGGACAATTTTGATTATATAGGAAAAGGCCTTAGCCCATGAGTGCAAGGAATATTGAAACCTTTATCAACTGGTATACCTAATTTGAATCATGGTCTCAGATTTATATCACCTAGGGGTGACCTCATGACTTTCAATAGGGATTATTCTAAATCGACTAGTGACAAGACTCTTGAAAGTGATGTAGTGTCCCATTATAGCCTTTTTGATGAGCTTGCTAACTTAGATTTATTTGATTCAAATGCCATTATGACCTTAACACCCCATTATTACCTATGCCTTTTCCATCCCAAGATCATTGATTGGGACCAAAAAAAATTGGTCATACTCCTTGATGAATTCTAGAATGAAGAATCAATTATAGAATATATGGGCCTTCGAGATGGATTGCCCATTGGCGATCATAAGCAAGGCTTTGATTTTCTTTATATCCTTTTGCCTAATTTAGAGAGCAGGTTAACTTTCTTGGTCATAATAAAGATAAAACATCAAGATCCTTGGGTGAAGACCTCATTGAGGCACTCGTTGGTCAAGGAAAATGTAAAGAAAAAGACAAACCCTTGAGTGAAAACCTATTTCAAGCACTCTTGGATGGAAAAGTTTGATCATCCCTAAAGGATGCACAAGGTCCACAAGTCCTAGCTCTATAGTCAGTACAAGTATCACGTCATAACAACAATAAGTCTTTGAGCATCTCATTCTTGACTTTCCTGAGACTTTTGCTAGTTGACCATTACTTGATTTGGTGGATTCAGATTCATCACATTATCCAGAGCTTTGGGAGGAACAACAAGAAACTGTAGCAAAAGAAGAAGATCATGATCATACATTGCCGATTGTTCTTGAAGATGGTTCTACACCTTTTGTAGAAAACACTATTGAAGTGAACCTGGGAACATAAGAGGAACCCAAAATTATTTACCTTGGAGCTTCCCTAAGTAAAGCAGATTGAGAGCACATTATATCCATTTTGATGGATTTTATTGATATTTTTGCATGGGCATATTCCGAAATGCCAAGCTTAGACCCTCACTTAGTTGTGCATCACCTTATTGTTCATCCAGATGTCAAGCCAGTCAAATAGAAATTGAGGAAGATGCATCCACACATCGCTCTTTTGGTAAAAGCCAAGTTGGAGAAGTTATTAGGAGCAAGGTTTATCAGACCACTGGACTATTTTGAATGGATATAAAACATAGTTCTAATTAGGAAAAAGCCATAGGGTATATGTCTTGTACTGATTTCAAAGATATAAATAAAGCATTCCCTAAAGATGATTTTCCTCTGCCCATCATCGACATGATTATCGATTCTATTGTTGGGTACAAGATGTTATCCCTCATGGATGGATTTTTTGGATACAATCAGATCAAGATAGTCTAAGAAGATCAACACAAGACTACATTCACCACCCCATGGGGAACATTTTGTTATCAAGTCATGCCATTTGGCTTAAAGAATGCTGGAGCCACTTATTAGTGTGCAAGGACTATCATCTTCCATGACATGATGTATGATATTGTTGAGGACTATGTTGATGACATCCTAACAAAATCAAAAACACATGTCAAACATCTTGGCATTCTATGGAGGATCTTTTAGAGACTTTGTGAATATAATGTCCATTTGAAACCTAAGAATTATGTCTTTGGCATCACTTTAGGGAAATTACTAGGGTTTATTGTATCATAAAGGGGGATCTAAGTCAATCCTACCAAGGTTAAGGTCATTGTTTAAATGCCTCCACCTTCAAATCTTAAACAATTATGAAACCTGTAAGGAAAGATCTAGTCTATTCGCAGGTTCATTTCTCAATTAACAGACAAGTGCCACCCATTTACACATATTTTGAAGAAAGGGGCCACATTTCAATGGGATCAAGAGTGTCAATTATCATTTGTGAAGCTCATAACATATTTGGCCAACTCGCCAATTTTAAGACTGCCAACACCTGGACAACCACTGCTTCTTTATATATAAGCAACCGAAAATGGACTAGGGGCACTTTTGGCCCATCATGATGATCAGGGTAAGGAGCATATAGTTTATTATTTAAGACACACATCGGTGGCTTATGAACATAATTATATGCCTATTGAGAAGGTGTGTTTAGCTATGGTGTTCATGTTCTAAAAGTTATGACATTATATGCTGAACAACAAAACCATTGTTATTGTTAAGGTGGATCCACTCAAATTTTTATTATCCAAAGCAACTCTCATAGGATGCATGGTAAATGGGTAATGCTCTTAAGCGAGTTTGATATTGAGTATCAGAATCATAAAGCTATTAAGGGGCACGTTATTATGAATCAACTTGAAAAGGCCCCTATTATAGACACTCAACTACTCAAATTTGACTTTCTAGACGATTCTATTATGAGAATGCCAAAAATGTAGCATGAACCTTAATAATGGAAGCTTTATTTTGATGGTTCCTTCACTTCTTGAGGATTTGGAGCTGGCATATTATTGATTGCAATGTAAGGGGATTTGATTCCCAAAGCATTTCATATCAATTTTCATTGTACCAATAATATGATCGAGTATGAAACACTTATTGTAGGCATTCATCTTGTAGTGAAGTGGGATATCCAACACTTAATGATTTATGGGGATTCCCAATTGATTATCAATCAAACCACTGATTAGTATCAAACTAGAGATGATAATCTTGTATAGTTTGATGATAATATTGTACCCTATAAGCACATTGTGGATAATCTTAAAGCTCATTTTAAATTTCTATAGTTTGAACAAGTACCATGGGCCAACAACAGATCTATCGATACAATGGCAATGATTAGATCCATGATACAGATTAAAAGTAGTGCTAAAGAGTATCAGTTTATTATTGAAAATATTCTACAACTTGCGCATGTCTTGCTAGATTTAGGAAGGGTATGCGCCTTTGTTGGTCCCAATTCCCCACCTAAATTGCTTTGTTTCCAAGATTTTTATAATTATTTCCATGATCACATTTTTCCACCTGACCTTTCCAACAATCATAAAAAATTATTACTTCACCACATAGCTTATTATACCCTCCTTGGAAACACGCTTTATCGTAAAGGCTATGATGGAACTCTACTTCATTTTTTATCTTCAGGAGAATCCAAACTAGCACTTAAGGAGGTTCATGAAGGAATGTGTGGGGCCCACACCAATGGTGTAGTCATAACTAAAAAGTTCATCAGAACAAGTTATTATTGGCCCAAAATGGAGACAGCTGCTTGCAATTATGTAAGGAAGTGTGTTCCTTGTCAACAATATGGAAACTTGATACACGTACCTTTTTTACCACTATAGTTAATCACAACACCATGTCCATTTTTTACTTGGGGCCTCAATCTCATCAAAAAAATAAACCCAACATCTTTAGCTGTCCAAAAACATATTTTAACTACTATCAAGTATTTTACTAAGTGGATTGAGGCCATTCCTCTCACTTATGTTATCGGTAGGCAGATTTCCAAGTTTATACATGACCATATCATTTGCCAATATGGTATCCTATCATGCATTATATCTGATAATGGTAGATCATTTGTAAACATAGATGTTAAAGAGATTTATGAAAAATTCAAAATTAAGAACAAGAAATCTACACCAGATAACCTGTAAGGCAATAGACAAGTTGAGGGATCAAATAAAACCATTGTAGCCATTTTAAAGAAGATTATCAATGATGCTGGCTGTAATTGGCACTTGCAAATTTTTCCTGTCCTTCGGGCTTATCGCACTAGTCATCAAACCCCTACAAGAGCCACTCCATACTCCCTTGTTCAAGGCATAAAAGCTATTATCCCGATTAAGATCGAGTTCCCTTCATTATGAGTATATTTGGAGAATATTGAAGATGATGAAGATTATAGAGTCTTCGGGTTACAATAACTAGAACTCCTTGATGGCAAGCATTTAGATGCCCTAGAAAATTTGCAAGCCTATCAAAATAGATTGCAGAGAAGCTACAACAAGCACATTCTCCCTATAGAGTTTGAGATTGGTGATTTGGTCTTGAAAGAGAACCAAAAGAACATAAATGTTGAATGCAAGAAAAAGGGTAAGTTTCAACCCAATTGACTTAGCCCTTATGTTATCACAACAAATTATGGATTGGGGGCATATCAACTGGCCACTCCAGGTGGTATGCAAGGAAGCTAAGCTATTATGTTATCAAAATAGATTGCAAAGAAACTACAAAAAGCATATTCTCCCTATAGAGTTTGAGATTGGTGATTTGGTCTTGAAAGAGAACCAAAAGAACATAAATGTTGAATACAAGAAAAAGGGTAAGTTTCAACCCAATTGACTTAGCCCTTATGTTATCACAACAAATTATGGATTGGGGGCATACCAATTGGCCACTCCAGGTGGTGAAGAACTTCCAAAGCCCATAAACATTATGCATCTCAAGTAGTTTTACACTTGATAGCTTTTTAACCATTGTCTACAAGAACCTTTACTCAGGGGCAACTTTTGCTGAATTTATTTTATCCTACTATTATATCCTAGACCGTCCCAAGTTAGACCATATTCATTTTGACCTACACTTGATCATTATTTTGAGAACCTTATTCTTTTACAACTCTGGATAGTTGAAGCTTTGGACTATTGGCACTCTATATCATTTATATTCTATCTTGACTCATTTTATCCCACCTTGGATCATCCTCTTTTGGACCATATTCATTCTTGACTGATCTGTTTAAAACCACATTTTTTTCATATCCTAGGCCATTATAAACTGGACATCCTTTATCCCTTGACCAATTGTGATCCTGATTATGACTCATAGCCATTATGGACACATTCAACGCCCATTCTATAATGTAGTTCAACATGGATAGTATTTTGCAACTTCTTCTATAGACAAGTGAACATGGATACATCTTCAACTTAGGGTGTTTGCCTACTGAATGGTTATTCAGAGTTATCTCATGTTGTGTATTGTTTTATTATTTTTCTAATGTTTTGTAGGTATTTTTGCCTTAGCAAGATCTTGCCCTCGCTAATTTATGAGCCTAGACTATTACAACTATCGTTAACTATTATTAGAACTTCTACTCTTGGACATGCATCTCCTTGATTAGTTGGTTCCCTATTCTATTGTTTATATTCATGATCCCCATTACAACCAATTTAGCTATTGTTTGAACTCTTACATGTGGATGTGTATCTCCTTAACCAGGTAGTTCCTTGGACATTTTGTTAATGTTTCACTTCTTTTGCTTATCCCAAAAACACAAAAACATTAAAATATGATCGATAAAAAGAGAAAAAACTTTATTTTATGATTTTGTACATTTTGATCACATCCCATGCATTTGTAATTTTGCAAGACCATTCTCATTTGTGCACTCTTGCCATTTTACGAGCCCATTTTCCTTATTTCTTTTACAACATTAATCACGGTTTCTTATCATCACTTTTCTTCCATCCCATTTCTTGGGAGAACTACATTTGGCCTAAAATTCATGTTGGATATTGTGTCTATAGAACTATGTAGGTAGTGTCCACTTCTCTTATACATCTAGAGTTAGCTTGGCTACCCCCTTCTTTTTATTCTTTTCCCCCATCTTTCTTCTGTGTTGTTTCCTTGTCACTTAGGGGTAACGTTGTGTCCATTGTTCTTGTTACATTGTTATAGAAAGTAATGATTTTACTACATGTGCCTAAATAATCATTTTCAAACCACACTAACATTATGACTAACTCTTGTTTGTGTGTGTTTATTTTATTTTTATTGGTGTTTTGTTGTGCTTTCTTATCTCTTTGTTTATTCCTTTCTTTTCTTTGGTTGCTTCTTCTCGTTTCTTTTTGGTCTTTTGTGTTCCTGTTTTATCTTGTTATTTTGTTTTATTTTCCAAGTACATCTTGATAGTACACATGGAGCTTGATTATTCATATATTACTTCATGTTGTTTATCAAGTTGTTCTTGCCTTTATTTTTACACATTTGTGTTCCTATTTAAATCTTGATTGTTCATATCTTGATTTTAAGTTAGGTTACATTTGTGTCTTTGTTTCTATTTATTTCTCTTTATTTTTATTTAGATGTAAATAGTTGTAACTCTATTTTTGGTAGTTATTATCATTATACTTAGTTATAAATATTCACATTTGAACCAACTCATTGTAATTGAAATGCAATTTCATTATAGGTTGCTCATACTTATGATGCATAGTTTCATTTTGCTATAGTAAGCACCAAGTGCTTTGGATTTA